>CM021109.1:89408488-90081254 GCA_007115665.2 Sequoiadendron giganteum
CCACTCTCCCTCTCCCACTCTCCCACTCTCCCTCTCTCCCTCTCTCCCTCAACCCTAAACCATCTCTCTCTCCCTCTCTCCCTTTCTCCCTCTCTCCCTCTCCCACTCTCTACCATTAACCTTAGATCTATGTGGGCACAAATCGAATAGCCAATTTGTAAATATCCAATGTGTGGAACTAAAATCTTACCGTTCCAAAACATTTTGATTTTTTTTCCAAATCAAATATCCGATTATATCGGATATCGAATTTGTCAGCCGTAGAAAAACCCTGTGTGGGCCATTTTTGTGCATTCCAATAGACCCTACATTTTGTTTGCAACACTTTGCAGGCGACAAACATGCAGTTTTAGACAGGAAGAGACAAAGATAAACTTTTTGGAGCATCTTGTACTCAAATTTGTTATAAGGAATGATTTTTTAGCATCTTTTATGAGGTATAATGGGGATCAATAGTCATTGAAAGAAAAAATGTAAGAGAAAGCTGACAAAAGAACAAATTGAAGAATATAGACAAAGAAATAGAGAAGGTCATAGGAAGAAAAGACAAGGTATGTTAAATATTGGTGAACCTGATCCCTATGATCTTTCAAGTGAAGAGGAAAATGTAGAACATGATATTGAAATTGGGAATGAAAATGTTCAAATTGATATTGAAAATGTTCAAGGTGAAAATGTTGGAATTGAAGATGTTGAACATGATATTCAAATTGGGAATGAAAATATTGAAATTGATAATGAAAATGTTCAAGTGAAAATGTTGGAATTGAAGATGTTGAACATGATATTGAAATTGGAAATGAAATTATTCAAATTGATATTGAAAATGTTTAAGGTGAAAATGTTGGAAATGAAGATGTTGAACATAATATTTAAGCAAGTGTAAATTATGTTTAACCAGATTACATGAGAAATGAAGAACCTTGTGTGGAAGAAAGACATATTCCAAATTCAAGACCTTCAAGGACCCCTAAATGGTTCGTTGAAATTGATGATATCATTATAAACAATTTTGATAGAAAGAGGTCAACATGAACTGTTCGTTTGTGGGCTAGAAGACTTTTCAACCAATATTTTAGTGATAATACATTGACCGCGCAATCCCAAATTTTTGTACAATTGATAAAGATGCAAAAGATGAGACCTTTGCTAGCCAAATTAAAGATTCGTGTGAATAAGAAGACCGAAAAAAATTCTATTATTATCAAAAATATTCTTAATGCTCTCAAGTCTATTGGAAAAGATAAAAAGGAAAAAGATAAGAGAGCTTCTCGGAGAGTCATTACAATCACCCTAGTAAGCCATCTATTGAAAAAGTCTCGCTTTATGAGACAAACCTGTATTGATTTTGACATAAATCGTAAAAATTTGGATAGAGCACTTACAAGAAGAGAAAGAATAGATGATCCTCTTCAAAATGATACATGGGATTTTGCCGAGAGGCTTCCATGTGTTGATAAGAAGCTAACCGATAATGTAAAGCAGGTAATTCAACAATTTTGGCATGATAACTCTAGAGTATCACCCAATGCAAAGGATGTTTTAAATTTAAGAATTGGCAGTCGAGACCATACACCACATCCTAAACATTTCTTGGAATCAAGCCAAATAATTTTGTTCAACAAATTTATTGAAACACATCCAAATATGGAAATCTCGCAAAGGACTTTTGAAGGTTTGAAGCCATTTTATTGTGTGCCTCTTAAGATTTGTAATACTTGTTGTTGCAAATACCATGTGGAGTTTCCAATGTACCATGAACTATTATACTATATCCGTTCTACTTTGCATATTAATGAAATGTTGTAGGAGTGTGGTGCAATGCATCTTCTGAAATCATCAAGGGACTTGCTAGATCTATTTTTATGTTCTAGAGATGATGGTTCCTTTTTCTATAGAAATGATTGTTTAAATGCGAATTTATCACAATGTGGTGGCTTGTCAAATTTTGTTCAATGTTTTCATGAGGGTTCCAAACATGAATATGGAAAGAATCTTGTTGAGAAAAAGAGATATGAGATAGTCAAATATACTTTGCAGAGTGGAGGTGAAGGTTCTAGATGCGAGTTGGTTACAAAAGAATGCAATGTTGCTGATTTTATTTCAGATTTTAAGGACAATATTTTCTACAAATATGCAAGGCATAGTCATAGATCTCAATGGTTGGATCAACAATTCAAGATACATAAGGACTCTTTTCCAATTGGCACTATTATATCAATGGTTTATTTTGCAGAAAACTACACATTGCAACCACAAAATGAGGTACAATCTTAGTATTACAATTCTATTTAGATTGCTATTTTTTTCCACATAACGTTTAGACATGCACCTGATAGTACAAAGGATGATCAAAAGATAATGAAAGAGTATCATTTTTATATGAGTGATGATAGATCTCACTCATCCGAGTATGTCCAACATTTTTTTCTAGATTTTTTTAGAGTTCTTGCAGGAGCATGATATAGAACTGGGCTGATATCTCATTTAGTCAGATAACTGCACAGGTCAATTCAAGAATGCTCGTATGTTTTATTGGTTGAGTAGAATGCATGTAGAGAGGGGTGTACCTAATATTTGGAGTTTTTTGAAGCTGGGCATGGGAAAGGGGAGCATGATGGAGCAGGTGCATGTGTAAAGAGAGCTCTAGTTAAGAAGCAATTGAAGATTTCAGGAGCAAAATTTGGTGATGCACATTCTATTGTTGATTGGTGTAGTTGAGCATTATCATAGGGAGGGACACTTGATTCAACCGTGCACAGATTATTTTGGTTGGTTGAGGAGGGTACAGTGGGAGGCAGATTGGATTGTCATACAATCAAATATTCTTCAAAGATGCATTCGTTTTGAAGCTCAGATGCAAGCACATGGACCATTTGGACATGACAGTTGGCTTGTTTTTGTCAGAGTTGTATTCAGTGCAAGTGGGATCAATGCGAGTCAGTTGAGTGGGTAGATACATGGGTTCCATAGTATCTAACTCCTTTATCTCAAACTATATCCATGAAAAATGACACAATGGAAAGTTCACTTGATTATGACCGAATTTCAGATCTACTACAACTAGGACATGTTTTTGCAGTTGTTGCACCACATGGGAATGAAGAGAGATCAGAATATTGGTTGGCTCGATGTGTGCAGGTAAAGCACAAGATAACACAATCAATGGAAGATGATAATGGGTTCGTGTATCCTATAGGTTTAGTTGTGGTTGCAAGAACTTGGTTGCGAACACACATGATTAGAAAGAATGACATAACTACATTTGAAGACTACGAGAAACACAAAACCATTCTTATGTATTCACACCTTGTTATAGCAACAAATATTAAGTTGTTGAAGCATCATGCCAAACCAAAGACAAATCAACTATGGACACTTAGTGATGTTGATCATGAAGCAATATTGGATACTCTTAAGCAAAGAGATGACCCTTCAAGCACACTTGAATAACATATTCAAGAATGGAAGGTACAATGCTTAGGTTCATTATTCTTAAGTTCATTAGTGTTCTTTATTTAATACTGATATTTTGTATACTATTGCAATGTAGGTCTCTTTAATAGTGATATTTTTATGTACTTTTGGGATATTTTTCGCGGGATTGATCATGGACCTATTGCAACAATAGCCACTTTGATCCTTTCAGAGAGGTATGCGACATATTACAATAATATAGATTGGTTATTCAAAGCATCTTTTATAGTTTGCATTACCATCTCATCATCAATTAAGTCATTCCAAATAATATAGATTGGTTATTCTAAGCATATTTATAGTTTGCATTACCAATTCATCATCATTCAGGTTGTTTAGATTAATATAGATTTTTTAGTCTAAGCATCTTTTTTGTTGTGATAATATAGATTTATCATTTGACAACTTTTACGATATTCCTGACATGATTGATCATGGACCTGCTACAATAATAGCCAACTTTGATCCTTTTAGAGAGGTACGGGACAGAATAAAATAATATAGATTGGTTATTCAAAGTGTCTTTTATAGTTTGCATTACCATCTCATCATCAATTAGGTCATTTAGAATAATATAGATTGGTTATTCTAAGCATCTTTTATAGTTTGCATTACAAATTCATCATCATTTAGGTTGTTTAGATTAATCTAGATTTGTTAGTCTAAGCATATTTTTTGTTGTCACAATATAGATTTATCATTTTATAACTTTTGCGATATTCCTAGCATGATTGATCATGGAAATAGTGCAACAATAGGAAGCTTTGATCCTTTCAGAGAGGTATGCGACAGATTACAATAATATAGATTGGTTATTCTAAGAATATTTTGTATTGTATTTAATTTAACTTCTACCTTGATGGTTTGTACAGGTGCTTGTCACTCTAGAATGTCAACATACTACTCTTGTGGAAGGCTGTGCCCTGAATGCCTCCAATAGACATTTTTTGTAAAATTTAAATTTTGAAAACTCATCACCACAAGAAAATGCCTCTGAGATAGTAAAAACCAAGAGAGGTTATTGTAGATGGTCCCAAAATGATCCCATATCCTCATATGAAGAGTCTGTAAGAATCATGGTTTCCAAGAAATAGCCCTTCGAAGATTGCTACCTTTTAGCACTTTGGACTCTTAAGGGAAATCGTCGGTCCAATGTAGCTTGGAGTGCTTCGGCATATTTGGGTGCAGAAGAGGACCATACCTAATGTAAATGTACCCATACAAAAGTGTTGGAATATTCTATTTGGCTGTATGAGTTAGAGAATGAAAGTTGCACCACTTTGCAACTTTACACTGCTAGCATTTGGCAACTTTTCCCTCAACTGAAAACTTATCACCACGGGAAAACGCCTCTGATATAGAAAAAACCAAGAGAGGTTATTGTTGATGGTCCCAACACAATCCCATATCCTTAGATGAAGATTTTGTAAGCATCATGGTTTCCAAGAAATAGCCCTTCCAAGATTGTTCTTTTAGCACTTTGGACACTTAAGGGAAATCGTTGGTCCAATGTAGCTCGGAGTGATTCGACGTATTTGTGTGAAAAAGAGGACCATACTTAGCATAAATGTACCCATCTAGACGTGTTGGAATATTTCATTTGATAGTATGAGTTAGACAATGAAAGTTGGACCACTTTGCAACTTTACACTACTTGCATTTGGCAACTTTTCTCTCAACTGAAAACTCATCACCACGGGAAAATGCCTCCGAGATAGAAAAAATTGAGAGAGGTTATTTTAGATGATCCCAAAAAAATCCCATATCCTCAGAAGAAGATACTGTAAGCATCATGGTTTCTGAGAAATAGCCCTTCAAATATTTCTTCCTTTTAGCACTTTGGACTCTTGAGGGAAATCGTCGGTCCAATGTAGCTCAGAGTGATCCGGCATATTTGGGTGAAAAAGAGGACCATACCTAGTGTAAACGTACCCTTCTAGATGTGTTGGAATAGTCCATTTGGTTGTATGAATTAGAGAATGAAATTTGCACCACTTTGCAACTTTACACTGCTTGCATTTGGCAACTTTTCCCTCAACTGAAAACTCATCACCATGGGAAAATGCCTCCAAAATAGCAAAAACCGAGAGAGGTTATTGTAGATGGTCCGAACACGATCCCATAGCCTCAAATAGAGAGTTTTTAAGAATGATAGTTTTTGAGCAACATTCCGTCAAATATTGTTGTCCTACACTTTGGACTCTTAAGGGATTTTGTTGACTGATCATAGCTCAGACTGCTTCGGTCTATTTGGGTGCAAAAGGTAACCATATCTATACTAAACGTACCCATCTGAACATGATGGAACAGTCGATTTGGTGGTACGAGTTATAGAACAAGATTTATTGATGCCCTTACAAGTAGTTTTTCAGCCTCCAATCGACCATAGCTTGTTGCGAAAAACTAGTCAAACAACTTTATTTAAACCCTACCACAACTTATAGACTCCTATCTTGCACTTCCCTTTACAATTTTAATAATTTTCCTTCAAAAGACTACATGGCAATTTTGACAATTTGAAGCAAGAATGCATTTTTGGCATATTGGACCCCTAGACTAAAAAATTCATCCCAATACACCTTAAATTTTCTTCATTGACCTTATTTATCATAAATAGATTATACCTAACATCTCAACCAATCAAACTTCAAATGTGTAATCTTGCAAATAGTAGATTAGGTGGGAAACTAGAGAGGAAGAGTTGATGGTGAGTGGCCTAGTTGAGGCTAGAGAAGAAGAGTTTGAGGAATATGGTGTTAGGACATGGGATTGTCCTTGGTTTTAGGATTTGGTTGTGTGGAAAATTTATGCTACTATGGGGATGGTTCTAACCATAAAGAACCTAAGAAAGATTGTGAAGAGAATAGTTGAAGGGCATAGATACATGTCTAGTTGGCAAAAGCTTATGGAAGAGCATGAAATAGAGATACTAATGTATGGATGTTTAGCTTTGTGTACTGAATTTTTGTGTGCAAGTTTCAAAGCTTGGGAAACACCATTTGAAGGTGTCAATAAAGAAAAATATCAGCAAGAAGATCCATTTGAGAACGATCAAGCATGGCAAGACCAAGACTAGATGCAAAGCATGAAGGGTACAAAATCCCTCGGATGAAGATTTCCATGCAAGTGACTTAGAGTGGGTTTGAAGGGATTGTGAGAAGATAGGAGTAGACCTATGGAGTGATTTATGGGGCATAAATCTTTTGTACCCGAGGAGTATGGTGCAGGAGCACCTAAAACATGTAAGATTTCATGAATTGACAAGGCCATTCCTCCTTTTGTATAGGTTGTACCTCAAAGGAATGGGCATGAATTAGATAGGGGTAGGAATAGGAACATGTTTTTAGGGGTGATAAAGGGATTAGAGTGGTCTGAGAAGGCTACCTTGTTAAGAAACATATATTTTTGTGCCTTTTGAGTAAGGCTAGAGAGTGAGTTTTTGAGAAGTTGAATGAAAATAGGTTGGAACTTGTTGGAAACTATTGGAACAGGTGTATTTAATGGTGTTTAAGAGTTCTGAGTGATTAAGAGTAACCTAAGAAGAGTAAAAGTGTGAAACCCTAGTTGGAGGGGGCAAAAACAAGGGAAAATTGGTGATTTTACAAAGAAAGTGTAAGCCAAATTATGGAGCAACATAATACAATGATGTTTTAATTTTAAAAAAACAAAATTAAGAGGGAGTGAAGTGGTTTCAAGATTGAGTGAGGTTGGAGCGTACAAGTTCCAATAAGCCTTACCAACAAGCCAGTGAATTGTTTGATAAAAAGCTTTGGTAGACATGTATGAAAAATGTGGTAGCATAGACAAGTAGTGGACTTTTGAAAAAAATCCTCAAAGAAATGTGGTCTCGTAGAATTCCATGTCAAGAAAATGCAATTGACAACTGATGCACTAGTTTTTAGTTATGCAATGTGAAGTAATTGCATAACTGCTTAGGTTGACTTTGTAAAAACTATATTGTAATTGAAATTTTTTCATCTATCAACATCTAGTTGTTAGCTATGGAATGTGAAGTAATTCTTTGAGTTTGAAAGATGTGCAATGCAATGTAATCAGTGATATAAATATAAACTACATAATATAACCATTGCTCAAGATAAAATTTTCAAAGAGTTTAATCATGCACATGAGGAGTCCAAATTAAATTTTGATTGTCAACTTCTATATATCAATTAATCCAATAATCAAGTGTATGTCCATATACAAAAATGGCATCGATGCCAACTCAAACAAAGATTTACAAAATGTGGCATATGCCATCTCAATATCTATTCAAAATTTACATGCCAAAATGTCTATCTCATCCTAAAGTACTGGTGGATCATCAAAATGGAGCCTCTTTGAATCACTCATTGGCTCTGAAGGTAGCTGCACAAGAAAAATTCAAACCACAATTGAGATTAGTTATATTATATAATTTAAAATTGAATAATTAACATCAAAATCAATATACATTGAATTTTAATTGAACTCTAAAATTGAAATCTTGATTACTTGAAATATATGTCTCTTGAAAGGGTTAGGAGTCCTAGAATATACCAAACCAACTTTTTAAATTCCTATCTATATATGTGAACAAAAATTTTAAATTGATCCAAGTTAGTATACGATTATTGGTAATAGGAACATATTTAGCAAACACAAAATAAAATAAACACATACCTCTTTAGGTTGATCTTTTTCTTTATCTCCTTCAGGTGTTTCGACACCTCCTCCTTGAGGTGTTTCAACACCTACTCCTTGAGGTGTTCCAATACCTAATCCTTCAGGTGCTGTGTCACTTGTCAACAACGATGTATAGCTCATAATTGCCTGTACATAAAACTAACAAGTACATATGAAACTACCAATCTATGTCGATGTATGTATAATCAATATAAGATCTTAAAAATCTTAATTCAATTCAATTTGAGTTCAATTACCTTCCCCTTATCTAAATTTGCACCTCACTCGCACTAGGTATTTCCTACAAGAGGAAAATAAGATAAACATATAAGTTATAATATAATTTCATTAATGACAATTCAAATGACAAGCAAGTATATAATAAAAAATGTAAACGAGTGAGTGTGAAAATATATAGTGTGTGCGTGTTGAAGCCAAATGAAATGTCCCTAAGGGTGCTATCAATCACCCGTATGAGCTCCTCCTCAGACATCAACTGTTAAATAGACCATGTAAATAAATATTATTACTTGATACTATCTCTTCTTAATATTCATTTAAAAACAAATGCAAGTTATGAATTTACAACTTAAATCTTACCTGTGTCACTATTCCAACATCCCCCTCTCTAGCAAGAGAGGACTCTATAGGGTGTGCTCCACTCCCCTATGACTGATCTATAATGTCCACATCATGGAGGTCATAATTAAAAGTGTCCAAGGGATTCTCAACGGGTTGTACAAGAGGACCCAAACATATCTAGTGGCACACATTGCAAGTATGTGGCACAAAAATATGTGGACTTGAGGAGGATGATGCAACAACACTCAAGCCTTCACCAACATCACAAGAATGTGGCTGAGCTAGTGTAGAAGCATACAAAACCAAATGACCACTCAAAGAGTGAATAGCCTGAATATTCTATGTGGCTACATCTTGGATAATCTCTGGATGATATACTAGAGGTGGCAGAGGAAGGGGAGGAGGGGGAACATATGGGTGGGAGACTACTCTAACGGCCCCTGGTTTATCCTAGGGCATACCTCCACCGATGCCCTGGAAGGGTTTAATGTCAAAGTAATTGAAATGATGCCCTAACACAAACTCAACAAATAACTTTTTAATATAGTAAAATGGTATATAAAAATTCTTGTTCGGTGGTTTATCAAAAAACATACACCAACGATCCCAAAATTTATCTATAATGTCCCTATTCATGCACCATTTTATAGAAAGTTTTGGTTTATTAACATTCACTGGCAAAACTGGCACGGGGGTTAGTGAATAAAGAGGATATTTGGAGATCTTTCACATCATTGTAAGACAATCCACATGCATAATATTCCCTCATGTCTTCTCACCATGAATGAAAGGCATTATGTTGGGTGGAGAGAGTTTCTATATTTTTAATTATTTCCTTCAATGTGTTTGTCATATCTCTCAATCGATGGATTGTCTTATAAACTTCACAAATGCCCCTCAATTGCCCCAATTTTTCACCAATTAATTCTTCAATTGGTGGTTGTGGAGGTGGTGGAGCATTTGGCATTTGTACATTTTCATTCTCAGCCATAATACCTAATTAAAGTTAAAAACTAATTAATCTAATTGAAATTACACAATATAAATGAAATTATTATAAAAAAACCCTAGTTTTTAATAAATAAATTAAAAAAACCTACTTTTTCACAAAAATCCATAACAAACTCTAGTTTTTGATAAAAATACATCAACAACACTAGTTTTTAATCAAAATCCATTTAAAAACATTAATTTTTAATAAACATTCATTGTAAACTCTAGTTTTTAATAAAAATCAATAAAAAACCCTACTTTTGAAAAAAAATTCATAAAAACTACTTAAAATTATAAGAATCTAATTGAAAAATCGATTATAACATTAAAAGAACCAAAAATTTACCTTTGGAATTAGATATTTGGTGAAAACGGATATCGGATTTTGACTTCTCCTTGTGCGTCCACATTCAAATTGTGTGAAATAACTTTAACAGTCAGTTGTTTTTTATTTATATTTTTTGCACAAATCGGATATCCAATTTGTAAAATAGGTTTGGGCATTGCTTTGGAGGAATGCACTGACACCCGAGCCTAAAAAATGTCAACTCAACATTTCCGCATTTTTGAGTCGATCCAAAACGTAATTTTTTTCCCATTGCCACTTTTTGGCCCATCATGATCCTGCACATACCCAACATGGGATTGAGAGACATAAGACTACTCTCTACATTCCACAACAAAATGGAGTTGCAGAGAGGATGGACAAAATGTTGATGGAAAGGGCTAGGAGTATGTTGAGTGGTGCTAGCCTTGAACAAAAACTTTCAGTTGAAGTTGTAGCCACTGCATGTTATTTGATAAATAGATCTCCTACATCAGTGCTTGTTGAAAAGAAACCCATGGAGGAATGGTTTGGAAAGAAGCCTTTAATGAGGCATCTCAAAGTATTTGATTGTGAAGATTATGCTCATGTTCCAATTGAGAAGAGGTCTAAGTTGGAGAACAAAGTTGTTAAGTGTTAGAGTAATAAGTTATTATACTTAATTAATTATATCATACTCATTAATTAATTAAGTCACTTATTCCTTTAGTTACTTAAGCTAAACTTAGGCACATTAATAATTGATTAATTATTAAGTGTGCATACTATGGTTTCATTTAGGGTTTCCCTTTTAGGGTTTCTTGATCTCCTTCATAAGGATTGATCTCTTTGTAATAATTGATTCTCAATAATGCATTTTTACTTTGAGGTTTACAAAACATCTTTTTTGGTTTTGCATGTCTTTTGCATGTGACAAGTGATTGCATGTAGGTGATCTTGGTTTCTAACATGGTATCAGACCTCCAGACCTGCAGCTGCCTGTTCGTGATCTGAAGATATGGCCTTTCAGTGAGTTTCAAGTGCAAGGGTTTCCACAAGCATCTTTTTTGCAAGATCTGGGAGTAGCAAATTTTTCAGGACACTATGGGCTCAAACGAACATCGCCATCATGTTTGCAGCGTCCCAAAACCCTAGAAATGCCTATCAAATCTCCAATTTTGGAGAAGTTTGTTTCTGAGGCAAAAAAAAATTGCCATGGAGGTCGTACCCCCAACACGCTTCACGAAGCAAAAAAAATCTCTAAAATCATGCCAAAATTTGCAAACTTGCTGGAGGTTTTGCCCGGCCAGTTTGAAGGGTTCTACCGTCGAGCAACCACCAGTCGGCCGCTGGCCTGCCACTGCCACCGGTGGCTGCACCATGAAGTGTCACCGGCTCTAGCCAGCCCCGCCGGGCCCCTCAACAGCTCTGCCCCGGTCATATGGATGACCGGGGGCTCTCCACCAACCCTTGAGGGCTTCCCACTCATGGCCCAAGGTCATATGGGGGACTGGGAGCTCCGCGCTCGGCCCCCAGTTAGGTCATATGGGTGACCATGACTGATTTTTTTTTTTGTAGAGGGGTGATTTTTTGCGGCGACGACCAGATGGCCGTCAAATTTTTGCTCGTGAAATGATGACATTAGCGGTCGTACGGCCTCTTTGCCCCCTCCTAGCCCTAATTTACCTAAAAGAGCAATTTGTTTGTTTTTGGCATAACTTGGGCATACAGTATTGAAATTAGGAAAAAGAGATATCAACGGAAAGCTGGTTCCAAGCACTTTCCTGTGGTGGAGTTTATTTTACAGTATTTTTCTAGTTTACTACATTTATTTTTGTTTGAATTTAGATGTTTATTTTATGCTTTCGAGCTCATAACTTTTTGCCATGATCTCCGATTTTTGCTATCTTTGCAGCATTGGAAAGGTATTGAGGAGCTCTATGTTGTTGTCCATGCACTTTTTTATGTATCTATCCCAATGGGTGTTTTGGAGATTACTTGGATGTTTTGGAAGTTGGGAGAGTGCACCTTGCATCTTTGCACTTCATTTTAGTATCAGATTCATTCAATAATCGACTGTTGTTTCATAGATTCCAAGTTTGTTCCCATTTGGATTTTTTGAGTGTTTCGTGGCATCGAGTCTGTTGTTGCATCATTATGATTTCTATATGGTTTCTTGTAGACAAAATTATCTTTCCTTGATTGCCAGATTGTGGTTCCATTGTTACTCTACAGTGCTCTTCGAGTGCTTCTTTGCAGCATGTCATCTCATTGTAGGGGGGTTTTTCCCACTGGGTTTTCCTTCTCTACCTCTTTCTTGCATTTGTAAATGGGTACCTGATCAGGCCTAGTTGTTGGGACCCATCCTTGATTGCATGCATCTTCTTCTAGTGTTTTAGCTTCTTCCTAAGTTCATCTTAAGGGGGGGTGTTAGAGTAATAATTTATTATACTTAATTAATTATATCATACTGGTTAATTAATTAAGTCACTTATTCCTTTAGTTACTTAAGCTAAACTTAGGCACATTAATAATTGATTAATTATTAAGTGTGCACACTAGGGTTTCATTTAGGGTTTACCTTTTAGAGTTTCTTGATCTCCTTCATAAGGATTGATCTCTTTGTAATAATTGATGCTCAATAATGCATTTTTACTTTGAGGTTTACAGAACATCTTCTTTGGTTCTGCATGTCTTTTGCATGTGATAGGTGATTACATGCAGGTGATCTTGGTTTCTAACATTAAGTGCATCTTTATCGGCTATGGTGTCGGTGTAAAAGGGTACAAGCTTTGGGATCCAGAAGCACAAAAAATTCTCTCCAGTAGAAGTGTGATCTTCAGAGAGATAAAACCTTCCTTTGTTGAGCTGCAACCAAAAAAAGAGAAGAAACAAAAGAAGGAGGTAGTTCAATTTCCACCTACTCTAGAGAAAGAAGAACTACATACTCCTGATGGACCTGATGATGAGGAGAGCTCAAGAAGCTCTGAAAGTTTTGAAGAAGAAGAACCTCAACCTCATCCTTTGAGGAGGTCTACATGAGAAAGGCAACAACTAGAAAGGTTTGGTTATTCATTGTTGGATTCTAGTTGTATTTGTGCCTTGATTAATAATATTGATGAGCCTAGGACTGTGAAAGAAGCAATATGTATGAATGATTCAGAATTTTGGATACAAACCATGGATGAGAAGATGGCTTCATTAAAGAAAAATCAGACTTGGGATCTAGTACCTTTTCCTACTGGACGTAAGCCTGTTGATTATAAATGGGTTTTCAAGAAAAAGTGTGGTCCTGGTGGCAGTATTGAGAAGGATAAGGCACAATTGGTTGGTAAGGGATTCTCTCAGGTAGACATAATTGATTATGGGGAGATATTCTCCCCTATAGAAAATATAACATCTATCTAACTTATATTAGCACTTGTAGCAACACACAATTTAGAAGTAGAACAGATGGATGTGAAGAGAAAATTTATTCATGGTGATTTGGAGGAAGAGATATACATGTCACAGCCAGAGCACTTCATTGTAAAAGGTAAAGAAAATTATTGTTTGCAAACTCAAGAAGTCTCTTTATGGTTTGAAACAGTCTCCCAGAATGTGGTATCAAAAGTTTGATACTTATGTGTTGCCAATGGGTTTCAAAGATATAAATATTACCATTGTGTATATTTTAAAACTGATAGTGGTCACATTCTCATTATTGTTTTATACGTAGATGATATGTTGCTTATTGGGAATGGTAAAAGTATGATTTTAGATTTGAAGTTTCAGTTGTCAACATAGTTTGAAATGAAAGACTTAGGTTCAGCTAGGTACATTCTGGCAATGGAAATCAGAAGAGAGAGAGCTAAGATAAATATTTGAGTAAGCCAACACAAGTATGTGAACTTGGTGTTGGAGAGATTCAACATGGTAGATTGCAGATAATTAGTTGTTCCTATGATGCAAGGGATGAAGATTTCTATGAACAATTTTCCAACATCTCCTACTGAGATGGAAGACATGACTAGAGTACCATATGCAAGTGTAGTTGGTAGTCCAATGTATGAAATGGTGTGTAGGAGACCAAACATTGCCCAAATAGTGGGAGTTTTTAACCGTTTCATGGCTAATCTTGGATGGGTGCATTGGGATGCGGTTAAGAGAGTGTTTGGATACTTATGAGGTACTTCTGAGTATGCCTCATGTTTTCATGGTTACCCTATTGGACTTAAGCATTTTGTGAGAATTCAAGGATTTATGGATTCAAATTGGGCAAGTGACATTGATAGTAGTAGATCCACCAGTGCTTATGTATTTATGATGTTTGGTGGTGTTATAAGCTGGATGAGTAAGTGACAGACTATAGTCGCTTTTTCCACGACAGAAGTAGAGTATATGGGAGCCACTCATGCTTGTCAAGAAGCCATTTGGCTTAAGAGTTTGTGTTCTGATATTGTTTTGGATGCAGGACAAATTACTATTTGTTGCAACAGTCAAAGTGCGATATGCTTAGCAAAGAACCCTACCTTCCATGCTAGAAAAGAACACATTGATGTAAAGTATCACTTTGTTTGTGATATGATAGAAGATGGAAAGGTGAACCTAGTGAAGGTTGACACTTTGACGAATGTTGCAGATGCATTGACGAAACCAATGAGCAGAAATATTTTTAGATGGTGTTCTAAATCCATGGGCCTTGGGGCCTTGAGCCGTTAATTTAATTTGACTCTTGATAGGTCCTCAAAAAATGGGAGAATGTTGGTAATAAAGGTGTTATAACGTTAGATTCCTAACATTGAATTATTTAATGTATTATTTGTATTTATTTGTTTTAATTAATTGCCTACAATTTCTTGTCATTAAGTGGGACCCACTAGCTAGGTGGCATCCCTGTTGGAGGTGACTATATGACACATCTTCATCACATGTGGAGGTAGGAATCCCATATTGGAATCATGGACCTAGGACAAGTTGTGTAATCTTATGACATATTCTATGATGCATCATAAGGTATATTTTGCATGGAGAAAGTGTGGTGCCTTAGTGGGGTATGACAAAAGTGTGTGAAAGAATAAGTGTGAAAGTCATGTTTGAATTATTCTTCACTTTTTGAATGTGTGACAATATTTTATGTCACATGTTATATGAAATTTGTAAGTAATTTTCCATAACACACTAGAAGCATGACTTAGGCACCCAAGCCTGGAAGAGAAGTTTTGCATGTTATGACAATTGTAAGAAATGTAAGAGAATGTTGTATAGGTGTCCAAATCATGCTTATGACATGAGTTATTTTTTCCACATGGATTTGGATTCCTAAACTCTTCTAGAAGCTTCTCAAATCTTGTATCTCCTATAAATAGGATGCCTTGTATTGTAGCATGCATAGTTTGTTTACAGGTATTGAAGGGCAAATAGTTTGACTCCTAAATAGATGTTTGGTGTGAAGCATCTATTGAAGTAGCATTGTTCTTGGAGTGTATTGTAACTCTCTTTTGAAGTAATACATTGGTACTATGCTTTTGGAGGGTGGGGTTTTTTACCTGAAAGGGTTTTCCCCACGTATATCAATGTCCCTTCTATTTTGTCTATCTTTCTTCTACTCTTTGTTTTTTTCATACCATTAAGCTACTGAAATTATCTTAGATCTAAACTTATACAAGTTGTTCTATGTTACCTTTCCTATGTGTTTCTCATTAATGCAACTATTTAAAGGTGTTAAAATTAAAGTTTTTCTATTCACTCCTGCTTAGATTAGTGTAGGAATTTTCTTCCACGTTCATAGCTTCCTTTCACTTTTGTCGATTTCAGACATTTTCTAGAATATTCTAGGACCTCTCATCTACCATATCTCATTCCAAGGTCCACAATTTATGATCCTTCCCATTTACTTTTTGTATTGCATTCATTTAGGTCATTTTAGATTAGTGTGCATTAGTTTAGATTTACTTTGTTTACATTTCATACATTAGATTAGTACCATTTCATTTTCATTTTTCAGCCACAAAACACACACACATCACAACCTTCATCAATGATCCCTCCCTTTGAATGAAATCACCAAAAGTACCATAACCACCAAGCGGAAAGAGTGCCATTCCCACACACCAAGAGCTCCTAGAGTGAAAAACCCTAAGGGACTAGTAGAGGGTATCCTCTTTCCCTAGGTCCAGTGTTATATTTTTGGTGCTTCAAGGTCAAGTAAAATTAAGATACAAAACATCAATGATATTAGAAAATGTCATCAGGATATTTTCACACTTGTTTAGGCCCTCCCTGTTGAGCTAGGATTAATGTTGTAATGGGATTGACACATTCACATTAGGTCTTGGGTCCTTGTGAACTATTGGATTTAATGGTACCTTGCTAAAGTGTTGAGAAGTGTTGTAGCTCACTCTCACACTTTTCTAAGGTCTTATCAACCTAATAAACCTCTTGAAATAAAATAAACAATACTCTTTCCTTATTTGGAGTGTTGTAAAGTGTTGTAACAAACTTTCACATTTTTCTAGGCTTGTCATTAATAAGTGGGGTTTCTTTTTATTTATGTGGCCCCATTTTGCATCCACAAGCCTAATTTATTACATATTTCTAAGGATAATCTCGACACCAATCATCATACAATCATAATTCAATTGTTTTTGGTTTATGTGGCCTAGATTTAAGGATCTAGGATTCATTTGCCAACTTGGGAGAATAGGTCCCACCTAGATCTTTTGGCCCCAAACTGATTTTCACACATTTCTAAGCACTTTTGATTTTTGGTCCCATATGCTAGATGGGACTCATTCACCATCTTGAGAAAATGAGTCTTGTGTCTTGAAATGAACAAGACAAATTAGAGGGGGGGTAAATCAATTGTATCTAGTCACATTCACTAAAGATCTTAAACAATTCCACATTCACTTTAATCTATTATTAAGTATGAGCATGAAGTGTAGATAATAGAAATAAAACATAAGAAACACCAAATTTACTTGGAAAACCTGAAAAGGGAAAAACCACGGTGTGGATTAACTCACAATAAAAGAGTAATTGCAAAAAAATTTACAAAGAGGCTCACTACCAAAGGGATGACTACCTAGGATAGGAATCACTATCTAGATGGGAGGCTCACTACCTACAGAAAGATAGAAAGAAGAATATTACATAGAGAACATTATCTCAATGCAACAAAAGATCCACCATAGCAACTTCCACACATCCATAGCCTTGACCAAAGAATTGTAGACACCATTAGCTCACTGCTTTTAGGATTATAACACATTGAAGTCCTTGTTGCGTCAGTTCACTTTCACACAATCTCTCGCATCTATCTTGATTCTCACACTTGTTGCGTACAATCCTTAACATATTGTCTTATATTTATACCATCTTCAATCTTAGAAACTTTCTCCAAGGTTGGCTACACACTCTTCATTTTACAAACTCAAATTAGGTCGGTAACTCAACATTCCTGTGGTGGATGAGAATGAGAGTGAAACAAACCAACACTTAACTAGGACCCAAAATAACATCTTGGATCGATCACACACTTGCTTAATTGATACTTATCCTTTGCATAATGTGTAAACACCAGGTCAACCAAACCTAATGAAAACAGCAATGAACTTTTAAGTACACACATTCACAACAAGAAGGTAACATGGAAACCACATAACATGCCTCACAATACATTGGGACACATCTTAGATGCCTTTAGATTCATTTGCAACTACTGCAACAACCTTCATACAAAGACAACTTTCCATCAATCCATCTAGACTATACAGACACACATAGTAACTCTGCAACTAGTCTTCATGAGCACCAAACCATGAACACCTTTGACAAGAAATAAATAACACCATTACAAGCCTTCTTCCAGATCTAGAAGACCTGAAACAAACTAGTGGAGGCCTGTGGAGTAGATACATTTCTCCTAGTCCATAGACAAACAACTCTACTAGACCAATTCACAAACCGATGAACTCAACTTCACTCTTGATCAAACCAAAAGATATAATCCATGATATATCACCCATGGATTCCCTTAAATAATACTATAGATCCACACAAGCATAAGATCAGTACAAAAGAAATGTGCAATACATACCAGAGCACATTTTGAACACACACACAATTATGTCTTCACTATTTATTAATTTTCTCAAAAGAACTTGGTAACTCATCATATCAACACACCTGCAACACCATAAAGATAGCTCCATGTAATCACAAAATATCTACAATATCTCAACTATAGATGCACCACCTACAATCACTTGATTCCCGTCACTACAACAACCTATATTGTCTTGACATTAATGACAACACCACCATACTCATTCATACTCACAACAGTCTCCCTATTTTTCATTGATGACAACACATGATGTGAAAAACCATCAAAGACAACATACACAAAATTCCTTTTTCTTTCACTATTCTTTTCACATGACTCTCTCCCCCTTTGACATCAATGACAAAAAAAGTTTTACATAATTCTTCAACCATATATAATTTTGATCACTCCCTCTTAGGAGTGCACCCATGAAAACACACATATGATACAAAAAAATGATACTTCCTACTCCCCTTAAGGTGTAGACCCCATTCATCAATCCAAAAAAATGATGAATCTATAGATCCACTAGAATGATGCACCTCTATGTGCACCTAGTTCAAAGAACGAGGGGAAATAACCCCCAACTTCTCCTGGAGATACTCAAAAGTATCCTTAGGAAGATCCTTAGTAAATATATCAGCAATCTGATCCTTTGTAGGCACATATTCAAGCCTGACTTCATTCTTCAATATCTTCTCTCTTAAGAAATGGTATCTTATAGATATATGCTTTTTCCTTCAATGCATTACCAGATTCTTTGAAATATTTATTGCACTTGTATTATCATAGAAGATAAAGGTAGGCTCATCACACATCACTCCTATATCCTTCAATGTTTGCTTCATCCATAGTACCTGTGTTCTCATGGTGAAAATGATGGCATTCAAAGTGATTCAGATGAAGGTGTTGATGGTTTTGGTAAATATAATCTCTAGAACTTTGAAGCATGTGACAATGTGATTAGTATATGTTGTTGGAATAAAGTGACCTATGGTGCAATTCAATTAAAGGAGTTTTAAATGTGTGAGTATTTTTTTCCCAACACAAAGGAGAATAGCATATTGTGTGTGGGACATGATGTTTTTATTGAGCCTAACCATTATGAGAGTCTCAAATCTAATTTTCAGATGAATAATGAGGGGAGGTCTCATAGTAACCCTTTTAGAAAGCATTGTGAAATGTGTTACTCTTTTGCCCAATTTGACAAGAAAGTGATTGTGAATGAGAATGATATTTTTAATAAAGGATATCACACCAATCATAAATTTCCTCTACTTAATAAGTGTGATATACTCTTGTATAATATGGATGAATTTTAGTTGATTCTTAATTGCCAATATCAGAGTAACAGAGTTAATGGAGACACTTTTTCCACCTAAAAAGGCCCTATGGGACCCATATGCCACCCTAGGCATATGAATCCTACCCAAGCTGGACCCATATGCCAAGTGTGGCATATTGAGTTCCATTTAGCCCCTTTTTAAGGCTTTGAGCAAGAAATCTAGAGTTTAAGTTCAAATTTCATGAATGTTGGTTTGCGAGATCCAATTAACATGATATTAGATGGATTTCCTATATAAATAAGGTCTCAAATCATTATTAGACTAATCCTTCATCATATCAAGTCAATAAATCAAGAGTTAATCATTCCAAGACTTCACAAGAGTGTTAAGAGAGCTTACAAGATCACTTCTAAAGAATTTAAGAGAAAATTTCTTCATTAATTTTTGCAGAAATTCAAGATCCATTGTCATGTCAAGATTATTAGGCATCAAGCATGTTGTTGAGCTAGTTTTGTGATGTAGCATTATAGATCCAAGATTAAGCATTGTTCTACACCCATTTTCAAGATCAAGATCTACATTCTACATGGCCACTTCATATTAGATTGTTGATTTGTATTACACGACATCATTCAAGTTATCATCATTTCATATTGCATGTTTCTTGTTCATCTTTCATTATTTCATTATTTGGTTTAAGTACCTAAAAGGGGTTTGACCAAGGTAAACTCTAATTCATTAATAATCAATAAGTTTTCTCTCTCTACATGTGTGATTGCAGATCTAGGTGGCTTTGAGGTTTGAAGATATTTTGAATACAAGGTTTCAAGGTTGAGAGAAGTTGTCACAAGGTTTTCATCTTCATGGAAAGTCTTTTACATGTCTAAATTTAGAGTTTCGGATCCAAAAATGAAGTGTAATAGAAAGAGAAAAGATAGGTGAGTAGATTCAGGTCTTAACCCTTTGAAAAAGTAGTGTGGGACTGATATGCCACTTGTGGCGTATGAGTCCCATTTCAGTTATTTTTCTAGATTTCAACGGCTTCAGATTAGACACAGTTAGATTCTTGTTTCCACCCAAAAAACCCTTGTCTGGGACTGATACGCCCAGACTGGCATATGAGTCCCAATGTTCCTTAATTTTAGGTTATTCAACATTTCAAGACTTCATTCAAGCTCTCACAAGTTTCTAGGTGCACACCTCTTATCTGTTGGTTTTCTGTTAGGATTTGATAGGATTTCTAGGAATTTTATTCAAGTCATGCATATCATTGTGTTTCACAAATAGGTCTTGCATTTCCTTAGTCTTTCTAAGCCCCAGCTTGGTGGTGGAATCCTCATTAGTCTCTAATCCAACCCTACCTAAGAGAACCCTATTGTCAGATCCCTTTCCCATTTCTTCATCGGATTGAGATCTCTAGGGTTTCCTTGTGCGGAGTATAGAAAGTTTGTTGTCCTAGGTCCTAAACCCTAGCAACAATTTTTTTTTATCTTGTAGTCACTTTCTCATCATCCTTTTGTTTACATTTCATAAAATCAGCAAGGGTCCTCTTGGGACCCATGTGAATGTGGAAATGGTTATAAAACATATCAAAAAATTTCATTAAATGAACCAATTCAATTATTCGATAAAGAATAGAACCTCTCAAAAGTAGTATCCATCAAGCATCCGAGAAATAGCTTAGCAAAAAAATTGTCTTTAAAGATGAAATCATTGCATAGAGCTATAAAAGTGGAAACATGGCTAACAAGATCTACTTTCCTACCATATTTATGAAATCGAGGAACTTCTATACCTTGTGGCATTTGTGCTCTCAATATCTCCAATGAGATAAAATTGGTTTTGATCTATTATGAAGGTTGATCGTTGTTTTTTTTATTTATTGCAATTTTTGTTGAAGGGATGTTAGGATTTGCAAATTTATGTTATGGAGAGCATCATTTTTATTGTGATGGTGGATTTTTGAGGAGATATTGTATTTGATTGCACAAAGCTAGAAGGATTATTGGTAGAAATGCCTAGGGAAGTGTTCAAACTATTAGTAGGTTGAATGGTTGTGGTGAGTTGAAAGGTTGTGGTAGGTTGAAAGGTTGTGGTAGGTTGAGTATTAGTGTATGTAGGGATGGACATTGGTATTGTAGAAGATGGAATTGAAGTTCCACCTTGGCTTTGAGTACACCCCAAAGCTTGAGTAGAATTAGTGATGGCTGGGATGGTGTTGTTAGCATTAAGCACACTATTTGTAGGCATGGAAGTCATGGGAACTTAAGTATGCATACTAGGAGCCATAGAGGGTTGATTTCCAACACTATCAGGAAGAGAGATAGAAAAGAGAAGATCCATGGTAAGTGAGATATCACGAGATGACATAAGCTTTGAACTACCTCTTACAATAGTATTTCTAATAGGATACC
The DNA here is from genome assembly GCA_007115665.2 of Sequoiadendron giganteum. Lineage (NCBI taxonomy): Eukaryota > Viridiplantae > Streptophyta > Pinopsida > Cupressales > Cupressaceae > Sequoiadendron > Sequoiadendron giganteum. Next base: position 89,430,299 of record CM021109.1, read on the forward strand.
AAGTTGTAAATCTCATACAAGTTTTACAAAATTAATGTGTAAATCCAAAATGGAAAGAGGTAATGCAATGACCTAGAATGAAATACAATTTTTAGATTGTAAATAAGGAGATTTACTAATTATACAATGTAATAAACTGAAAATGAAATGTTGTGAACGTAATTTTGAATTTTTAAAATGCACTAAATGAAGAAAATTAAGCTAGATCTAATGAAATTAATGGAATAAAAACTAAAAAAATTGCAACAAAAATGTAACAACAACAAACAAAAGCATAAAATAGAGGTTTTTAGATTCCATAAATATAGATCAACACCTAATCAGGGACTCAATTTCCCTAGGGAAAATGGGTCCTATATTAAGGTTTTTGAACTATTTTTTACTTCTTTTTAACCCTTTATCAATGAGTTTCATATTCAAGTCTGTAACAGTAATTTCTAGGTTCAAATTTCTATAAATGTATTATGAAATGCAAGTGAAAAATGTGACAAAATAATGAATTCAAAGACCTCGTTTGATATGCAATTTTGTTTTTATTTTCAAATGAAAATTTATGTGATTTAAATGATATGCAATATGACTATTTTTTTGTATTTTTTAGATTTAAAGAAAGAAAACAATTCAATTATAAGACCCTAGATGAGATGCAAATTTGAATGAAAAGTAGGACACCATAAATGAGATGTAATTCAATTCCAATGAATTCAAATGAATGCAAGATCTAACCTAGGATTCAAAGAAAGACTTCAAGATCAGAAAATTACAATGTTCAATAAGTCAAGTTCACCATTATGTTTAAAAGAAAAATAGGGTTCACCAAAATGAATCAACAAGATGATGAACCACTAATTTTCGTGATTAAACATATAATTATGTGCAATATATGATGCAAATAATAATAAAAAATCAATCCTAACTATTATAACAACAATAAGGGAGGTTTCAAGATGTTGAACCAATGTGTACCTTGTTGAAAAAGATTTTTTTCAGGGGTCATTGAGGACTCATTCACCTAGCGGTGAATGGGTCCTTGTTAGTGTTTCTAAAATATAATTTTTGGGTTCTATTCTTCAATGTCTACACTCTCAGCTCCTAAGTGACCAACTCCCGAAAGTCTAAAATGAATTATGTAGCTTGATTTTTGTGATCTTGCAACAAAGATAACTTTTTGCAACTTTACAACTTTATCAACTTTGCTTCAATCTTGTTCTCCACTTGATCTCCAAAATATAAGCTTGAAATCAAACATCAAGGAAGAAGAGAAATTGTTGCTTGATAGGGAATAGGGTTTTTCCTTGGTCAAACCATGTTTATGTAATTAAATCTTATGATGAAACAATGAAACATGAACATGAAACATGAAACAATGATACCTTGGATGAAGTCTTGGAATACAAATGAGAAATCTAACATGAAGTGGTCATGTAGAATGTAGATCTTTATTTTGAATTAGATGTGAAAAAATGATTGTAATGGATCTTCAATGCTACATCAACACATAAGATCAACTATATGCATGATGCATTATGCCTTTGACTTCATGATATTATCTTTAATTGTTGTGCAATAAAACCTTGATAATATGCCCTTGAATTCATTGTAATTTCTCTTGAAATTATCTATAATTCTCTTTTGAATGTACTCATATCTTGCATGAAATATTCTAGGTGAAACTATGTGAATTAGCTTTTATTTATACTAAACTTAAGATTTGATCACGAAATCCAAATATCACAAGCCGACATCAGATCTAAGGTTTTAAATTGTTGAAATCTCACCCAAATGAGTTCAAAAAGGGGTTTCCTAGGTAAGGAGGACCCATTCACCACCTTGGGAGGATGGGTTCTAGCACAGTTTTCTAGGACCATGCTTCAGGGAGGTGAAATAACATGTAAAAAGGGAGTCCTATAACATAGTGGGGAACTATTTGCTAGGAGATGAATGGGTCCTAGGTCACTATCCTAGGACCAAAACCTTGCCAAATTAAATGTTATGCAACATTATTAATTAGTGTTGGGATACATCCTTCAAAACATGCATTTAATAAGGCTTGGATTTGAATTTAAGGCGACAATTAACCTCCAATTAACCTCAATTAATTAATAAAACCCTAGATTAATTTAAAAGTGTAAGAAAAAACTTTGCAACACCGTAAAAAGGCACATTTAAGTCCATTTTATTGAAAAGGGCCCTAGACTCAATGTGAACATGTAAAACACATTACAAAACTAAATCAAGGCAACATTAGGCTCATTTATTGTTAATTATTCCAAAATGCAATAAAAAGGGATACTTTTCTATAAATATAGTTCTTATATTCTTATATGATTCAAGTACTTTACTTATTTATCATGCATCATTTTTCCTTCTCCTTTAATTTCTGGAATCTACTTGGTGCAACCAATTGGAGAACAAGCATATAATGTCACAAAATATTTTATCACAAATATTTTAGGTAATGACTTATGTTACATAGAGACTCCTCACTATACTTAGATAGAACTATGGAACTTGATCACATTATATTCTAACAAGAAAATGAGGCTCTACTAGATTACTATATTCAAACAAATCATAGTTTCCATATTGAGTGGAGTGGAATCACATGGACATAACAAATGTGTCATATAGTATTCTTTTATTAAGTAGAGTACTCTTGCATCACTTTTCACACATGGTGTAATCTCTAATCCTTTTATATTTCTCTACTTTTCATTTTTCATGGATAATTAAAACTACTTGTTATTTCTTAGTACCCTACTTCTCTAATAAGATATTTATAACATATATCTTTTATATTTTGTATGTCTCTATGGAGTATTTATTAAAATTAGAGGAACAAAAAAATATCCAATAATGGTTAATTAATTTTACATAAACTAAATATACTTTTGAAATGCTTGGATACTTACTTTTCATCTCAAGACTAAGAATTCCATATACTTTTAAATGTATGTTCATATTAAATTCTCATTCACCTCAAAATAGGGGATATATGTAATGGTGAAATTTTCATACCCCTACACATTCCCATTAAGTTTTGAGGTATTTTTATGCATCATATTAATTTAGTAATAAATTTAGCTCATGATTCCATGCTTATCCCAATCCATTTAGATTAATTTATAACCATTTCAGTGCATTCAACCTTACTCCATCCTTATTTACACATATTTTCATATATATATATATAAAGATAATATAGTACGAATAGGAATAGGAAGATTCATTGATTTATGATCCTATGTAGCAAGTTAATATTACAGAATCGTGTCAACATACTTCCTTTGATTAAGATAAATAATTTTATCAACATAAAATATATATTTCTCCATACCTAGTATGTATTTTATAGCCTAAAAGTCCTTCATGTTAAAGGCATTAGAAATTTGAGTTTTTCTCCCTAATCATCCCCTTAGTATTTCTAGTAAATAGCATGTCATCAACATACAATATAATGATAAGTAATTTAATATTATTTAATAGAAAATATAACAATGATTAGCCTTAGTATTTGCAAACCTAAGTTCTAGTGCTAAAGTGTCGAACTTTCCATATAACATCCAAGGTGATTACTTTGAAACATATAAAGATTACATTAATCCATCATATAATTTTTCCTTTCCTTTCACTAAAAATTATTAGGTTTTTTCATATAATTTTCATCTTTAAGATCCTCATGAACAAAAGTAGGTTTAATATCAAATTTTAATACTTCAAAATCATAGGGAGTAGCAACAAAAATAGAAAAATAAGAAAATATTTCATCAAAATCCACTCACTCAACTTGGGAGTAACTTTTCATCACTACTAACATTTTGTATTAAGCATACACGATATCAAAAAAAGAGATGAGTGTAGTGATGAGGGAAATGGTGAGGGCGACAACAAGGGCATCACAAACCCTAAACAAAGCGGAAGAGGTAGAGGTCGCTATGCAGGTGTAGACTGTGGCGATGGTGTGTACACTATGGATGGTGATGATAAATATAGAGGCACGAGATCTTTTTTCTTGGTGGATGAGCTTGGAGGTGCTTCACGAGTTTCTAGAATGGTTGTCACCTATTCTAGAATTTCTTTATATCCAAGGTGCAATAATGGCTCTTAGGACTAGCATCTCTAGGTTTCTTAGGATGAGGAGGATGAATCTCTCCTGGATCTCCTTTTTGAGGCCTGCCATAGACCTGTGCCCCTTGTTCAGGGTGATCCGCTACTTCATGAGGTTGAGGATTCGATCCTATCCATGTGGTTAGAGGCTCAACATGCTGCTCAAGCCATTATGCCTTCTTTACCTATTACTTGTAGGTAGAACGACTTTGGGAGCTCTTTGAAAAGGGGTTTTCTTCTACCTCCTTCAAAGGTTTCTTCCATGTTGCTGATAGTTGCACTATAGTCATTTCTCCTCCTATGGATTTTATTGGGTCTCCTTCCAGGGGGTGGCTCCTTCTATGCATGAGCTTTCTTTTGATCTTGAGTAGCCTGCATGTGGGCTGGAGGTTTCTTCCCCTATCATTTATGTTTTTGATGTGTGTTTGGACCAAGCCACTGCTAATTTGCAACATTCTTTTATTGTTATATTTATTGGGAGAAAACATGATATTAATATTATTCATAGTTATGCTTTAGCTTGTTGTTCTAATTTTTTTTGTAGAGTGTGAAGGCTCTATCAAACGGTTTCCTCATGTTCTCTTTCAATAATAGTGAAGATTTCTCTCAGGTTCTTTTTGGTGGCCCCTAGATTTTTGGTAAGGTTTTCCTTTTCCTTCATTCCTAGGTGGTTGGGCTTAATAATTTTAAGATAAATTTTATCCCTATTTGATTTTGTCTCCATGAAGATATTTTTCAAGGTATTGCTGATTGTTTTGGTCAATTGATTACCATTAATAATACTACAAGAAATAGAAATAGTTTTTTGTATGCCATATTTAGGGTTGTGTTGATATTGGTAAGAATTTTCATCAATATATGTTCAAGGCTTGGGGTTTGGAATTAGACTCTGCATTATGAATTTTTGTAGCAGTACCACCTCCATAGTGATGGAATCTTCTCCTTGATGTGCAATGTTATTCATGATCACATGCATTCCAATGTGTAGGCCTTTTTTGAAGGCTCTCCTATTGGTTAGGGTAAGATGATAGATCCTAAGCATGGTCCCTTTACTAATGAAGGTGTTTTTTACAAGGTTAAGTGAAACCTTGAATCTTAGATCGGTATCCCTTCATATTATACTCCCTTTAATGGTGGGTTTCTTCATTCATGCACAACCTGTCCTTTGAGGGATTTGTTGAAGTTTGGGTTTAAACCACCTTGATGGCCCTATTTTAGGTATTTTCTATCTCATGTGTGTTCTGGGCTAGTATTTTGTTGTTGTAATTTCTTCTCTTTACAACTAGTTTGTAATCTATTTCTTGCTCTAGTCAAAAGATTGAGTTGTTAGTGGTCCTCTCCTACCTCACTTCTCATGAGTATCTATTTTTTGGTCTCTTTTTGTGATTTTCCTCTCTTATACCTCAATGGTTGTTTTGTAATGGGTATGGGCCCTTCCTATATTAATCAAATCAAAAAAATTATCAGTAATCTAAGGTCAATTACCTTTCCAAATTTCCATTTGGTTTGAATTATTTTCCAAATCACCTAGATCTAGTGGGCTTCTTTCCCTCAAGCAGATCTACTAGAGACTAAGTCTCACATATATCTAAGTATATCATCTCCTCCTATATATAACCTTCATCCAAGACATGTTCTCCTTAATAGAATTAACTTCCTTCATACAGATAGGTCCATTATTAATATAAGGTGAAGAAAATACACAATGAAAATATAGTGGAGTATACCTCTAAACTAGCTTCCTTTTGTGGACCTCCCTAAGGATGTAGTAAGAGGCTCATGGTGTTCTTCCTTTGAACTATCTTCTAAAACTTCTTCTTTTTCTGCATCCTCTTATCCATTATTACTTTTCCATGTGTGCATCTTCTATCTTATTTATTCATGTATCAAATTGTATTATACTTTCTTTATTTTTTTTAGTTGTATAAGGTAAAAATAGATCTAATTTAGCTAAAAAAATCTCTAGGACAAACCATTTTTATTATTAGAGGACTCTAGTAAACTCCTTAAAAATGAAAGTAGTAGTAATTGATAAAATAAACATAATAAAAAGATTTACTAATGGATGGAAAATGCACAAGACCATACATGTGACTATGAAAAATTTATTAAACCCTCTATATTTTAATTTTACTAAAATTATATTTTACTATACATTGTCCCCCTCACACAATGCTCACATAAGTTTAAATTTACCAAATATTGAAATAAAATATACACTATCATTTCATTAATCAAGGTTCTAAGAACCGCTTCAGAAATGTGGCCCAATATGTTGTGTGGAAAAAGTATATGAATTAAAAATATCTATTATATATTTGTAGAATTACAATACGTATATTTTTCTAGCTTAAAAACAAGTTATAGCAACAAGTTCTAGCTTTCGATTTCACTTGTGTGAAGTAATGCAAGTACTATGCTAGGAAAAATTAAAGCTCTCGAGTCCTATGTTAGTATCATGATGATTTTTAGTTTCCATCATACAAATTCTTCCTTTTATAAGGTCTCGATCAATTCATTTCAGTTTATAGCTCATTTTAGAAGCTTGGGTTTTCTCTATTTGTTTCCAATATGGAAGTGGCAACATAATTTTACGTTGATTGTTGGGGTCGAGATCAAGGGTAATCTTATATCTTTCTGTGCTATCTGTAATTTTTTTCTGAGACTTGGGCTTGTCTGGTTCGTGATAAAAACTAGTTTACAATTTCAATTCTTTGAAGGGAATTTTAATTATTTTCTTAGGGAATTCGAATTTCATTGTGGGAATGTAGTTTGTTCTCTTTTCATTCTAGTTTGTGTTTGGTTAAATTGAAAAAATACTGGGTATCAAGTGTTTACAATGGAGTATTTGCACTTAAATTTTAGGATTGAATTGCAAATTAGGGAAGTTGAACTCCTGTTTTCAGAAGAGGCATCAAAGTATCTTCTTCCTAAAGTTTTTAGAGTTTCATGTTTGATTTTTTTGGATAGCATTAAAACTATTATAGGCCATGAACTTTTATACCCAAATTCCCCCAAGTTGTTATTTTCAACTGAAATAATTTCCATATTTCTATCTAATGCAATCAACATATTGCAACCTTTAGATTTGATGACAATAGTGGTAAAAGAAGCAACTGTATTGAATTACATGGATGTTGATGAGCTCCTTCAGGCCACTCAAGAATATAATTTAATGAAATGGAAAGCTTATATTGGAGGACTTTTTCCTAAAAATTATGTTAGGAAAAAGTAGCATACAGAGAAGTCTACATAGCCATAAAAAAGGGTCTCCATAATGACAACCCTTGGAAAATGTATAGGGTTCTAAACACTCATGTCCAAACTCTTGGTCCTTTAATGGTGGAAAGATGCAAGGAAACATATTTTGCAGTTTCATTCATTTTGTCTCACCATATTCGCCATGGCCTGAGAGCTATTGTATTAGCCACAAACTTTGAAGGGTCTCCTACAAATAATGTTTTGGAAGAGGAGTAGGGAACTAGTGCATTTTTCAATACTTTCTGTAGGGATTTTTCTTTGCCTAACATTGGTTTGATGGAGGTGGCTGATTGTCAGAGGAACAATGATCTCAAAAATTTAGATACAATGGAGGCAACTTTTGGTCAGTGGAATAGTGGTCTTAATTCTAACAAGGAGGGGTTGGATATTTCTAATGTTGCTAGTTTAATGGAGGAATGATATATGGAAACTACAGCTACTATAGTATAATATAGGGATTTAAATTTTAATATCTAGTTTCACCTTACACATAATGTGTATTTTTGGCCTTGGGTTTTTTATGATCTTAAGTTACTTATGTTAATTTTGTTACATAAATTGGATTTTTTGATACATAATAAAAAAAATTTATACTTTCCATTACTATAACTCTGGCCTATGTAATCCTTTAGTTTCAGTAATATATAATATAATATAGGCCTTGGCCTTTTGCCGAAAAAAAAACAAGTTCCCTTAGGAAACACCAAATTCTCTCTAGTCATCCTTCAATGGTTCTTATCAAAAGGGAAATGCACACCAACCTCATTTATGTTAGAAAATAAATTCAAATTTCATGAAATAATTAAAACACACCACATCAATAAGAAATTTTACTTCCTATCAATCAAAATAATTGTTGCATTTTATTTTTCAATAATCACATGTGTTTTTTCCAAGGAGCACCTCATCCACCATCATATGTTCTCTAACAAGAAAATCACTCATTATGAATATCCATATGATATTAGGTACCTAAATCAATCAACCATGAGGCATGACTAGCAATTTAGCAAAACTAAATAAGGAATCATTATCATCATCAAAGGATTTCAATAAAGGAATCACCAATATTATTTTTCTTGTTTTTGTATTCCTTTGATTTGCCTTATTTCAAACAATTTCAATATTTGATCCTACTCTTTCCAAGGGTTGTATATATACTTTTTCTTATGGTTTTAGATCTACTTTAAGGTGTTGGAGTAATAGGCTCACCATCTAATTAATTAATCATACCACCTTTTACTTTATTCACTAGGTACAACCCTTGAGGGCTTAGATACTCCACACTGGGTCAGATAAGTGCCCAAGAACTTCATTTCATCCCCCTTCCACTACCTTTAGTGCCCACCTCGATCACATCAACGATTAGGGCCTATGGCCCTCCACCCAGCCATCGACCCCCCAATTTTTGATAGGACCAAACACTATTTTTTTATCCCTTTATGCTGCTTAGAGGCTGAATTGGAGAAATTTTTATAAATCAAGCATAACTGTTGTAAATGGTGTCCATTTTTCAAAAAACAAATATCACCACAAAGCTGGTTTTGAGCTCAATTGAGTGGTGTAAGTAGTTTTTCTAGTTTTTTGCTCCTAATTTATTCTATAGGCATCTAAAGTCATAACTAGTTGTTTTCACTCAAGAGGGCATAACATTTTCCTTAGTTATTAGATTCTCACAATTCAAGTGGTATCAAAAAGGTAATTCAATCCTCTATAGAAATATTAGGCCTATTTTTATACAATATTTACGAGGTACTAGATAAATATTCTTCAGATATTCGGTTACATTATTTTGGATTTTTTTCTTACAAAACTTGAACAACCTTCATGGAGGAAGATGTGAACATTAATCCTATCATGAAATATTTCCTTTTTATATGCTTTATGCTTGCATTTTCTCATTTCTTTTTTATTTCTTGCAACATTTTCTACTTTTACAATTTTTAGGTATTGTAATAAATGAACTTAAATAAACTTCCTTTATGGGGGGTTGCATGGATAAAATTATAGTTTTATCATAATAACAACATGATATCATAAAAAATAGATTTGAGTGTAATCACATGGAACACACTATGATCCCATCTTCAACTTGATGACAACTCACATGAGTTGTATCTATATTTTTTTGTTTCTATTGACCATATCTTTCTATGACTTGACACATTTTGGTTTGCATTAGTTCACGTCTCAAATTGAGAGCCTATGGTTAATGATCTCCAATCACACCTGATTTGCATTGGGTCATATCTTAGTTTGAGGAACACTCATTTAATTGCTATTCTTCCTAAATCTACATGGTACTTGTTCCTATGGATCAATTTTAGTCACAGCTTGGCATCAACATCAAGATACACATAGCTTCAAAATTATTTGTGGCAACGAAAGGACCTCACTTATTTCGGTCCTCCTTGTTAAATTTAGCTTAATAATGTGTTGACTTAGTGTTGTAATGTGTTTAACACACTCACATTAGGTATTGAGCCCTTGTGAACTTAGTTCTACCTTATTTTGAGGTATTATAAAGTGTTATAACACACTTTCACACTTTCCTAGGGTTTTCATAAGTAATTGGGCTTCTTTATGGCTTATTTGGCCTTATTTTGTATCCACACACCTCATTCAATGCATCTTTCCAAGTATAATCTTGAAATAAACCAATATCCAATCATAATTTAGGTGTTTTTAGGTTATGTGGCCCAGGTTTAGTGATTTGGGACTCATACGCCACCTTGGGCATATGTCTTACCTGGTTTTTTTGGGCCTTGATCTAGATTTCACACTTTTCTAAACATTTTTCAAAATGGTTCCATAATTAACGCCTAATGGGACTCATAAGCCAATCCTAGCATATGAGTTTTGTGTGGCTCAAAATAGAATTTAATTCAAATTCTTGGCGATTTTATCCTCCTAGATTTGATGTCAACTTGTAGTATTGTAACTTTAGGAAATTTGGCATAAACAAGTACAAATACAAGGTTATTTCACTCATTTCCATCTTAACATCCTAGGATTTCAATTATTCATGCAATATAACAACTTTGTGATCAAGCAGACATTCAAGAGTCTACAAGAGAATTCAAGGGCTAATTATGAAGTGTTTAGAGAATTATTCAATCCTCAAGCATCATGCCAAAGTATTCATGCATCATTTTTTTTTTTGAGCTAATAATTGTGATGTAGTGTTTTACGATTCAAGCTAGCATTCAAGTCAAGATCTATCATATTCAAGAAGGATTCGAGATCTACATCCATTATAGCTACTTCATACATATTTGCATCGCTTTATTGATATTGTTTGGTGAGTTGCAACATTTCATTATTTCCATTCATCATTCTCCTTTCCTATTTCATTTCATTTTAAGGCTTGATTACTAAAAATGGGTTTGACCAATGTAAACCCATTTCCACTAACAAAACAACATTTTTCCCTCTCTTTAGTGTGTGACTTGTAGATCTAGGTTGAAGGAACATTTAAGAGCAAGTGTGGATAAATTTGTCAAAACATTCAAAGTTGTCACCTTGCATTGGAGATCATTGGAAGACTTCTACATGTTACAAATTAGGGTTTTGGATCCAAAAAGCAATTGGAAATGACAAAGAAGACATTAAGGAGCAAAATCAGACTTTGAATTACTAGAAAACCCTAAGTGGACTGATACGCCACTTCTAGCGTATCAGTCCTAGTTTAGGTCAATTTCTAGATTTTTGTAGATTTAGGATCTATAGTGCCAGAAACCTATTCCTTCCACAAAACCCTGATCTGTGACTAAATCATCAATTCTAGTGTATGAGTTCTAGTCAACTTTAAAATCAATTTTTTTAGCATTTCAGGGCTTCATCCAGTCCTCTTCCAATTTCTAGGTGCACACCTTTCGTCTCTCAGCTTTATGTTTTGTTTTAGATGCATTTCTAGGTCATTTAGTGAATTATTTCATAGCATTAGGTTTAAGCTTTAATTCTTGAATTTCATTAGTCTTTCCAAGTCCTAGATTGGTGGTGAACCCCTCTTTAGTTTATAATCATACCCTAGGACAACCTTATTGCAAGATCTCTTTCACCTTTGCATGCTTAGATTGAGACCATAAGTAGAAACCACATTTTTATTTTGTTTCATTTTGGTGAACTTGCATTTAGAACATCTTAATTATAATTTTGAGTGCATCATCATCCTATACCTTTCTTACATTAACATTGAATTAGTGTTTTCATTAGTTAATTAGCATTCTAGGGTTTTAAAATTTTGCATTAGTGAAAGTGCATATAGGTTGCATTTTTGCATCTCAAATAATTGAAAATCATATAAAATTTATATTTTCATTTAAGTTTCAAATGAGACAAACCAAAAATCATTAAAATAACTTAAAATTTTCTATTTTTTTGAAGAAAACCCTCATTGGAACTCATATGTGCCCCTATGAGTAATTTAGTCCCAGTGCAAATTTTAAATTGCATTTTTTAGAATTTAAAACTTTGTTTCTATGCTCCTGTTTGTTTTTAATAAATTTATGTTTCAATTTATATATTTTTTGTTATATTCATTTAATTGTATTTAGCTTTTAAATTTCATTTTCATTCATCTTGCATTTAGTATCCCTTGCATGAGAATTTCTACTTGGTGTCCTATTGCTAATACTATAGTGAGATGAAGTTTGAGACTCGTGTCATCTTGTGATAGTACAATCATCGTGGATATTGGGTTATCTAGCTCTTTAACTCCTAGTATTGACACTAGTTCACTAGGTATGGACCATACCCTTAATAATTCCTTACCTTCAAGTAGTGTGATGCATGTTGAAACAACATTTTCTAGTGTTCCATAATAAAACATAATACAAATTCATGAAGACTTACCAAACCTACAAAATCAAGTGAGAAATGACAACATTTCAACCACTTTTGTAGACATGAAAAATATACATTCTCGATCTGGCACATTTGATCCAGATTACTAACGATATTTCCTCCTAAATCATGCTCTCAACATTTCATCTCTTAATTTAATAAATCATTATTTATCTGATTAAGTCTATCACCTCCTTTGATTAAATTAATCAATTTAATTTAATTAACCTTACCTTTCTATTTAATTAAATAATTCATTTTATTTGATTAAATCCCTAAAGTCTTCTTATTAAATTAAATAAATTAAAAATTATTGGATTTAATCTAACATATTCCTCCTTAGTTAAATAAATCAAAATCATTTATTTAATTAAACCCTTCCTCTCAATTTGATTTAAATCAATTCATAAATTTAAGTCTAAATTGTCACATCATCTAATTCTTCATTAAATTAATCAAAACCATGATTAACTTAATCCCTTTCACTAAAATCTTCTAGAGAATGCAAGTTGCACAATAAATCAATTACTTTGATTTATTAATTCATCTATTTTCCCTCACATGGCATCAAAAGGGAATATTCCCTTAATTTGAATTCAAATTCAAATAGGATGGGTACTTCCAACAAGGCATTTAATGCCTCTTACATGTCCTTGTGCATTGAGCGAAGTGACATTAACTCCACTATTCTCTCCCCCCAACTTTCAAATTTGAATTTCAAATCTCCCCCTCTTTGGCACATTGACCAAAATGTGCACAACCATCAACCATTCATATCTTGACAAGTGGCACTTGGCCATTGGATGTTGAATGATCCCACATTGCTCAAACTCACTCTTCTTCCAATTTTTGAAATCTATAAATTGAAGACTCTTCTCCTCAATCTACAGCCACAATTTGAGTAAACTTATTATACTCAAATCCACAACTCATATGAAAAGTTACTCTCTACAATTAAGAACTAATTTTGCCAATTTCATCCAATTATCCACCATATTTGAGATTTTGTAACAAGGTTATGCTTAAATTTCTTTGGAGATTTGACCATTTCTATCATTCAATCAAGAATTTAGGAATTGGGAAAGGGCCAATTGCAACAATCCATTGGCACCAATTCCCCCATGGAATCATCATGTTATTAGCTTAATTAAGATAGAGTTTCTTTTGAAATTTACTTGTGTTCTTCATTTCTTAGTTAAGTTTGAATAAATGGATTTTTATGGGGAATTCCTCAAATCTTTACATGCATTCTTGAACTAACACTAACAATGTTTGGCTTCTTTGTGTAATTGCAGGTTTAGGGGTTCACAACTTCTATCCCTACCATAGATAGCATTCATCACATGCTTGAAAGTGAAGGACTTGACCTTGTGTGTAACATAGTTCAGATCTTTGGAAAACATCTTACCTCAACCACTAGTTGTCCTTTACCCTCAAGGAATATTACAAGCCAAAGAGGAATTAAAATTCCTCCTCCCACAAAAATTTCCTCTATTCCTACCTATACCAACCCTCAAATTACAAAAACAAAGCAACTGACTAGGAATTTTATTCCTTCGTTGGGTATTTCCACTAGAACCCCTAGTACCTTTGTGACATCGCACGTCATATCTCCTGCCACCTTATCACCTATAAGAATTCCATTCACTTGTTCCTCAAACACATACACCCCTTCAAATTTTTCACCTCCATCTCATAATACAATAAATGACCTCATAAATCAACTTTTGTAGATTGTTTCATCCCTTCAAAAGCAAGTTTCCACCATCAGCCAAAATAAAAATGGCCTACTTACATATTATGTCAAAATCAGTCCCTTGTCCTTGGAGATATTGTGAACATCGATGCCTCAAGGTGTAGAGATGCCTAGATTCAAGGAATATGGGGGGAAAGGGGATCCTTCTAGCCATGTTTCTAATTATACTGCCTTATGTAGTGACTTTATTCTTGATGATAAACTCTTGGCTAAGCTTTTCCCTAGGTCCTTGAAGGATACTACCTTGGAATGGCTCTCTTCATTACCTAAAAACACAATTCATTAATTCAATGAAATTTTTGATGCATTTATCAACTATTTCCAAGTGTATATGACTCCTAAGATGACCTTGGTTGATTTGATGACATGTAAGCAAAAAGAAGAAAAGATTACTAATTTTATCTCGTGCTATGAATCACTTTATTCCCAAATTGATGTGAAGGTTCTTGACCCTCACCTTTAAAATATGTTTATAAAGAATTTTCAAAGTAAGATACAAGATAACCTTACCATGATGAAATTCCCCTCTTTCATGCACTTATGTACCGTCTTATGTGATTATCAAAACTCGTTTAGTAGTCATGATACAAAAGCCGCCTCTGGCCATATTGAGAAGTTCGAGTCCATTAATAAAAAAATACAACCTTTTCGAAAATAGAATAAAGGTTTCCTTAAATTCAATTCCCCTGAAAAAATAACTCAACACGCTAATAACCAAGTAGTTGTTGTTAAAGCAGCAATACCCTTTACCTATGGGGACCCGAAAAGACAATTCACCCCCTTACCTGATACCCTTCATAAAAAAATGTCATAACTCTTAGAATAGAAGATTATTACCTTGCCACGCATCAAAAATCTCAATCCTAATAAACTATTACTTGTAAACTTTAGAGAAAATTCTTACTGTCATTATCATCGAAAAAATGGACACAATATGGAACATTGTAAGGGTCTTAAATGTTTTTTGCAAGACCTCATTGATTTTGATCAACTTTCAGTTGGAGGTGCTAATGATCAAGGAAATAATTTTGTTTCCCCTCCTAACCAAAACTTGAAAATCTTTACCAACCCTATGCCTAATCATATTATTTCATTCGTTAAAGCTATTGAAACTAAAAATATTGATGTGATGAATGTTGATACGGATGATGATAGAAATGATGTTGTTCAACATGATCCTATTGATATTGATCCTACAAATGATATGGTAGGAGTGATAGATGTTATACCCCATAAGGGCCAAACTAAAAAGCCCCTTGATATTGATTTCTCCTCACAAGATATCCTTAAACATGCACCTGGTGGTCCTCTTTACATAGTTGGTAAAAGCTATGACAAAGCCACCAAATGGATATTAATAGATATTGTCTATGGAAAGAAAGTGATCACTGAAGAATTCTTACTTGTGCATGAGATCTATTAATAAACATACAATAAACTGAAAGCATGGATGAAGACTCATAATGGTTTTGCTTGCCCTATGATGGGATCAATCACTTTACCTTTAAAAATAGGACCGAAAACATTCAGTGTCTCATTCTCCATCATATCAACATCAGATCAATTATGTGTGAAGCTTTGTTACCCATGGCTACGTTCCATGGAAGCTGTCTCATCAGTCATGCATAAATTATTAAAGTTTCCTATTGACAATGGCATATTTATTATGCATCATAGTGGCTTTAACCCTTTGTCTTCCTATGGAAACTTCTCCTTATAATTCTTCTTGCCTAAGCCCATGGAACCTATAAAACTTCGAGAAGACTTCTTTTTTAAATCCTACCAAAATTTCAAGGTGAAATGCATAGCAAAACTATCCTTTCAAAACATGTCTCAACCCATGACTAAACCTACCATCCTTGATGAAACCATGATTGAGCCTAAAGACATTCCAAACAATGAATACCAATCCAACACATAAACTTCACCTATTTCCTACAAAAGACCATGAGATAATGAAAACAATCCTATCACACATCCAAGAATAAAACAAGTTTACAAAGTTAAAGATAAAGTGGTTAAAAAACCTTCCATGGTCCCTTTCACTCCCCTCCTTACAGGAGAAAAGAAAACTATGGTTGATCATCCCGCTCCTACACAAGCACAACTTGAAAACTAAATTAAAATAAATAGAGGTGCTATAGAATGTAGGCATAGATTTTGTGTCGTTTCTTGAAGGTTAAATGAAGAAATAAATATCCAAACTAAACTGAATCAATGCATGATGAGTCTACCTCTTTCCTAAAACAAAAATATCCCATAACAAAACTAAAACAAGAGCTAAACCCTTCTTTGGACATTATCATTTAACCTCCTATTGTGATTAATTTAGATGATGATGAGGAGATTACTAGAATTTATGAAGAGGTGCATAATAAATTCAATACATTGTTTTCCTCTTCCATGAGCCTAAACATAAATCCTCATAAGAAGAGTGGTGAACCTAATAATGGCCCTAGTTCAACACTTTCTCTTGTCCCTTTGGCTAGTTGTCCACCTTTGGTATATAATCAACATGATTAGGATGTAGACTACCTGCTTTAGGTCAACTCACATGTGCCTAACTAGTCTTTTGCATTGTTTCATTTTATTTATTTTTATTGCATTTGTGTAATATCATCCATTGTGACATTCCATTTGACATTCTCTTTCTCTTTGTGACATTCCTCTATTTCTACCTTCATTCCTCTCTATGTCATAAGTTATTTTTCATTTGTCTTGTTTTTTCATTTTGGGGATGACACAAGGCATTGGGACATTCATGTCTCTTCCATGTTGACCCAAAAGCTTTTTCTTTTTCTTTTTCTCTTTCTTTTTCTTTATCTTTATCTTTATCTTTTTCTTTTTCTTTTTCTTATGTTTTCCTTTTGGGGATGATGCAAGGCATTGAGACATTCATGTCTCTTCCATGTTGACCCAAAATCTTTTTCTCTTTCTTTATACTTTTCTTTGTCTTTTGTTTTCCTTTTGGGGATGACACAACACGTCAATACATTCATGTCTCTTCCATGTTGACCCAAATTTTTTTCCTTGTTTTCAGTCTTTTGTGTCATTCTTCTAGTTCTATGAGTATTTGGGGAATGATGACAGTTTTGAGCTCTCTAAAAACTATTTAGCAAAGACATACTAACCCCAAATCCATAGATTCATCATGTGTTTGGAGTTTCATTTTGGGGGGAAACCCTTCCTTTTCTTTCATGAGATAGCTTCATTTGGAAACATATGACTTGGCATAGGGATTTCATGTTATCTCTCATGTCTTCGTTATTGTTAGAATTTATCATTTTCTACTTTAAAGTAATTGCTCATAGCATGGTGTAAATAGAAATTTCTTTAAAGTGGGGGCAAACATTGGCATTATTATTTTTTGCATTTCATGGTATAGTGTCCTTACTTCATGTGATGTGTTTTTCGCTTTGTGGTGACCAGGGAAAAATTTAGTGGTGAATCTTCGCCAATTGGCGAATAATTGAAATCGGGACCTCCAGAAATGGTGAATAGTACAAGCTAAAAACGATGCTGAATCGCCAGGTTTTTACAAAAAAAATAAAATTTTCTCGCTTAATTCGCCTATGTATTATATTTTAAACGATATGTCATTGGAACTGATTCACCAAAAAATTATACTATAATCATAAATATCGATTATATTCAGCAGTAATATTATATTCCTACAATTTTGGGGAAATGTTGCGACAATAATAAATTACCATTTAATTTCACAAATATTTTAGCCTTGAATAGGGCTTTTATTTATTTCCATCAAATCATCGCTTAGCTTTTTAATTGGATGGTTGTAGGTTGATTCCATGGCCTAATACACACATGCCTTTTAAAAGGCTTGTTGAGGCCTGAAATTTGTTTTGGGCCACATGATTAAATTTAATCGTGTGGCCCAAAACAAATTTTGGGCCTCAACATGTGTTTTAAAAGGCATGTGCATATTAGGTCACAAAATCAACCTGCAACCATCCGATTAAAAATCAAAATTGCTAATCGATGGTACCATTTCATTTATTCTTACTTTTAAAGTGAGATTTAAAAAAAACACTTAATCCTTGTGTTCTCCAATGCATGTGTGTATTAGGCCATTGTCCCTGAACCCTGCGAGGGGGAGTTTCCCCCTTGACCCCCACAAGGGGGATTTTCCCCCTTGAACCCCACAAGAGGCACTACCCCTTGAACCCACCAGTGGCTGCCGCCCCTAGGCCCCTACTTCAATATTACAAAAAACAAATAAAAATATGGGGGAACTACATCGACCAACTATGCAAATTTTCAAAGGAGAGATTCACCATTGTAATTAATATTTTTAGTGAATCTTCACTAGGATTCACCCACTATGATTATTATTTTTTACCAATTATTCATTAAGATTTGCCAAGATTTTACAAACTTTTTAAATAATGTGCATAGATTTGCCAAAAAAATTAAGAATTTTTTTCAAATAAGAGGAAAGATTCACCAGGATTTTACACCTTCGCTGAGAGGGTGGGGGTGGGGGTTTCTTAAAGTTATCCCTGGTGGTGACATTGGGTGTGATTTTCTTCAAGAGCCTAATCTCTCTTAGAATATTATATTCCTCTTAGTGGCTTGATGCAACACACCACATCCCCTAAGATGTGAATCCTCTATTCTTTGATTGTTCCTCTATTGAAGACATTAGGCACAATGTTCCCTGTGTTTAAGACCTTACATGAATTAAGAAAGATTGCTTTGAATATTCCCTATCCTGTATTTACAATTTTTTTGTTATATGGCCACCTTGCATGTCTAGGGAGCCATCTTGTTTGTTGATGAGTTCCAAGCATATAAAGCTTTTCTTGCCTCATGAAGCTCAAAGTTCATTTTTGCATGGCACCTTATCAAAGTCATCAAGAGGTATAAATTTGATATGGTTTGAGGGGAATTCAATCCAAGGAATGAATTTCCCTTAGCCACTTGTGTGTATGTGTGCACATACCAGTCATGTGTGTATGTGTCTCACACTCTTGGATTACTCACCTAGCGAATAGCCTAAATTTTTGTTGCCTTAGAGTGAGTGTTCTTTTTTTCAAATAAACAACCTAGATCTGATCCACATCATGTTGGAAAAATGATCAAAGCTTGATCCACCCCTCTCTTTTTCTATTTTTCTTTTCTCTTTGTCTTTGGAAATGTATTCTTGTGCCTTGTTATTTCTCTTTATATCACTTTCATGTGTATTCCTTTTTTCTTATGTTATTTTTCCATAGGATCTTCATCCTAGGAGCTTGCACAACCCTCTTGATCATGGTCACCCTCTCTTACTAGAGCTGGTAAATTTAGACCGCTCTTGGTGTGCATTTGTCTACTTTATTGTGAGTTGGAAGCAAGTTCCTCCTCTCACTAAATTGTGGGCTAAATGTGGCAACAAAAAAAGTATCACTTTACTTTTCCTTGTTTTTTTCGGCCCTCCTCATTAAATTGAGCTTAATGATGCCTTAACTTAGTGTTGTAATGTTTTTAACACACTCACATTAGGTCTTGGGCCCTTGTGAAATTAGTTGTACCTTATTTTGAGGTGTTGTAAAGTGTTGTAACATACTTTCACACTTTCCTAGGGTTTTCATAAATAAGTGGCCTTCTTTATGCCTTATTTGGCCTCTTTTTGCATCCACGAGACTCATTTAATTTATCATTCTAAGGATAATCCTGACATAAACCAATATCCAATCATAATTCAAGTGTTTTTAGGTTGTGTGGCCCAAATTTAGTGATCTAAGAATCATACACCTCTGTAGGATGGTGAAATCTTATACATGGATTGTATAGATTCAGCCATTCTCATAGAATAACATAGTTCATTTACTCCAAACAAAATGCTAAAGCTAAACCAAACATGTAATAGAGCAAATGAAATACAACCTATTCTATGGTGGATTGGTGCCTTCCATGAAGATGTGAGAGAGCCCTTTCCCAATCCCTTTCTAAGCCAAATGAGATAGACAATGAGTTGCTATGAGCTCAAGTTGCCTATAGTTTAGATACCTTCCAATTGTGTTGTAGAAATGAGAGAAGACGCATTGCTTTTATAGAAGAAGTTGAGAGAAGAGAGGCCAAGTTTAGCCAATGTGGGACTAAATCCCCTCCAATAGAATAGAGCCACTTGGCATGATGGGATTGGTCAAAGCTTGTGCAAGTTTTGGCCAATGTGCCCATTCAAATTTGAAAAAATGTTAATAAATGCATGTTGTTGAGAGTTTTGGGGGGAATAATATTTGTCCAAAAAAGTCAAAGATGAGAGTTATTGAGGTAGAATAACTCTTTCTGATTTATTGATGCAAGTGGGTGGGTTAGTTAGGAGTTTAGATTTGACTCTAGTTGAGTCAAAAGCTAGAGAATGCTAATCATGATTTAGAAGTCAATTAATTTAGATTAATTAACTTAGGGGATATTAAGAAGTGACATTTGATAAATCAAATGAGAAGAACTTTAAGTATTTGATTAAATAATTTTGATTTATTTAATGAACCTTAGTGAATTAATCAATAAATTGCTTTAATTAATTAATAGCAGAATTTGATGTTAGTTAGAGCGAGATATATGATGTCAGTTTTGCATGTCTATATTTTGCCCCTCTTTGAAGCAATGTACTCGTTGCATTGGTTCAAAGAATGATGTTGCCGGCATCGAAATTAAAAAATTCTTTGGTTTTTTCGGATGCCCCAGTGGAAAATAAGTACGTTAGTACATTGCCCCCTCAAGAGATCGAGCGAAAAGATACAATTTGAGGTGGATCTCGCGACAAAGAGGTTCAAAATGGATGTATGGATGGTTAGACTATATGATAATGATGATGTAGATGAGATGTTCGGAAGATGCTTAGAATAAAAAATTTATATTATCGTAAACAACTTTAAATGATTATGCAATGCATGTGAGATGGATGAGATGGATGATGTTGTCCTGATATGATGGTATGACATGATTATGCGAAATGAGAATATGGATGCAAGATGGATGCATTGTTAGCATGAAAGAAGATAGAAGAATGAGAGGGATGAACCCTTAAATTCAAGAAGATGAAGAAGTCCAACAAGTCTCCTAGTCATCAAGACTTTATTGGATATGACGATGAATGATGATGATGTGTTGCTTATCCAGGGATGGGAGAGAGCGTACCTTTCTTTATGTTTGATAACACACATAGGTGCGATGCATCAAGGTATTAAGAACCAGGATGGCGTTGCGCCTAGTGTGATGGACTTTGACTCCACAATCAGATAGGAGTACTCTTGTTCACACTTGACAAACATAACCTTATTCAGAATGCAGTTCAGAAATTCCAGACATCTCGGGCCAAAACATAAGAAGGCAAGCCTTCTTATGTGGTCAACAAGATACCTAAAACATCCTTCCTACAAACAAAACAAAGTATGCATGACGAAGTTAATTTACAAGAATATCCAACAAGCACAGCAGATAAAAAGATAATGATCGTTGCCCCATTTCTTTCTCTCTAAACCTGTTTTGTTTAGGCATCATCGAGACGTCCTTGGAATGAGCGCAAAATAAGATAAGTCAAAAAGACCAAAATAAAGTAAACAAACAAGCTAATGTTCTTTGTATCCCTAGACAAGGCTAAACTACTGTGGGGTACCCGATGCTTATGTCCATCGCAGGAAAGCTTCATCCTAGGACATGTAGTGATCAGGGTTTTGGTGAGACTAATTGCGTGATAAGCTATTGATACTCCGAGTTGACCAACTTGCTAACTTACTGACTTAGACCTTTGAGACTTTGATGATTAGGTGTTCACTTTAGAACCTGCTAAACTTGTTCTGACTAACTCACCAAAGAGTGAAAGTGACGATGATTTATTATGAGTGATGACAATCACGGGTGAAAGCGAGATGAAATGGATGCACCATTTTGGTCTTTTCAAATGTTTTGAGGCTGTTTTTGTAATTTTTGATGAATTTACAAATGTTTTTGGTATTTTCAAGATTTTACAACGAACAGACTAACTTAAAGACCTATCCTAGGGGTCTCGAGAGCTGATCCATAGATTAGCCTTGCCTACGTTATATACGCAGAGACCACGTAGTTCGACTGGTGGTGGACTGACTTGATGAAAAGATGGACAAACAGATTGCCATTTTATTGCCTAAAGGATTGACTTAAGATGTAGACTAGATGGGCAAATGGATTGCCAATGCGACGGATGCCTACAGGACTGACCCAACCATCTCGGGGGATGATCAAAGATCAACCTTGCCTACGTTCAAGCTCAGAGACAACGTAGTTCGACAAGGTAGAAAAAATTGACAAGACTTAATGATTAAATTTTTGCAGATTTTTTGATATTTCGACATGTTTTTGGATTTTTGATGATTTTTCTAGATGTTTTTGAAATTTTTGATGGATTTTTTGAATGTTTTTTGGTTTTTTTGAATGGGTTTTTTGAATGTTTTTGGAATTTTTGATGAGTTTTGAAAAAGATCACGAGAATATACACGAATCTAATCCGATGTTGCGAGAACGTGCCCCCGGTGTGGTGTGATAGCCTACTTCGATAAAGGCGGGACGGACTAACCTTTGAAATGCCAAGTAGTTCCAATGGTGGAATATAGTATAGATACCAACGCAGGCTATAGTATGGATGCGAGCGGATGAGTGGAATGCGATGGAGTAGATGAGTTGTGCAGATCCTGATAGATGGGGAAGGTGCTTTATTTACACTTGACGCCTATTTGCCAGGTTTTCACCAAGGTACTTGCCCAAAGCGCCACCGAAGTGGTTTTTACTAGAGGACGATTTTTCTCTTTACTATTTTTCAATCCTTTTCTGATTTTTTTGGATTTTTTGATCTTTTGATTTTTTTGTTGTCACCAAGATGCCCTTTTGCCAGGTTTTCATCGAGGTAACCATTTTTTTAGGACTTTTTCTGATTGTTTTTGTATTTTCTGGTTCTATACCTTGCAAGGTTTAGGCATAAAACTTTTTGAGGTGAGAGCTATTCAGAGGCTCCTGCAGAGGCTCACCTTTTGGTATTGCTAGTTGATATGCCCCTGATGTGTAACTTGCAGTGATGACAAAAGGTCCCAGCCAGTTGGGCTCAACCTTTCCCAGAAAGTGCGTTGTCTGATCTTCATGTTGTAGCTCCTTTTTAAGCGATTCTGGTACACTTGTAGATGATTAAGGGCATCCATGCGCCTTTCGTCTAGTAATTCCAGCCCATTGAGTCTTGTGACCCTGTATTCCTCATCTGTGATAAGGTTTTGCAGTGATATCTTTAGTGATGGGAGCTCGATCTCAATGAGGAGTATGGCCTCTGATCCGTAGACTAGAGAGAATGGGGTGGCACCTGTTGGCGTGTGGATGCTGGTACAGTAGGCCCATAAGGTAGGATTTAACTGCAGATGCTACCACCACCAAAGATCACCGGGACCAACGAGTTCACATGCGTATTCTGACTCTGGTAACTCGAATGTGGGTACGAGAAGCTGCTCTACGAGGAATTCGTGTTTCGAGATATTACGAGGGATGTCGAGTAAGGATCCAATTGTCGCCATTGCATCAGCCGCTCTATTGTTTGTCCTTGGTATCTGCTCAAAGGTAATGTCAATGAAAGATTCCTTGAGGCTTTCTACCACCTTCTTGTATGGTGTGAGCTTATCATCCTTGGTTTGGTATTCGTCGTTGACTTGGTTGATGATAAGTTGCGAGTCGCCATAGACTTTTAGTGCCATGATTCGCCATTGTGCTGCAATCTTGAGTCCTATGGTCAAAGCCTCATATTCTGCTATATTGTTCGTACAAGGGAATGCCAACTTGTATGATCTAGGTATGCAATCTCCTTGCGACGTGATGAAAAATACACCAGCTCCTGACCCATGTTATGTGTGAGAGCCATCAAAATATAGCTTCCAGTGGTCTGTTGCATCAAGGTTAAAAAGGGACTCATCTGGGAATTCTGATATGAGTGGATTATCTGTGTAGAGGGGAGCTTCTGCCAGCTGATCCGCAATGACTTGTCCTTTTATGGCTTTTCGTTCTACATACTCGATATCATGTTCAAATAATATCATTACCCACTAAGCCATTCTACCTGTAAGTGCTGCTTTTGTCAATAGGTACTTTAGAGGGTCTATTTTGGCAATCAACTTGATTTGGTGCACTAGCATGTAGTGTTTGAATTTCTGAGCCGCAAATACCAATGCTAGGCAAGCTTTCTCTATCGACGTGTAATTGAGCTCATGTCCCACCATTGTTCTGCCGATGTAGTAGATAGCCCGCTTGGTTCCCTTTTCATCATGTTGGGCTAAAAGGGCCCCCAGGGTGGCTGTTGTTGCAGAGATATATAGGATTAGTGATTTCCCCACAATTGGTGGCATCAATACAGGTGGTGTAAGTAGATATTCTTTTATTTTGTTGAATGCTTGCTCGCATTTGTCATCCCATCTGAAAGCTACTCCCTTGTGAAGTAGGTGTGAATAGGCAATCTGTTTATCTACCAATTGTGCTATGAATCTTCAGATGGACTGGAGTCTTCCTTGCAATCCTCTTAGTTGTTTCAACATTCTTGGTGGTTTCATTTCGAGGATTGCTTTTACCTTTGCAGGGTCTACCTCTATCCCTCTCATTGAAACTATGTATCCTAGCAACTTCCCTGATTGTACCCCAAAGACACACTTCTTCGGGTTGAGTCTAACCTTATATTGTTCGAGCTTGTCAAAGATAGCACTTAGAGTTGCTATATGGTCTTGTCTCTTCTTTGATTTAGCAAGTATGTCATCTACATAATCTTTGACTGTTTTGTGGATCATGTCATGGAAGATTAATGTCATGGCTCTTTGGTAGGTAGCTCCTGCATTCTTCAACCCAAATGGCATTAGATTCCAGCAGTAGGTGCCCCAAGGACATGTGAATGCTATCTTGTGTTGGTCTTCTTTTGCGATCAATATCTGGTTGTACCCCGAGAAACCATCCATTAGGGAAAGCATCTCATGTCCGGCTGTCATATCCACTATCATGTCAATGTTGGGTAGTGGAAAGTCATCCTTGGGACATGCTTTGTTTAGGTCTCTGAAATCGGTGCAGATGCGGATGCCCCCTTTCGGTTTTGAGACTGGTACGAGGTTAGATACCCATTCTGGATAGTCAATCGGGCGTATGAAGCCAACATCTAGAAGTTTCTGTAGCTCAATCTTTACAAGCAAGGCTATTTGTGGGTGCATCTTCCTTAGCTTCTGTCTGACTGGTTTTGCTCCGGGGTGAATGGCCAAATGATGCACTACTACTTCAGGATCCAGGCCTGGCATGTCTGCATAGGTCCACACAAAATTTACCTTTCTCTCCTTTAGGAAAGCTGCCAATAGTTTTTGTTCTTCTTCTAGGAGGGATTCTGCATAGAAGGTAATTTGTGGTTCTGATTTTGTTCCTAAGTTGACCGGGTTGCACTGTTCTGCCAATACTGTTGACTTCTCCTGGTGTAGAGCAGTAGGGGGGAGATTGAATCCTTCATCCTCTGGTGCCTCAGAGAGGTTTTCGCCATTGGATGCGTCCTTTATTTTTACTATTTTATGGTTAGAGAGTGCCACAGTGTGGTTTTCACTCAATAAATCTGAGCTTATTCGTTTTCTTTTGCGACTGAAAGACTCAATCGTCTCCCCATAGTATGCTTATGTGTCTAGAGTGATATCAAATCCTGCCTTGTGATCTCCACATGGAATAGTATCCCTTAGTCCCATGAATTCAGAGAGAGCCTCATTGTTTTCGAATGAGTCTAGAATCGGCGGTCCCCGTTGGTCATGATCGATGAGTTGGGGGTATACTAAGTGGATTTGGTGGGTTTGTTGGATTGGCTCAGCGGGTGAGACACTAATCATCAATAAGGTGGAATCTTCAAAGAGCCTAGGTAAGCCACCTATGGTGTCATCGTCGTCACTGCTACTACAAACATCAGTTATGTCAAATGTGAAGTTATCGAGAGGTAGGCCTGTGGACACGGGTAATCTAAGGTTAGTTGCCGAGACCCGAGGAGAGGACCTGACTGCCCTATTAGGAACACTTCTGCCACACACAGTTATACTCAGAGGGGTACAGCCGAGGCCAAGGTTCTGCGTTCTTCTTTCTACAATGATGGGCTCCAACCGTCCATCACTATTTCTTCCTAGGCTTTCATTCCTGTTATAGCCCATGCCGAACATCATTTGTAACCCTCTGTTTGTTTCCTCCATGGGTAGGGCGGGAGTGGGTCTTTCATCTTGGTACAGAGTGTTTGTGATGTCCTCCTCATCCACATTTTCCTGACTGAGATCCCCCCAACTATGGAATCCAAAGGGTTCTATTCTAGTGCGGACAGGTGTTTGAGTCAATTGTGGTTGCCCATGTGATCTAGGAGATTGTTGTAACTCTCCTACAACAAAAGAATTTCTCTTCATTCTATAATCTCCGTATCCATTGTCCTGTATCATGTTCTTGATTTCGGATATGTCGGGGATGGCGGGTATCTCTGTCATAGAATTGGAGGCGAGATTAGCTAGGTCTATGTATGAAGTGTATGGGCCTTCATCATTTTTAGGTACTTGAGGGATCTTGTAAAACTTGGCTTCCAAGTTTTTGCAATAGGCGAAGGGTTCGGGATCCCCATATATGGTAACCTCCTCATTTTGATATGAGAACTTAATGCATTGATGATAGGTTGAGGCCACTGCCTTCATTCCGTGTATCCATGGGCATCCCAGGAGGATGTTGTATGGCAAATCAAGGTCAAGAACTTCACAAGTTGTTTCCATGGTTGTTGGCCCCACTTGGATGGGGATCTTGATAGTGCCCTGAGACACTCTTTCCTAGTCATCATATGCTCTTATGGTGATACTTTTGTTCTTATTGATGGAATCCTCGGCGAATCCCAATTTCTTTATAAGTTTCAGAGAACAAATATTAAGACCTGCACCACCATCTACCAGGACTCGATTGACTTTCTTTTTATGAACTAGGATTTGGAGGTGAAGTGCCCAGTTATGAGATGGCTGCGGGGGGAAATCTTGGTCCGAAAATGTGATGAGATTCGGGGTAACGATGTTACCTACCATAGACTGAAATTGCTGTGTCAAGCATAGCGGCGACGGTAGAGGCAGCTAGTGCTTCATCCAGGATCTGTTGATGAGCGGCGGAGATTTTTAGTAATTCCATGATGGATATTTGTGTGGGTGTTCTCTTCAATTGGTCAATTACATTGTAATCATAGGGGACGACCTTTGTGTTGGTAATGGGGGTCTTAGCAGGTGCCTCGGCAATGGTAACTTTTTCGCCTCGTGTGGTGACTCTGTAGTCATTGTTGGTTCCTTTGATATTTATGATAGTGACCAACTCGTCAACACATCCGACTATCTCCTCGTATACTAGATTGGCACTAGCATACTTTTTTTTACCCTTATTATTCCCTTGGTTATTTCCCTGATTATGATTCGGCATCAGATTCGTGTAGATTTTTAGGTCTTGGTTTCCGGCCAGCTGCTCGATGTTGATGACCTTATCCTCGATGAGGTCTTGGATGATATTCTTGAGTCTCATGCAGTTGGCGGTGGTGTGTCCTTTGACTTTATGAAAGTCACACAGGAGATTCTTGTTGTACCACGACGGTTTGGTCATGGGCTCCGTGTATTGTTCAGAGTTAGAGATTTTGATTAGGTTTTCTTTAACCAATTTCTTCATGACAGACTCAATCGATTCGCCAAGAGCTATGAACTTCCTCTTGAGGGGAAACTTGTTGCGGGGAGGTGGTCCTCCTTGATTACCCACATTGTTGACTTGGCTGGTGGAAGGTGGTTGTGACTGTGCTACTACCGCATTAGCCTGCACATTGTTGTGGTTATGAGTTTGTGGATGATGATGATTTTGGGTATTTTGCTTAGGAGCACTAATGACTACCTTAGCATCAACCACGTCATCGTTCGTGATATTTTTGTTCCTCGACCATGTTCGAGGTTTATCATTGTAGTTGTTGGACGGGCGGTTATCCTGTGGTGGAGTGAATGTAGGTGCGCCTCCTCGCGCAGTAAGGGCTCTTTCGATGTTGAGCGCCTTTGGAATTAGTTGATCATAAGATGTGATGCATTGCATTTTTAGGTAGAACGCCAGGTTTTCATCTAAGTTGGCTATGATGGTGCAAACTTGTTGTTCCTCTGGCATGGCCCACTTGCTCTGATTGGCCTTGGATCGCCATCTTTGCAAGAAGGATGCAAATAACTCTCCTCTTCTTTGTTTGAGTGCAAATAGTTCTTCTAAACTGACATCCGCACCCATATTAAAAGCGTAATTTTTAAGGAAAGCCTCCACAATTTCCTCAAATTTTTTAATGCCCGTGGGTAAGCGAGAAAACCATTCCATAGCTGGACCAGTCAGGCTTCGGGGGAAGAGCCGCATTAGATACGTGTCATCATATGCGACTTCCATGCAATGCACCTGAAATTCCCTGACGTGGTTTTCAGGGTTTCCCGTTCCATTGTACTTATCAAATTTGGGGATCTCGAATCCCTTTGGAAATGGTACCATGGTGAGACTTCTATCGAACAGATAAGGGCACAAGTTGCCTGGTGTCCTTGTGGTTTTTCCTGCTTGCAAGTCCAACACCTGTTGTGAGAGCAATTTGATCTGTGTTGCGACATCCTTGCTTGGGTCGGGGGGTGGGATGAATGAGTGGTGAGGTGTTGGAGGTGTTTGATGGGTGGGGAGCGTACTGGTCGACGTTTGCTGCGAGCTTGGTTGTGCGTTTAGGGCTTGTTGGTAAGCTTGAATTTGTGCCAACAACGCTTGTTGTTGATCTTGCTGTTGCTGTTCCAATAGCGCTTGCTGTTGGTCCATCTGCTGTTGTTCCCATGAAGCCTGCTGTTGGTCAAGTTGTTGCTGAGCTAGTAACGCTTGTTGTTGGTCTAGCTGCTGTTTTTCCAACAATGCTTGTTGTTGGTCGAGCTGCTGTTGTGCCAATAAAGCTTGTTGTTTAGCTTGGTGTTGTGCCTGAAAGTCTTGCAGGGCTTGGTGGTAGGCTTGCAGGTGGATTGCTTGCAATTGCGCTTGGTATTGAGCTTGTGTCTTTTGTTGGGTTTGAGCTTGAGCTTGGGCTTGAGCTTGTGCTTGCGCTTGTGCGGCTTGTGCTTGAGCTTGTGCTTGCGCTTGTGTGGCTTGTGCTTGAGCTTGAGCTTGAGCTTGCGCTTGGGCTTGGAGTGCCTTCTGGCGGGTAGCTTGTTGTGCGGCTTGCAACATAATGGAGAATGAATTGGTCATGTTGTGCTTTGGCAATGGGATTGGTGGTGGAGTAGGAATCATGCCAACTATTGTGGCGGGTGGAGGGATTGTGGTTGTGACTATGATTTGGGTTGTGGGCGGGGTGGTTGAGATAATTGATCCTTGATGAGGCATGCTTTGGGAGACTTGAGGACCAATAAATGCATTAACCGTGGTGATAGGAATGGTTGCGATTTGTTGTGAGGACATCGGAAAAAGAAGCGGGTTCAAAGTGGTGGTTGGATTGCTTGGATTAGCAAAATTTTCGATGGTTAAAGGTGGAAGACCTATTCCAGGAGGCGATGCAGATGCGAAAGGAAGCGGGGGAAGGGATGATGCACCACTTTGGAAAGAGAAAGGATTGATAGCTTCTGTCGTTCCAAGCAAACCAACTTCCTCATGCGGTGGGGGAGTTGGTATGTTCAATTGATAAGCTGGTGTGGCGTGAAATGAGGATGAACCAGCGGGATTATGAAATGTGAGTGGGATGTAAGGGTGAAATGAGTTTTTCGGAATAAATGTAGGGGTGATGATTGCTTCTTCATTAGACACAAGGTGGTGTTCTTGCAATTCTTGGAACATGGCACTCCCCTTGTTCACAATTGGGGAGGTTGGTGTGATGATTGAGGTGATGCAAGGTACTTCTTGATTGATGTTTGACAACGGGGATGCAACTGCACTAGTGCTTGTGTTAAGGTTGGGAGGGGGCATGTCCCCTCCTCTTTCTATTGAATTTATGCATTTGAACATAGCACTAACAATTTTATGGTTCTTAGGATTTTGAATCATTTCCATGATTTCCTCTAGTGTCATCCCTATGTCTTCATTTATGTCATCCTCTTGATGACTCTCCTCTTGAGGATTTTGTGATGATAAGGGAGAGTTGCTTGGGGGATTGCTTGATCCTGCTAGGTTCACTTCGATATTTAGATGACTCATGTCCATAGAAGCTGATATGTCTCTGATATTCTCCATGTCCTTCTTGTGTTGAGATCTTGTTTGGACCATAAAAATAGGGATTTGTTCGATCCTAATCCTTTAAGTCCAAAAAGAGAAGAACTAGGGTAGCTAAAAGATCAAAGATGGTGATGATGGTGATGGGTTAAAATGGATGAGATGAGTGAATGAAACCTTTGAAAAACTTTTTGAATGTATGTGCTAAACTTTGAAAGGGCTTTTGATTTGATTTGAATGTGATAATTTGACTAGATGCGTTAAGTCAAACAAGATTGGTTGTGAAGTTGTTTTCCCTAGGAAGTTGTGTTATCCTAAGGGAACTTGCACAAAATGGATGAATTGACAAAGTGTGTTATGCCAATGTTTTGGAGAACTAATAGACTTTAAGAAGTTGTGTTATCTCAAAGAAAATTTGTTCAATGATTTGAGACTATGTTGGCTAAGTGTGTTAAGCCAAGATATGATGATGTTGATTTAGCTCTCTAAGTTTAGTGTGATGTTTGATTCTAGAGTTCTCAAAAAGGTTTGATGATGAAATGAGACTTTGATTTGATGGATGAATGAATGGGAATGACAAATTTGATCTTGAACCTTAACCTAGATGTGACTCTCTCTTTACAAAACCTAGGTGTTGAAAAACATGCTTGACTTCCTATGGGAGAAATGCAAACCTTTGAAACAATTCGGGATTTTGTTGACAATAAAATGCATATAATGCTGGATTGTTCCTTGAGGCTTTTTTGTAAAAGTTATAAACCAATCTTTCCCTGAATTCAAAAAGTCTCTCAAGACGCTCCTCATGAGCTTTTAGACTAAGCTTCTTGATCTTTGGCTTTGGGATTTTGATCTTGCGGGAAATCATGTTAGAAAACACATGTGTAATCCAATTTCTCTCTTTATCTTGGTTAAATGAGGTTCTTTTTATCCAAGACACTTGCTTGCTTAGGTTTTCAAACTATATGTCTAGTGTCCCATTCTCTTTCTCATCCCACAATGTCCTTTGTGTGGAAATCGAGGAAAATAGGGGAAAAGTTCCTTATGTTTATCCTTATTGGAAACAAATGATGATAGAATTTGCACACTTAGAAACCTCTAGGAATGTGATTCCTAGGGAAAGCAAGAGTGGGCAAGTTCGTCAATAGGTATTTGTTCCCCACAAGGTGCTTGAAATTTCAAGGTTTTTGTGTATGTTTGTTTTCCAAATGTTTTCAAGATCAAGCAATGTGTTTTTTCCAAGCACTTTCACACTCCTAGGTTGATGAGACAATACCTTGTTGGGTTCCCACTTGGATAAATCCAGCTGCGCATATCTTGTGCGAATGGCTAAATACTTAACCACACTGGCTCCCCTCCACGGCACTCACTTATTCGGGTCAGCCAAGCATTAGTACCCATGAATCTCCCATGGCATACTTTCCATTTCCACAACAAGACCGCATGTTATGTGGGGCGGCTTCAAAGGACATAAACTTTTGCACCAACAAGATAGATAAGGTTTTGGCCAATTTCTAAACAAGGGTTCTAATTCGGGCATTCCGTTCGTGGGGGATTATCCAATGTCGGCGAGAGTCCGTTACTGTCCATCTCATCGGAATAATCCTCGTGATATTGGCCTTTGTTCCAATATCCAGACTTATATACCGGTTGGAAGTCGCTTGGCTTTAGCGTATTCCCGGTTGGGTCATTCCCTTGGGTGATTACTTTTTCCCACAAGGTAGGCCCTCTAAGATAAACAATAGCGAGCTAACATATCCCGTCGTTCACACAACCTTCATTGAAAAACAAAGGGGAGAACCTCCGCAATATATCGTGCTCACACTCACATGTTTTGTTCAATTTTAGATCTCAAATTGAAGTGTGGAGGCAATCTTTTATGCAACTTAGGGTCATCAAAAAGACTTTTGATTCTCAAGATCGCCGTGAAGTGCGAGAGAAGCGCATACGCCCTTTTAAATGACACTACTTTGCAAAAAAGTTTACAAAACACAAAGTACACATGTTCAATTTTAAATTCCTCAAAGCAATGATGAGTTCGTTTTAGAAGCACCAAAATGAAGTGTGAAGTTTTCCTTGTCCAATTTTAACCCAAATTGAAATCTAGTAAGTGTCTAAGATTCAATTTTAACCAACTTTGAAAAGATCAAGTCATTGATTGATTTTAAGCCCAAATTGAAAAGTGAGTTAGCTAAAAACAAAAAAAAAAAGGGTAGTAAATGGAACCTCCAAACAAGCATTAAAAACTGCTTTTCAAGTTTCTATTTCAATAAGATCTCCAACTCCACTCCCTTCGCCTTTGTTTTCACTTGATTTGGTGATCAACCTCCAATGTCAACCTTGATCTCAATATTAACCTTTTTCCTATTCTATGGTGGATTGGTGCCCTCCATGAAGATGTGAGAGAGCCCTTTCCCAATCCCTTTCTAAGCCAAATGAGATAGACAATGAGTTGCTATGAGCTCAAGTTGCCTATAGTTTAGATGCCTTCCAAGTGTGTTGTAGAAATGAGAGAAGATGGCTTGCATTTATAGGAAAAGTTGATAGAAGAGAGGCCAAAATTAGGCAATGTGGGACTAAATCCCATCCAATAGGATAGAGACACTTGTCATAATGGGATTGGTCAAAGCTTGTGCAAGTTTTGGCCAATGTGCCCATTCAAATTTGAAAAATGTTAATAAATGCATGTTGTTGAGAGTTTTGGGGGGAATAATCTTTGTTCAAAAAAGTCAAAGATGAGAGTTATTGAGGGAAAATAACTCTTTTTAATAAATCAATAAATTGATTTATTGATGCAAGTGGGTGGGTTAGTTAGGAGTTTAGATTTGACTCTAGTTGAGTCAAAAGCTAGAGAATGCTAATCATGATTTAGAAGTCAATTAATTTAGATTAATTAACTTAGGGGATATTAAGAAGTGACATTTGATAAATCAAATGAGAAGAAATTTAAGGATTTGATTAAATAATTTTGATTTATTTAATGAATTTTAGTGAATTAATCAATAAATTGCTTTAATTAATTAATAGCAGAATTTGATGTTAGTTAGAGCGAGATATATGATGTCAGTTTTGCATGTCTACAACCTCCTTGGGCATATGGGTCCCATCTAGGTTTTTGAGCCTCAATTTAGATTTCACACCTTTCTAAGCATTTTTAAAAATGCTCCCATAATTAATGCCTAATGGGACTCATACACCACTACTGGAATATGAGTCTCATTTGGCCCAAAATAAAATTTAATTGAAACCCTTGGTGGGATTTTATCCTCCTAGATATGATGTTGACTTGTAGTGTTGTAATTTAGTGAAATTGTGCATAAACAAGTATAAATACAAGGTTTTTTCACTCATTTTCTGTAGACATGCAAAACTGACATCAAATATCTCGCTCTAACTAACATCAAATTCTGCTATTAATTAATTAAAGCAATTTATTGATTAATTCACTAAGGTTCATTAAATAAATCAAAATTATTTAATCAAATCCTTAAAGTTCTTCTCATTTGATTTATCAAATGTCACTTCTTAATATCCCCTAAGTTAATTAATCTAAATTAATTGACTTCTAAATCATGATTAGCATTCTCTAGCTTTTGACTCAACTAGAGTCAAATCTAAACTCCTAACTAACCCACCCACTTGCATCAATAAATCAATTTATTGATTTATTAAAAAGAGTTATTTTCCCTCAATAACTCTCATCTTTGACTTTTTTGGACAAAGATTATTCCCCCCAAAACTCTCAACAACATGCATTTATTAACATTTTTCAAATTTGAATGGGCACATTGGCCAAAACTTGCACAAGCTTTGACCAATCCCATTATGACAAGTGTCTCTATCCTATTGGATGGGATTTAGTCCCACATTGCCTAATTTTGGCCTCTCTTCTATCAACTTTTCCTATAAATGCAAGCAATCTTCTCTCATTTCTACAACACACTTGGAAGGCATCTAAACTATAGGAAACTTGAGCTCATAGCAACTCATTGTCTATCTCATTTGGCTTAGAAAGGGATTGGGAAAGGGCTCTCTCACATCTTCATGGAGGGCACCAATCCACCATAGAATAGGTTGTATTTCATTTGCTCTATTACATGTTTGGTTTAGCTTTAGCATTTTGTTTGGACTAAATGAACTATGTTATTCTATGAGAATGGCTGAATCTACACAATCAATGTGTAAGATTTCACCATCCTACAAATGGTGCTAGAAGGAGGGCTAATTTAAATAATTTCGGTGGCTAATTTGTTATAGCCAGTTCTTTTTTTTATTTTCTTTATCTCCAATATGACTTTGTGAAGCT
This sequence comes from Sequoiadendron giganteum, assembly GCA_007115665.2. Lineage (NCBI taxonomy): Eukaryota > Viridiplantae > Streptophyta > Pinopsida > Cupressales > Cupressaceae > Sequoiadendron > Sequoiadendron giganteum. The sequence goes on from CM021109.1 coordinate 89,464,777, forward strand.
TGGCGAAGCTTTGTTGTCTTTTATGTTTGATTGGCACGCATTGGTGAATGAAATAAAGGACTTTGGTATGAGGACAGTTCTTTTAGGCTCTCAGCATAATACCCTACTCTCTGGATTTTTAAGGTATGCCAAATTTGATGTGATGTGAAACGCTTTTTGGTAATTGATACTATTGACAGTAGAATCTAGCACCCTTACTGGCTATCTTTATACATGTTAATTTGCATGTGCTTTAAGTTTCGTTCAGCTTCTGAGGAAATCCTTTTGTGCATATCACGCAATCATTGCTTTACCTGAGAGAATATTTCTTCGAGGATTTCTGTCGAATAGTTCATATGCCTTGTCTCTCTTAATCTTTACACCTGTTAAATGCATTGACTCATATTGTTACAGGCAGAAAAGTTGCTGGCAAATTTGTTGAAGACCACATCCTTTTTAGGCATTTTGTCAAGCAGTTCACCAAAACCCTGATCACTACATGTCCTAGGATGAATCTTTCCTGTGATGGACATAAGCATCGGGTACCCCACAGTAGTTTAGTCTTGGCTAGCAGTACGAAGAACATCAGCTTGTTTGTTTACTTTATTTTGGTCTTTTAGACTTATCTTATTTTGCGCTCATTCCAAGGACCTCTCGATGATGCCTAAACAAAATAGGTTTAGAGAGAAAGGAATGGGGCAATGATCATTATCTTTTTATCTGTTGTGCTTGTTGGATATTCTTGTAAAATAAATTTGTCACGCATACTTTGTTTTGTTTGTAGGAAAGATGTTTTAAGTGTCTTGTTGACCACACAATAAGGCTTGCCTTGTTATGTTTTGGCCTGAGATGTTTATGATATATGAACTACATTCTGAATAAGGTTATGTTTGTCAAGTGTGAACAAGAGTACTCCTATCTGATTGTCGAGTCAAAGTCCATCACACTAGGCGCAACGCCATCCTGGTTCTTAATACCTTGATGCATCGCACCTACGTGTGTTATCAAATATAAAGAAAGATACGCTCTTTCCCATCCTTGGATAAGCCACACATCATCATTCATCATCATATCCAGTAATGTCTCGATGACTAATGGACTTATTGGACTTCTACATTCTTCTTAAATTTAAGGGTTTATCCCTCTCGTTCTTCTATCTTCTTTCATGCTAACAATGCATCCATCTTGCATCCGTATTCTCATTCTACATAATCACATCATACCATCATATCAGGACAACAAGCATCCATCACATTCATTTCTCATTTCATTTGCATAATCATTTAAGATGTTTCAGATAATATAGATTTGTTATTCTAAGCATCTTCCAAACATCTCATTATCATCCATACATCCATTTTGAACCTCTTTATTGTGAGATCCACCTCAAATCAAATCTTTTCGCTCAATCTCTCAAGGGGGCAATGTACTAGCATATTTCTTTTCGCTCGGGCATCCGAAAAATCAGAAATTTTTAATTTCGATATCGGCAACATCATTCTTTGAACCAATGCAACAAGTACATTGCTTCAAAGAGGGGCAAAATGTAGACATCCAAAAATAACATTATGCATTCCACTGTAACTAATATCATGCATTCGTTTCTTCTACTAATCAATTAAAGCAGTTTATTGATTTAATCCTAAGGTTCATCAAGCTTAATTAAATAAATCAAATTATTTAATTAAGTTCCTAAGGTTCTTCTTATTCTATTTAATAAATCAAACTGATTTAAAATCAAATATCAAATCCCTAAAATCCCCTAAGTTAATTAATCTAAATTAATTAACTTCTAATCATGATTATCATACTCTAGCTTTTGACTCAACTAGAGTCAAATCTAAACTCCTAACTAACCCACCCACTTGCACCAATAAATCAATTTAATTGATTTATTAAAAAGCTTATTTTCTCTCAATAACTCTCATCTTTGACTTATTTGGACAAAGATAATTCCCCCCAAAACCCTCAACAACATGCATTTATTGACATTTTTCAAATTTGAATGGGCACATTGGCCAAAACTTGCACAAGCTTTGACCAATCCCATTATGCCAAGTGTCTCTATTCTATTGAATGGGATTTAGTCCCACATTGGCTAAACTTTGCCTCTCTTCTCTCAACTTCTTCTATAAAAGCAATGTATCTTCTCTCATTCTACACACACATTTTAAATGCATCTACACTATAGGCAACTTGAGTTAAAGCATCTCATTGTCTATCTCACTAAGCTTATCAAGGATTGGGAAAGGGCAACTTCCTACACAACTAAGTTGCACCAATCCACTATGGGATAGGTTTATTTCATGGTTTAGATGCTTTATCTAATTTTGTTGTTTGGTTGCATTTGAATCATGGATTATTGTCTCATAGGGATAGGAATTTCTGTTATATTGTTTGTATCATGTTGCTAACCATATGCAGATTTTCACATCATACAAATGGCGCTAGAAGGAGGGCTAATTTAAATAATTTCGGTGGCTAATTTGTTATAGCCAGTTCTTTTTTTTATTTTGTTTATCTCCAATATGACTTTGTGAAGCTTGGCGAAGCTTTGTTGTCTTTTATGTTTGATTGGCACGCATTGGTGAATGAAATAAAGGACTTTGGTATCAGGATAGTTCTCTTAGGCTCTCAGCATAACACCCTACTCTCTGCATTTTTAAGGTATGCCAAATTTGATGTGATGTGAAAAGCTTTCTGGTAATTGATACTGTTGACAGTAGAATCTAGTGCCCTTACTGGCTGTCTTTATACATGTTAATTTGCATGTGCTTTAAGTTTCATTTAGCTTTTGAGGAAATCCTTTTGTGCATATCGCACAATCATTTCTTTACTTGAGAGAATATTTCTTCGAGGATTTGTGTCGAACAGTTCATATGCCTTGTCTCTCTTAATCTTTACACCTGTTAAATGCATTGACTCATATTGTTACAGGCAGAAAAGTTGCTGGCAAAGTTGTTGAAGACCACATCCTTTTTAGGCATTTTGTCAAGCAATTCACGTGCCTTGTCTATGTTTCCACGCTACACATATACCAAGGAAGGAGGATGAAGAGGCTTTAGGATTTGGTTTCTTTTTCTGACAAATGCATTTGTATGAAAAAAAAAAAAATTTGTTCTCCTCTGCGTGCCTGCCAATAGCATTTGCTTGACACTTAAAAGCCTTTCTAACAGATCTTTGCACAGGTCTGCCAAATCGCTGAAGAATTCAGTTCTACACCTGCCAACCGCATTAACTAGAAAGCTTTCAAATTCATTCGCTTTTTTTATTTTTTTATGCCTACAGAATGCATTTGCTTGAAATTTTTCCAACGAATCCTATTATGTCAAACAGTACGCGTGCCCTCTATATGCTTCTATTTTGACACAGGAATAGAGATCGCGGCAAAGGTTGTGTTATCTAGCTTTACATCTGCAATTTTTTTTTCTAAAACACACCAGCATTAAAAGTATCTAAGCGCCACTAGCTAGAAATTTTTTGAATGACATTTTGGTGCTAGTTTCGGTTTTGGTTTTCACCTTCCAATTGCATTATCTTGGAATTTTCTAAAGGCCATTTGCTCCCTAGTTATAGGTCCTTGTGATTCTGTCACGTCAGTATGAGCTTGCAAAACAAACGTCTTTCTTATCATCCAATTTTCTCATAGCCTTACAATCATGATAGCCGTTGGGCTTTAAGGCATTCTAACAAGTAGTTCAAGTGTCCTGTCTATATTTTCGCGTATTGAATCTACAGAGAGAGAATGAAGCCTATCAATTAAATCAAAAACATCAGTTTGTGAATGTCTATCTCTGTCAATTATAAATTTGAAATCAGGTTGACCTTATCTATATTATGCGTGTCTTTTAAACATTTTCGTGCAGGCAGAGGAGGAGAACAAGAAAGAAGCTCAGCATTTACATTGCCCCCCAAGACAAACTAGGCATTTATTTTGCTCAGTTGCTTGCATCTAGACAAACTAATAGGCGATTGGTTGGGGCATTGAATACATGGCCTCATAACTCCTCCATTACGCATTCAGTAATAACTGCTATGACATATGTTTTCACGCATCCAATAAATCACTCCAGTACATGTGCTTGCCTATCATTGACTTTTGTTGTAGCTGGAATAGACTTGAAACCTGTTGGTAGCTTTTTAAGGCTATCAATCCTATTGCTGCTAGTCGCCTCATCTATTATAATTAAGGATTTCCATTAGAGGTCATTTTATACCTGCCAATAACATTTACTTGAAACTTTCTTCAATGCCTTCTAACAGATCTTTGCGCAGGTCCGCTAATCGTTGAAGAATTAGGTTCTATACCTGCCAAATGCATTTACTCCTGCCAAAGTTGTTTGACTTTACACCTGCCAAATCACATCAGCTTGAAAGTTCCTAAAACTTTACATTTTCTCATTCTGACATTAGTGTAGGAATAGCCATTTATTCGTTGATTGGATATACACATCTCTAGATTTATTTGAATAAATGTATGTCTTAAATGCTAAAGGTTGCTATACCTTGTGCTAGATTCAGCCATTTGCTGACTCAAATGACCACTTGATGGCTGCACGCATAAATATTGACACTGAAATATTAAATTCACTCACTATTGGCAGGTAAGCAGTGTATGGATGGAAATGAATGGCAGCGATTAATTTGATTTGGTCTCTTTTGAATATTTTCTGATCTTTTATTGATTGCAAATGAATGCAGTGGTTGAGGGATTACTAAATCCACAAATATGTAGTTAAATGTACTGAAGGATACACTTTATTCATTGTGCCTTGTGCATTGATTATGGATTGGTACATTAAATGGGCAACCAAAGCCGTGTTTTGTTTTTTCTCATAACAATTTCAAGATTGCAAAAATCCTTTACTACTCATACAATAGAAATCTTGAACTAACATCATAGGATTCAAATTTGTTGTGGCTTGGTAAAGAGGGGTGTAGTCCTCTGATTAAATTTGATCAATTCTTCAATATAATCTTGTATATCATTTCTTCATGTCAAAAATAAAAATAAAAAAAATGAATTGATGCTATCATATTTAATCTTACTATCTAATTATCTTTGATCATATGTTTTTTTTTTAGGGTTTACTAAATTTTGAGTTCTAGTGTTTTAACCATTGTTTATTTTTGTTATTTTCATAGGGGAGCTACTTTGCATCAAGACACATAAATCACAAGCAGATTTGACCTGGAAGGTGGATATTGAACTTGAAACTATGCAAAAGCATTTTTAAATGCTTGGTGTAATAGCTTGAAACATCCATTTCCTGCTTTTATTTTCTATTTTAAAACAACTAGACTAGTTTGGATTTAAAATTAATCAATGGCTTGATCTTTTCAAAGTTGGTTAAAATTGAACCTTGGACACTTACTAGATTTCAATTTGGGATTAAAACTAAACAAGGCAATCACACATTTCAATTGGTGCTTAAAACGAATTCATCAGTGCTTTTTGGACTTAAAATGAACAACTATTTGTCATGCTTTGTAATCTTTTTCACAAAGTAATATCATCGAAAAGATGTATGCGCTTCTCTCACGTCTCACGGCGACCTTGAGAATCAAAAGTCTTTTTCTGATATTAAGTTGCATAAAATATTGCCTCCACACTTCAATTTGGGCATTTTAAAATTGAACAAAACATGCGAGTGTGAGCACGATATATTGCGGAGGTTCTCCCCTTTGTTTTTCAATGAGGGTTGTGTGAACGACGGGATATGTTAGCTCGCTATTGTTTATCTTAGAGGGTCTGCCTTGTGGGAAGAAGTAATCACCCAAGGGAACAAACCAACCGGGAACACGCTAAAGCCAAGCGACTTCCACCCGGGATATAAGTGTGGATATTGGAACAAAGGCCAATATCACGAGGATTATTCCAACGAGATGGACAGCAATGGACTCTCACCGACGTTGGATAATCCCCCACGAACGGAATGCCCAAATTAGAACCCCTTGTTTAGAAATTGGCCAAAACCTTATCTATCTTGTTGGTGCAAGAGGTCATGTCCTCTGAAGCCGCCCCACGTAATATGCGGTCTTGTTGTGGAAATGGAAAGTATGCCATAGGAGATTCATGGGTACTAATGCTTGGCTAACCCGAATAAGTGAGTGTCGTGGAGGGGAGCCAGTGTGGTCAAGCATTTAGCCATTCGCACAAGATATGCGCAGCTGGATTTATCCAAGTGGGAACCCAACAAGATATTGCCTCATCATCCTAGGGTTGTAAAAGTGCTTGGAATCAAAAACACTTTGCTTGGATTCAAAACATTGAAAAATGAACATTCACAAGAGCCTCAAATTTCAAACCCCTTGTGAGAAACAAATACCTTTGACGAATTTAAGCACTCTTGCTTTCCCTAGGGATTATATCCTTAGAGGTTTCTAAGTGTTTAAATTCTATCGTCATTTGTTTTCACTAAGGATAAACCTAGGAAACTTTTACCCTAATTTCTTTAATTTCCACATAATGGACATTGTGGGATGAAAACGAAAGCAGGACATTAGACATTCAGTTTGAAAACATAATCAAGCAAGTGTGTTGGTAAAAAGAATTCACTAAGACAAGATAAAAGACAAATTTGATTACACATGTGTTTTCTAACATGATCAAAATCCCAAAACCAAGGTTCAAAAAGCTTAGTCTAAAAGCTCGTAAGGAGCATCTTGAGAGACTTTTTCGAGTTCAGAATATAGCATGTCCTTCAACACTGAGGTCTTGTAACAAGAAGTGTTATTCCAGGTCAAGTCTAGGATCAATTCAATCACTTTCATCCATCTTTCAACCATCAAAATCAATCAAATTTCCATCTCACCAACAACTCTTGGAAACTTTGTAAACATCTTTTATGCTAAAATTTTAGGCGAAATCAAATCACTTTGTTTGACATAACACAGCTAGTCAAAAAATCATCCTATACACGAGTTCTCTCTTGGATAATACAACTTCCTAGGGTTTACGAGTTCATCTTGTTTGGATTAACACACCTAGCCAAATTATCAAATCATCACCTCGTTTGACCTAACACAATTAGTCAAACTACCATCTTGTAGGAGTTCACTCTTGGATAACACAACTTCCTAGAGTTTTACGATTACATTCATCACTCTTGGTTGACTTAACGCATCTAGTCAAACCATCAATCCAATCACGAATCAATCAAATCAAAGTCCTAAAAGTTTTAGCATTTCTTTCAAAGTTTCTTTAAGATTTCCATTCATCCATATCACTCATCTTTCATTTATCTCATCCTCATCATCACTTTGATCCTTCAATTATCCTAGTTCTTCGCTTCTTTGAACCTAAGGTTTAGACCGATCTAAAGGATTAGAGGTTCATCTCTTACATTCTTGAAAATTGATCTTCATTTTATGGTTCAAACTCAATCTCAACACAAGAGGAGCATGGAATATAAATTTTATCCATCCATCATGAGCAATTCGATCCAACCAAACTATCCAAGCCTTGCAATACCATTTGATTATCAAAGCTTGTACAATGCATACATGGGAGCATTATCTCATACAAACATCAATGGTACAATGAATGAGAGTATGCCCGATCCAAAGTTTGGAACACCTTTCCCAATGATAGATTTAAATCCAAGTCCAAATCTACAAATCTATCAACCAAATGCTCAATGCATGAGTTTTCCAAACAACATTATCCCACAAAATCCATACATACCAAGTGCAACTTTACCAAACATGACCATTTCAAATCCACACTTGGTAAACTTTGGGGTCGACATGTTTGCAAATCCCCCTAATGTTGTTCAAAATCCTAGCAATATATTGGCAACTCCATATGTTGATTCAAGTCAAGGTAACACCATGCAAAATCAAAGTTACCTAAATCAAGGAAATATGATTCTAGACCACAACAATGTTCAATTTCAATCCATCATGCCAAATCAAAACATCATACCAAATCATCCCATTTTTCCATCGACATCGCAAAAACAGATGGAAACCATCCAAGCAATCCCAACAATCAACACCATTCCCATTCCACCACCACCGCCACCACCGCCAAAATACAACACGACCAATTCATTCGCCATCATGTTGCAAGCTACACAAGAAGCTTCCCGCAAAAAGGCACTCCAAGCCCAACAAGCTACACAGCTAGTTGCTCAACAAGCACAAGCGGCTCAAGAAGCCCAACAAGCGCAAGCGCAAGCAGAATTCTACAAACTATTGCAAGCAATCCAAGAAGATGTAGCACAACAAAGAGCCCAACAAAAAGCATTGTTGGCAAAAAAACAACATGACAAACAACAAGCGTTGTTGGCTCAACAACAAACGCAGGCCTTACCCACTCAACAAAGCTTGCAACAGATTCCCACCGCAATTGTTGAAAACAATGATCAAGATCTATCCATCAATGAACACATTGAAGATGTTCCCATCTCATTTAATGATCAAATCATCACACCCCAAAAGCCACTTTTCAATCATGATCAAAACTCACCAACGATGTCTAACAATGATCCATTCAAAGGAGGGTTAACATTATTTGATCCTATAACTTGTGATCCTTCAACTAATGACAATGTTGAAAATGTTTCTACATCACCTAATGAGTTAGAGGACATATCTCAAGAACATATTCCAAAGCATGATCAAAATCTTCCATCAAGGTCTAGCAATGGCCCTTCCAACAACATATTGACATCCTTTGACCTCATGGTTAAAGATATTGAAGGATTCCCTATCTCAACATTTGATCCAAATCCATTCAAAGAACAAGTAGATATTAACCCACTTCCCATGCCTAAGGATGATGTCCAAGAACCCCTTGTAGAAAATCCATCCTTTGAAATTGACCCATGTCAAGAACTTGATCAAAAGCATGGCGAAAGCAATTCCAGAATTAGTCAAAATCAAGAATTTGTATCTCCGAGATACTACAATGATCTAATGGGCACTCTTTATCTATACAAGATGCTGCAAATGATGATCATATCCACATAGGACATACTCCTCCATCTACCAATGAGATGCTTTCTTTGGATGGACACGTAGATGATCTTCATTCAAAACAAGAGTCTCATACTCTTGAAATCATTACTGGGAAACAAGAGTCTCCTACTCTTAATATTGGTACACAAGACCAAGATATAGAAAATTTTTGGGACATAGTAGAAACAAATCATGAAGAAGGTTTCTACAAAAATTGTGAATCAGAGACATCATATGGAGACATATCAGAAAGCTTCTACAAAAGTTGCAAATCAGAAACATCCTATGGACACCTAGCAGAAATAGGGCATGAAGAGGACTCCTACATAATTCATGAATCAGAAACATCCTATGAAGTGAGTCATGAGGAAGACTTTTGTGTAGACAACGAAGCATCAACACTTCTTGAAGAAGCACTACAATCTAAAATGTCACAAGATCAAGTTGAAGATATCAATCAGGCATTCATCCCACTTATGGAAGATCCTATCACTTATAAACTTGGATCACTCACCTTTCTTAGAGCAAGCTATCTCGTGAATAAAGAAGCTGACACTTTTGAAGATCCGCCACAGAGCAGAGAAGGAGAAACACCTTGGTTCTAAGGTAAATCATATCCTATGGCAAATAAAATTTTTCAGCAGATGAATTATCAAGGCAGAGGATTAGACCTGCATGAACAGGGTATCCTAGAACCGATGCAAATTTTTGGAAATCCTAAGCGTCAAGGCCTTGGTTATTCAACAATCAAGGGATCTCAACATATCAGTAATATTATCACCATACTGGGGGCAACCTCGTCTCAAGCAAACATCAACATGGGGAGCACGAAGAATCCTTATGATGAAACCAATGCCAATACTACAACCCACCATATCACGAATCTTCATCCACCTATCACCCCATCCACAAATTGGGACCAATGTCAAAAGAAATATTTGAATCAAAGGACGAAGCACGAAGGAAAAATAAAATACAAGTGGATACCAAAAAATACAAAGAAAGATTATCCCTATCAAACTCCATCAGTCAAAGAAACTATGGGGCAAAATAAAAATGGGGCAAGCATCCATCAAAGATTTCCACAAAAGAAAAAGAAAAATAAGGCTTCTCAAGCAACGTACAAAGTGTATCAAGCAGTTGGTCCTAATTCCACGTACACTTCCGTATCCACCCATTATTGCTCATCTTCCCATGTTTGGAGAGTCAAAGCCTCCAAACTGTCAACCAATCCATCTTTTATCCCTAAACAATCTCCATCCACGCCTCCACGCATGATATCCAACTCTCAATGACCCTTCATCATAAGGATTCAGAAGGAACTCTATCGCGATGTGCACACAAAGACAGAGTTAACTCCGGTATCAGCAAAATAGATCAGGGATCTCAAAAGTTGCATTCAAGTGCACGTATCTTGGGAAAACAACTTCTACAAGTAGGATATCGATGGCACATTATCACAGAAGCATCAACATCAGCACCACCAGGTGGTTCAGCATCAGCTTAAAATCTCTCAGAAAATACAAAAAAATCAGAAAAATGTCCTGAAAAAATGGTCACCTTGATGAAAACCTGGCAAACAAGCATCTTGGCGACAACAAAAAAATCAAAATATACAAAAAAATCCAAAAAAATCAGAAAAAGGATTGAAAACAGTAAAGAAAAAAATTGTCCTCCAGCAAAAACCGCTTCGGTGGCGCTTTGGACAAGTACCATGATGAAAACCTGGCAAACAGGCGTCATGTGTAGAATCAAGCATCTACGTGTGCTAGTTCAGAAGAAAGCATCTTATCACATCCATAATGAAGCCAACATTCCATCCATATCATCCGTTTATCCATGAACCATTTATCCAACACATTTTTATCCATCTGCATCCATACTCCAAGTTATCTTGATCTTGGAAAATTTTGGAGCACACTTTACACTTGTTTATGGTAAATATCTTGACATGGGTCATTTTCATTGATCCCATCCTATCCAACGCTATCTGAGCCTTGAAGCATTATCCAAATGAGAATCCTCTATTTGATTAGCTTATCTTATCGTAAGATAATTCATATCCATTCATGCAAGAATCCACCCATGGCCGTTCAAACATTGCTAGACACTGGGGGCAGATATTTACATCTCGCTTCGGGAGTAAATCTTGATCTATATCTTCACACTTATGTGGTGATCTGAACATTGGAAAACATAAAATCAAATTGGTCAAGGCATTTGTGAACATGAATCCAAGTCACTAGCCCATGGCATATTTTGACAAGAAGACATTCCTTATAATGCTTTATCTTTCGTCAAACATTGATCCAATAATTCATATCAGTCGTGTCTAATGCGCATGTCAGCATAGCATCAAATCATCAAAGCTATTTTGTTCTAAATCAAGCTTCATCAATCTTGATCAATTGAATCCAATCAATCATCACCTTGTTTGACTTAACACACTTAGTCAAACTATCATCTTGTGCACGAGTTTACTCTAGGATAACACAACTTCCTTGGGTTTACAAGTTCATTATCATCACTCTGTTTGGCTTAACACACTTAGCCAAATTATCAAATCCATAATCACCTTGTTTTTCTTAACACACCTATCCAAATTATCCTTTTTGTACGAGTTTACTCTTGGATAACACAACTTCCTGGAACTTACGAGTGCATTATCACTTTTGTTTGACTTAACACACTTAGTCAAACTATCAATCCATCAATCCAATTGATCAACATTAAAGCTTGGTTTTCAACAAAATCCCAAAACAAAGCACTGATATCATCACATATCATATCCAAATTGTCAAAATTATGCGAAAATTCAAAAACACTCAAAAAAATTTCATCAGAAAAAACCAAAAACATTCAAAAAATCATCAAAAATCCAAAAACATCCAAATCATTCAAAAAATCCAAAAATATGTCGAAATATCAGAAAATCTTCAAAATTCATCATTTAGTCTTGTTAGTCTTTCACCTTGTCAAACTACGTTGTCTCTGAGCTTGAGCGTAGGCAAGGCTGATCTTTGATCATCCCCCGAGACGGTTGCGTCAGTCTTGTAGGCGTCCATCGCATTGGCAATCCGTTTGCCCATCTAGTCTACATCTTAAGTCGGTCCTTTAGGCAATAAAATGGCAATCTGTTTGTCCATCTTTTCATCAAGTCAGTCCACCACCAGTCGAACTACGTGGTCTCTGCGTATATAACGTAGGCAAGGCTAATCTATGGATCAGCTCCCGAGACCCCTAGGATAGGTCTTTAAGTTAGTCTGTTCGTTGTAAAATCTTGAAAATACCAAAAACATTTGTAAAACATCCCAAAATTCCAAAAACACCCTCAAAACATTTGAAAAAACCAAAATGGTGCATCCATTTCATCTCGCTTTCACCTGTGATTGTCATCACTCATAATAAAGTCAATCGTCGCTTTCACCCTTTGGTGAGTTGGTCAGAAGAAAGTTTAGCAGGTTCCAAAGTGCACGCCTTATCATCAAAGTCTTAAGTCTAGAGCAGTAAGCAAGCAAGTTGGTCAACTCAGAGTATCAATAGCTTATCACCCAATCAGTCTCACCAAAACCCTCATCACTACATGTCCTAGGATGAAGCTTTCCCACGATGGACATAAGCATCAGGTACCTCACATTAGTTTAGCCTGGCTAGCGGTACGAAGAACATTAGCTTGTTTGTTTACTTTATTTTGGTCTTTTTGACTTATCTTATTTTGCGCTCATTCCAAGGACCTCTCGATGATGCCTAAACAAAACAGGTTTAGAGAGAAAGGAATGGGGCAACGATCATTATCTTTTTATCTGCTATGCTTGTTGGATATTCTTGTAAAATAACTTTGTCATGCATACTTTGTTTTGTTTGTAGGAAGGATGTTTTAGGTATCTTGTTGACCACATAAGAAGGCTTGCCTTCTTATGTTTTGGCCCGAGATGTCTGGAATATCTGAACTGCATTCTGAATAAGGTTATGTTTGTCAAGTGTGAACAAGAGTACTCCTATCTGATTGTCGAGTCAAAGTCCATCACACTAGGCGCAACGCCATCCTGGTTCTTAATACCTTGATGCATCGTACCTATGTGTGTTATCAAACATAAAGAAAGGTATGCTCTCTCCCATCCCTGGATAAGCAACACATCATCATCATTCATCATCATATCCAAAAAAGTCTTGATGACTAGGAGACTTGTTGGACTTCTTCATCTTCTTGAATTTAAGGGTTCATCCCTCTCATTCTTCTATCTTCTTTCACACTAACAATGCATCCATCTTGCATCCGTATTCTCATTTCGCATAATCATGTCATACCATCATATTAGGACAACATCATCCATCTCATCCATCTCACATGCATTGCATAATCATTTAAAGTTGTTTACAATAATATAAATTTGTTATTCTAAGCATCTTCCGAACATCTCATCTACATCATCATTATCATATAGTCTAACCATCCATACATCCATTTTGAACCTCTTTGTCGCGAGATCCAGCTCAAATTGTATCTTTTCGCTCGATCTCTCGAGGGGGCAATGTACTAATGTACTTATTTTCCACTGGGGCATCCGAAAAAACCAAAGAATTTTTTATTTTCGATGCCGGAAACATCATTCTTTGAACCAATGCAACGAGTACATTGCTTCAAAGAGGGGCAAAATGTAGACATGCAAAACTGACATCATATATCTCGCTCTAACTAACATCAAATTCTGCTATTAATTAATTAAAGCAATTTATTGATTAATTCACTAAGGTTCATTAAATAAATCAAAATTATTTAATCAAATCCTTAAAGTTCTTCTCATTTGATTTATCAAATTTCACTTCTTAATATCCCCTAAGTTAATTAATCTAAATTAATTGACTTCTAAATCATGATTAGCATTCTCTAGCTTTTGACTCAACTAGAGTCAAATCTAAACTCCTAACTAACCCACCCATTTGCATCAATAAATCAATTTATTGATTTATTAAAAAGAGTTATTTTCCCTCAATAACTCTCATCTTTGACTTTTTTGGACAAAGATTATTCCCCCCAAAACTCTCAACAACATGCATTTATTAACATTTTTTCAAATTTGAATGGGCACATTGGCCAAAACTTGCACAAGCTTTGACCAATCCCATTATGACAAGTGTCTCTATCCTATTGGATGGGATTTAGTCCCACATTGCCTAATTTTGGCCTCTCTTCTATCAGCTTTTCCTATAAATGCAAGCCATCTTCTCTCATTTCTACAACACACTTGGAAGGCATCTAAACTATAGGCAACTTGAGCTCATAGCAACTCATTGTCTATCTCATTTGGCTTAGAAAGGGATTGGGAAAGGGCTCTCTCACATCTTCATGGAGGGCACCAATCCACCATAGAATAGGTTGTATTTCATTTGCTCTATTACATGTTTGGTTTAGCTTTAGCATTTTGTTTGGAGTAAATGAACTATGTTATTCTATGAGAATGGCTGAATCTACACAATCAATGTGTAAGATTTCACCATCCTACATTTTCATTAGGTAGCATCTGAAGCTTTCAAGTACTCATGCATTATAGCAACTTTTTCATCAAGGAAGTATTCAAGAGTTGACAAGATAATTCAAGGGAATTTAAGGGATAATTATAAAGTGTTTTGGAGCATTGTTCAAGCACCAGGCATCATGCCAAAGTCTTCATGGATCATGTTTTTTTTTTAGATAACAATTGTGATGTAGGGTTTTATGATTCAAGCTAGCATTCAAGTCAAGATATACATATATTGGAGCCACCTCATACATGTTTGCAGCACTTTGTTTCTAGGGTTTGGTGAGTTGCAACATTGCATTTTGTTCATTCATCATTCTCCTTTTATATTTCATTTCATTTCAAGGTTTGATTACCAAAATGGGTTTAGACCAAGGAAAACCCCTTTCCAATAATGAAACAAAAATTTCCCCTCTTTAGTGTGTGATTTGTAGATCTAGGTTGAAGGTACATTGAAAAAAAAGTTTGGAGAAAGTTGTCAAAGCATTCAAAGTTGTCACCTTGCATTGGAGATCATTGGAAGACTTCTACATGTTAAAAATTAGGGTTTTAGATCTAGAAATCAATTGGAAAGGATAGAGAAGACATTGAAGAGCACAATCAAACTTTTAATTACTAAAAAAACTTAACTAGAATGATATGCCACTTCTGGTATATGAGTCCTAGATTAGGTCAATTTCTATATTTTTGCAGATTCAATTTGAGTATGAGTCATATTTATTTTTAAAATTAGTGTTTTTAACATTTCAAATCTTCATCTAGTGCTCTTCAGGTTTCTAGGTGCACACCTTTCATCTCTCAGCTTTCAGTAGGATGTTAGAAAATTTGCAATCATGCTTAAACTATTCCACACATTAGTAAAGTTAGTAAAGCCAATATAATCTAACATCCCTATGAAATAATGCACCAAACTTCACAATGCAATCAAGAGATCAAAAATACCAAATGAAAGTATTAAAAGAAACATAGTGCATACCTATTCCATAGTGGATTGGTGCACCTTTGACATGTAAAGGAGCATTTTCCTAATCCTAGATAAGCTCAAATGATGATAGACAAAGAGATGCAAGATGAACTCAAGTTTCCTATAGTAAGAATGCCCAAATTGTAGATGTTAATGAAGGAGAAAACCCCTTGAATTTATAGGTGAGATTGAAGAGAGAAGAGGAAAAGTTGAGGAATGTGGGACTAATCCTCAACCAATAGGAAGGAGCCACTTGTCACTATGTGAATGGGCCATGGTTGTGCAAGTTTTGGCCAATGTGCCAATTTAAAATTTGAAAATAGCATTAAATGAATATGGTTGAGAGATTTGGGGAGGGAATTTGTTTGGACAAAAAAAGTCAAACAAAGGGAGTTAATGAGGGCATATTCCTTGGGAATATGCTTTGTGAGGAAAATAGAGCTTTTAATAAATCAAAATAAATGATTTATTTATGCAAGTGGGAAAAGCTAGAGGATGGGACATGGGTTAGGCTTAGCATTAATCAGGTATTTGATTAAGCTGATGATTTAGCTTATATGACATTTGATTTATATTTTTGGATTTTTCTTTAAACCAAATGAGAATAAAATGAATATTTAGAGTTTTAATTAAACATTTGGGTTTGGGTATGTGCAAGATCATCATGGTAAAAACAGGTCCTTAAGTGGCAATAAAATTCAGAAAATCAGAGTTAGGCAACTTGATATAAAAATTTGAATAGGTTATCTATATTATTTCAAAAATATGTAAGAATAGAATCTGTAGAAAATTGAATTTAGTTTCTAAACTACTAGGTTTATTTTTTTTTTAAAAAATCTATTTTGTGAAAATTTGAAATTTCAGTGCACTAGTACTTAAACTTCAAGGAAAAAAGAAGAAGTAGGTGTTTGTCTGACCACCCTAACCATAAAAAAATCATAATTTTTTTTCTAATATTTTAGATATAAGTAGGGGATTCATGTCCCAATGTGATGCATATTTTTTTGTAATTTGTTTCCAAGTAAATAATTAATTATGATTTTTTTGTGACAAATTTTCAAAAATATAAAAACTTGTATGTCTAACCACCTTAACTTGGTCAAAAATTCATGAAATTCAAATTTTGTTTTTAATCCTATAGTATGTGAAGCATAGAATGTGATGTATGTTTCAGATTCAAAAAATGTGATACCATTTGAAAGTTATAGATGTTTTTCAATCAACCTATAAATCAAGACTTTAGTTGTAATTCAAATAGAAAATGAATAATAATTATTTATTAAATTCAAAGTAAAGAATAATTTATATTGGTGGAAAGATGAGAATCTCCTTTAAAAAAAAATTTTGTTTCATCAATTTTGGGTAAAAAAAAAGTCATCAGCCACATGGGTCATCATATCACTTAGATATCGCCACTTTTTGGCCCATCATGATCCTGCACATACCCATTTATTTAATTAAATGGAGGAACCTTAGAACATTAATTAAATAATTTAATTTAATTAATTAAGCAGAAAATTATTAAATATGGTGTTAATCAATGATGTTAATTTAGCTTGTCTACACTTTCTATTTTATTTTACATGCATTTCTAGGTCATTTAGTGAAGTATTGCCTTTTGTTAGGTTTAAGCTTTAAGTCTTGCATTTCATTAGTTTTTCCAAGCCCTATATTGGTTTTGAACCCCTCTTTAGTTTATAATTATACCCTAGGACAGCCCTATTAAAAGATCTCTTTCTCCTTTGCATGCTTAGATTGATATCTCTAGGGTTATCCTTCAATGAAATGATTGGGAAATGTGTTCTTTTATGTCCTAAACCATAAGTAACAACCACATTTCTATTTTGTTTCACTTTCATCATCTATTTCCCTCTTATGAAGGGACTTTTCTAATGTACCTATGTGATGGATGGTGTACTTGGTGGGTTTCAAGGATTCCTCCATTTCTCATCACTTGATTGTATTCTTTAATTTGCTTTTGGGGAGGATTTTTGTCCCACTAGGCTTTCTCAATTTCTTCGTTTATGCAAGACTTTTTTTACATTTCATATGTACATGGGTACCTAACATGGCCTAGTATCCGGAACCCATTCATTATTTCATGCTTTCATCCATGCATCCTTCATGAAGCTTTTAGCTACTCCCTAAGTTGACCTTAAGGGGTGTTGGAGTAATAGGATAATAATCCAATAAATTAATTAATCATTATTAATTATCTAGATCATCTTTTACTTTATTCACTTAAGATAAACTTAGAAGTTGCATATTTAATTGTTAGATTGGTTGATAAAGCACGTCTCATTACATAGGATAGTGACACTTTTTATAGGCTAATTTAATCCTCACTAGGGTTTAGATTTAGAATTTATATCTCCTTTTTCATAAGGATTTATTCTACATTGTAATTTCCATTTAGGTAATTTGCATAAATAATATTATAAGGCTTATTGATCACATTCATACTTTTTTGATCTTCTCTATTGTGATAGGTAATTACTTGTAGGTGATTTTTGGGTTTTTTGGGCTGAATCAACAACTGCTATAATATATTTGGGCCTTTATAATTTTACCAAAAATTTCTTATAACCAATATTATTTTGCCCCACCCCAAACATGTCATGTATCCATGGATTTTATCTTGTTTTATTTTCTTTAAATACATATAAAAAGAGAATCCATCTTAGGTTTTCGAGCACCTCCACTAATTGCAATAAATAATGGTTTGGGAAAAGAGGAAAACCATACAATAAATTTATGCTCCTAATCAAGATTAACATTAATAGACCATAGTTAACTCAAGAAATTAATGTACTTCCTTCATATTTAATGATTAACATTATATGGTTCTCAAGAAATATTCTTCCTTTATTCTAATAATTAAATCTTCCTTTCAAGATAATTATTATCCACAAGACTCTTAGTTTGGTATATTTCACCTATTTTATTCCACAAATTACATATGGTGATTTCCTTACCAACATTCAAGAAAATGAAACTAAAGAGACAAGTTTATGTTTCCCCATGCTTTCTTGTCTAGATCATTCTAGTCTTAGTTTGAACACTAGAAAGATCCTTTTTATCTATCATATACCTCCATTGATTAATT
The DNA here is from genome assembly GCA_007115665.2 of Sequoiadendron giganteum. Classification (NCBI taxonomy): domain Eukaryota; kingdom Viridiplantae; phylum Streptophyta; class Pinopsida; order Cupressales; family Cupressaceae; genus Sequoiadendron; species Sequoiadendron giganteum. The sequence continues at coordinate 89,483,309 of CM021109.1, forward strand.
TATTTTGAGATATATTTAATATTTAGCTTCTTTAATTTATAAATAGACCCATTAAACTTATCAATCTTTGACTAAGATTTTATTTTTATAATCGTAATCATACATTGATCTATAAAACCATGAAATAGAATTGTACTTGCTACAAAAAAAACCTACAACACTACAAAAAATAAATCTCATTCTCTAATCAAATCAATTTTCTAACACCAAATTTAAAATATAGGATATAAACATTGCAATGGAAAAATTAACCAAGTACTTGAAATAAATATAGGATAAAACCATGAAATAAAATTGTACTTGCTACAAACAAAAAACCTACAACACTAGGAAAAAGGAATATCACTCTCTAATCAAATCATTTTTCTAATACCAAATTTAAAATATAGGATAAACATTGCAATTGAATGAGCCATGTCTAGTTTCCTCCTTCCATGTCGTGTCATCCCTACCTTATTCACCTGGCTGCGAGTTGTTTGTTGACCTTTATGCAGATGTTTCTCCCATTCTAGCAGTTGGATCTCCAACAGCTGTGGCTGAGGTTTCCACAAAACCTCTTTTGGGGTGTGGTGCAGGTTCTTCTGAAATCAATAATGGCTCTATCTAGCTCTTTTTTGTGGATGCAAGGTGAAATATTCCACCTACAATGGTTGCAACTTTGATTTCCCCTAATACGAAGGGTTATGAACCTCCTATGGTGGATGCAACTACAATTGATATTGTGAAGTCTAATTGGCCTTAGAATCTTACTACTTTGAAGGGACCTCTACCTTTTGTTGATGCTATAAAGACTAATTGACCTATGCTGGGATCTATGTATCATATGCAGTGTGTTGATTCTACTCAAGTAATCTCTCTTGGTAAGGAAATTGCTAAAAATACTGATTTTTATTCTAGTACTACTCTTATTTGTAGATTTTCCTACCTATGGCCTTCCCTCCTTGATTTGCACCTATGGATCACCAACCATTGGTCTCCTCTAGTTGATGGTTTGATGGAGATTCACCCTTTTCCAAGGGGTTTTTTTGTTGTTGGTTTCAATTCTCCTAAGGATAGATAGGTTATTTTAGTCTATCGTCTATGGGATTGGGATTCACTTCCCCTCTCCATGAGACCTTAGGTTCATTTTTTTAACCCTTTGAAGGAACCCTTAGATGTGGTGGATGTTTGGGTAATATTTACTTATCTTCCCTTTCTAGTTCTAGTGTCCCTTTGCTTATGAGGGCATTGGTAATTCTCTTGGTAAATTCTTGAAATTGGATATGGCTTCCAAGTATTTTATTGGAGGTTCACCTATCCAAGGCTTTACCTGGAGAGGTTGTGTTGTAGGTTAATGGTTGTTCTTGGTCTTAGATCATGGATCATGAGGGTCTTCATTTTCACTACTATTACTGTTTTTCTATTGGTCACTTATCTTGTGACTATTCTCAAGGCTCCTACCCTATTTCTTCTTCTACCTGGTGGAAGAACTCACTTCGTGAACACTTAAAAATGGACCTTGTTGCTGACTTTGTTTCTTCTAATGATGATTCAATGCCCCCCTCTCTGAGGAAAAATAAGATTGTTGAGGTAGTTTTTTCTCCTCCGGTGGTTTCTTGAGTATCTCTAGTTGCATCTATGCCTTACCTCCTATAGCAAGCCTTTATTTTCATTCTACAACTTGATTGTTATCTTTCCTTTTCCAACAATCTGGTAGGGTTCATCACCCAGATATACCTATCCAAAATCACCTTAAACATAATATACAAAATATTTCCTATGGGGTGTGGCATGAAATGAAGCCCCTGAATCTATTACCCAGGAATCATTAAGATGATCTAAACACAAAAAATAAGCATCCTATAATTTATTACATGTAACATTAGCTTCCTTATTGTCATCACATTGTCCATCTCCTTATTTTCCCTTTTGAGACCAACAATCCTTCTTCAAGTGTCCTAAATTTCCACAGTACCAACCATCCTTTTTTCCTTTGGATTTAGATCTACCTTTCTTCAAACTCCCTTGTGACTTCTAATGATTTTTCAAGCTTTTTCCTCTCTCTTTTCTTCTTCCCCTATTCTCTATAGTCAAAGCATTTTCCAGTGTTGAAATCTCACTGATGCTTTTATTTCACATTTACTTGTTAAGGATAACACTAAAAACATCATCAAATTTCAATGTATTTGAACTAGAGATAGAGTTACTTATAACCATTACCAAGCTATTCCAACTTTCTGTCAAAGAACATAAAACCAAGAGAGCCCTCACCTCTTCATCAAAATTTACTTTTATAGGAGTTAAGTGACTGTAAATCACATTAAACTCATTTAAATGATCTGTCATAAATCCACCTTCAATAATTTTTAGATTAAATATATGCTTCATGAGAAATACCTAATTTGAGGATGAGGGTTTTTCATATAAGTTAGACAAAGCTTCTGTCAGATTCTTTGTTGTCTTTGCTTCTATTATATTGAATGCAAGAGATGGTGCTAGGCACAATCAAATGGTTCCTAGTGCCTTTATATCCAATCTCTCATTCTTTGTTGAACAAAATAGCTCATATTTCTTTTCTTTTCCTTAGAATGGCTACCATAGATCCTTTCGATACAAATAATATTCCATCTATATCTTCCATAATTGATAATTCTAGCCGTTGAACTTCTCAACCTTGAATTTTCCTTCTTCCATTGCTCCCACTCAAATCTAGAGGTTTCCTGTCAATCAACCAAAATATATGCAGCTCTAATACTAGTTGTAAGAATCGACGTAGATTGGAGCAATAAATATTACAAATTATATATAGATTAAATGACCCGAAAATAAAAATGAAGAATAAAAAAAAGAGATCAACACAAAAATTCAACGTGATTCACCCAATATGGGCTACATCCATAAAAACATAGTGAACCAATGATTTTATTATTTGGTGCAAAATAAATTACAATCTCGTGAAAGACATACCGCATATAACAAGCCTTTTGGAAGCTTCTAGAATTAGGGTTTTACTAAGTAATTTTTTTCATTTGACATGGAAGTAAAAAAAATAGTACTCCCCACCTTTGAGGCATAAACACAAGGATAGGGCTCCTATTTCAAACTTGCAACATTCAAGGACACCTTAGAGTTCTCAATCCAATGAAGAATGGAGGAATAAATCTGACAATAGGGTATCCTAGGATATGTTTAGAGATTAATTAAGGTTGAATGAGTCATTCACCACCAAGTAATGAATTTTAAAGAAAAATTAAATGCAAGTTGTAATGTCTAAACCTAGTAATGGATGAAGCTTAAATGAATGACCTAGAAATGCATATAAATCAGAATAGAAAGTTGTAAAATCAGAAGTGTGCAACTAGAGACTGGAAATGCTACAAATCCTGAAATTTTGGCCTACTAGGACTCATTCACCATTCTAGGTGAATCAGTCCTAGATCTGGATTTTTGTACAGGAATGAGTTTCTTAGAAAAGTGTATCCAAAACTACAAAAAATTCAAATTTTACCTAAAATAGGACTCATTCACCTAATGTGGTGAATGATTCTAGTTAGGGATTTATTGAGCTTTAATATTTGAAACTCGTCTTCATTGTATTCTCTTTCTATTCCTCCTTTTTTCTAGATCTGAAACCCTAATTTTAGGGCTTTGAGTGACTTTTGGGTGAAGATTATGACCTTGTAAATGGGGAGATAACTCCAAAAAAATTCTCCAAGCTTGTAACCTGATATTCAATGATCCTTCAAGTCTTCAAAGTATCTAGATCTAAAATTAGACAAAGAGAGAGAGAGAGAGAGAGAGAGAGAGAGAGAGAGAGTTGATTGTTAGGGAATAGGGGTTTGCCTTGCTCAAACCCCTTGTAGGTAATTAAGCCAAATGATGAGACAATGAAATAAAGGAATGAAACATGAAACAAAGAACATGAATCATGGAAAATGATACCTTGAATGATGCTTTGTAGATGATGTCTTTCAAATCTACAAATCAACATGAAATGGCCATGAAGGATGTAGATCTTGATTTTTAACAATATTTAGTAGAAAAATGCTTGATCTTCGATCTCCAATGCTACATCACAACACTAGCTCAATAAAATTTTTGATGATGAATCTTCTATTGTTGCAAAAATTGATGAAGAATCTACCCTTGAATGCCTTTAAAATGATCTTGGAAGCTACCTTGATGATCTTGTAAAGTCTTGGAATGCTTAGCTCTTGATTGCTTGACTTGATATCATGAATTCGTGATGAAATAATGATTTTGAGACCTCATTTATATAGTTAATCCATCTAATATCTTGATAATTGGATCCCATAGGCCAACATTCATAAAATTTGAACATAAAACCCAATTTTCCTGCTTGGAACCTTAAAAATAGGTCAAATGGGACTCATTCACCCAAGGTGGAAAATGAGTCCCACCTAGATGGTACTCATTCACCCAAAGTGGTGAATGAGTCCCACAGGGCCTATTTTGCTTGCTAAAGTGTTGTGGAGTGTGTAAATTAAGTTTATATATTGATATTGTCAGGTTTTTGATTGAAATATGTTTTGGGATGCATAAGATAAGGTCTTAGGGGCCTGTTAATGATTATTTTAAGGTCATAAATCAAATAGTGTCCAAAGTCCAATGTGAAAGTGTAAACCAAAGCACTTTACAATATTAAATTAAGGAAAAATTAGGTCAATTTAGTTTAGGTCCCATGTGAATGTGTAAAAAACATTACAACACTAGATTAGGTCCACCTTAGTTTACAAGCCTCTTAAATTTAATGTGAATGTGTAAATAAATATATTTTACAACATTAAATTAGGGTAGAATTAGGTTTATTTAGCTTCAACGGGCCCTAGACCTAATGTGGATGTATAAAACACATCACAACACTAAATCAAGGCGATATCAAGCCTAATTTATCATTAATTATTCCCAAATTAAGTGTGAAAATGTACACAATGAAATTTATCAACACTACATTTAGCCCCCACTATAGTGAGAGTATGAACTTGCTTCAAACTCACACTAATGTAGACATTCAAAAGGGGTCCAATCATACCAATGCAAATGGTCTATGATAACAAAGATCAAGAAGTTAGTTAAGCCCCCAAAATCTAAGATCCTAAGTCAACCTAACATAAGCACGAAAAGGTGTATGATATCTAGGAAAACAAGATACACAAACATGCAATGTTGACAACTAAAAGAAAGAAAAACAAGAACAACTAAAAATAAAAATGAGGTGAATCAAGCTTCGACCATTTGTCTAACACGATGTTGATCACATCTATTTTTTTTTTTCCAAATATGCATGCTCACTTCGAGGAAACGAAACTATTGGTTGTCTGCTTGCTGATTAATCCAAGAAGGTGAGACGTATATGGCCGATATCCACTCACACACACATAAGTGGGTAAGGGAAATTCGTGCCTCAAATCAGCTTCCCATCAAACCATACCAAAGCTATACCTCCTGATAAATTTGATAAGGCACCACATAATAATGATCTTCAAGCTTCATGAGAAAAGAAAAACTTCATATGCTTGGAGCTCATGAACAAATAAGATGGCTCTACGGGCATGCAAATTTTTTTATGCAAGGTGGCCATACAACTAATGTTGTAAATATAGGATAGTTTAAGGTACATTCAAATGGATTTTTCTTAGTTCATATGAGGTCTCTTCTTAAGGAACATTTTGCCTAATGTCTCCAAGACAGAACAAGTCAAACAAGTATCATGCTCTTAGAGGAAATAAAACACAATGAAACCACCGAGAAAAGGACACATCACAAGATGAAAGAAAATAACACAATGAAATATGAGTGTCGATGTATGCCCCTAGTTTAAAATGGTTGCTAACACCATTGCTATGAGCAATTTCTTCAAAGTAGAAGAATATATGAGAGCTTATTCAAAAATCCCTATGCCAATTCATATGTTTCTGAATTGAACTACATCATGGATAAGTATGTCACACATGAGATAACTTAAGGCATGTTGTCCACCTCCCAATGTTTCTTGTATATATAAACATGAAAGTTTTTCAACTAGCCAAAAGAAACAATGACAAGTGGCATACAAGGACAAGGCTACCTAACCCCTTGCCCCCACTTAGTGCAAGATAAGTATGAGAGAAATAGGATGAAAGTAATTGTCAATTAAACGAATTAGGTGCTTCAACATAAGGAAGAGCACCACAATCCTTAAGATGTTGAATTTTATTACCCAAAGCCTTCCATTCATTAGTAGAATGGCCATGAAGTCTACGATATGTGCAAAATGAACTTTTGTAGTAATTTTTTTCATGTTTTTGGAGGGAGAGATATCAAACAATCTTGTAGGAGTCTTGACAAGATACATTCTTGAACAGTAGTAGAAATTGTTCCTTTATTTGCACAACATGTCATACACACACTAAATGATAAGGCCTTAGATGAAAAGGGAGATAAATGTGGTAAACCTAAATCTTTCTTGAAAGAGTATGGTATATCAGTTTCCTTTGTGTGTTCATTGTATTCATGTGTAGGAGGTATATTGTATCCAATGCCATAATAATCTTTTAGTTCAGATGAAGGGGTTTTATGCTTCTAAGAAGGATTCATTTCTTAATAGGAACACAAATCCTTTTTAAAGCTATGCATCATCCCCTCATGAGGGATGGAAGTTAGATAGCCACCATTGCTATCATGGGGTAACTGTTTTGACATAGGACCAAGTTGAGCATATGAAGCACAAGGTGTTTTTGGTTCAGATTGAAAGATTTTGCACTATCCTATAAAGGGAGGAGTAAAACCCCAATCATCATTAGAATTTGTATCTGAAAATGAATCATTGGTATATGACTCTTTAGATTTTGAGGGTGATATTTTGGATTCTTTCTTGAAAGGAGGCATAAAATATAATGACCCCCCATTATCACTAAAGAGTTTAGGGTTGACATCAACTTGTATAGGTTCAACTTTTGATTTTAAAATAAAAGTATTAGGGGAGTTGGAAATGTTGTGATTGTATGATTCATAAATTCATTCATCTACTTCAACTATTTATATATTGTTGTTGTATTCAAATTTCACTGCACAGTGAAGAGTGGATGTGAATCCTTTCATATCATGAATCCATGATCTCCATAGAAAAAGGTTGTATGGAAGGGGTTATTGCATGATATGGATACAGGCAGGCAACTCTAGAGGTCTAACCTCAATAGGTAACGTGAACATTCCTAATGGTTTCCTATTAACATTGTCAAAGCCACAAATATGATCATCATTAATTTGAATGAGCCTCTTGTCCATGCCAATTTTGTCTAGGAGGTCAATGCTAAAAAAATTAATTTTTGCTCCATTGTCTATGATGGTGCACCTGACTGCAATTTCATTAATGATCACCTTTACCATCAAGGCTTCATTCTTGTTTTGAGTCTCAAGTGAGGGCAATTCATGTTTAGGGAATGCAATTTCCAACTGTGTGACTTGGATACGATCAAAGGAGGATGGTACATTGTTTGATTTCATATAAGATTGTATTTCCTCTTCCTTCATTTGTGATATTTCTCAAAATAGTGAATTGTATGCAGGTGATATTTGAATAAGCTTCCATATGGATACATTATTGATATTCTTTTTAAGATCTTCAAAACTAGGTACAATAAGTTGAGGCAATGGTGATGTTGCGGGAGTGATTTTTGGTCTCCTACATGTTTGAGCAACTATGTTATATCTTGGTTGCTGCAAAATATTGTTAGATTGCATCCTAGATTTTAAGAAATCTCTTATTTTATTATGTCTCATTAATGGGAGGTGACTTAGGAAGCTCACTAATTAAAGAGATCCATTTTTTGTCATCATAACCTCAACAAGCTTGTGATTATTTGTATGATCTCTTAGTGAAGATTATTTTAATGTCACTTCATCATCTTCATCTAAGAAAGCCTCATTACATGTTTCAATGTTCACATATTCTTGTACCATGACATCCTCCCTGGGAGGAGAGATTTTAGGAGAACTACAAAATAAATTTTCATGACACTCATAGGTTGGCTCTTCCAAAACGACTTGATTGCAAGTAGGGGGTGATCAATGGTTAAATTTTCTTGCTCAATAAGTGTTTCCTTAGGTGAAGGGGGAGAACTAAGATTCCCATGGCTCTCATTCGTTGTATTTTTTAATATCAAAGCACATTCCTCACAACTAGGAGAGACACTAGGAGAAGAACAAGAATGATTTTCATGATCATTTATGATTTCATTCCTTTGTTCCATAATGTCTTCCAAAATAGGATAGGTGGGGAAAGGAACATAAAGAGGGTTTTCATAGATCTTAGAGGTTTTCTTATATAACACCAACATATCCTCATCATCAACACAAGAGGAGAAGATGTTTGGAGATGAATGTGGGTAGGTTTCAGTGGTATATTTTTGTCTTATGTTATCATCATGATTAATAGAAGAGGTAAGAGGAGAGAAAAAACTTGGGTTCTTAAAACTCCCATCGATTAGTTCTTCTAACGCTACAATATCTTCTGTAAGTGTGGAATGAGGTAAATAACATAAATACACTTCTTAATACGACATTATATCAATGATTAAATAAATTGAATCAATTCAACAAAGTAATCAATTGAAAGCATCCTATTGCTCTCTATCTCCAAAGATTTATTAAATCTAAAATGCTCTCAGATTGTTAAGCATATAAGACTGTTAAAATGACTATCTGAAGAACGAGATAATGTTAATACAATGCTAAATGATAAATCAATTAAACTAGCATGATATTGAGGTGAAACAGATAATTGCAGCTCCAAGAGGCAGCCATTGATGTGAAGCTTGATTGTTGAATTGCTTGATACTTGATGCTTGAATGCTTGATGTCTGGATTCCTGCAGAGTAAGGGTGTAAAAGCTTGATTATTTGGATCCTTTTCTTGGTTCAATGAGGCTTTATTTATAGATTTCCTGGCTATAGAAATGCACAGGGAAGGCTTTGAGAGGCTTGGATTCAATCTAGAGATTTGAATGGTGAGAGATGGAGAAGATTGAGAGAAAGAGGGAGGTTGTCTCTACCCATGAAAACACAAGGCAAGAGAAGAGTAAGGATTGATGGAAGAGGATTGAGAGATCAAATTCCAAATTTTGTCTCCAATTTGTCTCCAAAACTTCCCGTGAAGTTTCAATCAATTAATTTGACATATTTTTGACATAATTTAAACATGGTTTAGACATAGGAAATCTAATTCATTTTTGAGGAAATGTAGATTGGAATATTCCTTATACTCTAATTCAAATATTTTTTATTTATTTAAATTAGGAAAAGGGAGATAAATAATTTAATAAAATGAACTATAGGATAGTTGTTTATTTAAATTAAACAGAAGAATAGGACAATTAATCAATAAAGTGTTTTGTCTTTATTTAATTAATTTAAGATGGATGTGATGGAATAAAACGGGGATTTGATAATTAAATCGAACAAAGTATTTATTTCTGTTTATTTAATTAAGACGATATTTAGAAGAAATTTATGAAGAAAGTGAATGTGAACTATATTAAATAAATATTTCTATTTATTCAATAGTAGAGGAAATTAGGATAATTAATTAAATAATTCGTATTTAATTAATCGGATGCTCCAAACCATTTTTAGGTGTATACATTTTGCCCCTCTTCGAAGTGATGTGTTTACGCGTTGCTTCGAAGAAAATTTTGCTGCTACTGCCAGGATTGATGATAAAATTAAAAAAATATTTTGTATGCCCCAGACATGATTTTCAGATGATAATAATTTTGTGTGCCCCATACATGATTTTCAGATGATTTGATGATAATATGCCCCCTCGGGAGATAAATTAAGTATTTGATGATTTTTAGATTTTTTTTCGAAAAATTTATGATTTTCTGATGATTTGATATGATGAAGAAATAATTTATCTCCCAACAATGATGAAGAAATATAGCTTGCAGATGATAAAATGTTGCCCTGCCTTACCTCCTTGTGTTTGATGATTTTCGATCATGCCAGCCTTTGATTTGATATTGATTGTTGATCCTGATAGATTAGAAGATTATTGATCTCATGATAGGTGAGATTCAATGATTGATTGATTGATTGACCTCATGATAGGTGAGGATCAATGATAGATTGATGATTGACCTCATGATAGGCAAGGATCAATGATAGATTGATGATTGACCTCATGATAGGTGAGGATCAATGATAGATTGATTGATTGACCTCATGATAGGCGAGGATCAATGATAGATTCATAATTGACCTCATGATAGGTGAGGATCAATGATAGATTGATTGATAGGCTACTTGATTTTTGATTGATTGTAGCAGGATTTTAGATTTTTTACCAAAGATATGGGACATGATTCCGCATCTAGCGCAGGCTGATATAGATATCATTAATCGGTGTGAAAAATCTATAATGCAGATGCAAAACTAATATGAATGCAATTTAATTTTATCATGCAACTATATGCAAACTATTATCATTTTAACAGTACTTTTGTGCCTTTTTTTCATCATAGAGCTTTATTGGATGTTGAAAGTGAGTACAAGCATCAATGGTATATGTTAGACCAATGACAACCTGAGTACTACTTTCATGATTTTTCATATTGCAAGTGAACATAAGCATCTAGGTATGATTTAACTGAGATGACCTGAGCATTCATTGAGTAAACAAGCAGTGATTAATCATTTCAATGTGTGAATTCTAAATGTCATCCGTGATACATTTGCATAGCACATCCCCCGACAATTCATACATTCATATGATTAACTTACAGACAGCAGACAATAAAAATATCATTCTCCTTCCTTGCTTCTCTAGTCCAACACATCATCGATTTGCTCCAAAGAAATGATAACAATGATCAAAATGCAACATGTTCAACCTTTTCTTAAAGTATTTCAATCATTATTCAGATTAGATCATCCATCCTGATTTTGTGATGTTTTTGAGATTTTTGACTGAATTTTTGACATGTTTTTGGATTTTTGATTTATTTTTGACATGTTTTTTTTGGATTTTTACACTAATTTTTGACATGCTTTTGGAGTTTTGACTAAATTTTGACATGTTTTTGGAGTTTTGACTAATTTTTGACATTTTTTTTGGAGTTTTGACTGAATTTTGACATGTTGTTTGGATTTTTTGACTGATTTTTGACATGTTTTTTTGGATTTTTGATATGATACGAATGTTCGAAGTGTTTTGATGGTGATTTATGTTTGCACTTCGATCATTGTTTTTGTTGTGTTTTTTTCTAAGCTCATTTTTTTATTGCCCCCAAGCTAGGGTGAAACATGACCACATTGCAATGATATGTTCTTGAGATTTTATTGCACTTTTTATGATATTTTTGTATTTTTTTAGGATATTTTAAGATGAAATGAGATGATATGGTTGATTGAAGGAATAAGATGCCCCGCAAAAGGGTTAATGCAACCATGGAAAATTGATAGATCAAAATGAAAGTTTCACTACAAAACATGTCACACAAGAACCATATCTCTTGTCAAAAGATGATAATGGTATGATTGATTAAGATACCAGGAATGATCGATTCCATAAGACATGATGATGATAAGATTGATGATTGTTGATGATTGATTGACATAAGATATGAGGATTGGATAATGTTTTGTAGCTAGGCTTTAAATATGATTTGTATGATAAGATTTGAGGTTGCAAATGGACATGATGACATGAATTTTGATAAGCTAGAAGATATGAAATGGAAGAAAGTGAGGATAAAAATGATGAATGGAGATGATCAATATTAACTATTTAAGATATAGACACAAGGCCCAAGTATTTTGCCCCTATTCCTTATCAAGACCAAGGAAAGGAAGAAAGGATGTATTTAGTAAGAATGATGGATATGGATAAGATGAAAGATATGGTATGGAAGATATGGATAAAGCATATAGGATAAGATATATGATGTTCAAGAACACCCTTAACCTTGTCAAGATCAAAGGTGGATATGTAAGGAATGAGCATAGAAAGGATAATGACTATGAATTGTAAGATGGATCATACTTGTACCTAAGTGTAGGGTGCAAGAAGAATATGGAAGATAGGATATGGACGATAGGGAAATGGAGGAAGGACTTAAGCATCAAGTTTCACAACAAAATATCCCTCTAATAAACCATGGCAATGGAAATTTAGACTCCTAAATTTTGGTAGATTAATGATATGATGGAAGAATCTAAGGACTTAGCCAAAGGTTTGGATTAAAGGAGAATGATTGGGTATGAATGTTGGATAATGGATAGGAGGTTGGAAGGCTTGCTGATGGATAGCTGGAGAGGATGGAAAGATCAGCATTGGCACACACCTTGAAGGCTGGTGGAGTGATGGAGGAAAAATGGATTTGGAAGGTGATAGGTTATTAGATGGAAAATTGGAGGAAGCTTTTGGATTAGCAAATTTGGATGCCAATTTATATTTTATTGCTTCTATGAGACTTTTAGGAATCCACATGATTTTTTACTTTGATTTTTTCTTTGTGGGCCTTTGCGGCCTTTCACATTTTTCTTTTTGATTTATGGACCTTTGTGGTCTTTGAAAATTTCCTTTTTGCTTTGATGGGCCTTTGTGGCCTTTTGAAATTTTCTTTTGATTTATGGACCTTTGTGGTCTTTGAGATTTTTTCTTTGATGGGCCTTTGTGGCCTTTTGAAAATTTCTTTTGATTTTGGATCAATTTTTCTTTTATTTGTGCATGTCTCTTCGAGGAGACATGTTGATCCTTTGATACATGCGGATTTCGATATAGAAGCTTTTGATATTTGGCATCCAAATTTCTTCCAAGAGTAATGGGAGAGGTGGATTGAGATGAATGATATGGAGGTATTATGGCGGAGTTAATGTGGGTAGAATTTTTAAAGGGCATCAAGGATGTGTGCCTTTGTTGTTCTTGAGAAATAGGATATGGACCTAGGATGGAGGGAAGGTTTGATGGACTAGGATGAGGACCTAGGATAGATGGTATGTTTGGAGGATTAGGATGAGGACCTAGGATAGATGGTAGGTCTGATGAACTAAGACACTTAGATGTATAACCAAGGCCGTGGTGATATGGGTTTCTTTGAACAAAAAGGGGTTCTAGGATACCTTGTTCATGAAGGCCTAATCCTTTTCCTTTGTAATTCATACTTTGACACATTTGTTTACCAATGGGATATGTATTGTTTGTGAAACAAGATGCGAGTCCATTTTGGGGAGGATATGATATGGATGAGAGGATAGGTGTTGGAAGTAAACCAGAATGGATAAAGGTGGAGGAACCCAATTTATAGGTGTGGGGTTCATGGATAGCTTGAATAGGTTTGATAGGTTCTTGACATGGGGATGATGGGGTGTTTTGATCTTGACTTGGAAAAATATCATGAGGTGGTATGAAATTCATATCTTGATCATGAGAAGAATAAACATATTCATGGGATGAAAGGGTATCCTTGAATGGAAGCATATCTTGAACTTGATGAGGAAGGGAATCATGAGATTGTGCAGAAAGAATGTCTTGATCATCAGTTGGTAAGATATCATTAGATAGGATGGAAGAGCTACCATGCTCTTGTGATGAAATAGAATCATGAGATGATATGGATTGATGAGATGATGTGGAAGAAGAACCTGGAAGGATACTTGTCTCTTGAGATGGAAGGGAATTATTTTGGATGAAAAGTGAAAGGAGGGGATCATCATAAGATTCTTGAAAAATGGGATCTTGATCAAAGATTGGAAGATTTTGTGGAATGTTGATAGTGGAAAGAATATTTTGATCTTGATGTGTAGGGGAGTCTATGCTAGCATGATTTTGACATGAATCATTAGATGTTGAAGATATGATAGAAGAGGATGATTGGATGGGATTGTTAATTTGAGTGAAAAAATCTTGAGGTTTATTTTGATTTATGGTGGATGAAGATAAATGCATGACATGATAAGATTGCTCAATATAATTTGTTTTTGAGGGCTGAGATTTGGGCTTATGATTTGATTTTTCCAAAAATTCAATGATATCGAACTTGGATGATGTAGTTGTTGGTGAAGAAGGTCTCATGTTGAGATTTTTGTCAGAGGAATAAGCACAAATGTTTGGCAACAAATATATCTTTGTGGTTCTTTCCCTTTGCACATCCCAAATTTTTTGTTGAAGGTTTTTCATTGGATGACTTAAATAATTCAATTGATCCTCATCTATTTTGGCCATGGTGGTTTGAGTTTAAATTTTTTTTGAATTTTTTTTAGTCTTCGTGACCTTGTTGAAATGGACATACGAACATTATTGTTTCCAATAAACTTTTGATCTTAGTTTGGTAAAGTGTTAAGGATTTTCTTCTGCCATATTTTTAGATGATTCAAACTCTTGTTCTAAGAGTCTCTGCTTGTGAGATCTAGTGAAGATTGGCATACAAATTTTTGTCCTTTCTTCTGAAATTTGATCTTATGTGCGGGATAGTGTCAATTTGAACTTTTTTAAACAAAGTCGAATAAGATGACTTATCTTATTGATGAGACAATATTTAAAAAAGATAATCGCTATACTTTGTTTTGTGATGAAGGATGATAGTATCCTGATGAAGAAACTTTAGTATAGTAATTGATTGTGTAATTGATTTTGACACTTGTGATTTGCAAGATCTTGTTTTCAGTTGATAAGTTTGGAAATTTGTATAAACCTTTCTGATTTTGGTCCTTTGACAGTGATTCTGATGAAAAGAAAATTTGATTCTGATGAAAATGTTGATAAAATGACAGATTGATAGACTGGTTAAAATTTTGAACTCTCTGTTTTAGAAGCGCTAAAATAGAGTACAGAAGTGTTGTTTCACAAAAGCGCTAGAACAGACACCAGAAGCACTGAAACAGTGCATAAAAGTGCTATAGAAATTGATGGAAGCGCTACTTGACAGAAGCGCTAAAACAGTGCACAGAAGCACTGTAAAAAGTGATGAAAGTGCTACTTTACCAGAAGCGCTGAAACAGAGACTATAAGTGCTAAAATAGTGCCTGAAAGCGCTATTTTACCAAAAGCGCTAAAATAGTGACTAGAAGTGCTGAAACAGGTTTTCCCAGAGCTTCTAAAAATAGGACTTTAAAGACTCTCTACTGTAAAATTTGATCTGGCCTTGTGGCATACTGTATTAGAGATTGTGAAAGATAAGAAGGATGAATCTGTTGACTATGGTTGTGAAATTGTGTGAGAGCTCTTCTTTGAAAGAAGGCTCGTGAATAGAGTGGTTCTACCGTGTAGTCTAAAGAGTGACCCCTAGCAAAATCGTGATAACGGTGAATGAATGTTCTATGTTGTAAAAGAAGTTTCCGATTTTGATACCAAAAAATGTTGTTTTCTCAATTTGTTTCTATAACCAAGAGGTCTTTGGGGTTTCGTGACTTTGATTTTCTTTTTGAGAAACGTGGTGGACTTCCACTTTTGCAGCATGGATTTTCTGATTTCTTTTTACTTGACATTTTCAAGATGATCTTTAAATCTGATTTAAATGAATTTGTGAAAACATAGCAAGCAATTATGAATATTTGATTTTAAAACTTGAAAAGATTGTGTATGTTCAAAAATCATGAATGATCTTTATTGATTTTGACGGGTTGTTTTAACATTTGTACACATATCAAACAGACTCACACTTAAGGACAAGTAGGTCATCATTATACTCACAGCTGACATCTTGCAATTACGTTGACTCACACAGTCGTGTCACCCCCTAGAGGGTGCCCATGTTTTTGTCATTGCCAGGTGCATACTCAAAGTGACGGACGTAGATACCAAATCCCTTGAGCAAACAATCCTTGGTAATTATATGGTGAGTGTCTTGGGGGCAGATTCTTCCCTCCCCTTGCACTGTGAGTATGACAATGTATGGATATTGACTCGGCAGGAAACTACTCTATGGTTCGTAGATAGGATTTCGTTCGGTGTGGCAAATAGATAAACTCCCTCAGGAGACCTCCCAATCTTTAGAACAAAGATTTTGGGGATGGTTATCTTTCCTACTACCATCAATTTGGACTTTCATCAACAAATTACATTTTTATTATAGTGGGTTGGATAACCTGGCTTTGGTTGTTCCCACTTAGGTCATTCCTGTAAGGTGAGTACTTTTTCCCACTATGACAGGCCTGCTAAAGGATTTCATAAAGAGTAAATGACATAAAAGAAAAGTGAATCTAGCACTTTGGTCACCTAGTTAAGGGGAGAGCATAAGCCTAATCACTACAAGCACAGCATATGGATTTGTTTTGTTTTAAGCCCAAAAAGAAAGATTCTTAATCTAAGTGAAGGTGTTGCTTCACTCAAATCATGATGTTCTTTTTAACTTCTATTGTAAAAATGAGATGACTATCCTAGGATTGATAGATTTTCTTTAAGAAAAACAAGAAAGTGACTATCCTAGGATTGATCAATTTTTAAGAACTTTGAAGTGACTATGCTAGATTGATCAATTTTATCCCAACTGTGAAAAAAAATGTAAGATCTGGCCGTGGAAGTGTCAGATCCATACTATTTTTACAAAAACACTGGAATATGGAACTAAAGCGCTAGAATAGTTACTTGCGGCGCTAAAACCCGAAAGCGCCAAAGTTTGTCTTCGAAGCGCTAAATCACCGAAGCGCCAAAACAGTGTACTGAAGCATTGAAGTTTGTCATAAAAGCGCTAAAACATCGGATGCGCTAGAACAGTAACCAGAAGCACCAAAACTCTGAAAGTGCTAGAACAGGGACCGGAAGCATCAAAACTTTTAACGAAAGCGCTAAAACAAATCACGTTGTAAACCTGCGTAACACTTTCCAGAAAAAAAAAAATGTAATTTTGATAAAATGGGGTTAATGCCCCATGGTGGGTGCCAAATTGTAAGTGTGGAATGAGGTAAATAACATAAATACACTTCTTAATATGACATTATATCAATGATTAAACAAATTGAATCAATTCAACAAAGTAATCAATTGAAAGTGTCCTATTGCTCTCTATCTCCAAAGATTTATTAAATCTAAATTGCTCTCAGATTGTTAAGCATATAAGACTGTTAAAATGACTATCTGAAGAACGAGATAATGTTAATACAATGCTAAATGATAAATCAATTAAACTAGCATGATATTGAGTTGAAACAGATAATTGCAGCTCCAAGAGGCAGCCATTGATGTGAAGCTTGATTGTTGAATTGCTTGATACTTGATGCTTGAATGCTTGATGCCTGGATTCCTGCAGAGTAAGGGTGTAAAAGCTTGATTATCTACATCCTTTTCTTGGTTCAATGAGGCTTTATTTATAGATTTCCTGGCTATAGAAATGCACAGGGAAAGCTTTGAGAGGCTTGGATTCAATCTGGAGATTTGAATGGTGAGAGATGGAGAAGATTGAGAGAAAGAGGGAGGTTGTCTCTACCCATGAAAACACCAGGCAAAAGAAGAGGAAGGATTGATGGAAGAGGATTGAGAGATCAAATTCCAAATTTTGTCTCTAATTTGTCTCCAAAACTTCACGTGAAGTTTCAATCAATTAATATGGCATATTTTTGACATAATTTAGACATGGTTTAGACATAGGAAATCTAATTCATTTTTGAGGAAATGTAGATTGGAATATTCTTTATACTCTAATTCAAATATTTTTTATTTATTTAAATTAGGAAAAGGGAGATAAATAATTTAATAAATGAACTATAGGATAGTTGTTTATTTAAATTAAACAGAAGAATAGGACAATTAATCAATAAAGTGTTTTGTCTTTATTTAATTAATTTAAGATGGATGTGATAGAATAAAATAGGGATTTGATAATTAAATCGAACAAAGTATTTATTTTTGTTTATTTAATTAAGACGAGATTTAGAAGAAATTTATGAAGAAAGTGAATGTGAACTATATTAAATAAATATTTCTATTTATTCAATAGTAGAGGAAATTAGTATAATTAATTAAATAATTCATATTTAATTAATCGGATGCTCCAGACCATTTTTAGGTGTATACATCTTCTTCACAAGTAGGAGAGATATTAGGAGAAGATTAAATGTGATTGTTATTATTACCGAAGGTTTCTTTCACTAGGCTAACCTCACTCTTAGAAGGGATACTAGGAGACAGATCAATGAAAAAAAAAAGAGAGAGGGGAAAGGACCTCACAATCATATGCACTTAACAAAACTTTCTTACAGTATTCAACAAGATCGGAAAATAAAACATGAAGTATGATAACTATAGCCTTTTGCATTGAAAACATGGTGTAATGATTGTTCAACAAGCTTGAAATGCAAAAATGATAAAGAAAAAATGCAAAAAAAAAGAAACTTTTCATATTTGGAACATGATAATTGACTGATTATGCTATGTAACAATGTGAGAATGCAAATTTGAAATTAATCAATGCATGCAATGAGCCAAATTAAGCTAGATCTAATAAAATGCATGTAACAAAAACTAAACCAACTGAAACAAATAGTTAATGACACCAAAAAATAGTGTAGAAACAATATTTTTAATTCTACAAAAGGTATTTTCAGATGTGTACTAGGAATGATTCGCCCAAGGTGGTGAATGAGTCCTAGTATGTATTTTTTTCAAAATTTTCTATAATTTTCAATTGGCTTTTGTGGTTTTTTTGTTGTATGATGTGTAACCTAAGTGAATATGCAATTTTCAAATGATTTTGAATGATTTGAGATGAAAAAATTCAACCTATATGCACTTTCACTAATGCAAAATTTAGAAATCCTAGATGTCAATTAACTATTGCAAACCCTAATGAAAAGTCAATGAAAGCTAGATATAGGATGATGTTGGACTCCAAATCAGTAAAGAATGTATTCTAAATAAAATTTCACCAAAATTTAGTAATGGAAATAGTACTCCCCACCTTTGAGGCATAAACACAAGGATAGGGTTCCTATTTCACACTTTCTATGCTCAAGAACACCTTAGAGATCTCAATCCAATGAAGAATGAAGGAAGATATTTGACAATAGGGTATCCTACGATATGTTTATAGATTAATTAATTTTGAATGAGGGGTTCACCACCAAGTAATTATTTGGAAAGACAAAGCAAACAAAATTTGTAATTTCTAAACCTAGTGATGCATGAAGCTTAAATGGATGACCTAGAAATGCATATAAATCATAATAGAAAGCTGTAAAATTAGAAGCGTCCACCTAGAGACTTGTAGAGGTTTGAGTGGAGACTATAAATGCTAAAAATACTAAAATTTTGGCCTATTGAGACTCATTCTCCCTTCTAGGTGAATCAGTCCCAGATCTAGATTTCTGTACAAGAACGAGTTTCTCAGAAAAGGGTATCCAAAACTACAAAATTCTCAAATTTGACCTGAACTAGGAATCGTTCACCCAAGGTGTAAAATGATTCCAGTTAGGGTTTTTTAGAGCTTTAAAATGTGAAACTTTTCTTCAATGTCTGCTCTTTTCGTTCCTCTTTGTTTTCGGATTTGAAACCTTGATTTCGGGGTTGTAGGTGACCTTTCGGTGAAGATTATGACCTTGTAAATGGGGAGATAACTCAAAAAACTTTATCCAATCTTGTAACCTAATATTCAATGATATTTGAAGTATTTAAAGCACATAGATATGCAATTACACAAAGAGAGAGAGAGAGAGAGAGAGAGAGAGAGAGAGAGAGAGAGAGAGAGAGAGAGAGAGAAAGTGTTGATTATTAGGGAATAGGGGTTTGCCTTGGTCAAACCCCTTGTAGGTAATTAAACCAAATTATGACACAATGAAATAAAGGAATGAAACATGAAACAATGAACATGAATCATGGACAATGATACCTTGAATGATTCTTTGTAGATGATGTCTTGCAAATCTATAAATCAACATGAAATGGTCGTGAAGGATGTAGATCTTTATTTTTAACAATATGAGTAGAACAATGCTTGATCTTGGATCCCCAATGTTACATCAAAAAAATAGCTCAATAACATGCTTGATGTTTGATATGCTTTGAAATTATAATGTATCTTGAATTTCTATAAAAATTGATGAAGAATCTACCCTTGAATGCCTATAAAATGATCTTGGAAGCTATCTTGATGATCTTGTAAAGTCTTATAATGCTTAAATCTTTCTTGCTAAACTTGATATCATGAATTATTTATGAAATAAATATTTGAGACCTCATTTATATAGGTAATCCATCTAATATCTCATTAATTACATCCCATAGGTTGACATTCATAAAATTTGAACCTAAAACCCAATTTTCTTGCACAAAACCTTAAAAATAGGTCAAATGGTACTCATTCCCCCAAGCTAGTGAATGATCCCCACCTAGATGGGACTCATTCACCCAAAGTGGTTAATGTGTCCCACAAGGACTTATTTTCTTGCTAAAGTGTCAGGGAGTGTGTAAATTAAGTTCATATGTTGATATTGTTGAGTTTTTTATTGAAATATGCCTTAGGATATAGGGTCTTAAGGGCCTATTAATAATGATATTAAGGTCATAAATGCAATAGGGCCCGAAATCCATTGTGAAAGTGTAAAATAATGCACTTCACGACATTAAATTAAGGAAAAATTAGGTCAATTTATCTTAGAAGGCCGCTAAATTCCATGTGAATGTGTAAAAAACATTACAACACTAGATTAGGTCCACCTTAGTTTACAAGCCTCTTAAATTTAATGTGAAGGTGTAAATAAATATATTTTACAACATTAAATTAGGACATAGTTAGGTTTATTTAGCTTAAACGAGCCCTAGAGATAATGTGAATGTATAAAACACATCAAAATACTAGATTAAGGTGATATCAAGTCCAATTTATCATTAATTATTCCCAAATTAAGAGTGAAAATGTACACGACTACATTTTTTGACACTACATATGTGTTAGTGGGAAAAACTTGATGTGTTAACAAGAAAAAATAATGGGCTACACCCCCAAACCCCTGCTATCAAGGGTTGTCACTCCCAAACCCTTGTTGGTAGGCGTTGCCACCCGTGAACTTCGAACCCCTGCTCGGGGCTCATCCGAGCCCTGAACCCTAATGAGGATACATTACAAGTGTATAGTATTTGCATGATCAGTTGCCACATACCAACAATTTCCCCATGGGTTTTTTTTGCTCTAATTCAAAACAAGGATGTCCCATCTATTGTGTGTGTTGCCTCCTTTGAGGCCCCTCCCTCTTTGATTCCTATTTTTGATGGTGTTGTTCCTCTAATGGCTTATACTATTTTTCTTCAAAACTTGATTGCTCCCTCTGAGGTGTGTGATGTATCTTTTGAGGCTCCTCTTGCTCCTATTCCTTATCTAGTTTCTAATATTCCCTATACAGTTGTTCAAAGGAAAAAGAAATGTACTCCTCAAAAGGTCTTTGATGAGTTGCCTTTAAAGGATATGTTGTTGGTTTCAATCTCTCACACTTAATTTGTTTCTCTATGATTGGATTCCTTTTTTGATTGGTCTTGGTGGCTCTATTCTTACTAGTAGTATGTTTGTTGATGTTGTTCTTGTCCTTCTTTTCTTGACTAGTTGTTTTTTTGACCAGTCTTTTTTTTTTGGTTTTCCTGTCTAGTTGTTTAATCTATTTGGTAATTTACTTTGTTGTAAAATGGATCAGGGCCCTTGCAAAATCCTCGCTTACATTATCAAAAACATTAACCAAGCATTATTTAGATCTAATTAATATAAATTTTATTAAAATAGAAATTAAAATTAAAAAAAATGATAAGGATATTAAATTTGGAAATGCATAATATGACACTATATTTATGTGGAGAAAACCTTTAAAAAAAACACTACCACTAAAGATACTCCAAAATTGTATTAATCTCAACAATGTAAATAAATAACAGTCGTTTATCCCTTGAGTTTGGTAATAGTTTAGTAGCATAATCTAGTACCTAAAAATTTAAAACACAACCTCCATCCCATGCCTTTATTCATAAGAAATAAAAAACTAGAAAACCATAAATGCTTTCCCAAAATAAGAATCAAAACTAGAGGGCCAAACTAGGTAGCCAAATTCCAATGAAAAATCTCTAATACCCCATTATTCAATGGTAAAGTATCTTAGAATAGTATGTAACTCTTGTTACACCTCTTAATCATAATAGATTATACCATAACCATCATCAAAGTCATTTTCTAATTTTGGACATTCCATAAGTTCTCTATTTCTTATCATGACACTTACCTTGAGAGATTATTCCTAACTCCCATCTTTGGATATTTTGTGTAACCTCTTTATTCAATGTCATTTCACAAATTATTTCATGTATCAAGGGGATTAAATAATATCTCTATCCTCACAATGGAATCCTAGTTTACACATTGCTTTATTTTTTTGAAATTATACATTATCTATCATCTACATGCAAATGGCACACCTAATTCTAGCATGGTGATGTGAAAAATTTTAGAACCATGAAAAGAAATTCAATATTTACCTTGGATAAAAAAGAGTTCCACCCCAAAACCTATATCAACAATTCAATCCCAAAAATCCTAAGATGAATCTAAACCCCAACATCAATCTTTCATTGATTCTTGGGAACTTCCTTTTACTTCACCTAAATAGAAAAATCTAGAAGAAGCAATACCCAAGCAAAATAATAACTTTTTTTTGAAAAGGATTTATACCATTTGAATAGTTGAGGGTTATATTTTATAAATAATTTCAAAAGCATATTTGGAAAATGACAAAAATCTAAAAACATTATATTTATTTGTTGGAAAAGATAACAATTAGGATTTGGGCATTTTATAAACATTTTGAATATTGGGGAGATTACTACAAATGTGTTGGAATCTATATTCTACCATACCTATGTTAATGTTTGAGTAGGAATAATCCAAATTTGAAGATTGAGGAATCTATAAACCAAACATAAGTTGGATTTTTATAGCATAGTGAAGGTAATAGGTCCAAATAATAGGTTGAATGAGTCCTAGAACATACTACTGAAATGTATGATAAACTAAGTACTCAACATACAAAATAAATAATGAAGTAGGAAATATTTTACTTTGTAGTTTGTCACTTCATACTTATTGTTTTTTCATTATTTTGCTAGTATTTTTATTAGCCTTATTAGGACTAATTATATATTTATCTCATTTCAAGATCTTATCACCATATGAGCCTATAATTTTTATCATATTTATAGATTTATCTTACCATATTTCCTATATTGGGCATGGTCATCTTTATATGAGATTTTATGACCACATCCTACTTATTTGTACATATTCTTATCTATTTTTCAATTAATAAAATAAGGTACAATAATTTATTTCATTATTTACCCATTTTCCTAGGTTCTAAATAGATAAAATAAATGATTTATTCTCTTTCCCACTTCACATGATCGAATACATTTTATCTATTAAATCGCACCATTCTCACTCTAAATTTAAATAACAATTTGAAATCCCTTTTTGTCTCCACCCTCCATCTCATAACCAACACCCAAATTCAAACAAAAGAATTGTTAAATCATTTTTCCTACACCATCTATCCTACAACTACCTATCCATTAATCTCTCATCTAATATTTACCATTCATCAATCCAATCTAAAGCCTATAAATCGACCCATCCATAAGTCATTTTCAAGTCCTCGATCTAAAACGCATCATCATGTTGCTTGTATGAGAAACTAGATTCCTTCAAATAAACAATTAAGCTTAATTACTTTTGTGGTAAAATAAAAATTGTTGGGTAGAAATTTTTTCTTTTGTTTTATTCTTATTTTTTCGTTTCTAGCTCATTTGAGGTGATATTTAGGCTTGAAATAGAGTTCAATATTTTATGGTTTTATTCTTCATATCTTCCAGTTTCATTAATATTTTGATGTGTTTACATGATTCTTACCTAGCTTCAATGCCAACCTTGCTTCATGCTTTTTCTATTTTAGGAGCACCCTAATTCCTTTATACCCATCTTCATGTTATAATATTTTATGCTCCTGTAATTTATATGTTTACATGATGATTACTTAATTATATTTACATGACGATTATTTAATATTTATTTTTCTATCACCTAATGTTATTTATTACAACTATTTCATTATTTTACCTATCTAATGATGGTGTGCTCTTATGTTCTTATATGACTCAATTACATTACTTCTTTAAGAACAAGAATGTAATGTCACAAAGGCTTTCATCATAGAGATTTTAGGTAATGACTTATGCTACACACAAAACTCCTCACTCTACATAGATGGAACTTGATCACAATAGATGCCAACAAGAAAATGAGGTTCTACTATATTACTATAAACAACCAAATCATAGTTTTCATATTGAGTGGAGTAGAATGACATGGCCATATTAAATGCATCATATAGTATTTTCGTATCAATTAGAGTACTCTTGTATCATTTTTCACACATGTATAATCTTTGATCCTTTTATATTTCTCTACTTCTCATTTTTCATGGATAATTAAAACTACTTTAGTTTTTTTAGTACTCCACTTGTGCAATAAGATATTTATAGCATATATCTTTTATATTTTTTCTATCCCTATGGAGTATTCAATACAATGAGAGGAACAAAAAAAAATCCAATAATGGCCAATTAACTTTACATGGACTAAATATCCTTTATAAATTTACACATTGGAAAATTTCATAATCTTATGTGAAGTCATTTTCTTCCTCATGTCACTACTCCTACATTTACACACATTCCCACATCCTTTATCTATACCATGTCCAAGTTGATCCTCATTCCCATGTATTATTTATTTATTCTACATATATATGAACTAATTCATAAATGTTTCATTTAATTTTTCACCTTTTTGTCTTAAAGGCCAAAATATAATTGTGTTTGATCATAACTTTTGACCCTTAAATCAAAAATATAACTAAGTTTTCTTCAACTCTTTCACTTTACTTACCTACCTAAAGCTAACCAACCAACCATAAAAGTATTTGTGTAATTTATCACTATATATTTATGTATATAAAGGCATTCAATTGCATTCATTTGATCATTTGTTATTTGTATTTAGGGAAGAGGACAAATGAATTAGTGTAATAAAATGAATTCAGCTCAACAAAATTGTCCCAAGAGAATAAATGGAGTTAGGTCATCTATTGTTTACTCATTTTGGGCGAGGGAACTTGATCTAGGAGAACATGTCCATTTTTTAGAGTAAGAAAAATCTTCCAAATATATTCTTAAATATTACCAATCTTTAAATATAAAAAATATATATAAATAAAGATAAATCTAGTGAAACATAAAACATAATTATACATATTGCTTTTTTATTATAGAAATACAAACACTCATTTATTACAGTTATATTCTTAAAATAACTATTACTATTAATCTATTTTATTCTATTAATTTATACATAATTTGCTACATATTTATTTAATTAACCTAAATTAACTTCTAATGACAGTTTCTTTTGGTGCATATTTCTTTGTAAGATGATAGGAACCAAGGAAAAAGCACTCCGAAAAGATGTAAAATGAGCAATAGAAATTTTGTTTTAAAAATATTATTAAATACAAAACGAAATTAAAAGTAACGAAACTTTCCCATATTAATGCATTCAACGCTGTCTGTATTGAATCTGTGCGCTGCTCTCATATTTTGAATTGTTTTCCCTGCATTAATGTTCTTTTCTCTTTACAAAAATATTAGTTAATATAAGACGATGCCAGTTAAACTCAAACTGAACTTGGTTGGCAAAATATAATCTACAGGAAAAGAAATGTCACCCGCAGAGTTCACGTATTATATTTAAAAAATAATAATCCAGCGAGATTTTCACAGCATTTTCCGACATCAAAATTTAGTTCTACCAAATTTTTACAATAGGCAACGGTACGAAACTTGGTATATCCGTCCAGCTACAAGTAGAGTTACAGCGCCGACATTACATATGAAGCTCTTCGCCAATTTGAGAAGAGCCATGCAATGAGAGGATAAAAATAAGAAGCTTAAAAATTTATTAGTCAAAGTGGGAACTGGAGAAATCACCGGATAGATCACGCCGTTTAGATGCAAGTACTTCCTTCTGCTGCATTGTAACGATGATTTTTCCCGCGCTGAAAAGCTTCTTCTGAATTCTAGACGAACTCAGTAAAGTGTGAAGCATTTGGTTAGTAGATAGCTTTTTTGATGAAGCCGAAGCAGAAGCTAATCTATGCAGCGCGCAAGCATTGGTGAGGGCAAGCTTGCGTGCGCCGTCGCCATTAGAATTCGACTTCAGACAAATATTTACTTTATCATGGGCACTGTTAGGGTTTGACTTGAGATCTGGCTTCGAATAGGCTTGAGGCATGGTTTCCAAAACCTCAACTTGCGCCTGCAAGAATTTGAGGTACTTGATAGCCTCATCCAGCATTCTGGCAGTGTCCAGTTTCGAACCCTGGGGTATCAGTTTCTCCAGAGACTTGATCTTTTCACGGATTTTGCTTCTCCTGTGACGAGCCGCGATGCTCTGCGGCTCCACGGAAGCATACGACGGCTTACGGTAGCTCTGTAACTGTCGCAGCTGATTAAGATGCTCCCTCTCCGCCTCACTCGGGTGTAACGACGACGGCGGGCATGAAACCCTACCAGGAAACGGTGGGCATGAGGACAAGCTCAGATCAGAAGAAAACTGCGCGCTAGGAATAGGCAGAGGAGCAACGGGCGGGAGCTTCTTCTTAACGTCGTCTAGCGTATAAAAGGAGTTATTCCTTGGTCGCTCGGCGGACGCTTCTCTACAGCATACTTCTGAGAGACTCGGCTGAGTCTGCCATGCTGGGAGGTTGAGCTGTGGAAAGCCATAATCATCATCATGAGAAACGGGCATGGGAAGAAACTCAAAATTACCACATCCTTGCATTTGGATTGGTAGGCTCTGGAACTCGAGCCCGCATTGCTGCAACTCCTCTTCATTAACATTGCAAGCGCCAAAGTTAAATGCTCCATCGGCTCCCCAGCTCGAAACCGGTGTCCTGTTATTACCAGCGCCATAACGCTCGTCCTGCTTTACAAGCAGCTGGTCGCATGGCCAAAACCGCTGCTCGAAATTCTCACAACTTTCAAGACCCGAGGCGAAGCTGCCGAGCACTTGCGCCTTAAGCACAGCCTGTCTCTCGGCAAAAGAGCTCATTTCACCATTGACAGGCCACTCACACTGCAAAGCAAAAAATCCACTCCACTATTTTAATACTAGACTGCCTTGCACAGCTCTCTCTCTCTCTCTCTCTCTCTCTGTGCCTTTAATATACCCTATAATTATCTTTTTAACCCTGTAATATGATTCGAAAAATATTGAAATCTCGCATGCCAAATTCCGTGGCAATTTGATAGCAGAGCTCGGCGCATATCCCATTACAGTGATTTTATTCTACTAATTTAGCTGAACTGGCAGGCCTTTGACCCTAAATCCAATCACGTCAGGCCTATAAGCATTATTTGGCGTGCGTGCGCGCGCGCGCAGTCAGGTTTGCCCGGGGACCAAAATTTTATGCACCCAGGAAAAAAAATGTGACCGGCTGCCCTATCGTATGTTTCTGCACCACCGCCGATGTACCACGTGGCTGGCGTAGGCGCTCTGAAGATCCCTAGACGTGCCGGAATATTCCAATTCCGCTTCGAGGTTGCCGTTTTATATAATTAGGGAAGCATTTGCCAGCACTCAGTTCTTCATGCACTTTATTAGCTTTACCGTTTCCGATTCTTGTGGAAAGCAGACGTCATTTTTAAATTATTGTATTCCCATCCCTCATAAACTCTGTACAATATGCTTCGTGATATTTTCTGTCTGCTAACAGAATTCTTTTAAAAAAAATTCACACAGAAGAATTCCAAATATTTTCTTTTGCAGTCCCTCTTTATGATGTTGATAGCGGAGAATTCGAGGATTAGCCGTCGAACTTTCATGTAATATTAGAAACTTAATGAGATTAAATTTGGTAGTTGTCTGGATTTTGTTGTAAAATTTAGAAAAATCGTACTACATAAAAGAAAAGATTTGAAATTAAAAAATTTAAAGGTTATATTTATATTTCTATAATAAGATATATTGTATTATTAGAATGGTATAAATTACTAGTATATATATTTAATAATGTATATAATATGTTGAGGGATATCGTTTTTAAGAGTTTATTATAATTTTATGTTAGAAATTGATTAAAAAAAGATACTTGAGAAGGATATCTCTTAGTGTATTATATATTATTAAATATATATGCTAGTAGCATTCATGGCATAACATATAAGATATTTAATGAATTAGGGTTAGGATTAGGTTAGAAATCAAATTAGGGTCAAGATCAAGGTTAGAGATAGAATTAGGGTTAGAGTTAGAATTAGGGTTAGAGTTAGGATTAGGATTAGTTTCAGGGTTAAAATTAGAAATAGACTTAGGGTTGGGAATAAGGTTAAATCTAGGATTAGGATTTGAGTTAGAGATAAAATTATGTTTAGGGATAGGCTTAGGGTTAAGGTTATGGTTAAGATTAGGGTTTGTGTTGGGATAAGGTTATGGTTAAGGTTAGAGTTAGGGTTAGGCTTAAGGTCAAGTTTATGATTAGGGTTACATTCAAATATAGAGTTATGGTTAAGTTTATGGTTAGGATTATGTTTATATTTAAGTTTAGGACTAGGATTAGGATTATAATTATAGCTAGTGTTAGTTTTAGAATTGTGGGAAGAATTACTATTAGAATTAGGGTTACTTTTATGGTTACCAAAAAAATTAGCATTAGTGTTAGGGCTGGATTTAAATATAGGGTTAGGGTCAGGATTACAATTATAGTTAGAGTAATAGTTAGGGTTAGGGTTATGGTTACAATTATAATTAGCATTTGGTTTAAAATTAAGTTTAGGGTTAGAGATAAATTTAGAATCAAGGTTAGGGTTATGATTAATTAGTGTTAGTTTTAAAATTGGGATTTGAGTTAAGCTTAGAATTAGGGTAAGTGTTAGGGTTACAAAATAATTAGTTTTAGTTTTAGGGTTAGAATTAGGGTTAGTGTTAAGGTCAATGATAGGACTAGGGTTAGGATTACAATTAGAATTCCATCAACTTATAGAATTAGGGTTAGGGCTAGATATATATATATATATATAAAAAGTTAGGTTTGGGCTTAAAAGTAGTATTAGTGTTAATTTTAGTGTTAGGGTTAGTTGTTAGAGTGAGAATTATTGTTAAAATTAAATCTTTACCCTAATATAATTGCATTTAACCTAACATTGATTTATACCTAACCCTAACCACAAGATTTATCCTAGAAACCTAACTATAATTGAATCCTAACCCTAATCAAACCTTAACCCTAACCCTAACCCTAACCCTAACCCTAACCCTAACCCTAACCCTTACCCTAACCCTAACCTCAACCCTAAATCTAAATATAACTTTAACCCTAACCATTATCATAATTCTAACCCTAACCCTAGTTATAATCTTAATTATATTTGCATCCCTAACTATAATTCTAATTCTATTCATAATCCTAAATTTAATAATAACCCTAATTGTCATGACAAGCTTAATTATGTTAGTGTTAATTTTAACTTAAGTTAATCATGTAGGGTGGTTTTTTCTCATATCAGATAGTTTCTGAACCAATTTATTTAGTATGTAACTTAGCATCTCAATTCATTTAGTTTCACTTCCGATGAAAGAGACTTGATTCTTTCATATTTATAAAGGTTTATATTGCATATTGTTCTCTTGGGAGGTGAATTTACACCAACATAGTCTCAGAGTCAACTATTTGCAACTCCTTCCGCTAAGAGTTTTCATCAGAGTCTAAGAAGATTTATTCGATGGAGATCATTTAGCATTTGAAATTTGATAAATTTTAAAGTTTCCAATTGTTACCATTATTCTTTTTCTTCTTCAATATTTCCCAATGATTTGGTTCATTTGCAGAAGCACTTGTTTTTCTTATTGAAGGGAGGCAATATTTTTTAGTTTGAAAGGCATTTGAATCCAACTTTGGAATGGTTTGACACTATTGGAGGGCATGATTTTATGTTGAGGTTTGATTTGAGGTAGCATAATTAAGAGGTTGTTTTTGCTAAGAGGCTTGATTTTGTGTTCTAGATGTGGCTCCAGTTGGCTAATATATATTCTAGTTTCAGACTTTAGCATTCTAAAGTTTTGCATAAATATTTTATTTGTTTAAGGTTTGGTTGTTGTGTAGAGGAGTGATGTAGGACTATTGGTGATGCTATGTGTTTTTAGGGACATTTTTCCCACATTGGTGGTGTTATGTGTTTTTTGGCTATTGATATAGCCTATTCCATCACATATCAATCTTGAGAAAGCCTCACATGACAATGGACAATGTCTATCTGTGGTTCGTGCTTAGAAATTATGTGGATTCTTATGCCCCAAAAATCATGATGCTTGAATGGTACACATTTTGCACCAAATCAAGTGTTTAACCTTTTAATTCTTGTTTGGAAGTTTTTATAACTATCGTTGAAATTTTTGAAGAATTATTAGTTATAATGGTTTCTTTGGAGAAAGGGAACTTTAGGCAATGGAGTGATTTTATTCTCACTCATCTTAGTGAGCATAATCCATTACCATATTTATATAATGAAGTTCTTATTCTAGGAACACATTGTGGGTATATTATTTGGAAAGGATATAGGGCTCAAGTCTTTAGAGTTATTTTTGAGCATATAAATGATGAGCTTTTGGAATCACTTGTTCATTTGGAGTTCCCTTGTTCTCTTTGTACTTACACTCGAGAATCATATGGAGATCATGATACTTTACCATATCTTGATGATCCTCCTTTCAATACCAATACACCTCTTTATTCTTCAGAGAAAATGAACCATGCTTGTGATCCTTTGGAGGTTTTTGAGACTTATGTTGAGGTTGTAGCTACTTCAGAGGTTCTTGATTCTTTGTCAGAGATAGTCAATCCACCTTCATTAAGTAATTTCATCATTCCTAAGAAAAATTATTCTCATTTTCTTCTTGATTGGGATTCCTATTTGTCAAACATTGGTTCATTGTTCATGAAATCTCACATTGCAAACTTGGAAGACATATTTAGAAGGATTAATTTTCCTATTTGATGATAGTTGTGGTACAACTATTGTCACTCAATATTTATCTTTGGAGAATATTTAAAATCATCTATTAGTGTTACCTTGTTTGTCATTGCATCTCTATCTTTGGGGAATGTTCAAAATTAGTTTCTAGTTGTACCTTGTTAGTCACTTTCTATTGTGATTGGGCATTTTCCTGATTGATTTGTGGCATCATCTTCCAAGGTCTTGGTGACACATGAGCATATTTTAAGCACATCATCATACATCTTCATGCTTCCTTCTTTCAATTCCTATCTAGAATGGGAAGAATTCTTGCATTTATACTTGGTTTATCTTCTTCCCAAAGGGAGAAATTTTATTTGTATGTATTGGACTATGTTTTGCCTTCAACCACTTGCCATTTTTACAGGACATTATTGATTATGGGGGGGTTATGTAGTCTCCTTCTATCCTTCCTATGGGAGGATCATTGATTGTATATACATGATGCATGTAGCCCTTGGAGGATGTTAGTGTTTCCTCCATCCATGCATCTTGTTTTTCTTTTCTCTATTTTAGAGAGGAGTTTTCTCTCATAGTGTTTTTCTCCTTTTCTTCATTTGTGAGAGATTGCATTACATATTAGTTGTGTATGGATTCCTAACATGGCCTTGTAGCCGGGACCCATTTTGAATTTTATTTTGTATAATAATCTTCCTAAGTTTGTACTTAAAGGGGGTGTTAGTGTTAGGTTTAACTTTAAAGGTTAATAACATAGGTGGTTTTTTCCTATATTGGGTAGTTTCTCACCCATTTCATTTTTCATTACTTTAAAAGACATGTAGAGTGTGGAATTTAGCATCTCAATTCATTTATTTTCAGTTCTGGTGAAAGAGCTTTTCTTCTCTTGTATTTGTGAAGGTTTATGTTGCAGATTATGCTCCTCAAAGGTGAATTTACAACAAAAAAATATAATTATAACCCTAACTAAACCCTACTATATCCCTAAACAAATATTAACTCAAATTTAACCTAATCCTATTCCTAATGAAACTCTAACCCTAAATTGACTCAAACCTTAAATATAACCCTAATTGAATCGAAACCCTAATTAAATCCTGACCCTAATTGAAACCCTACCCATAATTAATGTCTAATCCTAACCCTAACCTTAATTATAACCCTAAACCTTATCTTAATTATAATCCTAACCATAACAATAACCCTAATTTCAATTTTAAACCTAACCATAATTCTAATACTAACTCTAACTCTAACGGAAACCCTAATTCTAATTGTAACCTCATTTGAACTTGTAGTGTAGTAAAATGCATACGCTTGAATTTTTACACTTGTTTAGGCCCACCTTGCTTTCTTTATCCTTATTTATGGCTTAATTGATCATATTTTGTGTCCACAAGCCTTATGAATGGCATATGTTTTTGACTAATATCGATATTCTCCAATGCATAAATGATAATCCAATGATTCTGATCTATGTGTCCCAAATTTCTAGTTAGGACTAAAATGCTACTTAGGGTGTTTTTTTCCCCCCAAGGTTTTGGGACCTTGATACTGTGGCATCTTAATTGGGCCCCTATTAGGTATCTATACCCCAAGTTTCATCACTTCAGACTAAGATTCCACCTAGGGCATCTTGGAAGATAATTCATATGTCAGCTTGGTGTGATATAGTTTCAGGATATTAAGCATAGATAAGTATAAATACAAGGTTCATTCATTCATTTCAATACAAGTCTTTTGTGAGAGCATTCACTTTAGCAAAATTGAGTTCACAAGAGAATTCAAGAGAAATTTCATCAAATTTGAAGCCATCATCAAGATTCAAGCATCATGTCAAAGGCTATTCTCTCCTCATGTGTGTTATTGTGCTAACATTTGTCATGTAGGGTTTTGATTGAAGCAAGCAAACAATTCAAGATCTATATCCATTGCATCCATTTCACACAAGTCTATAGACTTTACAAGGATTTGGTGAGTTGTATCATTGCATGTTGTTCTTTCACCATTTCCCTTCATTTCATTATTTCATTTCAAGGTTTAATTACCAACAAGGGGTTTGACCAAGGCAAACCCCCATTTACTAACAATCAATAAGTTTTTCCCATCTTACATATTTGTGTTTGTAAATCTAGATTAAAGTCTTGAAGATCATTTGGAGAGAAAATTTGTAAAAGTTGCAAAGTTCCATTAAAAAGTTGTCATGTTCACGAAAACTCACCTACAAGCCAAATTCAAAAGTTTGAGAGCCTGAGATCTGAAAGGAAGAAAGTACAAACCTTGTAGCTCAAGATCACCTTCAAAGTTTTCATAAATTTAGAGCGGGACTAATACACTACCTTGGGTATCTTAGTCCTCTCGGATATATCTTTTGGATATTTTTTTAGATCTAGTTTTGACATCTAAAGATTCTGCATTTTCTTCAAAAATTAGTAGTGGGACTAATACACCATCTCGGGTGTCTTAGTCCTCCAAGGCATATTTTGACAGTTTCTTTACATTTCCTAAATCCTCACAACATCTCCTAATTTCCTAGGTACACATACCCTAACTTGGTGTTGCATATTTTCATTATTTGCATCTCTCATTTAGCTTGCGCAACTAGGTTTTGTAGGTTGAATGTTCATTTTCCTTTTCCAAGCATTTGCTTGGTGGTAAACCCCTTAATGTCTAAAATAACCCCCTTCCTAGGCTCTCCTCATTTTGAATTGATGCACCTTACGAGGTTGCTATTCAATCCAATTAGGATTCCTAGGACATAATTAAATGACCTAGATAGAAAAGGTGGTAATCACATTCCCTCGTTTTATGTATGATTCATTTTCATGAACTTGAATTCTTTGAACATTCTTCTTTCTTTGATTTGGAGTCCATAAAATTCCTAGATCTAGATTGCATTTATTGCATTTTGCATTAGCAAAAGTGCATCTAGGGTTTCTTGCATCTTGCATTAGTGAAATTACATTTAGGGTTTCCTATTTTGCATCAGTGAAAAACTAAAAAGTGCATTTTTCATCCTCTTAATTCTATTTAGAAACATTTCTATTGAATTGAAAATTGAAAATTTGCATTCAATTTCTTGCTAGTAGTTGATTTTATTTACATACATTTGCATAGTTTCTTGTTTCCGAACATTAGGTCCCAAGGTAGGCAGCTTGAGAAAGTTGTTGTGAAACTAGAATGTTCAATTTTTCTGAGGAAAGCCTCCCCTAGGAATAAAACGCCCTTCGTGGCATCTTAGACCCT
Organism: Sequoiadendron giganteum; assembly: GCA_007115665.2. NCBI lineage: Eukaryota > Viridiplantae > Streptophyta > Pinopsida > Cupressales > Cupressaceae > Sequoiadendron > Sequoiadendron giganteum. The sequence continues at coordinate 89,517,578 of CM021109.1, forward strand.
CTTAGGGTCTTTTCTCTAAAATCATTTCTTTGTTGTTTGTTATCTACTTCACCCCCTAGTACTTAAAAATCTCACCAGGAGGACCAAGACACCCTTACTGGCATCTTAGTCCTTGTTGACTTTGGCTCTCCAGTTTTTGGGGTCTGAAATTGCTTTTCTGTGTTTTTGTGGGCTGCTTTTAGTTTTCTATTTCAATTTCCAAAACTATTATTCAAATTTATTTTATTTCAAGTGTAATTGCAAGCATACGATATTGTGTCCATTGCACTTTCTATGGTTTATTCCTTGTATGCACTATAGTACTTGGTGTCTTACTACTAATACTACGATTAGACGAAGTGTGAGGCTCATGGCATCTTGCAATAAGACACTTGTTGTGGATCTTGGGCTATCAATCTCTCTTAATTTTTGTGTTGGCACTAATTCACTAGGTATGGACCATACCTTTGACACCAATTTTTCCATGCCTACCTTACCTATAAGTGTTATGCCAATTGTTCAAACAATGGTTGATCATATTCCTCAAGAAAACATAATGAAAATGCATGAAGACCTAGCCCGTTTACAAGATAGTGTGAGTGCTAAAAACATTTCCAACACTTTTATACAAGTTTTATAGATAGTATTCACCACGTGATGGAAAGTGATGAAGGACTGGAAGTTGTGTATAATATAGCTCAAATCTTTGGAAAACATCTTCCTCCAACCACTAATGGTGCTCAAACTTTAAAAAATATGCAAGGAGGAAATCAAACTCCTCCCTCTTCAACAATAGCATCCATTCACACCTACACAACTCCTCAAGTGATGATAATGATGCAACCAACTAGAAATATCCTTCCTACTTCACACATTTCCACTAGTGATCCTTACACCTATGTGGCATATAATTCCATACCTCCTCCCACAAGCAATCCATTCATTTGTCCTTCCAACACATACACAACACCACCATATTCACCTCTATCTCACACCACAAGCAATGATCCTATCATTAACCACCTTTTATAAATATTTTCATCCCTCCAACATCAAGTTTCAACCATAAATAAAAATAAAAATGGTCCACCTTCATACTATGTCAAAAGTAACCCATTATCCTTGGAGATATTGAGAATTTTGGTGCCACAACCTGTATAGAGATCCCTAGGTTTGAGAAATATGGAGGAAAGGGAGATCCTACTAATCTTTTTAATGCCTTCACTACTTTGTATAGTGACTTTATCCTTGGGGACAAAATTTTGGCTAAACTATTTCCTTGGACTAGTTTTTTCATTACCAAATAACTCAATTTGTTCATTTAATGAACTCATTGAAGCATTTATTAACCATTTCCATGTGAACATGGTTCTTGAAATCAATTTGGTTGATTTGATGAGATGCGAGAAAAAGGAGGGTGAAAAAGTCATTGAATTTATTTCACGCTACTAGTCGATTTATTCCCAAATCAGTGTGAAGATTCCCAATTCCCACCTTCAAAAGATGTTCATAGAAAATTTACAAAACAAGATCAAGGATAAGCTTACCATGCTTAAATTTCCTTCCTTCATTCACCTATGCACTGCCTTTTGATATTATCAAAATGCCCTAAATGCTAGTGAGTCAAAAGCTACCCCTATCCATCCTGAAAACTCCAAAACCTCAAACTAAAACACTTATCAACCTTTCAAAAGATAAACTAAGAGTTTACTTCAACTAAATTCAACCTCTCAACCTACCCAACTAGTTGATACCCAAGTAGCCACTATGAATAATAGTAATCCTTATATATTTGGGGATCAGCAAAGGAAATTTACTCCCTTCCATGACACGCTCCACAACATCATGACAAAACTATTAAAAAAAACATGCTTACCTTACCTCTCATCTGACCCTTTGACCCTACCAAGCCATTACCTCTAAGATTTAGACACAATGCATATTGCGCTTATCACCAACAAAAAGGATATAATATGTAACATTGCAATCATCTTGAACATCTTGTGCAAGACCTTGTTGATTCCAATCATATCCTAATTGGAGGTTTGAACATGAAAAAGGTAATAAGTTTGTGGCTCCTCCCATCCAAAACTTGTAAAAATTTAGCAATCCCATTCCTAACCATAATATTTCATTTGCTAAGGCTAGTGAAACTAAGCCTGATGTGATGAATGTTGACACAGATGATGAAAATATGAGTAATCATGAACAAAGTCCTATGGAAAATGTTGAATAGAGTCCTATGGATACTAATGACCAAATTCATATTGATACAATGATAGGATTGATTGACATCGAGCCTTGCAAACAACAAACCATTGGCATTACTTTCTCTTGAGAAGAAACAATTAAAAATGCAACTGATGGTCGTCTTTACATAGTCGACAAAATCAATAACAAGAACACTCCTAGGATTTTAGTTGATCCTGCCTATGGATATAATATGATCATATATAAACTCTTATGTGTGCATGAACTCACCGAAGATAGATATGATAAACAAAAAATATGGATTAAAATGCATGATGGTTTTGTTCGAGTTCTATGATGAGCTCGATCACACTCCCTTTACAAATAGGACCTTAGAAATAAAATGTATCATTCTTTATTATATCTAATTCAAACTAATTTTGTGTGAAGTTAGGCTACAAATGGATTTTTTGCATGAATGCGGTCCCATTCATTGTACGTAAGTGCTTAAAGTTTCCAATCAAAAATGAAATATTCACTATAAACCATAGTGGCTTTAGACCCCTGTCTTCTTGTGGAAATTTCTCCTAAGATGATTTTTGGTCTAATCCCATGGAACCTATAAGACACCGTGAAGACTTCCTTTTCCTATCCTACCAAAAGTTGAAATAAAAATGCATAACCAAGCTATCCCTTGAAAAATTGCTTCCACCCACAATTGAACCTCCACCCATGCTTGAACCTCCATGACCTAAACAAACCAATGTTGAGCCTAAAGCCCTTAAAAGAAAATGAGACCCATCCATAAATAAAACCTTACCTATTTCCTATAAGAGACCTAGAGAAAACCAAACAAATTATAATTTGCCTCTTAAGCAAATTTATAAAGCCAAAGAGAAAGACTTCAAACAACATTCCATGGTTTCTTTTGTCCTTCCCTCAGAAGAAGAAAAGGAACCTACGGTTGCTCAACCTACTCCTACATAAACAAAATTTTAAAATTGAAATGAAAGTAACCACAATGTTATAGAGCCTAGGCATAGGCATCATGCTATTTCTTGAAAGATGAGTGGTGAGAACAACATTGAAAATCAAAACCCAAACTTGACATAAGCAATAAACGATGGGCCTCCTCTCTTAATAGAGATTATAAATTCAACACAAGAAGGATCAGAACTTTCTATGGATATTATAATTCCTCCTCCTATTTTGGTTAACATGGATGATGATGAGGAAATAGCTAAAATCGATGAGAAAGTGCATAATGAGTTGAATTTATTATTCTCCTCATCCATAAGGTTAAATGATAACAACCATGATGATCCTCCTAAACTGAGTGATTCACCATGTGTTGAACTTGGAGATTCTCCTAGTACATCACTTGATGTGATCCCTCTCGCTAATCATTTTCATTCTACATATACTGAACAAGATTGGCATGGAGATGACAGGTCTGCTAGATGGTTTATCAACATGTGACTTGTCCTTTTAATTTTGTTTTCACTTTCACTTGCATATGTGTATTGTGATCCCTCATGATGTTATGTTTGACATTTCCCTCTGTTTGTGTATTCCTCTATTTGTACCTTCATTCTTCTCTATGTCATAAACGTCCTTTCCTTTTTTCCTTTTTTCATTTTTTCTTCTATTTTCCTTTTGGATATGACATAAGGTGTCACGAGACCCTAAGTCTCTTCCATGCTGACCCAAAAGGATTTTCAAACCTAATTCTTTATCTATTCAAGGGTTCAAAAATATCACAAATCCACTACTTGGTGTGATCACTATACCTCTTATAGTTGGAATGACCAATTAGAAACAAAAATCAATGTTATGCCTCATGAACTTTCATATAATATTCTCTTAGGCAGGTTGTGGATTTATGCAATAAATGGAGTGCCTTTCGCTCTTCATCATAAGATGAAGTTACATCTACAACAACAAAGTATACATGTTTGATGCCAATCCTGAGCCATTTAGTGTCTTACAACTTTAGCAAAACAAATCCAAACCATTCAACACATCAACACCAACAAATAAGTGGAACCCATACAACAAATTCCCTTAGCCAATGATTGGGGCTCCTTAAACTTCACACCTCCTTTACTAAGAGAATCTAGGATCATACACAAAGAATTTGAAAAGGGAACCATAGTTTTGTCACAACAAGACTCGACAGATCCTTCAAAAGAATTCACTTCAACTATTTTGACAAAAAATCCAACAACAAATAATCACCCAATCCAAAAGCACTAAAAAACTTTGTGGAAAAGGTTATGATCTCATGAAACAACTTGGCTATATTGGTGCTAACGAACAAGGTATCTACAACCCTATTGAACCTCACACACAGAAAAATCATGGTCTTGGTTATCTTCCTTTCATCGAAATCCTCAAACCTTTACCTCACATCAACACCATCCCAAATCACCCTTCTAACCCAACCTTAGAAAGTGATCCTTTGCAACATTTGAAATAGAAAAATGAATCTTTACTTAATGCCAACATGTCATCTCACAACCCACTCTTGATTTATGTTTTACATGCTCCTCTACGAGAGAGTACCAAATCTCCCAATCTATAGTGCCTTGCATAATTATGACATCCTATACTAAGCAAGACACTTCTTTGTTACATGTTAAAGGAACACCTTCTACCTTTGATCAAGAGGGTATCTTGTCAAGGCTCCTCCAAGATCATTTGAAATCTCTTCCTCCTAGAACTCTAAAGAAATTCTATTACAAGAATTCCTTTTGTGCTTATCATAGAACCCATGGTCATTCCACTAATGAATCTAAGGCCTTGAGTTGTAAAATCCCACATCTTAAGGATTTCAGTGTTCTCCCTTATATGGGGGCACCTCATTCCTCTAACTGATATTGATTTTTATTCAACCTTGCATCTGATTAATCCTTTTGGCTCATCATTGTCCTACACTAACTGGGGGCAAGGGGTTAGGTAGCCTTGTCCTCGTATGTCACTTTTCATTGTCTCTTTTGCCTAGTCGTTAACCTTTCATGAACATATAACAACAAGCTTGGGATGTGAATGACATTTCTTAATTTGACTCACATTTCACATTTGGCATACTACCTTTTGTGTGAGTTTAAAATATGAATAAGCAAAGTAAGTCTAAACAACACACCAATGAAACATTATATTAGAGAATTCAAATGACATTCTAACTAAATTGAAACAAAAAAATTATCTAAAGCCATCCCATTGTTCACTATCTCCAAGGATTCACTAAATCATAATTTCTCTAAGATTTTTTGTGCACTATGACCTTTAGAATGACAACCTAAAGAATGAGATGCTAAAAATGTTCAATAATCTATTCCTACATGATTGATTTATAAACTATATGATAATGATAATGATGTGGTATAAAAATGGAGACTACGCTATGACAATGATGTGATAAAACTAAAGTGATTAGGATGCAGCTAATGCTAGAGCCATGATTAAACTAATTACTTATAAATGCTAATTGCTAAATGCTCACAAATTCTCCAACGAAAATTCCGCAGAGTAAGATTGCTCAAGGTGGGATCCTTTTTGTTGTAGAATGAGACTATATTTATAGATTTTCTCAGGCATAAACTGATGTGGCAGCAACAAATGGTCTAGATTTAAACTGGAGAGATTGACAGTCGAAAGTGAATAGGTTAGAGAGAATCAAGGAGAGTGTTCTCTATAGTTGAACAATCTACCAAGTGTTAAGGAGAAACAAATGGAGGAGAAAGCCAAGTGTCCCAATTTCTTTTTGGAATTTGTTGAGGATAAAGCCCAAATTAAATATTTGAAATATTCATTTTGTTGTGACACATGATGAGGTAGAAGGTGTAAAAAGTAGTAGACATGTGACTAAATTTAAATCTAGAATTTTAATTTAATAAGAAGAAGTTAATTAAATAAATAAAAACTATTAAATTTATTTATTTAATTAAGATTAGAAAAATATGATTTAAGATAGAAGAATTAGAAAATGAACTGTATAAATAAATTTAAAATTTATTTATAAGTAGACGAATTAAAAGTTGTATTAATTAAATTTATTTGTATTTAATTATTTAATTCTCCATACCAATTTTAAGTGTATACACCTTTTTCATGAAAAAGATAATTGGAAACATATGACTTGGCATAGGGCTTTTTGAACAAGATCTCATGTCTTTCTCCCCTTATATTTTAAAGCAATTGCTCACAGTAATGGTGTGAACAACCACTTTAAAGTTGGGGCATACATCGACACTCACATTTTATTGTGTGATTTTCTTTTTCTTGTGATTCCCTCTCTTGGAAACATTAGGTACAATGTTGCCCACGATGGGGCATTGCACTTTCCTCTCTTACAAAAAAGATGAGACCATTTAGACTTTTCATCTCTTGGAGAAATTACAAATGATGTTCCTTAAGATGAGACCTTGCATGAACTAAGAAAAATCCCTTTGAACATTCCTTACACCATCATTTATAAAAGCATTTCTTTTTGTGGCACTTTATCAAAGTTATCAGGAGGTATGACTTTGGTATAGTTTAAGTGAGAATCCCAATCAATGTGAGTGCATACCAGCCATAAGTGTATATTTCTCACCTTTTTGGGCCTTCTGACCTGACGGAAAACCAAAATTTCCGTCACCCAAGAGTGAGTACACATATTTTTGTACAAATAGCCTAGATCTGATCCACAACTAGCTGGACAAATGGTTGAAGCTTGATTCAACCTTTTACTTTCCTTCTTCTCTTCATTCTAGTTCTTGTCCTTGCATGATCACGTATCTTGTTCTACTACATATCATTCACCTTTGAATGTGTATTTTTTCGCTGATGTCGAGTTGACTTGGAATCTTGAATCCTGGGGGCTTGACCACCTCCTTCATCTTTCTCATTCTTCACCATCTGCACCACTTAGCTACTTTAGTGTGAGTTTGAAGCAATTTCATCTTCTCATTAAAGTGGGGGCTAAATGTGTCACCAAAAAGTTTAGCCTTGACACTTTTCACCCATTTGGGCCCTTTCTTGTGGGTTTTTGCCTAGTTTTGCTTAGATTCTATGGTGTCTTGCAAAGGTTTTGTGAAGTTTTGTAACACATTTCCACACTTTTCTAAGACCCTTTCCCCATAATTCACCTAAATAACCCCTTTCCAAGCCTTATTCCAAATTGTTGTAAGGTGTTGTAACTAACCCTCACACTTTTCTAGGCTTGTCATCACTAAATCAACCCTTTCTTATGCCATAATGACCCCTTAATGCAGTTATATGTCCTAATTAAGTGTGTTTCAGAAGATAATCCAAACTAGTAACATAAATCACATCTTAATCCTTGAAAACCATTCAACATTTCCTAGGTGGACTAAGTCACCACCTTGGGCAACTTAGCCCTTTGTGGCATTAAAAAAAAAATTAACTTAAAATCTTGGCAGGATTTTGTCTCCTAAACCCTAAGGTTGGCCTATGATGTGTTATTTTTAAGAAATTAGGGAATACCATGTATAAATAAGGGTTTTAATCCTCATTTTACATGTCTCTATAACCTTGTAATTCATTCTACCCTAATTCTCAACAACTCATTCTTCTCAATCACTCATCTCTCCTTCTTCTCAAGAAAACTAGGATTTGAGCTTTCTAAGTCATCAAGACATATTTTCTAAAGCATTCAATGGCAGATTGTTGCAGGAACTCAAGATCCCTCATCATGGCAAGGTACTAAATCCATTATTTTATGTTCATACTTCATTAAATTTTCTATTCATTTTGGTTTAGTTACCTAAAATGGGTTTGACCAAGGCAAACCCCTATGCCCTAACAATCAACATTTCTTGTTTTCTCTCTTGATGTGTTTGTAGATTTAGGTAAATTGAACATCATTGAAGACTTTGGAGACTTGTTGAAGACCTCTCCTTGCTTTCAAAGTCCAAACATGATTGTGCTACAAGCCACTTTCAAGTCTTGAAATTAGAGTTTAAGAAGTACACACCTGTGAAGAACCAAAGTGCAGACCTAGGGCTTCCGTTTCCCCTCCCAAATTTCCAAAAATATAGAAGTGGAATAAGTCACCACCAATGGTGAATTAGTTCCACTAGAAATGCCTTTCAATGATTTTTTGCATATTCAGACACCCATTTGGTAGAAAAAGGTTTCTAGGTAGTTTTTCTAGATCTGGGACTAGGTCGCCCAGATTGGCACAAGTGTCCCAATCGGCTTCTGCATCAAATTCATCAGGATTCCAAAATTTCATCCCATCCCTCTTCATATTCTAGGCACACTCCTTAATTTCCCTTCTATCTTTCTTTGTATTGCATTTCATCTATCTCTTTGCATGGTGCAATATGTCTCAAATAAGTTGCATTTTCTATGTGTTTAGTCTCCTTTATCTATTTCCAACATTTAGATCATTACACTTAGACACATTCAAAACCACACGCCTAATCACATCCCCTATCACTCTACCCCTAATCTTGAATGAGCCCTAAAATTTAAGGTGTGAAAGAGAGCCTATTTCACCTATCTTTTGCAGACATTTAGATTAAGGTTTTTATAGTTTTAATATTTGACAATCAATCAATGCATTCCAAATTCACCTAATTTTTAAGTGTGCAAATAGATTTGGCATTTGGTTTTCCTCGTGCAACAGATCAGACCCACATTAGAGGGTGGTGTGGTTTCCTCAAAAGCATTTCTATTTTGCATAATCATTTCCATATCATTTTTCAATTAAAGGAAGCTTATTGTCATTTCCTTTCACATATCATATTCAACCCCATTTGCATATTGATGCCATAGCAAGTGACAGTTATAGAATGAGTATCGATCAACTTCATTGATCATGTAGCTTGTTTTTCTGATATGTGGTTGCCATTGATGTCAACACTATTAGAATTAATGTCTTTAAGACTGTATATGTCGAGGATATTGAGAAAATTATAATTAAATATGTTGTAGGTTATCTATGAAGCAGTGAAGATCAGTGTGTTGGAAAGTTTTGTATGTTGATGGTGAGATGTTGCATATTAAAGGGTTTTTTTTCCTATGTATTAATTTTATACTCTATAAGTTTTACAAGTGCGCATAAAGATTTGAGCAAGTTATGAGCTTTTGTATTCTAACAATTATTCTGGTACTGAAAATGGTATTCATAGAAGAAGATATTGTGTATCTGGTAATATGAGTTGTTATGTATGCTCCTGAAGTGTTTATGGATGTTTCTAGATCATGTTCTATCTATGTTGCACATCCACATTGATCATTGTGCTCATGATTTGAGACTCTCTTTTGTGTTCATGTTTTTCATGTTCATGGCCGATAAAGTGATTGTACCATGTTGTAGATCTCCGAGGAAGAATAATTGAAGGTGTTTTGTGTTCAACATTTTTTTGGGTATCTACTATGTTGTGGATGACCTTAGTTGATGCGCATTAATAATCTTTATTGTTTTGAGCCAACAGTTTGCATTCATCCTATTATTTTGTTGAAGTTGACATGAAGCAATGTCATTTGTTATTGCAAATATATATAAGTTATTGTTTCTTCATTTGAGAGGCATGGAAAAGTGTGAAAGGTAGTGAGATGTGAATTATGCAAATTCTATGTGTGAATAAGGTTTAGATCATTCAAAAGTAGAGCAGTGTGAAGAAGAGTGAAGAAGAGTGAAGAAGTGTTCATGTGCTTAATCGACACTATACTCAAGCATTAGAAAATGCTACTTTCTCAGTTCAATTTCTTCAAGTGGATTTAATATGGAAGTTTTGTGTAAGAAAGTGAGTCTTCCTTTGATGAGTGAGCTCTAGGAAGTGTGTTTGAATGCATGTGCATTCCTTATTCATTTTTCTTATACTTATAATAGGGTATAACTTGTTGATTAACCTCCATTGTGGTTTTTCCCCTAACAGGGCTTCCACGCGAAAAATATTGGTTTTATGTATATTTTTTATGTGTTTTTGATTCATGCTTTCATTGTTATTAATCAGATCTAAGAATAAAGGTTAATAAGTTTAATAAGTTTGAAATTTTGTGACAACTGATTCACGCCCCTTCTTAGTTGTTTGTCCCTGTGTTGCCAACAATTGGTATCAGATCAGGTTCTTTTGAAGACTTTTAACAGCTTGAGGTGATTCAGGATGGTGACATACAGGAAGGAGAGTCTAAGATTTGATGGAACAAACTACTCTCTGTGGAAAGATAGAATGGAGTGTCATTTGAAGTGCATTGGTGAATCCTACTAGAACATTACAAGTAATAGGTATGTTATTCCTTAGAATGGTCGTACTACTACTATTGAGATTAGGAATGTTGAATATAATATTAGAGCTAAGGAAGCATTGTTGAGTTCTTTGACTGAGTCTAAGATGAGAAATTTTATGGAACTAAAGACTGCTTATGAGATCTGGAAAAAGTTGGAAACCTTGTATGAAGGAGATGCAAATGTAAATATTTATAAGTTACAAATTTTGAAAGGGAAATATGAAGTGTTGAAAATGAGTGATGATGAAAATATTGCTACTTATAGGCAAAGAGTGCATGAACTTGTGTGTGGAATCAGATGTGCTAGTGGACAGTTAGATGAATCAAAGATTGTTGCTAAAGTACTTAGATCCATACCTGTTGCATACAAACTTAAAGCTACAACTATTGAAGAGCTCTGGACTGTGATAAATGTAACCAGAGATATGTTGGTTGGTAAACTTATTGCTTATGAGTTGAGTGAATTTAGTGATTCCATCCCTAAGACAAAGTCTACATTTAAAGCTACTACTTTCAGGAGAGACAAACAAAGATACGATCTGGATGAAAGTTCCTCTAGAAAGGTATTCAGGTATGAGGAAGAAATCAGACAGATTCCAGAAGAATAAAGAGAACTGAATGATCTTTAAGCACTTATTTTCAAAAGGGAAGCTAGAGGAGAAGGTAAGTGTAAAGGAAAATTTCCTATAAAATGTTTTTCTTGCAATAAGATAGGTCATTTTGCATCAAGGTGTCCAGAAAGAGTTCCTAAGCCAAGACGTTACAAGCCTAAATTTCAAAAGAAATGTTATTATGTTGTTGATGAAGTTGTGAAAAATGATGAATTTGACAAAGGGAACACAATTGAAGATGAGTTTGTGTTTATTTCTATAAAGGAAAATAATCCTATTTCTATTGAATCGGTTAGTTGTACAAAAGTGGAGGTTGCTGCCACAATAGTGGTTTACAATTTTTGGGAGATTCTGATTTTCATTGAAATCACATAATTTTAGAAAAGATAATGATTGAAACCTTAAAAAGCTCCATTTTAAGGATTCAAATTGAAGAGGGTTTGATCAAAACACCTTAGATCAAACCCCCTTGGATAGAACCTCACTAGTTTTAAAGCATACCTATAACGAAGTCTCCTTTACCACTATCAAAATGTTGATAAAAAATCACTTTTGATTTACCTTTTGGGGGATCAAATTAATTCATTTAAAATTTATTTGAAATGATTATGGTAGTCCTTGGAATGAGCTATCCAACAAATATATTTTTAATATGTTTTGGTTTTATTATGTATTTGTTTTTTAGTTTTATTAAACATAGGTTTTTCACCAAAAATCAAGCTCTCTATTTTGCACATGTGAAAAAATAGCAGATTATCAAAAACAAAATGAAAAATATGAGTGCACCAGATATTGAAGTCCTTGATCCAAAAATAAAAATAAAAATTGGATTTCGATATATACAAAAAAGTTACATGTTATACAGTCGCGCCATGTCTGAATTGTAATTGGTTTGACTTTGAAACTTGATTAAAGAAAAAATATTCAATAAACTACCATCTAACCAAGTGGAAGCACTACATATCGGAGTTAAAAATCTAAATTCGAAAGAATTTGAATTTTAACCTTCATGGGAAAAAAAAAATTATGTGTTATACGATGTGCGTCACTTTTTTAAAATGTTGTTTTCTAAAAAACCCAATTTTCATAGGAGATGGAAAAACAAGTGCAATTTGATTCCAAAAACTTTGAAAAAAATATTTTTAGAATCTACAAACAAAATGTGATGAGACTCTAGTTTGCATCATCTTCAAATTCCTCATGGTTTATCCGCTATAGGTGCCTGAATGTGAAGATTTAGTTAAAAATAATAATTTCAATGTCCAGTTTGGCCAAAAATTGTAAACCACTATTGTGGGATCACCCCCAAGGGAATGACCCAACCGGTAACACCCTAAAGCCAAGTTTATTTCCAGTCGGGATATAAAAGTGGATAATAGAAAAAAATCCAGTATCACGCGGTTGGCTTTGACGAGAAGGGCAACAATGGTCTATCACCGCATGGGTCAACTCCTACAAATGGAAAGTCCGAATTAAAACCCCTTGGTTAGAAAAGGCCAAAATCCTATCTATTTGTTGGTGCAAAAGGTCATGTCCTTTGAAGCTGACCCACATATATATGTGATTCTATTGTAGAGATGAAAAGTATACCATGGGAAATTCATGGGTACTGATGCTTGGCTGACCCGAGAAGCGAGTGCACTGTAAGGGGGAGCCTTTGTGGTCAAGCATATAATCATCCACACTGAATATGTGCAACCGGATTTATCCAAGTGGGAACCCAACAATTATTGTTTTTTCAGCCTAGGGTTGTGCATGTTATTGGAATCAAAACACTTTGCTTGGATCTAAAACATTCGAAAAAAAAAATTCACAGAGAACTTCAGAATTTCAAACCCTTTGGAGGAAACAAATATCCTTTGACAAATCTAAGTGCTCTTGCTTACCCTAGGGATTGAATCCTTCGAGGTTTCTAAGTACTTGGGTTTAATCGTCATTTGTTTTCACTAAAGTCAACTTAGGGAACTATGTTCTTGAAACCATGATTTTCATAGAAGGGACCTTGTGGAATGAAAAGGAATTAAGACATAGACATTTAGTTTGAAACTTTAATCAAAGAACTGTTTGTGGTAAAAAGAATTCATTAAGCAAAGTAAAAGACAATCGACTCCACATATGTGTTATCTCAAATGATTTCCCAAAAGATCAAAATCCAGAAACCCAAGTTCAAAATTCTTAGTCCAAAAGCTTGTGAGGAGCATCTTAAAATACTTCTCGAAGTTAGAGAAAGATTGGTTTATGACTTTTACAAGAAAGATTCAAGAAACAACCCTAACTTGTATGAGTTCTATTATCAACAAAATCCCAAGCTTTTTGAAAGGTTTTCTTTTCTCACATAGGAATTCAATTGTGTTCTTCAAAACTAAGGTCTTGTAAGAAGGAGTGTTATCTAGGTCAAGTCTAGGATCAAAATAAATCACTCTCATCCACCTCTTAGCCATCAAAATCAGTCAAAAATCACCTCACTAACAACTCTTGGAAACTTTGAAAACATCATTTGTGCTAAACTTCTAGGAAAAATCAAATCACTTTGTTTGACTTAACACACTTAGTCAAACCATCATCTTGTGCACAAGTTTACTCTAGGATAACCCAACTTCCTTGGGTGTACAAGTCCATTATCATCTTTTTTGGCTTAACACACTTAGCCAAATTATCAAATTCATAATCACCTTTTTTAACTTAACACACTTAGTCAAACCATCCTCTTATGTACGAGTTTACTCTAGGATAACACAACTTCCTAAAAGTTTACAAGTGCATTATCACTTTTGTTTGACTTAACACACTTAGTCAAACTATCAATCCATCACAATCAATCAATCAAGTCCTAGAAGTTTAGCATCTCCCTCAAGGTTCCTCAAGAGTTCCATTCATCTGCATCATCCCATCTTTTGTTTATCTCATCCGCATCACCGCTTTGATCCTTCAATTATCCTAGTTCTTTGCTTCTTCGAACCTAAGGTTTAGACCAATCCAAGGGGTTAGAGATTCATCTCTTACATTCTTGAAAATTGATCTCTATTTTATGGTTCAGACTCAATCTCAACACAAGAAGAATATGGAGCAAAACAAAGAAACATCCATTTCGAGTGATCTAAGTCAAATCGAAACAACATTCGAGCCAATGATAACTATTGAACTCCTCATAAATCCTCCTCAAGTACCTCAAAATTCGCAAGAGGAAGGTCATATAGAGGACATCACTGACAATGGGATGACATAATCAGAACTTCTAGAAATGGTGCAAAACCCTGAGAGCCACCGAATTGTCAGTGCCATGTTGAGGTTCTACCCATCCCAATACATGTTAGAGTTAGCAAATGAAGGGGATAAAATTCCTTTTGAATTTGACGTAAGCACTATTGTGGAGAGGTCTCTTGGTATCATGCCTTCACCCTCATCCACACTTCTAGTTCAAAGCGTCACCCAGGACATCCCCCAAATCATATCATCTATCGCTTCAACCCTGCTGGTTGTTAACAAGGGAAGTGCCATGTTTCGTGAACTCCAAAAACATCACCTTGTGAACAATCAAGGGTTGAACATAGGTGCCACATCAAAATAATTCGTCCTGGTAAATCTGCTACACCCTTACGTCCTGCTCATGTTTCATGATCATACCAATTCATCCTCATTTCATGCAACACCAGATTATCATTTGGACATGCAAACCTCTCTCCCTATATCACTAGGAGAAGGTAACTTGTTTGGAGTAGGGGGAATCTTGGATCCATCATCATCACTTCTAGGGATTGCATCACCTATCTTTTCACCGCTTCCACCCCTACTACTCACATCTACAACATCACTCGGGTTAGGTCTTCCTCCTCTTCCCACCATCAACCATTCAAATCAGAACACTTTATCAAATCCACTAGTTGTGTTATTTGTATCGCAACAATAAATGACAACCATCCAAGCAACCGCAACGATCAATGCATCCACCATTCCTCAAAGCATGGTTCCTCAGGGAACAAGCACCTCAATCGCATCATCCATAACTCGAACTTCGATCATTAACACAACCATTCCACTCATCACTATGGTCGGCGTTCTTCCCAATCTACCGACATTACCACCAAGGTACAACACAACCAATTCATTCACCATGAAAGTGCAAGCTGCTCAACAAGCTGCCCAACAAAAAGCATTCCAAAATCAGCAAGTTGCACAACTAGCCTCTCAGCAAGTGCAAGCGCAATTAGTAGTGCAACAGGCATAGTAGGCTACACAAGCCCAAGCCACACAAGCAGCTCAAGCCACCGAAGCTACGCAGGCACCTCAAGTTGCTCAATCCGCACAAGCTACACATGCCGTTTAGATTGCATAGATAATTCAAGAAGCACACGCTCAAGCACGAGCCCAATTCCAAGCTCAACAAGTGCAAGAACAAGCACAATACCAAGCGCAATTACAAGCACAACAAGAAGCGTATCAGGAAGCCTTGTAAGACTATCAATTACAACAGCAATATGACCAACAACAAGCATTGTTGGCACAACAAGAACATGATCAACAACAAGCATTGTTGGTGCAACAGGACCAACAATAGGCATTATTGGTTCAACAACAAGCGCAAGCATCACTTGCTCATGAAGTCTTGCAACAAAACCACACCAACGTCCCACCCATCAATCCTGCACCCAAGAATGTATTCACCCCACCTCTTGATCTGCAAGGTGATGTGATGACACATATAAAATTTCTCTTGTAGCAAGTACTATATCTTCAATCAGGAAAGATAGTCAGGACACTGAGCAACTTGCGCCCTTATCCGTTTGATAGAAGCTTGGAAATGGTACCATTCCTGAAGGGATTCGAAATCCCCAAATTTGATAAATATCACGAGATGGGAAACCTTCAAGATCACATCAGGGAATTTTAGGTACATTGCATGGAATTCACCTACAATGACATGTATCTAAAGCAGTTATTCCCTCTAAGTTTGGCTGGTGATTCTATGGAATGGTTTTCTCATTTGCCTACAGGAATCATTTTTTTTCAAGAAATCAAAGAAGCTTTCCTCCAAAATTACGCATTCAACATTTATGTGGATTTTAGTTTGGAAGAACTCTCAGCACCCAAACAGGGTAAGGGGGAATCATTCACTGCCTTTCTCCAATGATGGTGAGCGAAGGCCAATCGAAGCAAGTGGGCCATGCTAGAGGAACAACAAGTCTATACCATCATTGCTAATATAGACAAAACCTTGGCATTCTATATGAAGATGCAATGCATCACTACATATGATCAACTGATCCCCAAGGTGCGAAATATTGAACGAGCTCTTGTTACACAAGCTAGCACACCCACTTATCCTTAACATCAGGACATTTGCCCATCCACTAGCTACACTGATGAACCTCATACATGGGAAAAGAACTAAAATGTCACAAACGATGGAGTAGTGGATGCCAAGGTTGTCATCAACATTGGGTAAACCCACAATAATGGGTTACAATTATTTAGACGAAGGAAAATTAGAAATGTGCATAAAAAATCACTAAAGTGGTTCTAATGAAGGGGGTTCATTAGAATCCCCCCCCCTTCTAGGTGGGGTTCGAATGAACCCCCACCGATTCATGTAAATTTAAAAAAAATAAAATTGAAGAAAATCACAGGCTTCGTTTGAACCATGCTTTCAGTCGAACACCCTATTTTCCTCTCTAATTTTAGAGACACGCCCTATTTTTCCCTCTAAAATTTCAAAGAGGAGATTAATAAGGTCTTTTTCGCGGGCAAGTTTGGCTGAAGATATTTTCACAAACAACCGCAAGGTGATTGTCAGAGAAGTAGCCAAGGTCATTATCATCAATAGAAGCTTCAGGTGAAAGCGCGACAAAGGAAGGAAAACAAATAGTTGGTCGACTACATAAGAAGGTGCATGGAATTTTTTTTAACTCACAACCAATATTTTCTTTCAAAATTCTGCAATATGCTTGTCTTGAATTCAAGAATCGCTAGCCCTAAAACTTCATTATTTTCAGATTCTTATTATTGGTTCATGGGCGCATTGACTTGTGGTATCCCATTTTTTTTAGGGTTTACATAAAACTTTGAAATGGAGATTTTGTTGAGTTCCATATCGATTCTTTTTTTGGAACTTAAATTATGCCATATCTTAGTATTACAGGCTATATGAAAGCTAGGTATATATTCTCAGCATTACAAAGAAGGCAATGGATACACATTGTTTTTTATGCTATATAAGTAAATCAAACAAATTCTTGCTCCACTATTTTCAAACTATTTTTAATGTACTAACCGTTGCAGAAATGTTTCTACCTAAAAAATAATATTTTCTGTAACTTTTTGTGAATTTGATTGATAACAGGAAAGCGTGTGATCCACTCTTTCATGTATCTAGTTTCTAATGAGAAAAAAAATTATTTGAACTTATCTATATTGCTGTGAATCATATTTGTCATAGGCACATATATCCTAAGAAACTTTCACTTTAAATGCTTTTTTTTGCACAGAGAACCTTGCATTATATATATTTGATGTTGTTGACAAAATCCATTTAGAATTTCTATTCACAGTGAATCTTGCAATTTGCTTCTTGCTGTTATGCAATTTGCTACTCTTGGCAGTGAATTCTTGACTCTCATGTCTTGTTGATATGTTTTTCTACAGTTTCTAGCTGCATTTTATCTCATGTACTTTGCATTTTCTCAATATATAAAAAAAATAGAGAAGACCAAAATATGTACAGAATTCCAGTAGATAAAGAATACATTTTTATTGTCATTATTATTTTAGTATGGGGAACAAACCTTGGTATTTCTATTAACATAGAATTTTCACCTCCTTTGTGCCATAGTGAGAACAAGATATTAGAGTGCATTGTTTATGGGCAAATCACTGTACTAAATGAATGCATTCTAGACTACTTTCAGGCTACCCATGTCAGCTACGACAACCAGAAATTAGGGGAAGAAACAAATAATAACTAACACTTGCACCCGGAGGAGGTGCAAGGAATACGCCGATAGATTTATATAGGTACCTGGAAATTGCTTTGTCATGTAAGCAATAAGGATATGTAAGCAATAAGGATATTATGATAGCCTGAAGATACATGTCTGAACATCATACCCTCTTGACATACCAAGACAAACATCTTTGGTTGGGCTATCTGAAAAAAGGTGAAGAGGAACATGAAGTCCCAGGCAAATTATGGTTAAGTTTTCCAGGTTTATCAAAGTCTTCACCCCCCAAATGGGTGTATCCTATAGTAGCTTTAACTTTGAGAATACCCTCAAAGATCAAAAAGCTCAGAGGCAGAGGATTGATCCCATAGTATCAAATTTTTTGAAATATCTTGTTCAGATTTGGGGGAATTTATTCGGTTGCCTTATTTCCTGTATTTCCTGTGTTTAGGCATCAGACAGATTGGGCTGTGCTTGAAGGTCTTCTTCGGATTGGGGGATATATTCGGTTGCAGTGTTTCCTGTGTTTAGGCATCAGACAGATTGGGTTGTGCTTGAATATCATCTAGCTTCGTGAAATGTAGAGCTTATTCTTCCAAGAGAGGAGCCAAGTTCAAGCCAGGCGCATTTCATCACTTAAAAAATTCTATAAATTACCAAACTGGGTGATGTTTAAAAAAATTTGATTGACACAAGAAAATCTCAAATTATGAATTCTACGTAATATTTAAATAGAGTTGATTGGGAACAAACTAGGCGACGTTTAAATAACAGGGAAAGTGCCAAGGCAGTCACGCACATAATGAATTTTGAATGCTACATCAAAAATTCTAAAAATTATTAAACTGTGTAATGTTTAAATAGAACTAATTGGAATCCGGAAGTCACACACAATGATTTGTGATTGCTGGGTAGAGTTTAAGTAGTCACCCTCGCATTGAATTTTGATTGCTGAGTAGGCAAAGGCAGCCCCACACACGTTTGAGTTGCAAGTATTTCTGCTGAGATTAAGGCCTAGAATTGCTTCAAGTCTGGAATAAATACGGAACATTTCTTCCCAGATGAAATTAAATTACTCTGTTTCCCATGGTACCAAAAGCTTTGCCTGGCATATCTGCAACCACGTGAACATCATTCAGCCCCAAAAATGTTTGAAATGCCTGGAGTAAGACCTTAAGATCCTTGCTTTGTGAAAGTCAGAACAAGTGAAGCAGAAAAGAATCAAACCTGACAATTGTAAATCTTAGAACATAAGGATGAAGTCAAAGCACCAAATATACAGCAGACCACGTGAACATGATTCAGCCCAAAAATGTTTGAAATTACAATGCCCTGGAGTAAGACCTTAAGATCCTTGCTTTGTGAAAGTCAGAACAAGTGAGCATTATTTGAAGCAGAATACAATCAAAGCTGACAATTGGAAATCTTAGAACATAAAGATGAAGTCAAAGCACCAAATCTACCACATGTAAGGAAGCAAAGGTGTGCGGAATCGCTTCCTACGCTAATCTTGAGAGAACGATTATGCAAATTTCAATATAAAGTATTACAACGATTCAAAGAAACACATTCAAGAGTATAAATGAAACAACGAACACATAAGACAATGATTATCGTGGGAAAAACCCTTACGGGAGAAAAACCCCACCCTCTAAAACCTGCATAATGTATTATCAAATCAAAGAAGATTACAATACACTTGCAATGCAAGTTCTTACAAGAGCATCACCTCAACTCAAACTTGGAGAGACACCACTAGCATCCTTCTAGCACCCAGCCTTGCAAACAAAACTCCATTATACAAACTCCTCCCCAAGCCCTCCTTATATAGTGATTTACAACCTGGAAACCATTTGTGGTTTTACAAAACCATGGGCTTAACCACCATGCCACATGTTGCCCATTTTTGACATTTACATTTCCAAGATGGAAAAACAACCAGGTTAAAATAGTAATCCCGTCCATAATTTTGTCCTCTAGTTTAGACCCCCATAAAAGACATAAAACAAATTAACTATGCTCTAAAAATGGCCCTCCTATATTCTACTAAGGACAAGGCACCTCTTAACAACTCATACACCTTTTTCCAATGCATAAACATGTGGAAAACTGCCACAAACAAATTCTGTAATTTTCCTGGAAAAGGCTTGCAAGGTTGAGACATATTTCTCAACACCGCAAACTAGAAACAAAACCATTAGAAATTTAAGAATTTTTCAGAAAGATAGCAGTGAAATAAAGTTAATATTCTTAAGTTTTTTGTGATTTCATCAATAGATCTTACATGAAATTTGCCATGCAGCTTTGCATATAGTGTACTGACAGAATTGGCAGTTGAGAGTCGAGACTGTAAGAGCCATTAATGAAGCACCGTGGCGTTAATCTAATCATATCATTTTTTGTGATTTCATAAATAGATCTTACATGAAATTTGCCATGCAGCTTTGCATGTAGTGTACTGATAGAATTGGCAGTTGAGAGTCGAGACTGTAAGAGCCATTAATGAAGCACCGTGGCGTTAATCTAATCATATCATTTTTTGTGACTTCATAAATAGATCTTACATGAAATTTTCCATGCAGCTTTGCATGTAGTGTACTAACAGAATTGGCAGTTGAGAGTCGAGACTGTAAGAGCCATTAATGAATCATCGTGGCGTTAATCTAATCATATCCCCTGTTCACCCTTAACGCTTGCACAAAATTTAAAAATTTGTTTGTTAAAGTGGGGAATTCGATATTCCAAACAATTAACAAGGTTTGAAAAAAATAATCCATTTTCCTGTCAAGTTGTTTCCCCCTCAACAAAAGAAGGCCCCCAAAAATATTGCTGATATCAGAAAATTGTTTCCAAAGTTAAACTTTAATATATACATTACAAATTACAAGGGTGAAATTTTTACATGTTGGCCATGTTGGCTCGCTGCAAAAATTATTTAGCTGGGATGAAACCTACCGTATGCTTTGTATGCAGGAACTAATAAAGAGAATGTATTGATTACTTGCAAGGAATGTGAAGTCTCTTGAAGCTTCTGTTTTGAGAAGTCAATCATCAAGGCAATCCAAAATAAATCATGCCTAATCTTCTTGTGTTATCATGATGTGGAACAAAATAAAATAGTACACCTAGGCATAGTCGAACAATAAAATTTAGAATGATAGTGCCTAACCATCAATTGGTATTCAAGGTCATTGCGTTGGCCTTCACATGAGATGAATTAGTGTCAAGGTTTTTATGGCAAGATACATGAATACATGTGACGAACAATTAAGAAAGATGGCTCCTACCCGATTCAGTAGGTAGGTAGTTTTCCAGGTTTATCAAAGTCTTCACCCCCCAAATGGGTGTTTCCTATAGTAGTTACCGACGTGAGACAAGTTTCGGCGTGATTCAGGAGGTTGATTGTAGAATGGCATGTTGTAATATTGTATTGAATCCTTGATTCTGAATAATATAATTATGAACATCTTTTAGTCGTGGGTTTTTCTCTATAAGGGTTTCTCATATAAATCTTTGAGTCTTGTGTAATCTTATGTATGTATATTGTTCTATTTGCTTTGGTGAAATTTTGTTAGATAGATTTTGCAAATACTGTTGAGTGTTTTTGGTTCACATAATCTTAAGTTTCTTTATCCCAGTCTATTGGTTGTAACAAGGGTGTAAATCTCCAACAAAATGGGGGTTTCTACAACCCACACAAATGCTTATGAAATTTTTCCAGGGGAAATTCCAATCAAGCTTAGTGAAGATCTATTGGATTTCACTGCCTATCCAGGAAGCAGGAGGTTTTAACTTAATGACAAGATTATATCTAGTTCCACAGGATTGAAATTTCAAGTATAAACAAGGCCTTATAGATTGAATGTTAGAGGAAACATAGATTTTTATTTGATTCTATCAGTAGACCCTTTACAATTTAGACCAACTAAGTATTATAGCCTGGATGAGGGCCTACTAGAGCATATTTGGATGCATAAGTTGATAAAGAAAACTGTGGTGATATACCCTCTCCAATATCACCTAGATTTGGCTTCCAACATAATACAGACATTTGCACCAAGACCAGCCACACGAAGGCTTACTTCCACTTGACATATGTGTCGATGTTCTTACTAAAATAGCACAAAAACAAATCAATTATGATGAAACCTTTTATTTACTGTTGCTATCCAGAAAATGTTCATCAAAGAAAATTTAAAGATTTGACATTTAGCCAATTGACTAACTCTTTCCCTGTGAGAACGAGATAGTCCTCTAGTGTGGAAGGGTTCGCGAACATTATGAGGTACTTCTAAAAGGTGTGGAGCAGAATTTCAAAGGTCAAATTAGTAATTACCCATGGTGGTGCTATGGAGTGACAGTCTGGAAAGGATAGGGGAATGTTTTATTTTTAACCTCTGCTGAAAAGGAATGCAAATATGGTGATTACCAGTTTACAAAACAATTGGCTATGTTCTAAGAATCTAAAGTATCATATTGAAAAAAGCCTGAGATTGCCAGCTTCCTCTAGCGTGTGCCAATATGAGAATTTTCAGAATTCATGGTACAGAGATACATTAACATTAGCAAAGTTGACAAAGAGAGAATGCCTCAACCAGATATGGTTTAATAGAATGATTATTGTACTACAATTTGTGCTCAATTATTCAAGTGAAAATCCATCTCATGAAAGGGTAACATTCAGTAATAGTTACTTTTCTAATCAACAAAAAGTATACAACCAGGATTTTAGAAACCTAGGTTCACATTGAGCTTTAATGACAAAAAAATATATTTATTCCAGTCCAAGGAAATATGGTTCTGTGTAATTCTGGTTTTCATTTAGATCTTTATTTACTAAAAAGGGGACAAACCTCATTGATCAATTAAAAATAAGTTACTGCCAGAAGCAAATTTTTGGTTGTTTAACTTACACAGGAAGTCTGATACAAATTGGGGATTTCACTATTTTTATGCATTACTTGATACAAGCTATAAGAATTGTAACAACAGTTTAGTATGTATGCTAAATATTGTGCTAGTTCTAAGGTATAGTTGTTTCCTAAGAATTTGTTTTTGGCCAATTTCATTTGTTTTTTCTCTATTAAAAGTATTCATGGTTGCTTCTGAGATTTTCTTCTCTAATGTGACGCTTTAATTCCCAAAAGCACACTAGAAGGCAATTTGTTTAATAGTCTACCTCATGGTATATTTGATCTCACTTTCTCTATCGCTTCAATCTGTACCTTCCATTTAAAGGCAATACACCTAGATAGTAGTAATCTCTTCGTGTGTAGATGCAACATTTTTGCGTTATAACATCTTCCTTTGTCTTATTGAATTTACAAGGGCTCGTTTCATTGTAATTTTACCTTCTTATTATTAACGAACTGAAAAAAGAAAAGCATATTTCATTTGTTTCAAAACAGCAGTTTCATTCCTTTCCATGAGTATGAGAATTATTCTAGACCTATGAAGTTATTTTCCCATCATTAGTCATTAAAAGAGCATCATCTTAAGTTCGTTGTTTTGTTTCAAAAGTGTGTGATTAGTCAATACCTTGAGAATATCAAACTTCAAGTAAGTTTGGAGCACTACACTATGTAAAACTTGAATTGTAATAGTTAGATAATTTTGAATTGACTTTAGATAAACTACCTGAACAGACTGTGATTTCAAGAAATATGATTGTTTCTTTCATGCCACTCAAATAAGTACAATCAACTGACAGTTCTACAAAGTCCATAGTAATTCATACCACAAAACAAGGGATAAATATGCCACAACCTTGATTGAACATGTACCAATTCCATTTCTAGTTATTTACATGAGCAATACATTCACTTACAAGGTACATTCACCAAAAGACTATCTTTTAACAAACCTTTTACATCAGTTCTAAAGTCAACTAAAATAAATTTGTTCACTGCTTCCATGTAAAAAGTACATCTGGATTACTGGCTTTAATTTTTTCCCAATCATGACTGCCTTCCCTCAATCTGGCCCTTGGTATTCCCGTGGACTCAAATGTGCACTCCTTGAGACTTTTCAGTAGTTCCAGACCAATTGGAACTCTCTTCATGCTCGACCACTGCTTGAATATCAGTTTCTCCATACATGGCAGGGCTCCCTCCTCTAGTCTTGGAAACTGCACCAATTTACTAAATAGCGTAATTTCAAAGAAACTGAGTTTATTAAATTTTCCAAGCATTCCAAAAGCTCTTGGAAATTCCATGCAACTCTCATTTCCTGTCAATTCTAAGATCATCAGATTGGTCAGGGTTTCTATTGTTAGTGTAGCATAATCAACACATTTGCAAAACACCAGCTCGAGTATCCTGAGATTTGGAAATCTACTTATCCAACTTGGCACAACAAAACCACAAAGGCGAAGGTGTTCAAGATCCTTCATATCCATAGTTCTTGGAGGTGAATCAAATTACCCACAATAACTTTAGGAATCTAGTTTCTTCATCTGCATTGGAGAGGCCGAAACCATCGAATCTAAGTGTCAGCAAAAAGGGTAGCTCTGATATTCCCTTAGGGATATGACGCTACAAGCCATCTGAACAACCTTCTATATTGAGATTTTGTAGGAATTTAAGCTCACCTATCCCCAAAGGCACCATTACCACGCTTCTGCAACCTGAAATGTCAAGGAACTGCAGACTGGTAAGTTTCCTAACACATTTGGGTACCTTCCTGATATGTGTTTGAGACAAATTCAAGACTAGGAGAAGTTTCAAGTTTCCAACTAATTCTATAACGAAACGTAATCAAGTAGCACAATACCTACATGACACACCCTATGTATGTAGGCTTCCTAAGAATTGAATGGTGCCAAGATATGTGACTTCTAAAGGCAATGATGTTTCTAGAAAAAAATTCTCCTCTAAGGTACTTTCTTAAGCAAGGAAAGACACCACACTCCCATGACAATAGGAAATGAAGACACTAGCCTACTTAATCATGTAACCATTAAAAAATGTTTCTTTTCCAGAAGAATTACAAACAATTAAAAGCAATGAGGACTATTGTATGTCTATAAAATCATTTAAAAATAAGGATAGAGGGTTATCCATTAGTGATTATGATAGGCTCACAACAATCACAGGAACAACAGGGTCATCTAACAGGTTGATGATATGTTGAATCTTAGAGTCAATGGCCACTGGTCTTGAATCGATGTCCAACAAGCTCTATTTCTTCCATGCTCTTCCTCTGTTAGGTGTACTAGTTGAGGCTTCATGTGAATGACACAATTTACTAACCAACTTCAGCTCACTTGCATCTTGCATTATGGATGTCATTCTCCCTCTCACATTTCTAATTCTTCTCCCCATTTTGTACCGAATCAGTGATCTTGTATAACAACCCACAGAAGATTGAGGGTT
The DNA here is from genome assembly GCA_007115665.2 of Sequoiadendron giganteum. NCBI lineage: Eukaryota > Viridiplantae > Streptophyta > Pinopsida > Cupressales > Cupressaceae > Sequoiadendron > Sequoiadendron giganteum. The sequence goes on from CM021109.1 coordinate 89,542,910, forward strand.
GTTACCATAGATGACACATTCTTCTACTATGTAATACTCCTCTCATTCTAACATGACTTCACATTCACTGAACATAATTGAAATAGAATATGAATTAATTGCCTAATCTCATTCTCAGAATTTTCCCACGCTAAACATTTAATTGCAATTAATTGTTTTGTGTTTGTCTGCTTTTTTGCTGGGCTTTTACATAGGTTTTAGGTAATATTTTTGTATCATATTGTCATGCTGGAAAGAAGAGAGCAGATGCATATATTGTTGTACAAATTCCAATAGCCTGAACAACCAGAAAACAGGGGACTTCATTCTGTTTCACTTTTGAGAGTGAATAAAGAGAAGCAACTTTGTGTTTTGGTTTCATATGTTTTTTAATATGGCCTGTGAATGTACTACAATTTGTATATTTTGAAACACTTGAAATATAATTAATATTAGAGCGTATCCTCTATTTCATCATTGTTCCCTTTGCACTCTATTTTAGTTCAAAGTACAAAAAAATTAACTAATAGGCTACATATAGTTTGACATTTGAGTCTAAATGTAGTGTGAGATTTGAGTCTAAAACAAGTTTCATGCTTGTAAATAACTATTGAGTCACAGGAAAATAACTTTTAGCTACTGTTAAATGGTAAATCAACTCTGTAAAATTCTCCAAAAAATCAAAGCCCCTAAAATCTCACTTATCATTTGAAAGTGAGATAGAACATTTTGTTTCCATTTGCAGTGTTTTTTTCCAATTTGATGGCAACTTCCTCTTTCCATTTGCATTGCTTTATGTTTTAAATTTGCAGAAAAATATTTTAAAATTAAATAATACCTAATTTCTATAAGAAAAAAATCTAGATTTGTTTAAGTGAAAAAAATCTAGATTTGTCAAAGTTTATTTCATTCCATTATTAATTTAGATTTGTTTAAGTGGAAAAGATCTAGATTTGTCAAAGCTTACTTTATTTCATTATTTAGCACTTATTATTAATTATTTAACCCAATTACATGCAACTAAAGCTTGCAGCACATTGCATCCATACTCACCCATACACAAACATTGCTCTTTAACATATTAACATACATATAATTTTCTATCGGCGTAATCCTTGAACCTTCTTTAGATGCAAATGCTAATTTAAATGATGCAAGTGAAAAGTTGATTACTTTGAGGCTATCATTTCTGGCACACATTAAGGATGAATTTCTTATTTGGGTTTTGATATATTTATAGTTGGACAGTTCATTATACTTAATGACAGTTTCTAGAATGATTTCTTTTGTTAGATTTATTTTCTACCAGTCCTTATGTGGATTAATGAAATTTGAAGAACTGCACAATGTTCGGTAAGTATGTGTAAAACATGGGAATGCATTCCTTGTTGACGAATCCTTGAATAATTACATTATAAAAGATAGATTTTTCAGTGTATATGTAGATTCTTTTCATTTGAAGACTTGAATTTATATTTAGCTTGAACATCACTACACCTGGCATTAGCCTTCTAACATCCATGTTTTGTGTACATAGCACAATTTCTTTTTAAGATACTATGACATCAACATGAGTTGAGAAAAGCAAGTTATACAAGATTTCTCTTTGTACTTTTATGGATAATTTTCTTCAATTATAGAGGTTTGTGTCTAGGACTATTTTGCAGCCTTATTAACAGAGCTCATGGCTGCCTCTTAATTATGAAAGCTCTTTCAAATTGTTTACATTCATTTGCCTCTTGTCCTTTGAAAATCTTCTTTAAAAACTCTTATCCCTTTCAATCATTGATGTTGTTTTGGATAGTGGTTGTCACCTTCTCAAACTGCCAGCTAATGAGCTTAAGACTGTCATATATCATGGATTGTTTTCCATTGCCATCTTAAGGTCTTCATGTCAAAATATGACAGCTCCTCATTTTACATATTTATCATGGTTGAGTCTCTTTTACACATTATGATTGTGATCTATACCTGAGACCTTTAAATTGTTGCTACATGTGTTCATTTCTGCAAAATGAGATTTGGTAGCCTTATCGTGGTGCTTTCTTTTGAATAGAAATTATAGAGGATGAAAAATTTGAAATATTTAGCAATCATGGATACATTTTCCTAAACTATTACACAGACATAGTATTCTCCTAAATGGCTCTTTAGACACCTTAAAATCCTGCAAACCGACAAGCATTATCAAGTGACCCTGTAGAGAATATGTTTGTAAAGATTATGGAAAATAGATTTTATTTTGTTTTGATGGTAGATTGTTGAATGTGATCTGATTTATTTTTTCTGTAGAGATTATGGAAAATAGATTGTAGACAACATCTCTTCCCCCTTGTCTGTCGTTTTATTTCTAAATTTTTTTTGGCATGGAAAAGAGCAAGTCTAATTATTTTTGTTCACTTAAATTTAAACATTACGATGTTTAAAGTAATTAGGGATATTGATATGGCAACTCAAGAACCACCATGTGGTGGTATTTTTACCAATACAAAGGATGAGATTTGTAAATTACGCCATATTCTACTTGACCCCACCACCACAGGGGTTTACAAGGGTACATGTGTGTCCATTCTACATAGCTTAGAGAAGATTATATGGACAAATTAGGGATATTGATATGGCAACTCAAGAACCACCACCTGGTGGTATTTTTACCAATACAAAGGATGAGATTTGTAAATTACGCCATATTCTACTTGACCCCACCACCACAGGGGTTTACAAGGATACATGTGTGTCCATTCTACATAGCTTAGAGAAGATTATATGGACATTTGAGAACAACATGCTTTGTCTGCTGAAAATATAGAAGTTATTATTTCTCAGATGCAGCAAGAGATTAGAGGTGAGGTTTCGCTTGTAGATGTTCAACTACAAGTCACAAAAGAAACTGTCAAAAGCCAATGTTTTCCATTTTACCTTGATAGATCCAAGGTTAGGGGATATTGGGTGAATCGATGTGTTGATCGTCAGATGGCCCCTTTGATATACCCACACTTTCTTGCAACATTTGGTCAATATCCAAATAATGACCAAATTGCTTTATACTTTGCACAACAGTTGTACGCCGAGGTTCATTTGGGCATCAACGTCAACTATTTAGACCTACCAGAATATTATGGTCAGGGGCATGGTAGGGTAGTTGATAGGGATACTTTTCGTTGAGCAAATCGACCCCCTCCAGTTTATCAAGATATGGTTGGGGAGAGATCGTCTGCTATCTCCCCAACCCTCGTGCCTATTGCAAATCAGGTTATTTTTGCATCTCAAAGGGAAGCAATTGATAGCATTGGTGATATAGTTGTTGCTACATCTACAATATCTATTGATCGTGTGGGTAGATATTTGATGAGTCATTCTACACGATCTAGATCATCAGATCGTGCTGGTGATCCTTATGGTATGGCAGGTGTCCTTTCACCATCAGACATAGATGGTCTTATAGGAGAGAAAATGCTTCGAAGTACTGCTTGTTGTTTGTCAGAAGACCTATTGGAGGCATATGCTTTCATTGCGACAGAGCTTGGGATCCCAATACATGAGGTTAGAGGACATGTGGGTAGAGCTTTGTGTTCACATCCAGGATCCAACCAAGCTACAGGTCCTTCACCACATTCACATCAACCTGGTAGCTTTGCAAATCCTACAGATCCACCTACAGATCATTCGGTTGCTGGAGAGGAGGATACACTCCTGCTCATTCTATTAGTGTTCAACATCATGCATCTTAGGTCCTAGATGCAATTGAGGATTAGTTGCAAATGATGGGATCATCAGGTTACGTGGATATGCTGCTACATGGAGATATGTCATCAATTCCATCTCACCTAGTTAGTCCACTACACTCATCAATATTGGAGCGAGCTAGGGAGACCCATGATACAGTTGAGTTGATAGATAGGATCATTGCAGTGGATCTTGCACCGTCTGATATAGTGGTATGTATGTATGTACACACATGCACAATTTAAACTTGTTTAAATTTTAAATTACTTGTTTTACTTAATTGGTATATAGTACTAATGTACACATTTATGTTACATATATTATAGTTGGAGTTAGCTCATGTTACACCTAGTGTGAGGACAAAGTGCATATGTAGGCGTGATTTAGATAATGCTACTAATGTTAGTGGATAGGTGAGTTTTAAGTTTTTAAATAATGTACTCAGGTATGTATATAATTTGTACACATGTATGTAGATATAGAACATTATTCCAATTTGGCATAATGTAATTAGATTGTGTACTTGTCTTGTACTATCTCTAGGGATCAGTGCATCCATCGGAGCAAGATTCTCATTCAGAGGGTCGTTCGATTTGGAGCTGGCATGACGACCTTGCTAGAGCTTGACTTAATTAATAGGTAAACAATTTGTAGCTACAAGATGCAATGTTTATTTTATGTTTTCACAATAGTTGCTCAAAATTTTGAATTAAACATGCTGGTAATTTGTTTAGATGCTAATTCTTTGGTACATGTATTTTTCTAGGCCTCATGTATCTGAATCCATTCTTGGGTACAAAAGGTAAATTTGCTAAGATTCTACTTTTTATGTGTTTGTTGAGATTGCTTACTCTTATAGTTTCATTTGCTTATTTTTGGACTTTGATTAATTGATATAATAATGGTTCTTTTCTAATTAATTATGTTTGAGCAGGTCCAAATCAAATTTATTTGGTATGTGTGTCTAATTTGTCCTGATGGCTTATTGTAGGATAAATAACTACATCTTTGTTGCTAACAATTTTGTTAAGATCCAATAAAGCTGGCACCATTTTTGAATTTTTGAATCTTCAATTCATCAAAGCCATGGTTTCAAGCAGTGGTCTTTTGTGTAGAATCTTGAGGTGATTCAGTTGCCATGGTTTCAATTGGTGTTTTTTGTTTTGTTCTTGTAGTTTCTGATGAGTGATGAGTTTCTATCGAGGATTTATTGACCCATGACTTATATTTTGCTTTATAATTTCACTGTCAAGCTCTACTCTTATTGAATGACCTTATTAGAATTTCTCTTTTCAGATTTCTTTAAGTAATGTTAGAATGATTTGTTATCTTAAACCATATTCCCTTAAATATTTAAAAAAATTGTTATGCCATTGGATTTTGTCATCTGCGCTCATGTTAAAAGTTGATTTCTTTGTTCACTGTTGGGTTTTCAGGAAATCCAGGTTCAAAAGGACCATTAGAGTGTGTGCAATCAGTATCGATGGAAGATATTCTACTAGATGAATACTCTTGGAGAAAATATGGTTAGAAACTTGTCAAGGGTTCTCCACATCCAAGGTATGATTGTTGTACTCAATAAGCATTGTTGGTTTATCTTCTCCAAAGTGTCTATAAAATTCCTTCTTTGGCATAGGCTTTATGGATTTCATAGGTATCCGTATTGTGGATGCTAAAATCTTACACATGGATTGCATAGATTTAGCATCCTCATAGAATAACATATACCATTTACTCCAAGCAAACTAATAAAACTAAATCAAACATGCATTAGAGAAAATGAAATACAACCTATTCTATGGTGGATTGGTGCCCTCCATGAAGATGTGAGAGAGCCCTTTCCCAATCCCTTTCTAAGCCAAAATGAAATAGACAATGAGTTGCTATGAGCTCAAGTTTCCTATAGTTTAGATGCATTCAAAATGTAGTTGTAGAAATGAGAGAAAATGGCTTGCATTTATAGATTTAAGGGTAGGAGATTGAGTGATTTTGAGAGATGTGGGACTAAATCCCATCCAATAGGATAGAGACACTTGTCATAATGGGATTGGCCAAAGCTTGTGCAAGTTTTGGTCAATGTGCCCATTCAAATTTGAAAAAATGTCAATAAAAGCATGTTGTTGAGGGTTTTGGGGGGAATTATCTTTGTCCAAAAAAGTCAAAGATGAGAGTTATTGAGGGAAAATAAGTCTTTTTAATAAATCAATTAAATTGATTTATTGGTGCAAGTGGGTGGGTTAGTTAGGAGTTTAGATTTGACTCTAGTTGTGTCAAAAGCTAGAGAATGGTAATCATGATTAGAAGTTAATTAATTTAGATTAATTAACTTAGGGGATTTTTAGGGATTTGATATTTGATTTTAAATCAATTTGATTTATTAAATCAAATAAGAAGAACTTTAGGAACTTAATTAAATAATTTGATTTATTTAATTAAGTCTGATGAACATTAGGGATTTAATCAATAAAATATTTTAATTGATTAATAGAAGAAATGAATGTTAATCAAAGCGTAATGCATGATGCATGATGTTAGTTTTGCATGTCTACACATATATAAGTAGTGCCTCTGTAATTGATTTCCCTATGGTTTCATTGGTCAAGATTTATTGTACTTTTTATTTTTTTTGGTAAATTTTCAATGTAAACTGATATTTACAACTGCTTGCTTTCCCCAGAGGATACTACAAGTGCAACAGTGTCTAGGGTTGTCCTGCTAGAAAGCATGTAGAAAGAGCCTAACTGAGAAAGAAGACAAAAAGGACAAGACACTGTAACTACATTGTAGATTCTATAATTATAAATCATGCGATTTCCATTGTATGAAATCCATCTTTTGTAACTCATTCTCAATGACATACAATTTATCTTTGGATTTAGTCCATAAGAATATACAGTTTTGGTGTCCATGTCCTGCATTCTACACCTATATGATATATTGTTTATGATGAATAAAAGAGCTTTGTTTTCTATCGGCTGTGTAGGATGGTGAAATCTTACACATGGATTGTATAGATTCAACCATCCTCATAGAATAATATGAATCATTATCTCCAAACAATGATAATAAAAGAACTAAGACAAACATGCATTAGAGAAAATGAAATACAACCTATTCTATGTTGGATTGGTGCCCTCCATGAAGATGTGAGAGAGCCCTTTCCCAATCCCTTTCCAAGCCAATAGACAATGAGTTGCTATGAGATCAAGTTGCCTATAGTGTAGATGCATTCAAAATGTGTTGTAGAAATGAGAGAAAAGGCCTTGCTTTTATAGAAGGAGTTGAGAGAAGAGAGGCCAAGTTTAGCCAATGTGGGACTAAATCCCCTCCAATAGAATAGAGACACTTGTCATAATGGGATTGGTCAAAGCTTGTGCAAGTTTTGGCCAATGTGCCCATTCAAATTTGAAAAATGTCAATAAATGCATGTTGTTGAGGGTTTTGGGGGGAATAATCTTTGTCCAAAAAAGTCAAAGATGAGAGTTATTGAGGGAAAATAAGTTTTTTAATGGTGCAAGTGGGTGGGTTAGTTAGGAGTTTACATTTGACTCTAGTTGAGTCAAAAGCTAGAGAATGGTAATTGTGATTAGAAGTTGATTAATTTAGATTAATTAACTTAGGGGATTTTAGGGATTTGACATTTGATTAAATCAGTTTGATTTATTAAATCAAATGAGAAGAACATAAGGATTAAATAATTTGATTTATTTAATGAACCTTAGGAAATTAATGAATAAATATTTTAATTGATTAATAGAAGAAATGAATGTTAATTTGTATGATGCATGATTGTTATTTTTGCATGTCTACATTTTGCCCCTCTTTGAAGCAATGTACTCATTGCATTAATTCAAAGAATGATGTCGCTGACATCGAAATTTTAATTTTTCGGATGCCCCAGCAAAAAGAAATACGCTAGTACATTGCCCCCTCGAGAGATCGAGCGAAAAGATTTGATTTGAGGTGGATCTCACGATAAAGAGGTTCAAAATGGATGTATGGATGATGAGACTATATGATAATGATGATGCAAATGAGATGTTTGGAAGATGCTTAGAATAACAAATTTATATTATCCTAAACAACTTAAATAATTATGCAATGCATGTGAGATGGATGAGATGGATGATGTTGTCCTATAATGATATGACGTGATTATGCAAGATGAGAGGATGAATGCAGCATGGATGCAGGATGGATGCATTGTTAGCGTGAAAGAAGATAGAAGAACGAGAGGGATAAACCCTCAAATTAAAGAAGAATGTAGAAGTCCAATAAGTCCATTAGTCATCGAGACATTACTGGATATGATGATGAATGATGATGTGTTGCTTATCCAAGGATGGGAAAGAGCATACCTTTCTTTATGTTTGATAACACACGTAGGTGCAATGCATCAAGGTATTAAGAACCAGGATGGCGTGGCACCTAGTGTGATGGACTTTGACTGATCAAACAAATAGGAGTACTCTTGTTCACACTTGACAAACATAACCTTATTCAGAATGCAGTTCATATATCATAAACATCTCAGACCAAAACATAAAAAGGCAAGCCTTCTTATGTGGTCAACAAGATACCTAAAACATCCTTCCTACAAACAAAACAAAGTATGCATGATGAAGTTATTTTACAAGAATATCCAACAAGCACAACAGATAAAAAGATAATGATTGTTGCCCCATTCCTTTCTCTCTAAACCTGTTTTGTTTAGGCATCATCGAGAGGTCCTTGGAATGAGCGCAAAATAAGATAAGTCAAAAAGACCAAAATAAAGTAAACAAACAAGCTAATGTTCTTCGTATCGTTAGCCAAGGCTAAACTACTGTGGGGTACCTGATGCTTATGTCCATCGCAGGAAAGCTTCATCCTAGGACATGTAGTGATTAGGGTTTTGGTAAGATTGATTGGGTGATAAGCTATTGATACTCCGAGTTGACCAACTTTCTTGCTTACTGACTTAGGCTTGAGACTCTGATGATTAGGCATTCACTTTAGAACCTGCTAAACTTGCTTCTGACTAACTCACCAAAGGGTGAAAGCGACGATGATTTATTATGAGTGATGACAATCACGGGTGAAAGTGAGATGAAACGGATGCACCATTTTGGTTTTTTCAAATGTTTTGAGGCTGTTTTTGGAATTTTGAGATGTTTTACAAATGTTTTTGGTTTTTTCAAGATTTTTCAATGTTTTAGGTATTTTAAAGATTTTTCAATGTTTTTGGTATTTTCAAGATTTTTCAATGTTTTTGGTATTTTAAAGATTTTTCAATGTTATTGGTATTTTCAAGATTTTACAACGAACAGACTAACTTAAAGACCTATCCTAGGGGTCTCGGGAGCTGATCCATAGATTAGCCTTGCCTACGTTATATACGCAGAGACCACGTAGTTCGAATAGTGGTGGACTGACTTGATGATAATATGGACAAATGGATTGCCATTTTATTGCCTAAAGGACTAAATTAAGATGCAGAATAGATGGGAAAACGGATTGCCACTGCGACAGACGCCTAAAGGACTGACCTAACCATCTCGGGGGATGATCAAAGATCAACCTTGCCTACGTTCAAGCTCAGAGACAACGTAGTTCGACAAGGTGAAAGACTGACAAGACTAAATGATGAATTTTTTGAAGATTTTCTGATATTTCAACATGTTTTTGGATTTTCTGATGAATTTTGAAAAAGATCACAAGAATGTACATGAATCCAATCCGATGTTGCGAGAACATGCCCCCAGTGTAGTGCAACAAACTACTTCAATAAAGGCAGGATAGACTGACCTTAGAAATGCCAAGTAGTTCCAATGGTGGAATATAGTACAGATACCAACGCAGGCTATGGTATGGATGCGAGCGGATAAGTGGAATGCGATGGAGTGGATGAGTTGTGCAGATCCTGATAGATGGGGAAGGTGCTTTATTTACACTTGATGCCTGTTTGCCAAGTTTTCACCAAGGTATTTTCCCAAAGCGCCACCGAAGTGGTTTTCACTAGAGGACGATTTTTTCTTTTTACTATTTTCAATCCTTTTCTGATTTTTTTGGATTTTTTGATCTTTTTGATTTTTTTTGCTGTCACCAAGATGCCCGTTTGCTAGGTTTTCATCGAGGTAACCATTTTTTCAGGACTTTTTCTGATTGTTTTTGTATTTTTTGGTTCTATACCTTGCAAGGTTTAGGCATAAAACTTTTTGAGGTGAGAGCTATTCAGAGGCTCTTGTAGAGGCTCGCCTTTTGGTGTTGCTAATTGATATGCCCCTAATGTGTAACTTGCAGTGATGACAAAAGGTCCCAGCTAGTTGGGCTCAAACTTTCCCTTTGTATTTGGATTTGGTACGTTCTTTTGGTTTTCTTTCAGCACGAGGTCACCAACTTGGAAAGTGCGTTGTCTGATCTTCTTGTTGTAGCTCCTTTTTAGGTGATTCTGGTACACTTGTAGATGATTAAGGGCATCCATGTGCCTTTCATCTAGTAATTCCAGCTCATTGAGTCTTGTGACCCTGTATTCCTCATCTGTGATAAGGTTTTGCAATGATATCCTTAGTGATGGGAGTTCGATCTCAATGGGGAGTATGGCCTCTGATCCGTAGACCAGAGAGAATGGGGTGGCGCCTGTTGGCGTGCGGATGCTGGTGCGTAGGCCCATAAGGCGGGATTTAACTGTAGATGCCAATCACGGCCAGAGTCATTGACTGTTTTCTTGAGGATTTTCAAAATGGTTTTATTTATAGCTTCTGCTTGGCCATTGCCTTGTGGATAATATGGAGTAGAAAAGCGATGCTTGATTTTGAATTTTTCACACAAGTCACGGACATCCTGATTCTTAAAAGGTGTCCCATTATCAGAGATAATGGATTGGGGGACACCGTACCGACAAATGAGGTAATTCAGGATAAACTTGGATATCTGCTTTCCGGTGATGTAGGTCATGGGAATTGCTTCAACCCACTTAGTGAAGTACTCGGTGGCGGTGATAATGAATTTATGGCCATTGGATGAGGTGGGTGATATTTTACCAATGAGATCGAGCCCCCATTGTGAAAAGGGCCAAGGTGTAACAATAGGATGCAGTTCTTGAGCTGGTGCATGAATAAGATCTCCATGCTGTTGGCATTGCAAGCATTTTCTAACAAAATTGTGTGCCTCTTTTTCCATCATTGGCCAGTAGTACCCTGTTCTTAGCAACTTTTTCGCCAAGGTCATACCACTTGAGTGTGACCCACACATGCCATTCTGTACCTCAGTTAGAGTAGTTAGGGCTTCCTCGGGTTTTAAACAATGTAGCAAGGTTCCGTCGATACTTCTACGGAAGAGGGTTTCTCCTAGGATGACGAATCGTGAAGTCCTTTTGATGAAAGTGCGTTTTAGGTTCGGGGTGATATCAGTGGGGAGGATTCCTAAGTTTAGGTAAGTGTATATATCATGATACCAAAGATCACCGAGACCAACGAGTTCACACGCGTATTCTGACTCTGGTACCTCGAATGTGGGTACAAGAAGCTGTTCTACGAGGAATTCATGTTTCGAGACGTTACGAGGGATGTCAAGTAAGGATCCAATTGTCGCCATTGCATCAGCCGCTTTGTTGTTTGTCCTTGGTATCTGCTCAAAGGTAATGTCGATGAAAGATTCCTTGAGGCTTTCTACCACCTTCTTGTATGGTGTGAGCTTATCATCCTTGGTTTGGTATTCGTCGTTGACTTGGTTGATGATAAGTTGTGAGTCGCCATAGACTTTTAGTGCCATGATTTGCCATTGTGCTGCAATCTTGAGTCCTATGGTCAAAGCTTCATATTCTGCTATATTGTTAGTACAAGGGAATGCCAGCTTGTATGATCTAGGTATGCAGTGTCCTTGCGGTGTGATGAAAAACACACCAGCTCTTGACCCATGTTGTGTGTGAGAGCCATCAAAGTATAACTTCCAGTGGTCTGTTGCACCAAGGTTAAAAAGAGAATCATCTGGGAATTCTGATATGAGTGGGTTATCTGTGTAGAGGGGAGCTTCTGCTAGCTGATCCGCAATAACTTGCCCTTTTATGGATTTTCGTTCTACATACTCGATATCATGTTTAGATAATATCATTACCCACTTAGCCACTCTACCTGTAAACACTGCTTTTGACAATAGGTACTTTAGAGGGTCTATTTTGGCAATCAACTTGATTTGGTGCGCTAGCATGTAGTGTCTGAATTTCTGAGCCGCAAATACTAGTGCTAGGAAAGCTTTTTCTATTGACGTGTAATTGAGCTCATGTCCCACCATTGTTCTGCTGATGTAGTAGATAGCCCGCTCGGTTCCCTTTTCATCATGTTGGGCTAAAAGGGCCCCTAGGGCGGTTGTTGTTGCATAGATGTATAGGATTAATGGTTTCCCCACAATTGGTGGCATCAACACAGGTGGTGTAAGTAGATATTCTTTTATTTTGCTAAATGCTTGCTCGCATTTGTCATCCCATCTGAAAGCTACTCCCGTGTGAAATAGGTGTGAATAGGCAATCTGTTTATCTGCCAATTGTGCTATGAATCTCCGGATGGACTGGAGTCTTCCTTGCAATCCTCTTAGTTGTTTTAACGTTCTTGGTGCTTTCATTTCGAGGATTGCTTTTACCTTTGCAGGGTCTACCTCTATCCCTCTCATTGAAACTATGTATCCTAGCAGCTTCCCTGATTGCACCCCAAAGACACACTTCTTCGGGTTGAGTCTAACCTTATATTGTTCGAGCCTGTCAAAGATAGCACTTAGAGTTGCTATATGGTCTTGTCTCTTCTTTGATTTAGCAAGTATGTCATCTACATAATCTTCGACTGTTTTGTGGATCATGTCATGGCTCTTTGGTAGGTAGCTCCTGCATTCTTCAACCCAAATGGCATTACGTTCCAGCAGTAGGTGCCCCAAGGACATGTGAATGTTGTCTTGTGTTGGTCTTCTTTTGTGATCATTATCTGATTGTACCCTGAGAAATCATCCATTAGGGAAAGCATCTCATGTCCGGCCATCATATCCACTATCATGTCAATGTTGGGTAGTGGAAAGTCATCCTTGGGACATGCTTTGTTTAGGTCTCTGAAATCAGTGCAAATGCAGATGCCCCCTTTCGGTTTTGAGACTGGTACGAGGTTAGATACCCATTCTGGATAGTCGATCGGGCATATGAAGCCAACATCCAAAAGTTTCTGTAGCTCAATCTTTACAAGCAAGGCTATTTGTGGGTGCATCTTCCTTAGCTTCTGTCTGACTGGTTTTGCTTCGGGGTGAACAGCCAAATGATGCACTACTACTTCAGGATCCAGGCCTGGCATGTCTGCATAGGTCCACGCAAAATTTACCTTTCTCTGCTTTAGGAAAGCTGCCAATAGTTTTTGTTCTTCTTCTAGGAGGGATTCTGCATAGAAGGTAATTTGTGGTTCTGATTCTGTACCTAAGTTGACCGGGTTGCACTGTTCTGCCAATACTGTTGACTTCTCCTGGTGTAGAGCATTAGGGGGGAGATTGAATCCTTCATCCTCTGGCGCCTTAGAGAGGTTTTCGCCATTGGATGCGTCCTTTATTTTTACTATTTTATGGTTAAAGAGTGCCACAGTGTGGTTTTCACTCAATAACTCCGAGCTTATTCTCAATCTTTTTCTTTTGCGACTGAAGGACTCAATCGTCTCCCCATAGTATGCTTGTGTGTCTAGAGTGATATCAAATCCTGCCTTGTGATCTCCACATGGAATAGTATCCCTTACTCCCATGAATTCCGAGAGAGCCTCATCATTTTCTAACGAGTCTAGAATCGGCGGTCCCCGTTGGTCGTGATCGATGAGTTGGGGGTATACTAAGTGGATTTGGTGGGTTTGTTGGATTGGCTCAGCGGGTGAGACACTAATCATCAGTAAGGTGGAATCTTCAAAGAGCCTAGGTAAGCCACCTATGATGTCATCATCGTCACTGCTACTACAAACGTCAGTTATGTCAAATGTGAAGTTATCGAGAGGTAGGCCTGTGGACACGGGTAATCTAAAATTAGTTGCCGAGACCCGAGGAGAGGACCTGACTGCCCTATTAGGAACACTTCTACCACGCACAGTTATACTCGGAGGGGTACAGTCGAGGCCAAGGTTCTACGTTCTTCTTTCTACAATGATGGGCTCCAACCGTCCATCACTATTTCAGACTAGGCTTTCATTCCTGTTATAGCCCATGCCGAACATTATTTGTAACCCTCTATTTGTTTCCTCCATGGGTAGGGTGGGAGTGGGTCTTTCATCTTGGTACAGAGTGTTTGTGATGTCCTCCTCGTCCACATTTTCCTAACTGAGATCCCCCCAACTATGGAATCCAAAGGGTTCTGTTCTAGTGCGGACAGGTGTTTGAGTCAATTGTGGTTGCCCATGTGATCTAGGAGATTGTGGTAACTCTCCTACAACAAACGCATTTCTCTTCATTCTATAATCACCGCATCCATTGTCCTGTATCATGTTCTTAATCTCAGATATGTCAGGGATGGCGAGTGTCTCTGTCGCAGAAGTGGAGGCGAGATTAGCTGGGTCTATGTATGAAGTGGATGGTCCTTTATCATTTTTAGGTACTTGAGGGATCTTGTAAAACTTGGCTTCCAAGTTTTTGCAATAGGCGAAAGGTTCGGGATCCCCATATATGGTAACCTCCTTGTTTTGATATGAGAACTTAATGCACTGATGATAGGTTGAGGCCACTACCTTCATTCTGTGTATCCATGGGCGTCCCAGGAGGATGTTGTATGGCAAATCAAGGTCAAGAACTTGACAAGTTGTTTCCATGGTTGCTGGCCCCACTTGGATGGGGATCTTGATAGTGCCCTGAGACACTCTTTCCTGGTCATCATATGCTCTTATGGTGATACTTTTGTTCTTATTGATGGAATCCTCGGCGAATCCCAATTTCTTTATAAGTTTCAGGGAACAAATATTAAGACCTGCACCACCATCTACTAGGACTCGTTTGACTTTCTTTTTATGGACTAGGATTTGGAGGTGAAGTGCCCGGTTATGAGATGGCTGCGGGGGGAAATCTTGGTCCGAAAATGTGATGAGATTTGGGGTAACGATGTTACCTACCATAGCCTGAAATTGCTCTGTGTCAAGGGTAGCGGCAACGGTAGAGGTAGCTAGTGCTTCATCCAGGATCTATCGATGAGCGACGGAGATTTTTAGTAATTCCATGATGGATATTTGTGCGGGTGTTCTCTTCAATTGGTCAATTACATTGTAATCATAGGGGACGGCCTTTGTGTTGGTAATGGGGGTCTTAGTAGGTGCCCTGACAATGGTAACTTTTCCGCCTCGTGTGGTGACTCCACAGTCATTGTTGGTTCCCTTGATATTTATGACAGTGACCAACTCGTCAACACATCCGACTATCTCCTCGTATACTAGATTGGCACTAGCATACTTTTGTTTACCCTTATTATTCCCTTGGTTATTTCCCTGATTATGATTCGGCATCGGATTCGTGTAGATTTTCAGATCTTGGTTTCTGGCCGGCTGCTCAATGTTGATGACCTTATCCTCGATGAGGTCTTGGATGATATTCTTGAGTCTCATGCAGTTGGCGGTGGTGTGTCCTTTGACTTTATGAAAGTCACACAGGAGATTCTCGTTGTACCACGGCGGTTTGGTCATGGGCTCTATGTATTGTTCGGAGTTAGAGATTTTGATTAGGTTTTCTTTCACCAATTTCTTCATGACAGACTCAATCGATTCGCTAAGAGCTGTGAACTTCCTCTTGGGGGGAAACTTGTTGCGGGGAGGTGGTCCTCCTTGATTACCCACATTGTTGACTTGGCTGGTGGAAGGTGGTTGTGACTGTGCTACTACCGCATTAGCCTGCACATTGTTGTGGTTATGAGTTTGCGGATGATGATGATTTTGGGTATTTTGCTTAGGAGCACTAATGATTACCTTAGCATTGACCACGCCATCGTTCGTGATATTTTTGTTCCTCGACCATGTTTGAGGTTTATCATTGTAGTTGTTGGACGGGCGGTTATCCTGCGGTGGAGTGAATGTAGGTGCGCCTCCTCGCGCAGTAAGGGCTCTTTCGATGTTGAGCGCCCTTGGAATTAGTTGATCGTAAGATGTGATGCACTGCATTTTTAGGTAGAACGCCAAGTTTTCATCCAGGTTGGCTATGATGGTGCAAACTTGTTGTTCCTCTGGCATGGTCCACTTGCTCTGACTGGCCTTGGATCACCATCCTTGCAAGAAGGATGCAAATAACTCTCCTCTTCTTTGTTTGAGTGCAGATAGTTCTTCTAAACTGACATCTGCACCCATATTAAAAGCATAATTTTTAAGGAAAGCCTCCACAATTTCCTCAAATGTTTTAATGCCCATGGGTAGGTGAGAAAACCATTCCATAGCTGGACCAGTTAGGCTTCGGGGGAAGAGCCACATTAGATACGTGTCATCATATGCGACTTCCATGCAGTGCACCTGAAATTCCCTGACGTGGTTTTCAGGGTTTCCCGTTCCATTGTACTGATCAAATTTGGGGATCTCGAATCCCTTTGGAAACGGTACCATGGTGAGACTTCTATCGAACGGATAAGGGCACAAGTTGCCTGGTGTCCTTGTGGTTTTTCCTACTTGCAAGTCCAACACCTGCTGCAAAAGCAATTTGATCTGTGTTGCGACATCCTTGCTTGGGTCGGGGGGTGGGATGAATGAGTGGTGAGGTGTTGGAGGTGTTTGATGGGTGGGGAGCGTACTGGTCGACGTTTGTTGCGAACTCAGCTGTGCGTTTAGGGCTTGTTGGTAAGATTGTATTTGTGCCAACAATGCTTGTTGTTGATCTTGCTGTTGTTGTTCCAATGGCGCTTGCTGTTGGTCTATCTGTTGTTGTTCCCATGAAGCCTGTTGTTGGTCAAGTTGTTGTTGAGCTAGTAACGCTTGTTGTTGGTCTAGCTGCTATTGCGCCAACAATGCTTGTTGTTGGTCGAGCTGCTGTTGTGCCAATAAAGCTTGTTGTTTAGCTTGGTGTTGTGCCTAAAAGTCTTGCAGGTGGATTGCTTGCAATTGTGCTTGGTATTGAGCTTGTGTATTTTGTTGGGTTTGAGCTTGAGCTTGGGCTTGCGCTTGTGCGGCTTGTGCTTGAGCTTGAGCTTGTGCTTGTGCTTGCGCTTGTGCATCTTGTGCTTGAGCTTGCGCTGCTTGTGCTTGAGCTTGGGCTTGGGCTTGAGCTTGTGCTTGCACTTGTGCGGCTTGTGCTTGAGCTTGTGCTTGCGCTTGTGCGGCTTGTGCTTGAGCTTGAGCTTGAGCTTGCGCTTGGGCTTGGAGTGCCTTCTGGCGGGCAGCTTGTTGTGCGGCTTGCAACATAATGGAGAATGAATTGGTCGTGTTGTGCTTTGGCGGTGGGATTGGTGGTGGAGCAAGAATCATGCCAACTGTCGTGGTGGGTGGAGGGATTGTGGTTGTGACTGTGATTTGGGTTGTGGGCGGGGTGGTTGAGACAATTGATCCTTGATGAGGCATGCTTTGGGAGACTTGAGGACCAATAAATGCATTAACTGTGGTGACAGGAATGGTTGCGATTTGTTGTGAGGACATGGGCAAAAGAAGCGGGTTCAAAGTGGTGGTTGGATTGCTTGGATTAGCAAAATTTTTGATGGTTAAAGGTGGAAGACCTATTCCAGGAGGCGATGCAGATGCGAAAGGAAGTGGGGGAAGGGATGACACACCACTTTGGAAAGAGAAAGGATTGATAGCTTCCATCGTTCCAAGCAAACCAACTTCCTCATGCGGTGGGGGAGTTGGTATGTTCAATTGATAAGCTGGTGTGGCGTGAAATTAGGATGAACTAGCGGGATTATGAAATGTGAGTGGGATGTAAGGGTGAAATGAGTTTTCCGGAATAAATGTAGGGGTGATGATTGCTTCTTCATTAGCCACAAGGCGGTGTTCTTGCAATTCTTGGAACATGGCACTCCCCTTGTTCACAATCGGGGAGGTTGGTGTGATGATTGAGGTGATGCAAGGTACTTCTTGATTGATGTTTGACAACGGGGATGCAACTACACTAGTGCTTGTGTTAAGGTTGGGAGGGGGCATGTCCCCTCCTCTTTCTATTGAATTTATGCATTTGAACATAGCACTAACAATTTTATGGTTCTTAGGATTTTGAATCATTTCCATGATTTCCTCTGGTGTCATCCCTATGTCTTCATTTATGTCGTCCTCTTGATGACTCTCCTCTTGAAGATTTTGTGATGATAAGGGAGAGTTGCTTGGGGGATTGCTTGATCCTGCTAGGTTCACTTCGATATTTAGATGACTCATGTCCATAGAAGTTGATATGTCTCTGATATTCTCCATGTCCTTCTTGTGTTGAGATCTTGTTTGGACCATAAAAATAGGGATTTGTTCGATCCTAATCTTTTAAGTCCAAAAAGAGAAGAACTAGGGTAGCTAAAAGATCAAAGATGGTGATGATGGTGATGGGTTTTAAAATGGATGGGATGAGTGAATGAAACCTTTGGAAAACTTTTTGAATGTATGTGCTAAACTTTGAAAGGGCTTTTGATTTGATTTGAATGTGATAATTTGACTAGATGCGTTAAGTCAAACAAGATTGGTTGTGAAGTTGTTTTCCCTAGGAAGTTGTGTTATCCTAAGGGAACTTGCACAAAAATGGATGAATTGACAAAGTGTGTTATGCCAATGTTTTGGAGAACTAATAGACTTTAAGAAGTTGTGTTATCTCAAAGAAAATTTGTTCAATGATTTGAGACTATGTTGGCTAAGTGTGTTAAGCCAAGATATGATGATGTTGATTTAGCCCTCTAAGTTTAGTGTGATGTTTGATTCTAGAGTTCTCAAAAAGGTTTGATGATGAAATGATACTTTGATTTGATGGATGAATGAATGGGAATGACAACTTTGATCTTGAACCTTAACCTAGATGTGACTCTCTCTTTACAAAACCTAGGTGTTGAAGAACATGCTTGACTTCTTATGGGAGAAATGCAAACCTTTGAAACAATTCAGGATTTTGTTGACAATAAAATGCATATAATGTTGGATTGTTCCTTGAGGCTTTTCTGTAAAAATTATAAACCAATCTTTCCCTGAATTCGAAAAGTCTCTCAAGACGTTCCTCACGAGCTTTTAGACTAAGCTTCTTGAACTTTGGCTTTGGGATTTTGATCTTGCGGGAAATCATGTTAGAAAACACATGTGTAATCCAATTTGTCTCTTTATCTTGGTTAAATGAGGTTCTTTTTATCCAAGACACTTGCTTGCTTAGGTTTTCAAACTATATGTCTAGTGTCCCATTCTCTTTCTCATCCCACAATGTCCTTTGTGTGGAAATCGAGGAAAATAGGGCAAAAGTTCCTTATGTTTATCCTTATTGGAAACAAATGATGATAGAATTTGCACACTTAGAAACCTCTAGGAATGTGATTCCTAGGGAAAGCAAGAGTGGGCAAGTTCGTCAATAGGTATTTGTTCCCCACAAGGTGTTTGAAATTTCAAGGTTTTTGTGTATGTTTGTTTTCCAAATGTTTTCAAGATCAAGCAATGTGTTTTTTCCAAGCACTTTCACACTCCTAGGTTGATGAGACAATACCTTGTTGGGTTCCCACTTGGATAAATCCAGCTGCGCATATCTTGTGCGAATGGCTAAATGCTTGACCACACTGGCTCCCCTCCACGGCACTCACTTATTCGGGTCAGCCAAGCATTAGTACCCATGAATCTCCCATGGCATACTTTCCATTTCCACAACAAGACCGCATGTTATGTGGGGCGGCTTCAAAGGACATGACCTTTTGCACCAATAAGATAGATAAGGTTTGGGTCAATTTCTAAACAAGGGGTTCTAATTCAGGCATTCTGTTCGTGGGGGATTATCCAACATCGATGAGAGTCCATTGCTATCCATCTTGTCAGAATAATCCTCGTGATATTGGCCTTTGTTCCAATATCCACACTTATATCCCGGGTGGAAGTTGCTTGGCTTTAGCGTGTTCCCGATTGGGTCGTTCCCTTGGGTGATTACTTTTTCCCACAAGGCAGGCCCTCTAAGATAAACAATAGCGAGCTAACATATCCCGTCGTTCACACAACCCTCGTTGAAAAACAAAGGGGAGAACCTCCGCAATATATCGTGCTCACACTCGCATGTTTTGTTCAATTTTAGATCCCAAATCGAAGTGTGGAGGCAATATTTTTGACAACTTAATATCAGAAAAAGACTTTTGATTCTCAAGGTCACCGTGAGGCGCGAGAGAAGCGCATACGTCTTTTCGATGATATTACTTTTTGAAAAATATTACAAAGCATGACAAATAGTTGTTCATTTTAAGTCCAAAAAGCAGTGATGAATTCGTTTTAAGCACCAAATTCCAAGTGTGAAGGTTGTCTTGTTCAATTTTAATCCCAAATTGAAATCTAGTAAATGTCTAAGGTTCAATTTTAACCAACTTTGAAAAGATCAAGTCATTGATTGATTTTAAGCCCAAAGAGAAATGTGAGTTGATCTAAAACAAAAATCTCTAAGATTTAAGCTCTAAGATTTAAAATAAGCATTAAAAAATGCTTTTTCCAAGTCTTGATTTCAAAAAAAAAATAAAAAAAAATCTCCAACTTCACTCCATTTGCCTTTTGTCAACCTCCAATTGCAATCTTGATGTCAACCTCCAATGTTAACCTTTAGTTTCAACCTATAGAAAGTTCAAAGTTAGAAACTTAAGTATGAAATTCATCTCAACAAATTAATGATAATTTATCAAAACAAATATACTCAATGATAACTTTCAAAGCAAAATTTCCCCTCCCCAATAAAACAAAATTATAGGAAGTCTAATATCTTATCAACCTCTTAAATGTGTGTCAATTCACAATAAAGCTTTGATAAAAAAAAAAACTCTTAAGTGCTCATTAGTCCACCATAAAGTATGCTTGCATATTATGCATCCTTAAGCCATAAACCCAACACAAAATACTACCAGAATATAAAATGCTGGATGATGGTAAAGTTGTGTAATGCTAGTTTCCGGTTGTATGCTAGCTGTTTTGATAGTTTTCCATGATAATGCAACTTACCAACCATTCCCTTTATGTTAGCATTAAAATAACACATTGAAGTTTTTGTAGATACTTCTAAACTACAACCATAACTCTCAACATTTCAAGTTTCCGAATTTCCACCGTTCAAATTGTTTTATTCTGCTTTGTTTTAAAGACTAGAAAACTAGGATTCATAATGTTGTCATCTTAGTCATAAACATTAGCAAATTTATCTCACAAATATCAGCATTTTGGATACTAATAGACCTTAGTTCATGACATGACTGAAACATCCTTAAATTAAGAGCGTGATTCTCCAAGCAATGATATATTTCAACAATACATGACAAAATCTTAAAACAAAGTTATTTCTACCATAAATAGAGGGATCACAGCCTGTATTTAATAATAAATCCCTGTTACATATCAAAAAACAGTCAGAGATAAACAATCAAAATCATATAGATCAAGGAATACATAGATAACATACTTCTAAGACTCGTACGAACCAACCGGTGAACCTAGACCTCCACTCGTAAAGACTATAGCCAGTAAAGATCCCAATGGATACGACACACTAAAAGAGGACTGGTGAAACTGTCAAACTAATGCAATTAGCTGTATTCCAACAACTTTTAACAAGCACCATCTTCTAACACAAACAAGACGCACCAACTACTTAACAGATCATTTTAAAGAGAATTTAAGGCATTGCGTAGAGATTTGAAATGTTGCAAACAAAGGCCAAGTATTCTCAAGAAAAGAAAAAAAATTCGTATGCTGCACATAAAGGTTCTCTCATCTCCTCGAACCACTAACTACAGTAACTATGCAATCAATGTTCCTCCAGAACGATGTCGCATATTTCTATTCAGTAGCTTTTTCCAGTAGGAAGGCATGCGAGCCATCATTTCAATTCAAAATGTTTAGAACTTTTCGAGCATAATGCAATTGACAAGCGTAAATCTAGATAACGAATGCATATTTTAAGACAAAAGCCTCCAAATTAATGTCATAGTGTCATAAATGATGTAACAAATTAAATTGAAATGACAGCATATCTCGGTCACTGTTAAATACACATAACCAACTTATTACCTCCGCTGTGAATCAACGTTTGATCGATTCTGAGATTTGCGTCCATGACTGTTATTTCAGGCGGCACCAAATAGTAGACTGAATTATTTCGAAGGAAATTAATGTTGACAACAAATCAGTTCAAATCATGCATAACAACTCACGCCAATAAAATCATGCTAGCAGCTAGCTAAATGCAGAGGTCAAATCGGATTTGGCAACCTGGAAAGATCGGACTGTGGGGAAGGAAATAACAATATTTAATAATTGTATAGGCATGAAGGCGATAGTGGGTGAGGAAACTGAATCGCTCTTGGAACACAAGTGTGAATGTTACAAACGCCTGGACATGACAGTGCGAGAAAATCCCGCGAGTGATGTATAATTCTGACCGAACTGAGGCCTCTCTATCTCTCTCGTGTGCCCTATTACAGAATGCAAGTCCTTTAGAATGCGTAGGTCTGGATAAAAGCGTGTGAATAGTTAGACATAGTGCGTCATAAGAGATGTGATCTTAGGAAGTGTTGTAATTGCAAAGCGTGCACACAAAAAGATTTGTTAGAAGATGCAGAAGAAACTTTCAAACAAACACCACTAAATAGCTATCAAGCCGAATCAAATGGCATTGTATGCTAAATACAAAGTATAGAAAGGATGCGTGAGTTGGTTAGACAAAATTCTTCTTCCTAAAGCATCATATAGATCACAATGATTGCAAGGTATGCGTGTAAATGGATTTTAGCAACTTTCAAGCAAAAGGCTGGAGCATAGAAAGAGGCACGTGAACTACAAAATGATGAAGCGCAGAAAGGCATGTGAACTGTAATGGCGTTCTATTTGACTACTCAAAAATCATTCAAGATCATAAAAAGTGAGTTCATTTGATTCAACTGTACTCAGAAAGATTCAATTTCTCAAAACTATGCAGCTAAATACAGATAAATTATCAAGTAACGAGGTTTTTTGAATATAAGTTTATGTTCAATGATCAAAATTTCGAAGACATAATTTCAGTTAGTCTAAAATCTGAGATATAGAATTTCTAGTATCTTTCCTGCAAATTTGCGATCAATAAACACCATAGAGATAAGATTCATTCATACCCCTCATGTTTTAGAGCTACACACGAATAGTCTTAAATAGAATGCTCACAAAAACAAAACACAACGATTTGCTTAAAGCAGCCCTGCAAATATTCACCTGCAAACCTCGATAGTAAATGATAGACCATTTTCTTTGGCCGTGGTTATGAAGACAACGATATTTGGTATTTAACAATAAATAACAACAAAGAAGCCACTGCCAATAAAATGATTAAACATATCTATACTGATGAAAGTTGCTGCCACAAAGATAAAAGTAAGTTGTAAAACATAACCAAATTTGGAATTGCCCTCCTTCTAGCGCCATTTGTAGGATGGTGAAATCTTACACATGGATTGTATAGATTCAGCCATCCTCATAGAATAATATGAATCATTATCTCCAAACAATGATAATAAAAGAACTAAGACAAACATGCATTAGAGAAAATGAAATACAACCTATTCTATATTGGATTGGTTCCCTCCATGAAGATGTGAGAGAGCCCTTTCCCAATCCCTTTCCAAGCCAATAGACAATGAGTTGCTATGAGATCAAGTTGCCTATAGTGTAGATGCATTCAAAATGTGTTGTAGAAATGAGAGAAAAGGCCTTGCTTTTATAGAAGGAGTTGAGAGAAGAGAGGCCAAGTTTAGCCAATGTGGGACTAAATCCCCTCCAATAGAATAGAGACACTTGGCATGATGGGATTGGTCAAAGCTTGTGCAAGTTTTGGCCAATGTGCCCATTCAAATTTGAAAAATGTCAATAAATGCATGTTGTTGAGGGTTTTGGGGGGAATAATCTTTGTCCAAAAAAGTCAAAGATGAGTGTTATTGAGGGAAAATAAGATTTTTAATAAATCAAGATTTATTGGTGCAAGTGGGTGGGTTAGTTAGGAGTTTAGATTTGACTCTAGTTGAGTCAAAAGCTAGAGAATGGTAATTGTGATTAGAAGTTGATTAATTTAGATTAATTAACTTAGGGGATTTTAGGGATTTGACATTTGATTAAATCAATTTGATTTATTAAATCAAATGAGAAGAACATAAGGATTAAATAATTTGATTTATTTAATGAACCTTAGGAAATTAATCAATAAATATTTTAATTGATTAATAGAAGAAATGAATGTTAATTTGTATGATGCATGATTGTTATTTTTGCATGTCTACAGGCTGTCCTCTTTAAATGTTTAATGGTGCCTCTGCATTTGTCTCACATTTTATAGTGCATGCTCAATATAGATTTTATCTCTTTGAATGTCATTGTATATCTATTGTAGCAGCTTTTAGTAACTATGCACTATCGCCTTATGGCCTCTATGACTTGTCTTTTAGCCATAATATGTATCTGTATCTTAATTTTTTAACTTGTTAGCCAAGGAAATGACTTTGATTGAGGTACTAAGGTTATATGTCTTCTGCAAATCTGATATATGACCAACTTCCACCGAAGCCATAATAAGTATCCATATCTCACTCTTTCAAGGTGATCGTGCTTGAACTAAAGAAGCTCCTCATTCTAAAGCCCATTCATTGCTAATATGTTACTTCAATTCTAAGTGAACTTTGACCATGCATTCTAAAGGACCTTTGACCATGCACATTTTCCAGTTCTCTAAGTAGCTCTTGCCCATTGTAAGACACTAATATTTAAACAAAATAAATTAAATAAACGAGAGAAATGGTATTTGTCCTACAAGATTTAATGTACAGCAGATGTGAAGTTTTCATTATTGTTTTGAATAGGAAACAAAATCATTTTTCTATTATCCAATTATTGAAGAATGACCTGACTACTACCAACACATCACATGAATTGACATCGGCTGAGAAGATTACTGAATCTTATGAATTATGCAACTACCACTCATGTCAATTGATTCTTTGTAATCAAATAGGTTTATGAAATGTATTAAAAATGAACCTGTATCTATACATGTACCTGGGCAAAAAATAAAGTTGTCTTGGCATTCCTGAACTTCTAACCCATATGCATTCCCATAGTACAAAATTTAACTGTCAGCCACTACAAGTGGGAGAAATATTAAGGGACAATCCAAATGATAGAATAGTGGTCTCTTCTCTACATACCACACATGCACATATATATCCAAATTTCTCCCTTTACAGATATAGCAGCTTGGGTCAATTACATGATGACAGTTATGTTTCTGGGCTTGCTAAAATACTAAGAATTTTTTTCTTGAACTATTCAATTGCCAGTCTTGCAAGTGGGAAAACTATTAGGTGACAGTTCAAATAATAAAAATGAATTCCCATTAATTTTCTTAAGCATCACTATCCCTTACAAAAGTTTAAATATTAAACTCCAACAGTCAACAATGTGTCAAGTCAATCTCACAAGGTACAATGAAAATATGCATGTCCAATCTAGTACCACACCTTAAGTGGAGATCGAGATTCCATTCACAAAGATTAACTAAGAAAAAAATAATAGTTAGTATGTAGAAATGTAAGTGGGGAAAACATTACGTGAAGGTTCAAATTATAAAATATTTCTCCCACCCAAACTCTAACTAAGTCTCGTAAATGAGAGAAGTGTTGACTCTTATTCACAAAAAACAAAAATAAAAACATACACACACCTCAGTCTTGCTAATCAATTGAATACATACAACTGAGCATAAATTAACTAGGATTAATTAGTTAGTATTTTTGTGGGTGTCTATAATTATGAATGGAATGCTCCAATTTGAAAGTATATGTGAGGGATAAGGGTACCAGGCTCTGAAACTGAAGAATGAATTGGTCCGATGAAGATTGTAGATTTTGACTGTCACTGGTCTGGGAACAATGCCTATCTGTTAGTGTAATGCTCTCTGGCTCACTTAAATTATCTTTTTTTGTACTATTCTCTACTCTGATTTGAAAATTTGTGGTATTTAAAAATTCTTTTAGTGGACTGTTGTTATTTAGCAAAATATTCTATTTCACATTTCACTTTTAAGGATTTCTATGAGCAGAACATAATCATAAATGAGAATATATATGGAAATGGGATTATTTACATTTGAAACATTTGAAACAAATGGTATCTGTAGAATGCATGGTAATACAATAAGGGGGTAACAAATTACTAATTAATATGGATTCTACCCATATTGGTAGGCATAATTTTGATTCATAATTCATTTGTTTGTAATGATAGATTTGTAGGTAACAAATTTCAAAAAAAGTCATATTACTTGATTTTTCACTTCTAAAACATGTATACATGTATACATGTTATAATTTTATTTTATTTTATTTTTTCACATGTATCATATTCTCAACTTTCATAGCAAACCATCTCTTGACTAAGAATTCTCACACGTTATTCCATTTCAAACTCACTTAATTTTAAATGTATAAATTATAGTGTTCCATTTCACAATCAATTCAATTTAAATGGATAAATTATAGTGTTTTCGAAAGGAAAGATAAATTCATGAAAGGAGAAAACTAACAAATGAGCATAGTATGAAGGAAAAATGTTACTAAAGACAAAGTAGCCAAACCAAGCACCACCAAATGCTAAGGATACACAAGAATTTGATAAGGGGAAAAAACAAGAAAAAACCTCAATATTATTAATGGAGGCAAAATGCCTAAAAATGATACAAAGTGCAATGTGTTAAGAACCTCTTAAGGAGGTGGCTACAAAAATTCCTTAATAAAGGAATTAAAAAATAAATAGTTACAATTAAAGAATAACCTTTACCAAATAAAGATTAATCTTCTAACAGTTTCCCTCTTAATATAAGTAAATTGTCCAAGTCCATCTATGACATATCCTGTTATTCAAACCAATTCGAGTGGTTCAGCCCGCTCTTCAATAACATGTAATATTCCTTGATGATCATCACTATCTAGTCTCCACTTACGACGCCCATGTGCATGTAGAACTGGATGAAGGGACAAGGCAGTAGCAATTACTAGGTGGCTATATTAGTATACCTTGTTCTCAGGTTGATAATCAATGAAATGAATCCCATTTTGAACAAGTTTGATTTGCTTGAGATATGTCCCTTGCACTACAACTAAACCTGAAGGAACCAACATTCGAAGGTAAGACATAAAATTTATAAGGTCAATAGAAGTAACAAAATATTCAAAATATAAATTCAATAGATAAATCATGTAAACACATCTATTTATTTAGTCATACCTATGGGGAAATAAATTTCATCACTTATTTTTGATTATGCTAGCTTCCGCCTCTCTCTTATGCAATGCAATAGATAATAACTAACACCTTCTATGTTTCCAGGCTCTGCTATGACTGCAAAAACATCTCCTACACCAAAATTACCTATAAATTTGTAAAAAAAAAATAGATTTCCACTATCATTTAAGTTTATGTAAATTTACTTTTAAAAGTAGCCAAATAAAATTTAATAAATGATTAAGCTACAAATTTACACAAGCTCATACATGCACGATATAATTATATATACATGTACATACCTTTTTTAATCAGTCCTGAAATATGATCATAATCAATTGAAATCAAAGGAATTTCTTGAAAGCCTTCATCTTCATTTTCATTGTATGTGTCATTAACATGTAGTGGTACCAAATTCTGTGCACTAACATATCCTTGTTGTTGGTTGTTACAGTCATCATAGTTTTCTAAAATAAAGTCATAACAAAAACATGAGTAATCCCTAGTGTTCAATGTCCATGGGAAACTACCTGTACTCATGACAGAATGCAACAATCTTGTTTTCTCTACTCTCTTGCATCCATGCATTGATCTTCTATCCACACCGACAAAAAATAATTTTGCACTAAAAAGTAGTAATCAATATAAATATATTGAAACTAAAATAAACAAACTTGAATGTACACATATATGTATATTGAAAGATTTAAATTCAAACAAAAACATACCTGATATCTCCCAAAACACTCTATGTGGAATGTATCGGTTGGTTGCTAGAGATGTGCCAACCTCATTTGATGCAAAGTGTTTCTGACACCATTCAACAACATCATGTGCATCTTTTGTGCGATCTCCCTCATATTTCATTTGATGTGTTCTTATAGCACGTTTGATGAAAGCTCCTGCACCATCATGTTCACCCTTTCCATGTCCACTCTCAAAGAAGCTCCAAACATGTGGTATGTTGTCATTTCGATGATATCTACATAGTGCATAAAATGGCCTTGATGATTTGAATTGTGAAGCACATCCATCTGACCATACAAAATGCTTTTCAATTTTGACACCCCTGATTGCCAAATATTCAAAAAAAATTCTTGAAGCAATGTTGTACAAATAGTGCGTCATGCTCTTTGTCATCACTAATATAGAAGTGATATTCTTTCTTAATGACTCATTCCTCAAATGAACTATCAACACCATCCAAATCCACTTGTGCATGTCGATAACACACTTGCACCATAATAGTGATCTACTCTAAAAAATAGTATTGTGATTGAATCTCTTTTTGATGTACAAAAGAGTAATTCTCTGCAAACTCAACTACTGATAACACTGTTCCAAGTGGAAAATTATCTTTTAATGTCTGAAACTATTGTGATTTCCACTTAGAAAAGAAAGAATGTTTTATGTATGGTTGTATGAATTTATGAAACTTTTCCATAAATGTTCTCATTGGTATCTCCTCTTCTACATAATCTAATCTTGTTGATTCTTTGCCACTTTTGGTATGAAACTTGATGTACTTGTAACTCTTGCAAGATACTAACTTTGTTAGGTCGATATCTTCGTCTCTCAAAGGCATTTTAGCCAAATTTCCACATGTTTCACAAACTCCTTTTATGCAACTAATTTGATTGGATGCATTATCGTCATCTGATTTATCACATAGGATGGATGCTATGAACTGACTTTCCCATCTAGGAGGTGCATTCTGAAAACCATCACTTTCTTCTCTAATCTTTTGAAACACCTGATAGTAGAGATCAAATTCAATATGATGACGACAACAACAAGTTTCAAAAACCTTGTTTGTCTTCACATAATATGGCCTTAACTTTTCAAACATTGTTTGCCCAATTTTTATATGTGGATTTGAATTACAAAACAACAAATACATCTCATGTTTTGTTATGTCTAACCAATGTTTTGTATGTAATTCAATATTATTGGGCCCAATCTTGTGTTTGATAACATCTCTTCTATTTGATGAAGGACGAGTGTGATCCTTCCAAAAGCTTGAGATGAACTTTCTAAAAACATCTTGAATCTTGTTAGATCGAGGAGATCTACACATAATTTCCCAATTGCCTTTTGAGGTATTATCATCGAGAACCTTTCTCCTTTTGGCATATTGTGTCAATGTCTTTCTGCTGAAATTAATCTCGGTAGAAAGTGAAGAGATTTATCTTTTTTTGGCCAATTTTTCACTTAAAATCGATGTCAACATGAGTCTTCTTGAAATTGCCTTATCTGTTGATCGGGATTGTTTCCCAATAGAACCCAGACCTTCTTTAAAATTATCAACAATGTGTTTTTGTAGCTGTGAACCTTTCCTCTTTTTTGTATTCATATTTACACCCAAGGGTTCTTTTTAGCTGGTCAATGACATTATAATCATAGGGAAAAAATTTTGGGTTTGAAATGGGGGTCTTAGATGGCTATGATGCCCCTGCAATAGTAACCTTTCCACTGCATGTGGTGACTCCAGAATTCACGTTGGCTTGTCTGACGCTAATGACAATGACCATTTCATCTATGCATGTGAAAATGTCTTCGTATACAAGGTTAGCATTGGCATACTTTTGTTTTCCTTTATTGTTCCCTTGGATATTTCCTTGATTATGATTAGGCATTGGATTCGTTTATATTTTGGGGTCTTGATTTCTAGTGGGTTGCTCAACATTTATCATTTTTTCCTCAATAAGATCCTGGATGATATTCTTCAACTTCATGCAGTTAGCGATTGTGTGTCCCTTGAGTTTATGATAATCACATAGGAGATTTTCATTGTACCAGGGTGGCTCCACCTGGGGTTCACTATAATTATCATGGGTGGGGACCTTGATGATGTTCTCATTGAACAACTTTTTCATGATGGATTTGATTGACTCCCCAAGGGCTGTGAATTTTCGTTTGGGGGGGGAATCTTTTCGTGGAGGTGGTCCTCCTTGATTATTGAGTTTACTAATTTGATTTTGGGGTGGTTGCTGGTTCACCACATTTTTTTGCATGTTATTTTGGTTATTATTTTGCGGTTGATGATGATGTATTTGATTATTTTGCTTAGCTTAAATTTCCATCATGGATTTATTGAAAATTTCCATTGCCCACAATAAAATCCTTGATGAAGCATCAACTATGTCCATTGTCTTTGCTACCCTTGATACAGAACAATTCCAGGCTATGGCTGGTGACATCGCCACACCAAATCTCCTGACCTTCTCCGATCAAGACTTCCCCACCCAACCATCTCACAATCGTGCACTTCACCTTCAAGTACTAGTTCACAAGAAAAAGGTCAAAAGGGTCTTGGTGGATGGAGGTGTGGGCCTCAATATTTGTTCGATTAAACTCATAAAGAACTTGGGAATTTTAGAAGAATCCATCGACAAAAACAAAGGCATCACCATCATAGCGTATGATGACTAGGAAAGAGTATCTCAAGGCACTATTAGGATCCCAATCCAAGATGGGCCAATCACTATGGAAACCACATGTCAAGTCCTTGACCTTGATCTACCCTACAATATCCTCCTAGGATGCCCATGGATCCATGAAATGAAGGTGGTCGCCTCAACATTCCACCAATGCGTCAAATTCTTGTATCAGAATGAGGAGGTCACAATACATGGTGATCTAGAGCCAGTCGCGTATTGCAAAAACTTGGAAGCCAAGTTTTACTTAATTCCCCAAGTACCAAAGAATGATGAAGGCCCCTCGATTTCATACGTAGATCCATCTAACCTTGCCTCCACTTCTGCCACAGAGACACCCTCCATCCCCAACATATCCAACATCAAGCTCATGATCTAGGAAAATGGGTGTCGAGATTACAGAATGAGAAAAAAATATTTTGTTGTAGGAGAGTTACTGCAATCTCCTAGGTCACATGGGCAACCCCAACTAGTTGAAACACCTATCCAAAATTTTAGGGCTGACCCTTCTGGATTCCGCCATTGGGGGGATCTCAGTTGAGAAAATGTGGATGAAAGAGACATTACAAGCTCATTATACCAAGATGAAAGGCCCACACCCACCCTACCCATGGACGAATCTCATAGATGGTTGCAAATGATGCTTGGTATGGGCTACAATAGAAATGAAAGCCTTGGAAGGAACAACAATGGATGACTAGAAACCATCATTGTGGAGAGATGAATGAGAAATCTTGGCCTTGGATGTACCCCTTCGAGTATAACTATACATGGCAGAGGTACCCCTAGTAGAGCAGTGAGGTCTCCCCCTCAATTATGAGCAACCACTCTTCAACTACCTGTATCCATAGGTCTGCCCCTAGATAATTTCACCTTCGACATAACTGATGTTTGTAGTGGTAGTGATGATGAGGATACCATAACATGCCTTCCAATGCTTTTTGAAGTTTCCTCCTTACTGATGATTAGTACCTCACCCGTTGAGTCAGACCGCCAAACTCACAAAATAAACCTAATTTACCCCCAACTCATTGATTACGACCAACGAGGACCACTAGTTCTAGACACATTCAAAAATGATGAGGCTCTCTCAGAATTCATGGGACTAAGGGATACAATACCATGCGGAGATCACAAAGCTAGATTCGACATCACACTGAAAACATAGGCATATTATGGGGAGATGATTGAGTCATTCAGTTGCAAAAGAAAAACAATGAGAATAAGCTCAGGGTAATTGAGTGAAAACCAAACTATGGCACTCTCTAACCATAGAATAGTAAAAATAAAGGATGCATCCAATGGTGAAAACCTCTCTGAGGCACCGAAGGATGAAGGATTCAATCTCTCCCCTATTGCTCTTCATCAAGAGAAATCGATAGTCTTAGTAGAATAGTGCAAGCCTATCAATCTGGGAACAAAAGCAATGCCACACCTCACTTTCTATGTTGAGTCACTTCCATCAAAAGAACAAGAACTATTAGCAACATTCCTAAGAGAAATAAAGGGGAACTTTGCATGGACCTACGCTGACATGTTGGGTCTCGATCCAGAAGTCATGGTTCATCATTTAGCTGTCTACCTAGGGGCAAAGCCAGTGAGACAAAAATTGAGAAAGATACACCCTCAAATAGCCTTGCTATTCAAGGTGGAATTATAGAAACTCCTGGATGTTGGTTTTATATGCCCAATTGATTATCTAGAATGGGTATCAAATCTTGTGCTAGTTTCAAAACCAAATGGGGCATCCGTATCTGCACAAACTTCAGAGACCTAAACAAAGCATGTCCTAAGGATGATTTTCCACTACCCAACATTGATATGATAGTGGACATGACGACTGGACACAAGATGCTATCACTAATGGATAGCTTCTCAAGGTACAACCAGATCATGATTGCAAAGGAAGACTAGCATAAGAAAACATTTACATGTCCATGGGGCACCTATTGTTGGAACATGATGCCATTTGGGCTAAAGAACGCAAGTGCAACATACCAAAGAGCCATGACACTGATTTTCCATGACATGATCTATCAAATAGTGGAAGACTATGTAGATGACATATTGGAAAAATCCAAAAAAAAGACAAGACCACATAATAGCCTTGAGCTCTATTTTTGACAGATTGGAAAAGAAAAAGGTTCGTCTTAACCCAACGAAGTGTGTCTTTGGGGTACAATATAGAAAGCTCCTAGGATATATAGTATCAATGAGAGGAATCAAGGTAGATCCCACCAAGGTCAAGGAAATCCTCGATATGGAAGCACCCAGGACATTAAAGTAGCTGAGGGGTCTACAAGGCAGGCTCCAATCCATCCGCAAGTTTATAGTGCATCTAGCAGATAAGTAGATCCCATAATCTCATCTACTCCACAAGGGAGTAATTTACAAGTTGGACGATAAGTGTAATTAGGCATTTAGTAAAATCAAAGAATATATACTCATGCCACTAGTTTTGATGTGACCATTCCCAAGAAAGCCATTAATCCTATACATTTCAGAAACCATGGCAACTCTTGGTGCTCTGTTACCTCAACATGATGAAAATGGAAGAGAGAGAGTGATATATTATATCAGAAGGACAATGGTAGGGCATGAGATCAAATACACACCAATAGAAAAATCTTTCATAGAAGTTGTGTTTGCAGTGCAAAAGTTCAGACGCTACATGTTGGCTCATCAGATCAAGCTGATTGCAAAGATCGATCCCCTAAAGTATCTACTGTCAAAGGCTATGCACATAGGAAGGATGGATAAGTGGGTCATGATACTATCAGAATATGACATTGAACATGTGGAGCGAAAATAAATCAAAGGACAAGTCATTGTAGACTAACTGGCAGAGACTCCAATCTATGCAGACAATCCACTCATATCAAAGTTTCCAGACAAATCCATCTTTAATCTTAGCATAGCCGATCATTGGAAAATCTACTTCGATGGCTCATACACACAACATGGATCAAGATCCGATGTTTTATTCATCACCCCATAGGGGGATTGTATTCCTAGATCCTACAAATTGGCATTCCTCTACACTAACAACATTGTAGAGTATGAGGCTTTAACCATAGGTCTCAAGATTGTAGCACAGTGGCAGGTCAAGACACTAAAGGTTTATGGAGATTCACAGCTTATTATCAACCAAGTCAATAGTGAGTACCAAACTAAGGATGATAAGTTGAAACCATACAAGAAGTTAGTAGAGAACCTCAAAGAATCATTCATTGATATCACCTTTTAGTAGATATCGAGGGCTAACAACAGAGCAGCTGATGCCATGGAAACAATTGGATCCTTACTAGATATCCCTCACAATGTCCCAAAACATGAATTCTTGGTAGAGAAACTTCTTGTACCGGCATTCGAGGTACCAGAGTCAGAATATGTGTGTGAAATCGTTGGTCCTGGTGATCCCTAGTATCATGATATCTATACCTACCTAAGAATAGGATTCCTCCCAGTCGACATAACCCCAAACCTCAAACGATCCTTCATAAAAAATTCCACCTATTTTGTCATCCTAGGGTAAACCCTCTATTGTAGGAGTATTAAAGGAACCTTGTTGCATTTCTTAAACCTTGAGGAAGCCCTAACTTCTCTAATTGAGGTACACAATGGCATTTGTGGTTTGCACTCAAGTGGTATGACCTTGGCTAAGAAGTTGTTGAGAACCAGGTACTACTAGACAACAATGGAAAGAGAGGCACACGACTTTGTCAAAAGGTGTTTATAGTACCAACAACATGGAGACCTTATTCATGCACTTACTCAAGAATTTCATCCTATTGTTATACCTTGGCCCTTTTCACAGTGGGGGCTTGATATCATCAGAAAAATCACACCTACCTCATCTAATGACCACCAATTCATCATCACCACCATAGAGTACTTCACAAAGTGGGTCGAAACAATTCCCCTGACCTACATAATCGGAAAAAAGATATCCAAGTTCATCCTGAACTATCTCATTTGTCGATATGGTGTCCCCCAATCCATTATCTCTAATAATGGGACACCTTTCAAGAATCAGGATGTGCGTGACCTTTTTCATAAATTTAATATCCAACATCGCTTTTCCACTCCGTACTATCCCCAAGGCAATGGCCAAGCAAAAGCCACCAACAAAATCATCTTGAAAATCCTTAAGAAGATAGACAATGACTCTGGTCATGATTGGCATCTACAACTTAATCCTTCCTTATGGGCCTATCACACCAGTATCCACACACCAACAGGTGCCACCCCATTCTCCCTTGTCCATGGATTAGAATCCATCCTCCCAATCAAGATCGAGCTCCCATCATTAAGGATATCACTACAAAACCTCATTACAGATGAGGAATATCGGGTTTCAAGATAAAATGAGTTGGAGTAATTAGATGAACAACGCATGGATGCCCTCAACCATCTAAAATTCTATCAGAACCACCTAAAGCACAACTACAACAAGATGATTAGGAGACACACCTTCCAAGTTGGTGAACTTGTGTTGAAAGAGAACCAAAAGAACGTGCCAAATCAAGATAGAAAAGGTAAATTTGAGCCCAACTAGTTGGGACCTTCTTTCATCACAACAAGCTATAAATCAGGGCATATCAGCTGTCAACACTAGAAGGTGGGCCTCTGTAGGAGCCCCTGGACAACTGTCATCTCAAAATGTTTTATGCCTAAAATCTTGCAAGGTATCAAATCGAAAAATTAAAAAAAATCAAAATAATGTACTGAAAGAATGGTCACGCTGATGAAAACCTGGCAAACAAGCATCTTGGTGACAATTAAAAAATTAAAATAAAATAAAATAAACTAGAAAAAGGATTGAAAACAGTAAAGAAAAAAATCTTCCTCTAGTGAAAACCACTTTGGTGGCGCTTTGGACAAGTACCTTGGTGAAAAGCTGGCAAATAGGCGCCAAGCATAAATAAAGCACTCTCCATCCACCAAGATCTTCATGGCCTTTTCCACACACTCACTTATCCACTACATTCCATTTATCCTTCCACCATCTATTCGCATCTATACCATAGCCTAATCTTGTGCTTGTATCATGTTCCACCATAGTACTATTTGGCATATTGCTAAGATTAGTTTGTCCCGCCTTTATCGAAGTAGTCTATCGCATCACGCTGGGGGCATGTTCCTCTACCTGCATTGGATCAGATTTGTGTATATTCTCGTGATCTTCCTAAACATCAAAAAATCCAAAAACATTCAAAACATCCAAAAATCCAAAAACATTCAAAACATCGAAAAAATCCAAAAACATTCAAAACACCAAAAAGTCCAAAAAAAATTCAAAAAAATCAAAAATAAAAATAAATTCATAAAAATAAAAAATCCAAAAATATCCAAATCATTCAAAATCCAAATCATTCAAAATCCAAATCATGTCAAAATCCAAAAAATCAAAAAACAGAGTCTTCGACCGAACTACGTCATCTCTCAGCTTGAACGTAGGCAAGGTTGATCTTTGATCATCCCCCGAGACATTTTAGGTCAGTCCTTTAGGCGTCCATTGCAATTGTAATTTGTTTGTCCATCTATTTCACATTTTAGGTCAGTCCTTTAGGCATCCATCACAATGGCAATCCGTTTGTGCATCTATTTCACATTTAAGGTCAGTCCTTTAGGCGTCTATCGCAATAGAAATGGCAATCCATTTTCCCATCTATCTTATCATTCAGTCAAGTCTATCATCAGTTGAACTACGTGGTCTCTGTGTGTATAACGTAGGCAAGTCTAATCTATGGATCAGCTCCCGAGACCCCTAGGTTAGGTCTTTAAGTTAGTCTCTTGGTCATAAATTTTGAAAATACCAAAAAAAATTGTAAAACATCTCAAAATTTCAAAAACAACCTCAAAACATTTTCAAAACATCCAAATATTTGAAAAAAACCAAAATGGTGCACCCATCTCATCTCGGTTTCACCTGCAGTAATCACCGCTCATAACAAATCATCATCGCTTTCATCCTTTGGTAAGTCAGTCAGAAGCAAGTCTAGCAAGTTCAAAAGTGAATGCCTAATCGCCAAAGTCTCAAGTCTAGATTAGTGAATCTACAAGTTCGTCAACTCCGAGTATCAATCGCTTATCATCCAATCAATCTAATCAAAACCTTGATCACAACATGTCCTAGGAATATGACCTTCTGGAAATGGACATCAACATCAGGTATAACCTTAGTTTCGCCTTGGCTAGTGGTACAAAGAACATTAGCTTGTTTGTTTCCTTTATCTTGGTCTTTTTAGACTTATCTTATTTTGCGCTCATTCCAAGGACCTCTCGATGATGTCTAAACATAAATATTTAGAGAGAAAGGAATGGGGCAAGGATCATTATCTTGTTATCTGTTGTGCTTGTTTGATATTCTTGTAAGATAACTTCATCATGCATACCTTGTTTTGTTTGTAGGGAGGATGTTCTAGGTGTCTTGTTGACCACATAAGAAGGCTTGCCTTTTTTATGTTTTGGTCTGAGATGTCTAGAATATTTGAAGTGCATCCTGAATAAGGTTTTGTTTGTCAAGTGTGAACAAGAGTACTCCTATCTATTTGATGAGTCAAAGTCCATCATACTAGGTGCAACACCATCATGGTTCTTAATACCTTGACGCATCACACCTATGTGTGTTATCAAACATAAAGAAGGGTGTTCTCTTTATTTCTCCCATCCATGGATAAGCAATACATCATGATCATTCAGCATCATATCCAATAAATTCTCGACGACTAATGGACTTGTTGGAATTTTGCATCTTCTTAGATTTAAGGGTTGATCCCTCTCATTCTTCTATCCTCTTTCACACTAACAATGCATCCATCCTACATCCTACATAATCATGTCATATCATCAGAGGACAACATCATCCATCTCATCCATTTAACATCTCATTTGCATAATCATTTAAGTTTTTTAGGATAATATAGATTTTTTATTCTAAGCATCTTCAAAACATCTCATTTTGCATTATCATCTAAGTTGTTTAGGATAATATAGATTTGATATTCTAAGAATCTTAAAAACATTTTATTTCCATCATCATTATCATATAGATCAAATAGTCATAGCCATCCATACATCCATTTCGAACCTCTTTGCCATGATATCGACCTCAAATCGAATCTTTTTGCTCAATCTCTTGAGGGGGAAAATGTACTAACATACTTTTTCCGCTGGGGCATCCGAAAAAATCAAAAATTATTTTAATTTCGATGTCGGCGGTATCATTCTTTGAATCAATGCAACGAGTACATTGCTTCAAAGAGGGTAAAAATGTAGACATTCAAAATTGACTCATGCATCTAATCATGCTTCATTCAACATTATTCCGTCTATTAATTAAATAAATCAATCTAATTAATTCACTAAGGTTATCTCTTTCGTTAAATAAATCATTTTTTATTTGATTATCTCCTAAAAGTATCTTGATTTAACTAAATAACACGTATTTAATTAAATGACTAATGATCATTATCTCATCTCATTTTGATTTATCTTAACCCACAAATCTAAGTCAAAATGTCACAATCAACTAATCACTAGCATGTAGTTAGTGCCAAGTAGCCAATCTTCTATAACCTATCTCAATATGTAGTACATGAACCTAAAATGATATCAATGTAGAAATACTGCAAATATGTTAGGACATGAGTATCATCATCTACACCATACTCAAATCACAATTCTTTCTTAAACTACCCTGTAGAAATGCCTCAACTCATATTGACTTATGAAAGAACTAACTTTGGAGTTTGTGCATGCTTTAATATTAACTTTGACATCAATGATAGCCCAAATAGGGTTGAAATCAATGAAAACACTTATTGCGAACAATGCCCCCATTTTCATTGATGGAAACACATATATGCTTCTCTCCCCTTTTTCATCAAGGGAAAAGGGCATGATGTTATCTTATTTATAATATCCAAAACTTGTATGAACTCTCCCTCACTATATACTACCCATGAGATGGAGATTCCTTAAAAATGGATGCTATGTATAGGAATATGTTCAAAATCCCAAAATATATTACAATCTTTCACAAAAGAGCTTTATAAGGACAAAATTGTCTTACTTACATTGTTGCATCATCATTGGAAGGAACAATATTCTTATGAATTACTTTTAATTGCTCCAAGGTTGCAATACAATCTATTATTTTTTAGTAGAGTATATGATTTTGACATTCAAATTCTATGCACATTTCTTTAGCTTCCTTTATTTTGCTAGGAGTTTTTATTTTTTGGTCCATATTTAGTATTTTTTCAATTAATCTAGAGAGTGATGTAGGCCACATAATGACTTCCTCTCTTAAGAGGTTGAATTCTTTCTTTAACTATTCTCTCTTGCTTAGAAGCAATAAAAATTGTACATAAATATTTTCAACTTGATGCCTAATAGATCCATCCATATATTTTGGAAAATCATAAGTTCTAGCCAAGGGTGTAATTTGTGACTCTATAGAGTCAATCTAACTTTTGATTTCTTTGGTGGAGCTTGGTCGCTTTAAACATAATTGATAAAGACTTTTTCCTTAATTCAAACAATCATTAAAATTTTATATGTTTTCCTACAACTAATTATTGTGTGCATCAATGCACCTATCAGAGGCATCATTCATTCTTTTGTCTTTTACTTTTCTTAAGGCATCTTGTTATACCTTTTCCTCCATGAGAGAGGTGCAACCTTTGAAATAATCCCTTAAGAGCTTTAATTTTTGTTGTAAAGATAAGGAGACAGATCAATATTTACTTCTAGTAAGCCTTCCTGAATACTCTTCACAATATTATGAATGAATTCACTTTTATTTTCAAGTTCTTGTAGGATTTCCTTCCTTGTAGAAAGCATGCAAGACATCACCAAGTTATAGCTTATGTAAGGGAGAAATGCTCAAGTGACTGGTCAACTTTTCCCTCAAAGGTGGGAATTTTTAGAATTTGAGGCATAATATTGGTTGAAACTGCATCTACATCCCTAGTAGTTATTTGAAAGAATCTAATGAGGAAGACCCTTAGCTTACAAAATCCTACTACTTCTTTGTATTGGTCTCCTTTTAACCTTAAACATTTTTTAGGATTACCTTCTATCTTTTTCTCCCCGCTTTCTTTCTCCTTTTCTTCTTCCTTTCCTTCTTTTCTTGTTTTCATATTGGAGATAATATTTCCTTCTTTCTATTCACAAAGTCCTTTAATTTATTACACATCCACTTTCATCAAGGAGGCACATTATGTTCTTTGTCAGATTCATTGTTCACTGTAGGTGAGATCTTAATTTTATTATGATCCTCTACATGTTGTGCATTTGTGCTTTCTGAAGGAGCAATTTCCTCATCCTATTTAGTATCTATAACTTCCACATCATCTATAGTTACATTTTCTTTAGAAACGAATACATTCACAATACATGAGTAGTCACATCAGGCATGTCTTGTGTATTAGAGATACCTAGAGGAGTTTGATCCTTGATTATTTTAGTATTCCTTATCCTTCAAATATTTTTGTTGTCTTTCCAAATATTTCCTTTTCCATCCTCCTTATTTCTTAATTGTCCTTCCCCATAAAAATGTTTATTTTTTGTTTGATTCTAAACTATTGAGCCTAATATTGGGACAATTTAACTCTTTCATCATGAGAGATAGATACAGTAGACTTTTCTAGTGCGTACTACCTGATTATGACTTCTTTAGCAACAAAATTCCCTTTTTTTCTAAAAACATCTAGAAAACTTATGGGAAGATGATTAATAATTTCATTTGGATCTATGATAAAACTATTTATATATATAATAATTTCCTTGTAAATTGTTTTCTTTTCATTATGAGATGATTTAGCATAAAGAGCATAAACTTACTTTAAAGTATCATGTTGCACAATTGCATTGATGGTAGCTTCAAGCTATAGAGGCACATATTTGGAAGTATCTAGAGGAAACTTCAAAGTTTCTTCATCAATTTCCTTTTCCATGGATATATCTTATTCTTCTTCTTCTTGATTTTTATTCTTTTTTCTTATCTTCAAAACATAAGATTTCATCTATTCTTCTTCAACTTCCACATTATCAACTAAATTTACTGGAGTATTCTTTTGTCTTATTTCTTTCTGTTTAGGTCTTGGCTTCTTTATTTCTATAGTTTTTATCTTTACTTGAACACTAGTAGCATCAGTTTTTCTATGAGAAGGAGTTTGAGTAGGTTTGAAAGCAATGGTAGTAGTAGAATTAGATCTAATAGTCCTTTTGGATGTTGGCATAGCAACAGTGGCACACTAGTAGAAAAACAAGAATAAATGACTAAAAGAACTACTAAATTTTTTATATGAATGACTAAGCTTGGTCACATGACCATTAGTAGTTTATTGTTGGTCATTTATAACCTAACCAAATTTATGACTAAACCATTTTTAGTCATTTATTAGTTGTTTTGATTGATTAATTTTATAGTATATTTAGTCATTGTAGGATGCTAAATCTGCACATGATTTGCGTAGACTAGCATCCTCGTAGAATAACATGACATTCCTCAAAACACATGGTAAGACCAAATCAAACATGCAAAGAAGAAATGAAATACAACCTATTCTATGATGGATTGGTGCCCTTTGGATGTGTAAAAGAGCCCTTTCCCAACCCTTCCAAGCTAATGAGATAGACAATGAGATGCTCTTGAGCTCAAGTTGCCTATAGTGGAGATGCTTTCAAATGTGGATGATGAAATGAGAGAAAATGTAATGCATTTATAGAAGAAGTTGGGAGAGGAGAAGCCAAGATTAGGCAATGTGGGACTAAATCCCATCCAATAGGAGAGATACACTTGTCATAATGGGATTGGCCCAACTTGTGCAAGTTTTCACCAATGTGCCCATTCAAATTTGAAAAAATGCAATAAATGCATGTGGTTGAGGGTTTAATGGGGGAATTGTCTTTGTCCAAAAAGTCAAATATGAGAGTTAATGAGGAAAAATGGGTGTTTTAATAAATCAAATAAAGTGATTTATTTTGCAAGTGGGAGGGTTAGTTAAGAGTTTAGATTTGACTCTAGTTGAGTCAAAAGCTAGAGAATGGTAATTATGATTAGAAGTTAATTAATTTAGATTAATAAACTTGGGGGATTTTAGGAGGTGACATTTGATTTAAATAATTTTGATTTATTGAATCAAATGAGAAGAAATGAATATGAGTGATTTAATATATGTGATTTAATTAAATTAGGAACTAGAGGAGATTTATTAATTAATTTGATTTAATTAATTAAAGAGGGGAGAATGATTAAATGTGATGTTTAATTAACAATGTTAATTTAGAAAGTCTACGTTTTTCCCTATTTGAGGAAATGTACTTGTTGCATTGGTTCAAAGAATGATGCCGCTAACATTGAAATTAAAAATTTCTAATTTTTCGGATGCCCCAGCGAATAAGAAGTATGTTAGTACATTGCCCCCTTGAGAGATCAAGCGAAAAGATTGAGGTGGATCTCGTGACAAAGAGGTTCAAAATGAATGTATGGATGGTTAGACCATATGATAATGATGATGAAAATTAGATGTTTGGAAGATGCTTAGAATAACAAATTTATATTATCCAAAAAATCTTAAATGATTACACAAATGAGATGTGATGGATGCAGGGTGGATGATGTTGTGTTATGATGATATGATGTGATTATGCAGGAGGCATGATGGATGCAGGATGGATGCATTGTTAGCACGAAAGAGGATAGAAGAATGAGAGGGATAAACCCTTAAATCAAAGAAAATGTAGAAGTCCAACAATTCTATTAGTCGTCGAGACTTCATTGGATATGATGATGATGTATTGTTTATCCAAGGATGGGACATAGCATACCTTTCTTTATGTTTGATAACACACGTAGGTGCAATGCATCAAGGTATTAAGAACCAGGATGGTGTGGCGCCTAGTGTGATGGACTTTGACTCGTCAAATAGATAGGAGTACTCTTGTTCACACTTGACAAACGTAACCTTATTCATAATGCAGTTCAAATATTCTAGACATCTCGGGCCAAAGCATAAAAAGGCAAGCCTTCTTATGTGGTCAACAAGATACCTAAAACATCTTTCCTACAAACAAACAAAGTACTCCTGACGAAGTTATTTTACAAGAATATCCAACAAGCATAGTAGATAAAAAGATAATGATCATTGCCCCATTCCTTTCTCTCTAAACATATTTTGTTTAGGCATCATCAAGAGGTCCTTGGAATGAGCACAAACTAAGATAAGTCAACAAAGACCAAAATAAAGTAAACAAACAAGTTGATGTTCTTCGTATCGCTAGCCAAGGCTAAACTACTGTGAGGTACCTGACGCTTATGTCCATCATGGGAAAGCTTCATCCTAGGACATGTTGTGATCAGGGTTTTGATGGGACTGATTGGGTGATAAGCTATTGATACTCCGAGTTGACCAACTTGCTTGCTTACTGACTTAGGCTTAAGACTCTAATGATTAGGTGTTCACTTTAGAACCTATTGAACTTGCTTCTGACTGACTCACCAAAGGGTGAAGGTGACGATTGACTTTATTATGAGTGATGAAAATCATGAGTGAAAATGAGATGAGATGGATGCACCATTTTGGGTTTTTTCAGATGTTTTCAAGCTGTTTTTGGAATTTTGAGATGTTTTTACAAATGTTTTTGGTATTTTCAAGATTTACGAATGCTTTTGGATTTTGTGTCTCGGGGGCCAATCAAGGATGGCCTTGCCTACGTTTAAGCTCAGAGACGACGTAGTTTAGATGCCAATTGACTGAATGAAAAGATAGATGGGCAAATGGATTGCCATTGCGACAAACGCCTAATCTACAATGTAAACTAGATGGACAAACGAATTCCATTACAATGAGCGCCTAAATAGATGGGCAAACGGATGTCATTGCGATGGATGCCTAACCTGAAATGTAAAGAAGATGGACAAACGGATGCCAATGCGACAAACACCTAAATAGATGGGCAAAGGGATGCCATTGTGACAAACGCCGAACCTAAAATGTAAACTAGATGGACAAACGGATGCCAATGCGATAGATGCCTAAATAGATGGGCAAACGAATGTCATTGCGAAAAATGCTTAAGGACTGACCTAATTGTCTCGGGGGATGATCAAAGATCAACCTTGCCTACGTTCAAGC
Source organism: Sequoiadendron giganteum (assembly GCA_007115665.2). Taxonomy (NCBI): domain Eukaryota; kingdom Viridiplantae; phylum Streptophyta; class Pinopsida; order Cupressales; family Cupressaceae; genus Sequoiadendron; species Sequoiadendron giganteum. The sequence goes on from CM021109.1 coordinate 89,586,569, forward strand.
TCAGAGATGACGTAGTTCGGCAAGCTGACTCTATTTTTGATTTTTGACAAATTTTTAGCATGTTTTGGATTTTTGAATGATTTGGATGTTTTTGAAATTTTGATTTTTGAATGTTTTTGAATTTTCGCATGATTTTGATAATTTGGGTGATGATATCAGTGCTCTATTTTTATTTTATTTTGTTGAAAACCAAGCTAAGGTTGATTGATCAAATTGATGGATTGATAGTTTGACTAAGTGTGTTAAGTGAAACAAAAGTGATAATGCACTTGTAAATTCTAGGAAGTTGTGTTATCCTAGAGTAAACTTGTACATAAGAGGATGGTTTGACTAAGTGTGTTAAGTCAAACAAGTTGATGCTGGATTGGATAACTTGACTAAGTGTGTTAAGTCAAATAAGATGATAATGCACTTGTAAATTCCAGGAAGTTGTGTTATCCTAGAGTAAACTAATGCACAAGATGATAGTTCGACTAAGTGTGTTAAGTCAGCCAAGGTGATAATGGATTGGATTCAATTGATCAAGATTGATGAAGCTTGATTTGGAACAAAATTGTTTTGATGATTTGATGTGACGCTGACGTGCACATTAGACGCAACTAATATGAATTGTTTGGATTGATGTTCTATGAAAGATAAAGCTTGATAAGGAACATATTGCTGTCAAAATATGCCATGGGTTAGTGATTTGGATTTTTTGGATCACAAATGCTTTGACCAATCTGATTTCATGTTTACCAATGTTCAGATCACCTCATAAGTTGGAGGACATAGATCAAGATTTATTCCTAAAGCGAGATGTCAATATCTACCCCCTAATGTCTTGCAATGTTTGAACGACCATGGGTAGATTCTTGGATATGAATTATCTTGCGATAAGATGAGGGTGTTCAAATAGAGGATTGCTCATTCGGATAATAGTTTCATGGCTCAGATAACTTTGGGTAGGATGGGATAAATCAAAATGACCCATGTCAAGATGTTTACCATAAACATGTGTGAAGTCCGCACCAAAATTTGCCAAGATCAAGATAACTTGGAGTATGGATGCAGATGGATAAACATGGATTGGATAAATGGTTCATGGATGAACAGATGATATGGATGAAATGTTGGCTTTATTATGTATGTGATAAGATGGTTTTCTTGAAATCGTGCATGTAGATGCTCGATTCTACACATGACGCTTGTTTGCCAAGTTTTCATCATGGTACCTGTCCAAAGCGCCACCGTAGTGGTTTTCACTAGATGATGATTTTTTTCTTTACTATTTTCAATCCTTTTTCTGATTTTTTTGGATTTTTGGATTTTTTTGTTGTCGCCAAGATGCCTGTTTGCCAGGTTTTCATCAAGGTGACCATTTTTTTAGGACATTTTTCTGATTTTTTTTATATTTTTTGAGAGATTTTAAACTGATGTTGAATCACCTGGTACTGTAGTTATTGATGCTTCTGTCATAATGTGCCATAGATATCCTGCTTGAAGAAGCTGCTTTGCCAAGACACGTGCACTTGAAAGCAACTTTTGAGATCCTTGATCTGCTTTGCTGATACCAGAGTTAACTCTCTCTTTGTGCGCACATCATGATAGAGTGACTTCTGAATCCTTATGATGAAGGGTCGTTGCCAATACATGGTCAATGTGAGAAATGGATATCATGTGTGGAGATGTGGATGTAGTGTGTTTAGGAATAAAATATGGATTGGTTGACAGTTTGGAACCTTTAACTCTCCAAACTTGGGAAGATGAGGAATAATGGATGGATACGGAAGTGTGCATGGAACTAGGACCAACTTCTTGATATACTTTGTATGTCGCTTGAGAAGCCTGATTTTTCTTTTGTGGACATCTTTGATGGATACTTTCCCCTTTTTTATTTTTCCCCATAGTTTCTTTGACAAATGGAGTTTGATAGGGATAATTTTTCTTTGTATTTTTTGGTATCCATATGTATTTGATTTTTCCTTTGTGCTTCTTAGCTTCTTTTTATTTGATAAAATTTTTCATGCTTTGATTCAAATCTTTCTTTTGATGTTGGTCCCAATTCATGGATGGGGTGATGGGTGGATGAAGATTCATAGTGTGGCTGGTTGTAGTATTGGCATTGGTTTCACCATAAGGATTCTTCGTGCTCCCTATGTTGATGTTTGTTTCAGACGAAGTTGCCCCCAATTTTGTGGAAGTATTACTGATATGTTGAGATCCCTTGATTGTCGAATAACCAAGGCCTTGACACTTAGGATTGCCAATAATCTGCATTGGTTCTAGGATACCCTGTTCATGTAGGCCTAATCCTCTGCCTTGATAATTCATCTGCGAAAAAAAATTATTTGCAATAGGATATGATTTACCTTGGGAACAAGGTGCTAATCCTTTTGTGCTTTGTTGTGGACCTTCAAAAGTGTCAGCTTCTTTAGTGATGAGATAACTTGCCCTTAAAAAGGTAAGTGATCCAAGTTTATAAGTGATAGGATCCTCCACATGTGGGATGCCTTCCTGATTGATACCTTTGGCTTGATCTTGTGAGATATCAAATTGTATTGCTTCATTAAGAAGTGTTGATAATTCATTGTCCCCATAAAACTCTTCCTCATGATTCATTTCTGATATGTTTTTACAAGATTTTTCTGATTCACAACTTCTGTAGAAGTCTTCTTCATGATTTGTTTTTGCTATGTCTCCATAATTTTCTTCATCTTTTTCGTGTGTACAAATATTAAGAGTAGGAGACTCTTTTTCCTTGGTAATGATGTCAAGAATATGAGACTCTTTTTTTGAATGAAGATCATCTACATGTCCGTCCAAAAGAAGCATCTCATGGGTAGATGGAGGGGTATGTGTTATATGGATATGATCATCATTTGCGACATCTTGTATAGACAGAAGAGTTCCCATTAGATCATTGTAGTATCTTGGAGATGTGAATTCTTGATCTTGAATAGTTTCAGAATTGCTTTCAATATGCTTTGGATCAAGCTCTTGACATGGGTCAATTTCAAAGGATGGATTGCTTATAGTGTGTTCTTGGACATTGTCATTAGGCATGGGAAGTGGCTTAATATCCTCTTGATCTTTGAATGGATTTGGATCAAGTGTTAAACTAGGGATTCCTTGAATATCTGTAACCATGAGGTCGAGGGATGTCAATATGTCGTTGGAAGGGCCATTGCTAGACCTTGATGGAAGATTCTGATCATGCTTTGGAATACGTTCTTGAGATATGTCCTCTGATTCATAAGGCGATGTAGAGACATTTTCAATATGATCATTTGTCGATGGATTACGGATTATGTCAATAGGATCAAATAATGTTAACACATCTTGAAATAGATCACTAAAAAGTGGCTCTTGATGAATGTTGAGCTGATCACTGGATGGGGTAGAAGCGTCTTCAAGATCTTGAACATTGTTTTCAACAATTTTGGAAGAGAGATTACCAATGTCTTCAACCATAGGATCAAGTGATGTTGACATTTCTTGAATTTGATCATTGTTGGGTATTTTTGGTGGATTTTGATCGTGATTGAAAAGTAGCTCTTGGTGTATGTTGATTTGATCCTTGGTTGAGGTGTAAACATCTTCAACGTGCTTATTGATAGATTGATCTTGATTTTTGATTTCAACAATTGTGGTGGGAATTTTTTGCAAGCTTTGTTGAGTGATTAATGCCTATGTTTGTTGTTGAGCCAACAATGCCTATAGTTGGTTGCGTCGTTGTTGTGCCAACAATGATTTTTGTTGGGCTTGTTATTGAGCTACTTGTTGATCCACGTGTTGATGGATTGCTTGCAATTGTGCTCAGAATTGTGCTTTCGCTTGTCAAGCTTGGTGTTGGGCCTGAGCTTGTGCTTGTTGGATTGCTTGTGCCATCTGAGCGGCATGTGCGGCTTGTTGGTTTCGGAGCACCTTTTTGCGGGAAGCTTCTTGAGCGGATTGCAACATGATGGAGAATGAATTGCTAGTGCTATGTTTTGGCGGTGGTGGTGGTGGTGGTGGTGGGTTGGGGATGGTGTTGATTGTTGGGATTGATTGGATGGTTGCCACCTGTTGTTGCAATATTGATGGAAAAATGGGAGGATTTGGTATGATGTTTTGATTTAGCATAATAGGTTGACTTTGACCATTTTTGTGGTTGAGAATCATATTGCCTTGATTTAGGTAGCTTTGATTTTGCATGGTGTTACCTTGACTTGAATCAAAATATGGAGTTGCCAATATATTGCAAGGATTTTGAACAACACTGATGGGATTTGCAAACATGTCTACCCCAAATTTTACCAAGTGTGGATTTGAAATGGTCATGTTTGGTAAAGTTGTACTTGGCATGTATGGATTTGGTGGGATAATGTTGTTTGAAAAACTCATGCATTGAGCGTTTGGCTGATAGATTTGCAGATTTGGACTTGGATTTAAATCTACCATTGGGAAAGGTGTTCCAAAATTTGGATTGGGCATACTCACATTTGTATCATTGAAGTTTGGAGCAGATAATGATTCCATGCATGAATGTGAGTTTCGATAATCAAGTGGTATTGTGAGACTTGGATATTTTGGTTAACTCGAATTACTCATGATGTATGGATCAATTTTATATTTTGTGTCCCTCTTGTGTTGAGATTGAGTTTTGAACCATAAAATGAAGATCGATTTTCAAGAATGTAAGAGATGAACCTCTAATCCTTTAGATCGGTCTAAACCTTAGGTTCAAAAAAAGCGAAGAACTAGGATAATTGAAGGACCAACGTGATAACGAGGATGAGATAAATGAAAGATGAGTGATACGGATGAATGGAAATATTAAAGAAACTTTCAAGGAAATCCTAAATTTTTAGGACTTGATTTGATTGATTGTGATTGGATTGATAGTTTGACTAAATGTGTTAAGTCAAACAAAATGTGCTAAATGCACTTGTAAAACCTAGGAAGTTGTGTTATCCTAGAGTGGATTTGTACATAAGAGGATGGTTTGACTAAGTGTGTTAAGTCAAACAAGGTGATGATTTGATAATTTGGCTAAGTGTATTAAGCCAAACAAGATGAACTTGTAAACCCTAGGAAGTTGTGTTATCCTAGAGAAAAATCATGTAAAAGATGATGGTTTGACTAGATGTGTTAAGTCAAACAAAGTGGTTTGATTTTGCCTAGCATTTTAGCATAACAGATGTTTACAAAGTTTCCAAGAGCTGTAGGTGAGGTGATTTTTGACTGATTTTGATGGTTGAGAGATGGATGAAAGTGATTGAATTGATGCTAGACTTGACCTAGAATAAAACTTCTTCTTACAAGACCTCGGTGTTGAGGAACACGCTATATTTCCTATGGGAGGAAAGCAAACCCTTCAAAAAGTTCAGGATTCTGTTGATAATAGAATGCATACAACTCAAGATTGTTTCTTGAAGCTTTTTTGTAAAAGTTGTAAACCAATCATTTTAGAAAACACATGTGTAATCGAATTTGTCTTTTTATCTTTGCTTAATGAATTCTTTTTACCAAAGACACTTGCTTGCTTATGTTTCAAACTATGTGTCTAATGTCCCACTTTTGTTTTCATCCCACAAAGTCCATTATGTGGAAATCAAGGAAAATAGGGCAAAATTCTCCTATGTTTAACCTTATTGAAAACAAATGATGATAGAATCTAAGCACTTAGAAACCTCTAAGGATATGATCCCTAGGGAAAGCAAGAGTGCTTAAATTCGTGAAAGGTATTTGTTTCCTAAAAGGGGTTTGAAATTTGAAGGTCATGTGAATGTTTGTTTTTCAATTGTTTGAATCCAAGCAAAGTGTTTTTGATTCCAAGCACATGTATAACCCAAGGATGATGAGATAATATTTTGTTGGGTTCCCACTTTGACGAATCCAGCTGCGCATATCTTGTGTGAATGGCTAAATGCTTGACCACACTGGCTCCCCTCCACGGCACACACTTCTCGGATCAGCCAAGCATTAGTACCCATGAATCTCCCATGGTATACCTTCCATTTCTACAACAAAACCGCATGTATAACATGGGGCGGCTTCAAAGGACATGACCTTTTGCACAAACAAGATAGATAAGGTTTTGGCCTTTTTCTAAACAAAGGGTTTTAATGCGGGCATTATGTTCGTGGGGGATTATCCAACGTCGGCGAGAGTCCATTTCTATCCATCTCATCAGAATAATCCTCGTGATTCTTGAACTTTCCTCAAGAATCCACACTTATATACCGGTTGGAAGTCGCTTGGCTTTAGCATGTTCCCAGTTGGGTCGTTCCCTTGGGTGAGTACTTTTTCCCACAAGGTAGGCCCTTTAAGTTAAACAAAATTGAATCAACTCATCTGTAGTTCGATCAACCTTTGTTTAGAAACAAAGGGAGAACACTCGCAACAAGTTTACTCACACTCGCAAAATGTTTTGTTCAATTTGAAGTTCCCAAAATGAAAGTGTGAAGGCAATCTTTTTGACAACTTAACATTACCAAAAATGATTTTGATTCTCAAGATCATTGTGAAGCGCGAGAGAAGTGCATACACATTTTAAATGATGTTAGTTTGTGAAAAGGATTACAAAACATGAAAGACACTTGTTCATTTTAATACCTCAAAGCAGTGATGAGTTCATTTTTAAAAGCACCAATTGAGATGTGAAGTTTGCCTTGTTCAATTTTAAGTCCAAATCGAAATCTAGTATGTGTCTAAGGTTCTTTTAAACCAACTTTGAAAAGATCAATTCAAATGGTTAATTTTAAACCCAAAAAGAAATGTGAGTTGGTTTAAAACAGAAAAAAAAGGTAGTGAATTGAAGCTCTAAAACAAGCATTAAAAAATGGCTTTTCCAAGTCTCGACTTCAAAATAAAGAAATTTCCAACTTCACTCTATTCACCTTTTGTCAACCTCCAATTTCAATCTTGATGTCAACCTCCTATTCCATAAGATTAAAAGGCAAATGGGTTATAGTTAGCATTTTCAAATATTTTAAAGAAAAACTTCTATTCAAGGACTTTAAAGAAAATATTCTTCCATAAAGAGAAAGTTTGCCAACAATGAGCAAAGTCTTTTTGCTGATATTTCAACATTAGAAAACTTAGAAGGATAAAGGTTTGACGAGATTTAAGTAGCATCTAAAATTTCATCCTCTTACCCTATAGGAAAAAATAAGAAAATATCAACATTAATGATACAAAGACTTTCCCATTGCCCAAACAATCTTTAATGATAGACAATAACATTAAATGAAGTTTTCCAACAGTCAAAGAAAAACATCATAATTTTACTCCATCTATCACCTGCGCCAACAATAAAGACTTTAACCGTTCTGCACCCTTCCCAATGATCATATTTAGAAGGTTATCTAGAGAATGCGAAAAAGAAAAAGAATGAAGACATATTCGAAGTCACTCTAGCATTCCTCTGTCCTACCCCAAGGTTGTCATTTCTTATTAATGCTTTAGTAGACTTTGAAAAGGAGTTTATCGATGCACCTAGCCTAAGCTATTTGTTGTGCTTGGATATTGACAAAAAACATAACTATTCAGATCGGTGGTTTGTTTCAAACAATAATTGACATCCAGAAATTTGTTGCCCTACAAATTCCCCTTTCTCTTTCAGGCTATCAGGATATAGCATTAAATCGTGCTTTCTTAACTCTCTAGATGAGCTGTAATTCTGATGGTTACAAGCCTTTCATATATTATTTTTGTCAGCTGAGTATTTACACCATGTCTTCCATAAAAAAATCAGATTACATTTTTCCTGAAGAAGTATGCATATTCATTCGATGAAAAATCAAGGGTTATTCGATGGTCAACTACATATCATGTGATAAATGTATCCATAGTCTAAGTAGATAATGAATGATAGACCATATTTACTTAGAACGAATGGAACATATCAAAACAAGTCTGAATATAGCTCTTGAGTGGAAAGAAAAACTAGAACATGGTTTAAGACTCCTATCGACATTTGTGCCATCCCTATCATTCTTGATGCCTTTGGATAGATGCATCTATCTTGTCATAGCAACATCACAAATTCATGAGGTAAGGCATCAAACATTCAAAAAAGGTGTTGTTCTGACTCTTGTTTACATACTGATATTCGAGCTATGATAATGGCGGCCCTGTCACAACGTAGAGAAAAATTCCATTGCTCTGTCAGCAGATTAGAAAGAGAGAAACTCCTCCTATTTGAAAGTTAGGAACCAAAATATAATAAAACTTTTTCCCCCCAACTTCCTTTACACACATTACCGTGTGAAATGAGCATTCATCATTCCCTAAAGATGTGTATGAAAAAGAAAAACAAAAAGTGGTAGCTCAAAGAAGACTTATGGACCGTTTGACCAATCCCTCATAGGAGCACAAGAAAAGGTACGTGAATTGTTTGACATAAGCCCTTGCAAATACAACCTTTTCTTTTCACTTTCCTGGAAGCCAAGGAATAACCCATGACTTCTACATCGCACTTCATGTGGTATCCATAGTGGAGGAGATAAATAATTTGTTTCACCTGCACCAAGGTCAAAAATCAGGCATAAAAACAAATGAAATTGCTTAAATTTTTTTTATAAAAAAAAAAACATTGAAGTCAGCAACTTTTATAGAAACGTTCTACCCAGAGTACTTTAGCAAATGACTAGATCATAATGGATTAGTGTGGACGTGAAAATCTGCAAATGGTTAGCACAATGACAAAACAACATAAATAGAAATTCCTATCCCTATGAGATAATACTTCATGATTCAAATGCAACCAAACAAAATTAAACAAAGCATCTAAACCATGAAATAAACCTATCCCATAGTGGATTGGTGCAACTCAGTTGTGTAGAAAGCTACCCTTTCCCAATCCATGATAAGCAAGATGCCAAATGATGAACAAGATTGATTCTCAAGTGAAGAGAATAACCTTGCAATGAGAATGAGTTGTTGCTAAGCAAATGGTGTTGTGATGAGCAAGATTGATTCTCAAATGAAGAGAGTAACCTTGCAATGAGTAAGTGTTGTCTATTGTAGATGATTTGTGTTGAAATGCTTTGCATTTTATAGATTGAAAGATTGAAAGATTGAGAGATTTTGAGGAATGTGGGATTATTCACAAACCAATGAGAAGGTGCCACTTGTCAAGTTGTGAGAGGGTGAGGAATGTGCAAGTCTTGGCCCATGTGCCAATTTGAAATTCAAATTTGGATGAAATGACATGTTTAGGGGGGATGAAAGGTGCAATAAATGCCATGTTTGACTTGTGCAAATAGCATTTAAAACCTTGTTGGAAGGGACAAGTCCCTTTTGGGGGGAAGATTCAAATTGGAAGAATATTCCATTTTGATTCCATTTTGAATGTAATTAGAAGAAATAATAAATCAAATAAATGATTTATTGGTGCAAGTGGGTGGGTTAGTTAAGAGTTTGGATTTGACTCTAGTTGAGTTAAAAGCTAGAGAATGGTAATCATGATTAGAAATTAATTAATTTAGATTAATTAACTTAGGGGATTTTAGGGATTTGACATTTGATTAAATCAGTTTGATTTATTAAATCAAATGAGAAGAACATAAGGATTAAATAATTTGATTTATTTAATGAACCTTAGGAAATTAATCAATAAATATTTTAATTGATTAATAGAAGAAATGAATGTTAATTTGTATGATGCATGATTGTTATTTTTGCATGTCTACAATTAGAAACAAGGATTGACTTCAGATACCGCCTAACAAGATTTATTATGCTGGATCTTTCTCTTTCATCGCGCGGATCTCACAAGACAGAGTCACATTTATTGGTGGAAAATCTGTACGATGGCTATTGCTTCTTCAATGCCAAAGAAATTTTAAAATGACAAGTCCAACATAAATTTCATTGTTGTTCATTTGATAATAATTAAATATCAAGCCAAGCAAAAAGTTGCATCATCAGTAATAAAAAAGAAGCAAGAATTTAATGCATGATAAACTCTCCAATAGCGGTCATGACATTGATTGAATTCTTGTTTTTTTTTTTGGATGATAAAACATATCAAGTACAGAATAGAAATTCACAATCTTGATGCTCCAAGATTTTTAGCTTATAATATGCCTAGTTAAGAACATCTAAATTTCTTCAAGGTGTAAATAAAATGTTAGCTTTTAGCCACTGAATGCTCTTTTGCTTCTAGCCTCCTTCTAGCGTCGTTTTGTAGATGGTGAAAATCTTCACATGATTTGCGTAGACTAGCATCCTCATAGAATAACATGACATTCCTCAAAACACATGGTAAGACCAAATCAAACATGCAAAAAAGAAATGAAATACAACCTATTCTATGATGGATTGGTACCCTTTGGATGTGTAAAAGAGCCCTTTCCCAACCCTTCCAAGCTAATGAGATAGACAATGAGATGCTCTTGAGCTCAAGTTGCCTATAGTGGAGATGCTTTCAAATGTGGATGATGAAATGAGAGAAAATGCATTGCATTTATAGAAGAAGTTAAGAGAGGAGAAGCCAAGATTAGGCAATGTGGGACTAAATCCCATCCAATAGGAGAGAGACACTTGTTATAATGGGATTGGCCCAAGGTTGTGCAAGTTTTGGCCAATGTGCCCATTCAAATTTGAAAAAATGCAATAAATGCATGTGGTTGAGGGTTTTTGGGAGGAATTGTCTTTGTCCAAAAAGTCAAATATGAGAGTTAATGAGGAAAAAATGGGTGTTTTATTAAATCAAATAAAGTGATTTATTGTGCAAGTGGGTGGGTTAGTTAAGAGTTTAGATTTGACTCTAGTTGAGTCAAAAGCTAGAGAATGGTAATTATGATTAGAAGTTAATTAATTTACATTAATAAATGGGGGATTTTAGGAGGTGACATTTGATTTAAATAATTTTGATTTATTGAATCAAATGAGAAGAAATGAATATGAGTGATTTAATATATGTGATTTAATTAAATCAAGAACTATAGGAGATTAATTAATTAATTAAAGAGGGGAGAATGATTAAATGTGATGTTTAATTAACAATGTTAATTTCAAATGTCTACAGTCACTAATTTAGTCATATTTATTCACTAATTTATGTCAATTGGTAGTATATTCAGTCAATTTAATTAACGTTAATTAGTATTATATTTAATCATTTTAATTGACCAATCCATTAATTGGTATTAAATATAATCATTTTAATATTTAATTTTTGTCATTTGGTAGTTTATTTAATTATTTTTGTTCACTAGTGTTTGCCTAAAAGAGATGGAAATGAGACAATACTTTTGAGGTTTAAACATAAAACATAGAAAAACATAATCAATCATTCATTTGAACATAATGAAACAACTATTAAGAAGGAAAATAACTGAAATCTAATTGAGAAAAGATGTTTTCACATTAGATCGAAGACTTAAATATGTGTCTTTGCATTGAAAAAATGTGTTACAAGGTGTGTTTCTCAGTGGTGTGACTGAGAAATTTGAGTTACAATGCTCTATTTTTTGCTTATGTAGCTCCAAAACATGAAATAACTACTTGAAAAGTGAAGCCTAAGGGTCCTATATCTCATTCCAAGCATGGGAGAGCACATAGGAACTAAAATTGACTAAGATTTCATCCTTAAAAATAGGGAAACATATTTTATATGCCCAAGAGGTCTTCTTGCTTGACTTGGTCTCTCCTAGCTCCTAAAAATGTTCTCCAACTAGTTGTGAAGCTCCTAGATACCTTCAAACTACCCCCAAAAAGCTCAAACTATTGTCCTTGTCACCATATTTTCCTTTACTATTTTCTAATCCTCTACTAGATGCTCTCATGATGTATTTGACTACTCATAAAACTACCAAACTATTAAACCTTTTTCATGAATGCTCAAACTCCCCTTTGAAAAACTTAACTTGTTTTCCTTGTCATCCTTTTATGAGGTTTTAGTAGTTATGTTCATGCAAGACAAAAAAGCCTTCATTTTTGGTTTCAAAATTTTCCATAACTATAATCTTATGGGTTTAAAACTTCCCTTAACTCGATTCATAAACTTGTGGACTCTTAATTAACTCTCAAACTGGTAATAAGTGTCACCAAACTGACTATTTTGTGTATTTACCCTTCATGATTGTATCACTATACTTATAAACACCATGACACTGAATTCTTCTCTAGTTTAACATTTGAAAAGAAAAACTATCCACTTAATTAACATCACAAGGTCATTACCAACACAACCAATATGTGCCAAGTAAAGTTAAAAGAACAACAATATTGTCCTTAAACTAATGACTATACAAACATCATAAAATTCCATGGTCTAGGTTCTTAGCACTATTCACTGATTAATAGGATTGTACTCTCTCCAAAGAAATTTAGGTTTTTTGAGGTATACAACTTGCCATTCCAAAACTATGATATCTTCCCTTTTTGTACTATATGCACAAGTTTCATGAGATTTTTCATTCATTGAATAGACTTCAATGTAACTCTATCCTCTACAATGCATAGACTACCCCCATGTCTATCCATGCAACTTAGATTAGTGTAGGACGATGTTTCTGCTCACCCGACTTCCTTTCACACTTAACCAATCTCTACTTTGAAGAATGCAAATTACCACCCCATAAGAATTCCCTTGCGAGAGTATCCAAATTCTTAATGAATTTGATAGGGGAAACCTAGATCATGCAATAATAATTAGGAAGAACTTGGACCAAATTTTTTAGAAGAGTTCTCCTAGTGAAGGAAAACCACTTATGGGTTCAATGATTGAATCTCACATGAAATTTATCCATTCTATTCTACCATGTCCCCTTGTGAAGTGGTCAAGCAGAGATAGGAATGCCTGCATAGATCAAGGCGATATTTCTTATTTGAAATCTAATAATTTGAGCAGTCTGAATAAGAAGAGGTGTATTGATAAAGAAGATGTAGGATTTATGTTCATTTATCTATTGATTTGAGGCCAATAGATAAATATCCAATGTCTATCTAAAGTTAATAGTTTCACTATTTTTTGTAACTCCCATCAGTGCGGTGTCATCTAAAAAACTGTAAATGTGAATATGAAGGCAAGCCACTACCCCAACTCCATCCTTGAATAAAAACTTGATTAACCTCATACTTGATGACTCTCCCTAATCCCTCAACTAATAAGGTAAATAAATACAATGATAGGGGATCCCCTATTGAAGAACTCTTGAGGCTCTAAATAAAGATGATGACTCATCATTAAATATCACTAAAAATGAAGTAGACGTAACACAATTCATCACCTAGTTAACCCAGCCACCACCAAATCCAAAAGCTAGCAACACTTTTCAAAGAAAATATCATTTGACCCTATCATATGCTTTAGACATTTTTAATTTGATAAACACAACCTTCTCCTTTGAAGTCACTATGGAATGAATAGTTTTAGCAACAATGACCATTCCATCTAGAATTTTCCTATCTACCAAAAATCCTCCTTGTTCTTAAAAAATGAGCCTATTAATCCACAACTTTAGCCTTTTCATTATTAGCTTGGAAATAATTTTATAAATGACATTACAAAGAGCTAAGGGCCTAAAAAAATTAAATGAATTAAATCCCATTCATGCTTGGGGATAGGAGATAGAAAATCAGAATTCATAGCTCTAAACATCTCTTTGGTCATATGAGATTCTTGCATTACCTCTAATAAATTAAATTTTATAACTTCCTTGAATTCCTAAAAAAACTTTAGTTGGGAACCCATCAAGACTAAGGGATAAATCCATTTCTTCATTTGTTAAATAATTATTTCCAACACATTTATCAAAATGGGGTGAATAATATTCTCATTCATTTCCATAGACACTAAAGAGGGAATAATTTAAGCCAAAATATGATTTTCTTATGTGATTGCATAGGGAAAATCTTCCATGAACAAAGAAGAAAAATATTGTGAAGCCTCCCTAGAAATTTATCTTAAGGAAATTAGATGATCTCCCTATGAAGAAACAAGATATGTGATCATATTCCACTGCCTTATTGCCTTGACTGAATTAAAGAAGAATGTTGTATTCTTATGACCGTCTTGAAGCCACTCTACCTAGCCTTCTACTTCCAATAGATCTCATCATGCAATTACCATTCTTCAAGATCATTTAAGGCAACTGGTTATTCCTTAAGGGAATATTCACTAAGACCACAATCCCTAATCTAATGGGTGATAGCATCTAAGTGATGCTGAACAACTGACTTCAGTAGGAAGATATTACCAAAGCATCTCCTATGGTGCAGGAGCACCAAGTTGCTTTCAAGCCTCCATGAAGCCATTTGTAAATAGTTGGTCTATTTTATGTATTGGGTCTTATAATAAGGTTTATCAAGAAATTTTATAGGTGTTTGAGTCTTAAGAAGTAATATTTGAAGTCATTTGTCAAATAATGTTTAAAGTTGTTATATATTGTAAAAATTGTAAAAGTTGCTCAAGAAAGTTGTCAAGCAACCTGTCAAAAGTGTCATTAAAGTGTTTTGTCAACAAACTAACTAAAAGGTGGTTGAAAATAGCTGGTTTTGGTTGTAAATTTATAAGTACATCCTCCAAAACTCGAATTGGAGAGGTTGGAGAGGTGGGAGACATTATTTGTGGAGTTTGATGAATGGCAACCTCAAGTTTTGTATGCATTTTCTAATTTTTAGATTGTTTTCAGGTTGAAGTTGTGCTTTGTACAGCCTGATATGGACTCAAATAATGGATTATCATATATGTATGGAAATATCTCTGTTTCTAGTTTCCAATTCTTTTTGTCTCATTGAATTTTATTGATTTTTGTGGAAGATATGATTATTTTGGTGAGGGTAGGTTTGAACACTGCCTAGGGTTTGCAGTTTTGGGAAAAATGGAACAACGTTATTTTACACCATTGGATCTTCATAAAAATTGGAAGGGAGGTCTATAATTATGATATATTAAATCTCACCGAAGCGATTGGCTTTATTATTTGTTGTGTAGAATTTATTAATGATTGTTCATTGCATTAAATTGTGGGCTACCATGGCTATGTTTCTAATGTGATCTAGAATGCACTTAATAATTCTTTGAGATGAGTAATTTTATGAAATTTGTCAATTAAATGGAATGTTGAGTTGTGAATCCTCTTTCCTTTGCATCAGTTTGGTATTAGAGCCTGAAGATGCTCTGGGAAGGTTGTTTTTGGTTTGTGTGTGGTTGTTTGTAGGTTGAGGAAGGAACTTGATTGCCTAGGTGAGGCAAGGTGAAGTGGAAGCAAGGAGAGACTTGCTTGTGAAGATGGAATTTTTGAGAAGATGTTGGCAGGATGAGGATTCACGAAGGAAGAAGGAAAGAGAGGAAAAGGAAATGAGAAAGAATGAAAGAAAGAAGGAAAGAAGAAAAGAATAATAGAGTTTAAGAAATCCATGGATGAGATAAGCCAAAGGTTGGAAAGATTAGACAAAGAACACCAACTTCTTAAGGAAGCACAAAGGAGTTGGAATATACCAATGTCAAAGAGGTTAAGATGGCCTCTAAAGAAGATTATGAAGAAGCAAAGAAAACAAAAGAAGGCAAAAAATGAGACAAAGATAAAGTTTGAATCTTTTGTTCAAGTTGAGCAAGATAAGTTACAAGTTGAGATGCATGATATTTTGATTGTGCTTGAAGATGAACAAACTTCTTTGTTGGTTAATGAACATGTTGATGTTGAGATTAGTGATGTGGTTGTTGTTGGTACTCAAGTAGTTGATGAAATTGTTGTTGATGAACAAGTTGAGAAGGTTTTTGATGTTATTGATAACCCTTGTATTGATACTCAAGTTGATGATGATAAAGTTGTTGATAACATTGATGTTGATATTCATGATCAAGTTGTTGTTGGTAATAAGGTTGTTAATAAAGATGTTGTAGATCTATTTGACAATGAGGTATATGAAGGTTTTCAAGAGTATGATGCAGATTATATATGGTACTCTAATGATAATAATGAAGATATAGATGATGCTATTGAGGTTTATACACAAGAAATGGAGTTTTGGAGCCTAGATGTTGAAAAGATGATTGATAGTCTAAGAAGGCATAAGAAGAAGAAGAGGAAGACAAAACCATGGGTTAAGATGAAGATACAAGTGTTTGTGATTGCAGGTGATAGTGAAGATGCATTTCTTTTTGCAGGTGCTTTATTTTATGTTAACTCAGGGGACTTGAGTTTTTTCTTCAAGGGGTGTATGGTGCAGGAGCACCAAGTTGCTTTCAAGCCTCCATGAGGCCATTTGTAAATAGTTGGTCTATTTTATGTATTGGGTCTTATAATAAGGTTTATCAAGCCATTTTATAGGTGTTTGAGTCTTAGGAAGTAATATTTGAAGTCATTTGTCAAATAATGTTTAAAGTTGTTATATATTGTAAAAATTGTAAAAGTTGCTCAAGAAAGTTGTCAAGCAACTTGTCAAAAGTGTCATTAAAGTGTTTTGTCAACAAACTAACTAAAAGGTGGTTGAAAATAGTTGGTTTTGGTTGTAAATGTATAAGTACACCCTCCAAAACTTGAATTGGAGAGGTTGGAGAGGTGGGAGACATTATTTGTGGAGTTTGATGAATGGCAACCTCAAGTTTTGTATGCATTTTCTGATTTTTAGATTGTTTTCAGGTTGAAGTTGTGCTTTGTACGGCCTGATATGGACTCAAATAATGGATTATAATATATGGATGGAAATATCTCTGTTTCTAGTTTCCAATTCTTTTTGTCTCATTGAATTTTATTATTTTTGTGGAAGATATGATTATTTTGGTGAGGGCAGGTTTGAACACTGCCTAGGGTTTGCAGTTTTGAGAAAAATGCAATAAATTTAGTTTACACCATTGGATATTCATAAAAATTGGAAGGGAGGTCTATAATTATGATATATTAAATCTCACCGAATCGATTGGCTTTATTATTTGTTGTGTAGAATTTATTAATGACTGTTCATTGCATTAAATTGTGGGCTACCATGGCTATGTTTCTAATGTGATCTAGAATGCACTTAATAATTCTTTGAGATGAGTAATTTTATGAAATTTTTCAAGTAAATGGAATGTTGAGTTGTGAATCCTCTTTTCTCTGCATCATCCTATTCCATTTTTTGAGTTGTTGCTTTAAAAAATATAATTTCTTGATAAAGGATGACATCATCTTGTCATAGACTGGCCTATTACAATTTCACATGTCAATCATTAGATCCTATAGCTAAGGGTCTCATGACCACATAAGTTGAAACTTAAAAAATGTATTCTTATTTCCCCCGCCAATAAAGTTGAGAGTTTGATAGGCCAATAATCCAATCCGCTTTACTCCAATATCTCAAAGTTGGTTGCCCAATTGCTACCTATCCAAAAATAAGAAACCAAAAATATGTCAAATCTCTTTGAGATAAAGTCTTTGCCACATGTTCTATTACTCCAAGTATACAAACCATTAATAGGCTTAACATCCACCAAATTTTAGAAGGGAACATTATCTTGGATCATAATGGAAAAAGGGTCCAACCTTTCCACCCCTCCCCTCTTTTCTTCCAAGATGATAATAACATTAAATTCCTGAACCAAAATCAAAGGGTATAAGGGAACTAAAGCCCACAGTACATTGAATACGAGACTAGAGATGAGATTTTCCAAAAATATCGACTAGATCATAAACATTAGAAAATAAAGAAGTTTCTCCATAATCCAAACTAGAAGCAACAATAGAGATAGAAAATCTACTAGAGATCCACCAAAGAGGGCTAGTATTCAACATATTCCATAAGCAAGCTACGTCCACTACATTACCCTGAGCACTAATAAAATCACATTGCTATCTCCACCACAATTTTGATTCCATGTTACACATACTTTCCATTGACAACTTAGTCTCCTAGATGATGAAAGCATTCAATGAATGAAATTTTACCAAATCTTGAAAAACAAAAATTGTAGGGCCATTGTTCAAGTCCATTGCATTCCAAGAGAGGGCATTCATCTCTTAGAATTGTAAACATGTGTCAATGGTTTTGATAAACCTCAACTCCACTAGTGATTCTCCCATTAATTTAATTTTATACAAATCCTTCTTCCTCTCCACCTTTAGAGATTATCTATGGCTTTCTTCTTGAGATTCTTTGTTTGTATACCTAAAGTTGGTGGATATCTACTTGCTTTCCCTAAATCCTGATCTACCTTCCACATTGGAAAAACAAACTCAACCAAATACAATTCATCAACCCTCTAGTTAATTTCAATAGTTAGAGGAGCATCAAAATTCCCAGGTGCAAGACTAGTATCTAGATCTATGTAAGAAGAATCCCACCCACCCAAGTATCCTAAATATCATCAAATATGGTTGCCACAAGATCCACATCCAAATTACCATCCCCAAGATTCAACTCCCTTGGATTCTCCTCTTGAAGGTCAAAATCTACTAACACAACAAAATGATTGAGAAGCCTCTCATCCTGCCTATCTTTAAGGGTTTTTTTTTTTACCACTACCCTTATTGTGAGGCTTGATTGGAACAAAACCATCCTTGTCTACTTCCTCCCCTAAAATAGGAGTATTTCCTTTGTCCATATTATAAGAATATTGATGGGGAGGCTCATTAAGATGGGCTTTTGTATGGTTAAATCTAGGACATCTTCTTTGCAAGTGTCCATACTCATGACAAATCCTACATTAGAATGATGACGCTTCATAATCCAAGTATTGAATCCATAATGAAGAGCCGAGGCATATTCCTAAAGTGTCTTGTAGAGGATTATTTAAATCAATTTCAATGCATATATGTAGGCTTAAGAAATTATATTTTTATCTAGTATTTGTTGTGATGGACCCACTAGCTTGCCTAGAAATAAAGCGATCATATGAAGAATATCATTCGTCCAAAATTTTGGTGGGAACCAAGGGAGCCATGCCCATATAGGAACATGAGTTGGAAGTTCCTTTATAGGATTAAAGCCAACTTGATTATAAAAATAAGACCCCCTCTCAAAGATCTTATTACGATCAACTAAACAATTGAACACTACCATAAAATGATTGTTAGCCGCTAGCATGACCTCCATCTCATCTTCAACATTCCATGCCTGCTAAGCCCAAGATTCTAAAAATGAAAGAGAAACCTAAATCCCATGAACTTGCAAATTAAAGTATGATTCTTGAGGAAATTAACGTCTTGTTCAATTGAGTGTTGTTGAATCACCAATATTGGCCTATCCTAACTCCTTTCCAGGAAACCATTAACTTCCAAACTTCGAGGATCTCCATTCTTTGGTGATCCCTCCCCACGTAAGGACTTGCTCAACAAATTGTTAGCACTTGCATGTAAGGATGAAGAAGGGGAATTCCTAAATAATACCTCTCATAAGGGTATATTATGCTTCAAACCTACACCTCCAATCGACACCATACTCACCACTAAGGAAGAAAAAAAGCACTTCGAAAGGGCCCTTCCCAAGACCCTTTAGACATAAATTTGACACCAACAATACCCACCCAAGGAATAATATAGACACGTACTTCCTCCTTGGACAACTCAACTCCCCCACCCCCTGTGCTTGGAAGACAACTACATGCGACAAGAACACACCTTCATAGAGAAATAAGGCATTTGAGTAGTATACAATCCACAACTAGGGCCAAAATTCCCTAGCACATATGGCACAAAAACACCATACCCTTTACCTTCAATCCACATTCTTTAGTGCCTACCTATTGCAACTTTCAAAATTCTACCATATTGATTGTAGGTTAAAAGAGACAAAGATTAAATGGAGAAGCTAAGTGTATTATGCATTTTCTCATTGCTAATTAATATAAGCTTATACTCTTTATGGTGGTGGTTTCTTTTATCCAGAAGGGTTTTTAATATTTATCATTGTTCTTTGATTTGTGGGTGATTTTGTGGCTGCCAAAGCTCTTTCTTTATGCTCTTATTATTATTGATTATTGATTTATTCAACCATAATAAATTAAATTTTATCATTAAAATTAATGCATTATTGTTACTTCTAATCCATATTCTCAGCATCTTTGTGAGTTGACCTAAGAGAACATGTCTTTGTAGTGACACAATGATGACCCTACCAAGGTATTCTCAAATATTGTCATCTTCAAACCCCCTAAAAGATAGAAGGAACAAAGATAGATCTAGGAAGTGAAAAAAAAAGTCTTACAATTCACTAGATCAAGTCTATTTTTGCCATTGTAAACTCAATCCAAAAAAAACAAAGAACAATAAGAAAATTGAATTATTTTCTAAATAATTATATATTAACAAATTGTGAATAATTGAACGTGTATAAATATATGTATTTATAAATAATATTATAATAAGATGTATATAAAATATTATGAGATATTTTATAATTAAATATGTGAAAGTGTACATGATATGATTGAGTATTTATTAAGCAACAATTTATTAAATAAGAAAAAACATATAAACTAACGAGCGCTGACCAAAATTAAAGGAAGGAATCATAATTTTCATGTATAGCAGAATTAATGAGGCATAGAGCGTGTTTTACAGAGATGCTTGGAATTTTTTAACGATAAATTCAAAATTAAAAATAGAAACGTTTCATCTATGACGTATGATTTCCCATGTTTATAAAACGGTAAACAGGTGGCAACTGCATGAAGAATTGAGTGAGCTGGCAATAGCTTCAAAAATTGTATAAATAGACAACCTCGAGTGTGGAATCAGAATATTCCGACACGTCCACATCCATAACAGCGCCTTGGGCAGCGACAACACATCGATGATGGCAGAAAAATTCGACTGAACAACCACTCACAAAAAATTAAATAGGTACATTCATTCTCGACAACTTGAAATGAATCCAATAAATGCACTGTGGTGACTGTCTGGAGTCAACAAAATGGTATGATATGCATGAGGATGCATGCATGGGTGCATGCTACGTTGCCCTAAATTTGAGTTTCGATGGCACAGGGACGAAATAACTGCATATTATCTCGCTGAATTTTTTTAATGAATGCAATTAAATGTCTTTAAATACATAAATATATATAAATTAATCATATAAATAATTCTTTTGTTAGTTGGATCTAGTTAGGAAAGTAAAGTGTAGGAATTGAAGAAAATTTGAGTTATAGTTTTGAGTTATGGTTCAAACATTATGATCACAATAATAGATAATTATATTTTGGTCATTGCGACCAATAAAGGCCCCTTACAAAAACATACCACATTGACAAATTAAGTTTATCCAACATGGTTGTGACCCAACACCTAGGGCCTTGAATGTGACTTAATCAATAGATTGGTTATATTCCTAAGATAGGTGGGGTCACTTCACTCTACCCATGTTGAATGTGTCAATTTGGGCATCAAAACTATCCTTACTTGCATGCTTTATCGGATGAATACCTTGTTATCCCTAATCTTTGACATTAAATATTTTAACTCACATATATTTTTGAATTTTTAGAGTTGTAGATACAAATATACCTTTATTTTCTTTCTTTGGGCATAAGGTAAGATGTTCTCCCAACCTTTGGTCCTCAACAATTGGTATGGGGTTTTTTAGTATCCATAATCTCTAACTCCTAGAAATATCCTTCATATATCTTGTTAGAATAAGTGATGTAGGGATATTATTATTTTCTTTTCTCTAGTATGGGTTATGATATATCCATAAGTCCCAATACACAACATTCTTGAAACCCCAAAAATCACATGTTTCATACTATTCATTCCTATGCTCTAGCTTCATGCACAACCTAGGTCACCTTTAATGGCCAAGTTTGGTTATACAACTATGCCAAGGGATTTTTTCCCCCAAAAATAATTTCCCATCTCAAGAGTGTAGATTCATATATACTTTTAGTGATGAAAGATGAATGCAACCATTTATTCATTAATATGAAGATTTAATTCTATCTCTTAATGTTCTTCACACCTATTTTAGATTTATCATTTAATGAATTTCATAGGATATAAGATTTCCTTACATGTTTTATTCATGACCTGTAATTATTTGTTGATTTTGAAAGTATAGGGCAACCAACAAACTACTATACATGGTCAATCATTTCTCTCTTCTAGTAGAGTTGGTAATTTTCTCTCCTACACAAAACTCCAATTTGAAAGAGATTCTAGGGTTTTAACTCATTCAAGTTCTAACACCATTCTAGAGAAATATATTTTATAAATCACAAAGAGGTTATTATTGTAGACAAGTAAAATAGACATCTTACATCTCGCTCTAAATAACATGAAATTCTCCTATTAATTAGTCAAAACAATTTATTGATTAATATCCTTAGCTTCATCAGACTTAATTAAATAAATCAAATTATTTCATTAAGTCTTTAAGTTCTTCTCATTTGATTCAACAAATCAAACTGATTTAAATCAAATGTCAAACTCCTAATATCATCCAAGTTAATTAATCTAGCTCTAAACATAATTACCCATTCTCTAGCTTTTGACTCAACTTGAATCAAATCTAAACTCTCAACTAACCAACCCACTTGCACCAATAAATCATTTCTTTGATTTATTAAATTCATCTAATTTTTTTCAAAAGAGCATCAAGATGGAATATTCTATCAATTTTGAATCTCCCCCCAAAGGACTTGTCCATCCAACAAAACATTAAATGCTCTTACACATGTTCTTACATGTCTCTTGCACAAGTCAACTTAGCATTTAATGCACCTTTCATCCCTCCTAAACATGTCTTTTCATCCAAAATTCAAATTTAAAATTAGCACATTGGCCAAGATTTGCACATTCCTCACCCTCTCAAATCTTGACAAGTGGCATCTTGTCATTGGCTTATGAATGATTCCACATTCATCAAAAGCTCTCACTCTTCCAACCTTGAATCTATAAAATGCAAAGAATTTCTCCAAAACAACTACAACAAAAATTGGAGAACAACACATTTCATGCAAGGCCACTCTCTTCATTTGAAAATCAATCTTGCTCTTCATCATCTATCATCTTGGCAATCTTGCTTATCAGGGGGTTGAAAAGGGCTTTCTTTCCACATTTCAAGAGGCACCACTCCCACTATGGAATAAAATTTGATCTTTCTTATGCTTTTACTTAGTTGTTTTTGTTCTAATTTATCTTGTTGGTTTACGAATGATCAAATATTTCATAGGGATACTCTATTTGGTTTGCTTGATTTAACTAGCAATACTAATGTTTGTTGTTTTTTGAGCAAATGCAAAAAGGGCATCCTACAAATGGTGCTAGAAGGAGAGCATTTCCAATTAAATTTGCATGAAATTTCTACTTCTGTTATTGAATATGTATGAGGTTTCGTATTAATCTTTGCTCTAGATTTAGTTATTTAACAAACTTGTTACAGGAAAGATCTTTTCTTATCTTTTAAGAGCACAAAATATCAAGAAGCTGAAACAATGTTTTCTGGTCCATATAGGCTGTGTCAATCCTCTTGTTGTCAGTCCTTATTTTAAGCTTTTGTTTCTCATTATTAGCGTCCTCGGTAATCTTCAAATACATGCTATGTTAAAGATTTTAATGTGATCAAAGTTAATGTGAATAGAACTTTTGTATACAGTAGCAAAAAATCAACTGCTGGCTACCTAGTACTGTTTTACACGCATCTTCCACATTTTCTTCACTTACACATGTCTTTTGGTTAGACAAAAATTTTTGTGCATGGCTTTCAACACATACACTTCTGGGAGTGTTTCAGTTAGTGACTGGGAAGGCGTATGAAAGCATGAATAGAGAAAATAAAGCATCTCTATTATGAGGAAGGCCCATTAAAATGAAAACTTGCTGGTAGACAGGCCCTTGGTACATTAGGAGGGCAGATGTTGATACCTGATTGCTTGTATTTTAGAGCCCATCTTCTGTAGCTCCTCATCTTTCAACGACAGATCCCTTTATAACTATAATTAACATTTCTTGAAGGTATTCTGTCCAACAGTCCACGTGCCTTGTCCTTTTTTGCTTACATGTCTATCAAAGCTTTCCAACTATAACATCTGACAAAATTTCTCCATGATTCTAAGCTTTTCATGGATGTCCATACCCCATTTCAAACCTTCCATGCTAGGTGCAGGTGATAGGGACGCTGATAAAAGTTGCAGAATTCGGCTTTAGAGGTCTGCTAATAGCATTTGCTTGAAAATGATCGATGCTCTTACAAAAAAAAAATCCATTTTGTACCTATCTCACAGTCATTGCAGGCCATGAGACCACATTTCTTAGAGGACTTCTATCAAACAGTTTGCGCACCTTATCTTTTTCATACTTTTCCTTGGGGGCAGTCTATCAAACAGTTCCCATGCCTTATTCTATGCTTTCACACGTTTTTATTCCCTGCAAGCTGTTGAATTTGAATTTACACCTGCCAATAGCGTAAGCTTAGAATTTTTTTTTAAAAATGCCCTTGATAGCTGGTTCCTGAAATGCATAGTACTGTTTGCGTCGATCCTAGAGAAGCATTCGCTGCTATCTCTACGCTATGTCTTTAGACATGGAACGAGGGAGCTTGTATTTTCAGTACATGGATAGTTGCATTTGTAGATTGTGTTTTCCTAGAAGCGTCACGTCTGAAAGTTCACATGCCTACTCTACACACCCGCATTTTGCAAAGTATCCGTACATACAGTTGTTTCAAATCTGTACGCCTATTTTGGTCCAATGCATTATCATAATATTTGATCAAGTCTATATATCGGTTGTTTTCTTTATGTCACTAAGTCTAGCTTGTATTCAAAATCACACAATTGTTCGTTGAAGTTTATGCAGATGTTTCGACTGTGAATGCTAGAAAGCAGTGTTGTACGTGGCCGACAAAAATTGCATCCATTTGCAGTCTTAAAAGGCGCGTATACGTTCTTCAAGATTTTCATATCTGACTCCAACGACCACCTTCAATACTCTGCCGCTAGGTTTTCAAAGAAAATTCATTCTTTACTAAAGAGTCATATCAAACATCTTGTCAATGCACCCACATTTTGCATACGATATATATCAGGGTAGCGGCAAATACAAAATCTGTCAACTCTCCCCGTCTTTTATGCTTCACTAGATGTCTACACCCTATTCTAAAGCTCTCATTGCGTGGGCTGAGGGAGGATGCGTAAGGAATCAAGAAATTCTTCGTTGTACTTACCAACTTCTTTTGATAGTCTAAAGATTTTTTATTTCCATGCTACAATCAACGCATTCCATAAAACAACGTCTCTTTGAGGCATCTTGTCAATCAGTTCACATTCCATACATATCTACCAAATCGATGGTGACAGTGTTATCCTTGATACTGATAGCTCCTTTGATACTTGGCGTATGTTAGACTCCTTATGATATCCTGTGATTTATTTTCTTCTAGATTTGTGGCCCTTATCCCAATGTATCACCCCACTAATTCTGACCATGTGAAGTAGGAGTTCCTATTGTGAAAGTGGCACTGGAATGAGTTTATTTTAATGTTTCTCTTACTAGAAAATATTTTCTGCAAATCTTTTTCGTGTGAGTAGCTTCATAAATGATCTTTATTCACTATCTTTGCTATACTAATTTTGTCTTGTTCAGTAATATTGATTTAAAGCATTCACTATTCACCCATGTCTCACATCTACTTTCTTGGGGAAATGCACTTTAATATTGCTGCTCTCATTGGATGGTTGTGTAGGGTACCTATAAGAAGAAATCAAGCTTTTTCGAGTGGCATTGAATATTGACTAGTTCTCCAAGATTTCCTTTTACATTTACTATCATTGTCTAAGGAACATTTGGCATAATTTCAAATCTGCATTGTGCAAACATTGATGAAGAGTAGTAGCTAAAGTTATTTGATTATGGAGATTAGATGAACAAACACCTTGAAAAGAAGGATTCTTATTAATGCTTCTTTTATAAGTTCATAATTTCTAGTCATTTCATTTGACACCTTTCTATTGTTTGAAGTAAATTCTTAAAATGAACTTAAATAAATAATTTGATCCTTGCGCAATGGTCTCATTTTATTTATTTATTTTTATCTTGTAGGAGGAGAGATTTCATTTGCACAAGGAACTTGCAGCATTGAAACATCAAAAACAATTTGTGGAGAAGATTTGAGTTAAAGAAATTGAACATCGAAATTAAGACTTGAAGAGCATTTTTTAATGCTTATAGTTATAATCCGAAGCTCCAATTTCCACTTTTTTTTTCTATTTTAAACCAACTCACCTTTCCTTTTGCGATTAAAATCAATCAGTAATTTGATCTTTTCAAAGTTGGTTAAAAAGAACCTTAGACACTCACTAGATTTGGCTTGAACTTAACAATTGAACAATCAATTTTACACTTCATTTAAGTGCTATAAAATGAACACATCATTGTTTTAAGGTCTAAAAATGAACAAGTGTTTTTCATTTTTTGTAATCTTTTTCACAAAGTAATATCATCTAAAATACGTATGCGCTTCTCTCACGCCTCACGGCGATCTTGAGAATCAAAAGCACTTTTGTGATATTAAGTTGTCAAAAATATTGCCTCCACATTTTGATTTGGGAACTTAAAATTGAACAAAACATCTTGCGAGTGTGAGTAAACTTATTGCGAGTGTTCCCCCTTTGTTTCTAAATGAAGGTTGATCGAACCTTGGATGATTTTATTCGCTTTTGTCTAACTTAGAGGGCCTGCCTTGTGGGAAAAAGTACTCACCCAAGGGAACGACCCAACCGAGAACACGCTAAAGCCAAGCAACTTCCAACCGATATATAAGTGTGGATTCTTGAGGAAAGTTCAAGAATCATGAGGATTATTCTGACGAGATGGATATAAATGGACTCTTGCTGATGTTGGATAATCCCCCACGAATGGAATGCCTGAATTAAAACCCTTTGTTTAGAAAAGACCAAATTTTTGTCTATTTTGTTGGTGCAAAAGGTCATGTCCTTTGAAACTGCCCTACGTTATACATGCGGTTTTGTTGTAGAGATGGAAAGTATGCCATGGCAGATTCATGGGTACTAATTCTTGGCTAACCCGAAAAGTGTGTGTCGTGGAGGGAAGCCAGTGTGGTCAAACATTTAGCCATCCGCACAAAATATGCGTAGCTAGATTTGTCCAAGTGGGAACCCAACAAAATATTGTCTCATCATCCTAGGGTTGTAAAAAGTGCTTAGAAGTGAAGAATACATTGTTTGGTCCTCAAAACATTTGAAAATAAACATTCACAGGACCTTTAAATTTCAAACTCCTTTTAGGAAACAAATACCTTTGACGAATTTAAGCACTCTTGCTTTCCCTAGGGATCATATCCTTAGAGGTTTCTAAGTGCTTGAATTCTATCATCATTTGTTTTCAATAAGGTTAAACATAGGAGACTTTTTCCCTCTTTTCCTTGATTTCCACATAATGGACTTTGTGGGATGAAAATGAAAGTGGGACATTAGACATACAATTTGAAACATAATCAAGAAAGTGCTTGTGTCAAAAAGAACCGAATCTAAGCAAGAAAATAGACAATTGAACCACACATATGCTTGTGAACTTCTATCTTATGGTTTTCCATGCAAACATTGCTATTTTGGTTGAATTACACCTAGGGAAAAGCATGTTCTTCAAAACCTTGGTCTTGTAAACAAATCCTCATAGGGTCATCTAGGATCAAGTCAAAACACTTCATCCATCCAAACATTTATCAAATTCCATTTCACCAGCAACTTTTGGAACCTTGGAAAACATCATTCATGCTAGACTTCAAGGAAAAATCAAAATCACCTTATTTGGCTTAACAGACCTAGACAGATTAACCTTTTGTATGAGTTACTCTAGGATAACACAACTTCCTAGGGTTTACAAGTTCATTATCATCATATTTGACTTAACAAGCTTAATCAAATTTATCCAATCTGTTATCACTTTTGTTTGACTTAACACACTTAGTCAAACTATCTCCAATCCCAATCAAATCAAATCAAATCATGTCCTAAAATCTAGCATTGATCCAAAGTTCCTAACAATTTCAACACCCATATCACTCACCATTTCATCTTTCATCTCATTATTGGTCCTAAACACCTCAGAGGTTCACTCTCGCAAAAATATCACAACACAAGAGGGACATGGAGTATAAACTTGATCCATCCATCATGAGTAATCCAATTCAACCAAACTATCCAATTCTCGCAATACCAATTGATTATCGAAACTCAAATTTATGCAATTCAAACATGGCATCATTATCTCCTCCAAACTTCAACAATACGAATGTGAGTATGCCCAATTAAAGTTTGGAACATCTTTCCCAATGATAGATTTAAATCAAAGTCCAAATCTGCAAATCTATCAACCAAGCGCTCAATGCATGAGTTATCCAAACAAAATTATCCCACCAAATCCATACATGCCAAGTACAACTTTACCAAACATGACCATTTCAAATCCACATTTGGTAAAATTTTGTGTAGACATGTTTGCAAATCCCATTAATGTTGTTCAAAATTCAAGCAATATGTTGATGACTCTAGGTATTGATCCAAGTGAAGGTAACACCATGCAAAATAAAAGTTACCTAAATCAAGGCAATATGATTCTCAACCAAAACAATGTTCAAAGTCAACCTATAATTCCAAATCAAAACATCATACCAAATCCTCTCATTTTTTCATCGATATCACAACAAAAGATGGCAACCATCCAAGCAACCCTAATGGTCAACACAACCACCATCCCTCAAGTGTTTCAAGGACCAAGCGTCTCATTCACACCATTCACCACTCAAACCTCTACAATCAATACAACCGTTCCGCTCATCACAATGGTCAATACCATTCCCAATCCACCACCACCACCACCACCACCGCCAAAGCACAACATGGAAAATTCATTCTCTATCATGTTGCAAGCTTCCCTCCAAAAGGTACTCCAAGCCCAACAAGCCGCACAAGTTGCACAAGCGGCTCAAGTAGCCCGACAAGCACAGGCTCAAAATCAAGCCCAACACCAAGCTCGGCAGGCACAAGCACAATTCTGAACACTATTGCAAGCAATCCATCAACAACTACATCGACAAGTAGCTAAACAACAAGCCCAACAAAAAGCATTGTTGGCACAACAATGACACGACCAACAACAAGCGTTGTTGGCTTAGCAACAAACACAGGCATTACTTGCTCAACAAAGCAAGAGCTTGCAACAAATTTTCACCACAATTGTTGAAATCAAAAATCAAGATCAATCTACCAATAAGCACCTTGACGATGTTTCCACCTTGACCAATGACCAAATCAACATACACCAAGAGCTACTTTTCAATCACGATCAAAATCCACCAAAAATACCCAACATTGATGAAATTCAAGAAATTTCAACATCACTTGATCCTATGATTGAAGACATTGATAATCTCTCTTCCACAATTGTTGAAAACAATGTTCAAGATCTTGAAGATGCTTCTACCCCATCCAGTGATCAACTCAACATTCATCAAGAGCCACTTTTTAGTGATCTATTTCAAGATGTGTCACAATTATTTGATCCCATTGACATAATCTACGATCCATCGACCAATGATCATATCAAAAAGGTCTCTACATCACCTTATGAGTTAGAGGACATATCTCAAGAACGTATTCCAAAGCATGATCAAAATCTATCACCAAGGTCTAGCAATGTTCCTTCCTAAGAAATATTGACATCCTTTGACCTCATAGTTACAGATATTGAAGGAATCCCTAGCTCACCATTTGATCCAAGTCCATTCAAAGATCAAGAGGATATTAAGCCACTTTCCATGCCTAATGAAAATATCCAAGAGAGCAATCCATCCTTTTGAAATCGACCCATGTCAAGAACTTGATCCAAAACATGTCGAAAGTAATTCTAGAAATAGTCAAGATCAAGAATTCATATCTCCAAGATACTACAATGATCTAATGGGCACTCTTCTATCTATATAAGATGTCCCAAATGATAATCATATCCATATAGCACACATTCCTCCATCTACCCATGAGATGCTTTCTTTGGATGGACATGTAGATGATCTTAATTCAAAACAAGAATCTCATACTGTTGACATCATTACCAAGGAACAAGAGTCTCCTACTCTTAAAATTTGTGAGCAAGATCAAGATGTAGAAAAATATGGACACATAGCAGAAATAAATTATAAAGAAGGTTTCTACAAAAGTTGCAAATCAGAAACATCTTGTGGAAACCTAGCAGAAATAGATCATGAAGAAGGCTCCTATAGAAGTCATGAATCAAAAACATCTTGTGAAGTAAATCATGAGGAAGAATCTTATGTGGACAATAAATCACCAACATTGCTTGAAGAAGCATTAAAATTTGATATGTCACAAGATCAAGTTAAAGGTTTCAATCAGGAATTCATCCCACATCTAGAGGATCCAATCACTTATAAACTTGGATCACTTACCTTTCTTAGAGAAAGTTATCTCATCAATAAAGAAGCTGATACTTTTGAAGGTCCATGACAGAGCAGAGAAGGATTAACACCTTATTTCCAAGGTAAATCATATTCCATTGCAAACAAAATGTTTCTACAGATGAGTTATCAAGGCAAAGGATTAGGCCTACATGAATAGGGTATCCTGAAACCAATGCAAATTTTTGGCAATCCTAAGCATCAAGGCCTTGGTTATTCGACAAGCAAGAGATATAAACATATCAATGATACTTCCATAGAACTGGGGGAAACTTCATCTCAAGAAAACATCAACATAGGGAGCACGAAGAATCCTTATGATGAAACTGATGCTAATACTACAACCCACCGCATCATGAATCTTTATCCACCCATCACCCCATCCACGAATTGGGACCAACATCAAAAGAAATATTTGAGTCAAAGCATGAAGAACGTCATCAAAGAAAAAGAAGTATTGAAGCATGAAGGACAAATCAAATACATATGGATACCAGAATACAAAGAAAGATTATCCCTATCAAACTCCATCAGTCAAAAAAACTATGGGGCAAAATCAAAAAGGGAAAAGTATCCATCAAATATGTCCAAAAAGGAAAAGAAAGCTTCTCAAATGATGCAAAAATTTTATCGAGCAGTTGGTCCTAATTCCACACACACTTCCGTATCCATCCATAATCACTCATCTTCCCAAGTTTGGAGAGTCAAAAGTTCCAAACTGCCAACCAATCCATCTTTTATTCCTAAACACACTTCATCCACGCCTCCACGCTTGATATCCAATTCTTACATTGACCATGTGTTGGCAATGACCCTTCATCAGAAGGACTCAAAAGGCACTCTATTGCGATGTGCGCACAAAGACAAAGTTAACTCTGGTATCAACAAACCAGATCAAGAATCTCAAAAGTTGCTTTCAAGTGCACGTATCTTGGAAAATTAGCTTCTTCAAGCAGGATATTGATGGCACATTATGACAGAAGCATCAATAACAACAATACCATGTGGTTCAACATCAGTTTAAAATCTCTCAAAAAATACAGAAAAATCAGAAAAATGTCGTGAAAAAATGGTCACCTTAATGAAAACTTGGCAAACAGGCATTTTGGTGACAACAAAAAAGTCAAAAAATACAAAAAAAAAGAAAAAAAAAGAAAAAGGATTTAAAATAGTAAAGAAAAAAATCGTCCTCTAGTGAAAACCATTTCGGCAACGCTTTGGACAGGTACCATGATGAAAACTTGGCAAACAGGAGCTAAGCGTAAATAAAGCACTCCTCATCCACCAAGATCTGTGTGAATCACTCATCCATCCCATCACATTTTATTAATTCTCCATCCACCCTTTCATTCGCATCCATATCATAGCCTGAGTTGGTGTCCATATCATATTCCACCATAGTACTACTTGGCATATTCCTAAGGTTAGTTTATCTGGCTTTATCGAAGTAGTCTATTGCACCACGCTAGGGGAATGTTCCTATATCGACATCAAATCAAATTCATGTATATTCTTGAGGTCTTTTCAAAACATCAAAAATTCAAAAACATTCAAAAAAGTCATCAAAAATCCAAAAACATCAAAATCATCAAAAATCCAAAAACATCAAAATCATCAAAAATCCAAAAACATGTCAAAATATCAAAAAAAATCTTCAAAAGATTCATCATTGAGTCTTGTCAGTCATTCAACTTGTCCGAACTACGTCATCTCCGAGCTTGAACATAGGCAAGGTTGATATTTGATCATCCCTCGAGACAGTTAGGTCAGTTCTTTAGGCGTCCGTCGCATTGGCAATCCGTTTGCCCATCTATCTTTTCATTAAGTCAAGTTTGTCGTCAGTCGAACTACGTGGTCTCTTCATGTATAACGTAGGCAAGGCTAATCTATGGATCAGCTCTCGAGACCCCTAGGATAGGTCTTTAACTTAGTCTCTTCGTCATAAATCTTGAAAATACCAAAAACATTGAAAAATCTCAAAAATACCAAAATTTTTTGTAAAGCATCTCAAAAATTCCAAAAACAGCCTCAAAACATTTGAAAAAACCCAAAATGGTGCATCCATTGCATCTCGCTTTCACTCGCGATTGTCATCACTTATAATAAAATCAGTCATCGCTTTCACCCTTTGGTGAGTTAGTCAGAAGCAAGTTTAGCAGGTTCTAAAGTGAACACCTAATTGTCAGAGTCTTAAGCCTAACTCAGTAAGCAAGCAAGTTGGTCAACTCAGAGTATCAATAGCTTATCACCCAATTAGTCTCATCAAAACCCTGATCACTACATGTCCTAGGATGAATCCTTCCTGTGATGGACATGAGCATCAGGTACCCCATAGTAGTGTATCCTTGGCTAGCGGTATGAAGAACATTAACTTTTTTGTTTACTTTATCTTGGTCCTTTTGACTTATCTTATTTTGCACTCATTCCAAGGACCTCTCGATGATGCCTAAACATAACAGGTTTAGAGAGAAAGGAATGGGGCAATGATCATTATCTTTTTATCTGTTGTGCTTGTTGGATGTTCTTATAAAATAACTTGGTGAATACTTGCTCTGTTGGGTCCGTCCTAGCAAGGTTTCCGTATGTCAAGTGTGAACAAGAGCACTCGTATCTGATTGTCGAGACAGAGTCCATCACACTAGGTGCAACACCATCCTGGTTCTTAATACCTTGATGCATCGCACCTATGTATGCTATAAAACATAAGGAAAGTTATGCTCTTTATATCTTCCATCCCTGGATAAGCAATACATCATGATCGTTCATCATCATTTCTAATAAAGTTGTTTTGTTGAAATTCTGCATCTTCTTGGATTCAAGGGTTGATCCCTCTCATTCTTCTATCCTCTTTCATGCTAACAATGCATCCATCTTGCATCCATCTTGCATCCATCTCGCATCTTGCATAATCACATCATATCATCATAAGACAACATCATCCACTGCAAACATCTCATTTACATCATAATTATCATATACATCATATAGTCATAGCCATTCACACATCCCTTTTTGAACCTCTTTGTCGCGAGATCGACCTCAAATCGAATCTTTTCGCTTGATCTCTCGAGGGGGCAATGTACTAACGTACTTATTTTCCCTAGGGCATCCGAAAAAATAAAAATAAAATTAATTTCGATGTTAGCAACATCATTCTATGAACCAATGCAACAAGTACATTGCTTCAAAGAGGGGCAAAATGTAGACATGTAAAATACACATCTTACATCTTGCTCTAAATAACATCAAATTCTCCTATTAATCAGTCAAGACAATTTATTAATTAATATCCTTAGCTTCATCAAGCTTAATTAAATAAATCAAATTATTTCATTAAGTCCTTAAGTTCTTCTCATTTTATTCAATAAATCAAACTGATTTAAATCAAATGTCAAACTCCTAATATCATCCAAGTTAATTAATCTAGATTAATTAACCTCTAAACATAATTACCCATTCTCTAGCTTTTGACTCAACTTGAGTCAAATCTAAACTCTCAACTAACCAACCCACTTGCACCAATAAATCATTTCTTTGATTTATTAAATTCATCTAATTTCTTTCAAAACAGCATCAAGATGGAATATTCTATCAATTTTGAATCTCCCCCCAAAGGACTTTTCCATCCAACAAAGCATTAAATGCTCTTACACATGTTCTTACATGTCTCTTGCACAAGTCAAATTAGCATTTAATTCACCTTTCATCCCCCCTAAACATCTCTTTTCATCCAAAATTCAAATTTGAAATTGGCACATTGGCCAAGACTTGTACATTCCTCACCCTCTCAAATCTTGACAAGTGGCATCTTGTCATTGGCTTATGAATGATCCCACATTCATCAAAAGCTCTAACTCTTCCAACCTTGAATCTATAAAATGCAAAGCATTTCTCCAAAACAACTACAACAAAAACTGGAGAACAACACATTTCATGCAAGGTCAATCTCTTCATTTGAGAATCAATCTTGCTCTTCATCATCTATCATCTTGGCAATCTTGCTTATCAGGGGGTGGGAAAGGGATTTCTCTCCACATTTCAAGAGGCACCACTCCCACTATGGAATAAAGTTTGATCTTTCTTATGCTTTTACGTAGTTGTTTTTGTTCTAATTTATCTTGTTGGCTTAAGAATGATCAAATATTTCATAGGGATGCTCTATTTGGTTTTCTTGATTTAACTAACAATACTAATGTTTGTTGTTTTTTGAGCAAATGGATAAAAGGCATCCTACAATTATATTTTAAGTGGTTCTTGTAGCTAAATTTTTCCATAGTGCCATTTATGTATTTTAAAGAAAATTATAGCTTAGGGTTTCTTCTTAGTACACATGTTATTGTGAATGTAATGGAAAATTGATAAATCTTCTAGCATTGTATCTCATTAAAATATTGTAATGGTATTTACCTTATTACATATAAATTTTTTTAATCTAGGATGGATAAATAAGAATGTTTAATAATTCAATTTTATTATTTATGGTATTTACATGCACAAACCATATTCCTATTTATTTGAATATTTTCCCTCTCATAGTATGATGTGACTCTATAACAAAATGAATATGCATCAATCATAAAAAAATGATCAATCATGTAATTTAAATAGAAACATCTTACACTTGTAAATTAGGAGTAGGAGTTTCCAATAGGGGCATAGTATGATGGTAAAATTATTGTGGTGTTTTTATTGTCATCAAGATTTAAACCCCACTAGGGTGTAATTGTTAAATTTGTAAATTGGGGATGAGGTCCCCCATTTGTGACCTCACCAATTCATAGCTTTGGGTCAAAAGTGTTTACCCCTTAAAATAATAATAAATTAGGAGTAGGAGTTAGTTTGTATGCATCTCATGATTTAGTTATCTCTCTAGGGAAATATCCATAGTGAGTCTTGAAGTTTTTATCCTAGATAATCATGTCCTACATAATCATATTCTATAGTTGTGCATTGATGTTCTTATCATCTTAATATATGTCTTATGAAAAATAGGCTATTCTTCAATCTAGTGAGAACTTTTGGTACTATTGCATGTATGCATATTTGAACATCTTTAGTTTCCATCAATCATGTTAAGGATTCCCTTAAGGAAAACCCCCCTTGGGTCTAGCTATGCCTAGATTGAAGGAACAATTATCTACTAAAAATAAATTGATTCAACTTCAACTTTATTGATCATAAATTAGAGGTTGTTTCTTTGAGTTTGGCAATCATGTTGCTAAGAGAATGACCTAGCTTTAGGTGTTTGTGAACCTAAAAATATATGCACCAACACATATGCTAATCATAGTAACTATATAGATGTTTGGTATCACTTTTTTCATGAAATAATTTAAGATTGCAAGGTCATGGTACAAAAGATTGAAACTTTGAATAATTTTATATAATTTATCACAAAGAAAAGGAGCATGGATAGGTTTGGTTAGTGCAAAGAGACTATGGGACTTGACTCTTCTAGAATTTAATTTATTTTTTTATTCTCTCTATTATATCTTTGAACTTTGAATAACAAGTAGGAGAAATCTAGGATTATGTGTGTTATTCACCATACAAATTATTCATCTCAATTATTATAATTATTCATGCACATGATAAATAATGAATAATCTCCAAAAATTATGGAATGAAAAAATGTGTCACTCATGTGATAGAGGGAATATTGATTATTTATCATTTATTCTTTGGGTACTTAGAATATTGTTTAGGATTACATTGAATAGGGGCTACACAAAAGGTCAAAACTAGGAGTTATTGAGCATCTTCTGAAGATTGGTGTTATGACAAGCAATTAGTACACTCATTAAGCACATAGGATTGAAAAATGGATTTAATTATGACTATAACATAAGCTATGACACACAAGTGTTGTAGGAGGTTTTAGAGGAGTTGCATACTATTATAAGATTCTTGTCCATTAACATAGGATGCTATTTCTCATATGGGGACTTGGGTGCCTATTTTGGTCCCTAGTTTTAACTCTTATTTTGGGATTTTTTTTTATGGTTTTATATTTTATGATTTATTCTATAATGGATGCATTTAATAGAGGTGGTATCTTGATTTTATAGGTATTATTATGTTGCTAGATTATTGCTAGACAACAGGGATAATTTGAATGCATTGATATACTTACATTGTTTAAACTAATACAAGCTTGAGATCTCTATGTTGGTGGAGTTTTTATCTTGAAAGTTTTCACCACATTTTTGTTTGTCATATTATTTTATAATATTTTGATATTCTACTCCATGTCTCATTTTAATTTAAATGGTTTGGTCACATGTAAATTAACTAGACTTGATTAATGTTTCTATTGCACCATTTTCCTCATTTTGAACATGCTTGTACCCTAATGTTTTTTTTTTGAAATTTTCTTAGATATCTCTTGGATTGGAAATTTTGTAATATTTTATTATCTCAACGTCATACTCTTGATATATCTACTAATTCATCTTCCCTTTGTAAATCTAGTTCTTTCCATTTCCTAAATATCTTCTAAAAAGAAGCATTACACACATGGTAAAAACCCTACAGGTTTTATTGTTTCCTATAATTATATTTACTTACCTAGCATATAATACATTACCAAAGTTTCATTGATGATTGAACTCTATGTTTATGTGTTGATACTTAATTATAGACTTTCGCAAATTTCTATATTGGTCTTTGCATCCCTCATTTAGCCATCTACGTATTATCCAAGCATTGAAATCAAGAATGCTTCTCGCTTTTCACATTATTTTAGTAGTTATTTTTTAATAAAGTAAAGCTTTCAAATTTTAATCTAGGTAATGAATGTACTGTTTCATATGTGAGAGTACATGGTGTTATTGAGCATCTTCTCAAGATTGGTGTTCACTAAGGTGTCTTTGATAAAAATAAAAATATTTGATGAAATAAATGTTGTAGAAAAGCATATCTCAACTTAGCACATTCCAAAATGCGTGAAACTCCTATAAGTATCAATGGGATGTGTTACCAGGTAAAACACAAACAACATGTGGAGACTAGGATAGTAGGACGTATTAGTCTTAACCCTTTGAGATTTGTTGCAGTATTAGTACTATAGATTTCATTCGATTAGAGATAGAGAGAGAGAGAGCACTGTGCAAGGTAGTCTAGTGGCTTCTGTTTTTTTTTTCGGGTGTAGATTTCATTCGATTAGAGAGAGAGAGCACACTGTGCAAGGTAGTCTAGTGCTTGATTGATTTTAAATGGAGTGTTGGCTTCATGATCAGTGGCCTGTCAATGGTGAAATGAGTTCGTTTGCTGAGAGAGAGGCTGTGTTGAAGGCGCAAGTCCTCGGCAGCTTCACCTCGGGTCTTGAAAGTTGCATAGATTTCGAGCAGTGATTTTGGCCATGCGACCAACTACTTCTAAAACAAGAGGAGCATTATGGTGTTAGTAAGAATAGAACACCGGTTTTGAGCAGGGAACCAAATGGAGCATTTAGCTTTGGTGCTAGCAATGCTAATGAAGAGGAGTTGTAGTAATGTGGTTCGAGTTCGAGAGCCTGCCGATTCAAATGTAAGGATGTGGTAACTTTTAGTTTGTTCCCATGCCTGTTTCTCAAGAGGGAGATTATGGCTATGTAGAGCTCAACCTCCCTGTATGACAGACTCAGCTGAATCTCTCAAAAGTATGTTGTAGAAAAGCGTTCGACGAGCGGCCAAGGAATATCTCCTTTTATACGCTGGACAATGTAATCAAGAAGTTCCCCCGCATTACTCCTTTGCTTATTCCTAGCCCGTCGACGATCCCCTTTATTCCTCATCCTCCTCAGTTTTCTTCTGATC
The DNA here is from genome assembly GCA_007115665.2 of Sequoiadendron giganteum. Lineage (NCBI taxonomy): Eukaryota > Viridiplantae > Streptophyta > Pinopsida > Cupressales > Cupressaceae > Sequoiadendron > Sequoiadendron giganteum. The sequence continues at coordinate 89,624,689 of CM021109.1, forward strand.
TGAGCTTGTCTTTGCTGGAATTTCGTCCAACTCGCATAGACACGTTGCAGTCTTCATCAGTGTTGGATGTCAACGTTTCCCACACCCCCGCGTCCTCTTCTTTCCTGGCTCATAGTTTTGCAGTGTCCACCGGGCTATCTTGGCCTCTCCTTGTCCTCTTCGCGGTCTCGTGGGTGACTCTCCCACTACCTACCGCTTTATCGCGGTCAATAACTTCACTGCCTCCGGTTGCTCGGTTAGCCATCTAGCAGTCTCCAACTGTCACCTCTCTACCGTGACTAAAATGCCCCTCTCCTCCGGTTGTTCGGTTAACCGCTTGGCATCCATGACCACCTTCCTGCGGTCTTCTGTTTAACCGTGTGCGGTATCGCACTAACTGTTATCGCCTCCACTTTCGTCTATCTCAGCCGTCACCGTATCCACCGCGGTCTAACTCTTAACCTCTACGGTTTTGCAGTGGACCTCCTTCTGCTATGTGCGTTCGTCAACCGCGGCCACCGTGACCTCTCCATTTCTGTCGGTGGTTGCGCGGTTGTCTTCGTCCATTGTCTTTTTGCCTTCTTCTGAGCATTTGGTAGTGGGATCCACGTCTGCTGTAAAAGGACTTTTGATTGGTTTGTGTGCACTGTATAAGGATGCATAATTAAACCGTTTTGATCGGTATTAGGACAAATATGTTGCTGGCTTGTTTATGACAGTTATGTTGTATTAAATTTCTTGTGTGGGTTAAAATTCTATATATACGGGGACATCTTTTGTAATAAGTGAATATAGAATATAATATAATTTGCTCTCAAGAAGCAAGCTTTTAACAATGGCAGTTCTGTGATAAATAATTTTATCTGTTTCATTTCTTTCTCTGCTAAATTCTACACGTGGTATTAGAGCTATAAGGTTAAGTTAGTGAAAGTTTGAACAATCATGGAAGCAAGCACAAGCTTGAGTAATCCACAAATTCCATAGTTGAATGGAAAGAATTATGATTATTGGTATGTAACAATGAGAGCTTTATTCTATTCACAAGACTTATGGGAGTTTGTAGAAAATGGGTTTCCAGAACTAGTAGATGCAGCAGCATATAATGCATTGACACAAGTAGAGAAAGAATTGTTGAAGGATAACAAGAAGAAGGATTCAAAGGCTCACTTCTTCATTCTACAAGGAGTACATGAGAGTATCTTTCCTAGAATTTCAGCCACTACCAAGTCCAAGCAAGCATGGGACATTTTACAAATAGCATATCAAGGTATGGACAAAGTCAAGACTGTAAAGTTGCAGATACTGAGAAGAGAGTTTGAAACTCTGTTTATGAAAGAAAATAAGTCTGTAGATTCATATTTTACTCAGATAATGGGATTAGTAAACCAGATGAGGACACATGGACAAACACTAGAAGATGTCAAAGTTATAGAGAAAATTCTGAGGAGCTTACCCACAAGATTTGAGACAATTTCAGTCACAATAGAAGAGACAAAGGATCTCACACAATATTCAGTTGATGAGCCATATGCTTCACTAATTTCTCATGAGCATAGACTAAGCAGAACTGCAAATATGTCATTGGAGCATGCATTCGAGTCACAAGCTTCAATTAAGCAAGGAAAAGGCAGAGGTAGAACGAATTCCAGATCAAGAGGAAGAAGTTTCAACAGAGGTGGAAGAAATAACCAGTCAAGTTCAAGTGGAAGAGGCAGTAGCCAAAACCCATCACAAAACTTTCCTCAAGGACAAAAGTATGATAAATCTCAGGTCCAATGCCATTATTGTAAAAAGTTTGGCCATTATACGAATGAGTGTAGAAAGAAGCAGAATGATTTTGGTAGACAAAATGCAAATTTTTCTAGAGAGAGTCAAGACAACAGACCTAATAAGGGAACTATGTTTATAGCATGCAATGTAGCTCAAGCTAGTGAAAAAGAAGTTTGGTTTTTAGATTCAGGTTGTAGTAATCACATGACAGGGAATTTAGAGTTATTCACAAGTCTAGATGAGAATATCAAGTCAGATGTTACCCTGGGAAATGACAACAAAGTGTCAGTAAAAGGAAAAGGGAATGTTAATATTCTAACCAAGCAAGGGGAGCAGAAATATATTTCTGATGTTTACTTTGTGCCTGGCCTTAAACACAATTTGATGAGTGTAGGATAGTTAATTCAAAAAGGTTATAGAGTGTCTTTCAAAAATGGGTTGTGCACTATTTTAGATAAATACCCAAGTAGCCAGTTGATAGCAAAAATTCATATGATAAACAATAGAATGTTTCCTTTGAGAATTCAGCTAGCTTTGAGTACAAATTTTGTACCAGCAAAAGAGGATTCAACTGTTGTTCAAACTGTATTTCAGGTAGAAGTTAAGGATGAGAACTGGCTTTGGCATTTAAGGTTTGGTCATTTAAACTTTGGTGGTTTGAATTTACTTCATAGGAAGAACATGGTAAACGGAATTCCATTAATTCAAAAACTAGAGAGTGTATGTGAGGGTTGCATACTTGGAAAGCAACATAGAGAATCTTTCCTAGCAGGGAAGTCCACTAGAGCAAGAGCCCCATTAGAGATAGTTCATTCAGACTTATGTGGTCCAATGCAGACACCTTCAATAGGTGGTAGTTTCTATTTTCTGACATTTATAGATGATTATTCAAGGAAGACATGGGTGTATTTTCTGAAACAGAAAAGTGATGTGTTTGGTTACTTTTGTCAATTTAAATCTTTAGACGAAAAACAAAGTGGTTGTTTCATCAAAGTTCTGAGAACAGATAGAGGAGGTGAATACATTTCAAGAGAGTTTTTAAATTTCTGCAAAGAACATGGAATACACAAACAATTCACAACAAGATACACACCTCAACAGAATGGTGTAGCTGAAAGGGAAAACAAAACTATAATGGAGATGGCTAGAAGTATGTTAAAAGCCAAGCACTTGACAAATGAATTTTGGGTTGAAGCTGTATCTTGTACAACATACATCATGAACAGATGCCCAACAAAGAGTGTAATGAATATTATATCTGAAGAAGCATGGACAGGTAAAAAGCACAGTGTTTCACACATGATAGTTTTTGGTTGTGTTTCATATGCACATGTTCCTCAACAGTTGAGAAGAAAACTAGATAACAAAGGAGAGAAATGCATTTTTGTTGGATACAGTGAAGAATCCAAAGCCTGCAAGCTGTTTAATCCCTCAACCAAGAAAGTAATAATCAGCAGGGATGTTCAATTTATTGAAGATGAAGCATGGGATGGAAGCAAAGAAAATACAGTCAATGTTACTGACAATATTCCTCAAGATGAGAATGATAATACATTTCAAACTATTGCTCCTATTGTTCCCAATCAACCTCAAGCAAGTGGTCAACAACTGACACCAACAAGCAATACTAGAGTAGCAACAAGAGGTCTGTAGACACCTTCCACAACAAGAATTTCTGGCGCAGGACCTTCAAGTCCACATTCTGCAGACTCAAGTGATTTATCAAATCCTACTTTGACTAGTATGAGAAGACAGAAAATCAAAAGCATGACTGATATTTATAATCAAAATGATGGTGAGAATAGTCCACAACAATTGACACTTTATGCATTTTATTCACAAGGTGAAGTTCCTATTCATTATGAGGATGCAATCAAGGAAGAGAAATGGTTAACAGCAATGGATGATGAGATAGATTCCATAGAAAACAATCAGACTTGGGAATTGCAAAGTCTTCCAAAAGACAAAGATGTCATTGGTGTTAAATGGATTTATAAGACTAAATTAAATGCAGATGGAGAAGTGCAAAAGCACAAAGCAAGATTAGTGGTGAAAGGTTATGCACAATAGCCTAGAGTAGATTTCAATGAAACATTTGCACCAGTTGTAAGACTTGACACAGTCAGAATGTTATTGGCTTTAGTAGCACAAAACAAGTGGTTAGTACATCAGATGGATGTGAAGTCAACATTCCTCAATGGATATCTAGAAGAGGAAGTCTATATTGAACAACCACCAGGATATGAAATATCAGGACAAGAAGACAAAGTCTATAAACTGAAGAAAGCACTGTATGGTTTAAAACAAGCCCCAAGAGCATGGTATAGCAGAATTGATAGTTATTTCATAAGCAATGGATTTACCAGATGTGATAGTGAACCTACTTTGTATACCAAAGTGAATGATGAAGGTAAAATTCTGATAATATGCCTGTATGTTGATGATTTGATTATAACAGGAAATCTGTCAGTTGAAATTTTCAAAACAAAAATGAAGAAAGAGTTTGAGATGACATACATGGGCATGATGAAGTATTTTTTAGGCATTGAGGTAACACAGAATAGAGATGGTATTTTTATTTCACAATCTAAATATGCAAAAGATGTTTTAAAGAGATTCAATATGTCAAACTGTAAGTCAGCACCTACTCCAATGGTGACTGGACTGAAATTGAGCAGAGAAGACAAAGGCTCAGAGGTTAATCCAACCTTGTACAAACAGTTAGTAGGAAGTTTAATGTACTTAACAGCCACAAGGCCTGACATTATGTATGCAGTTAGCTTGATTTCTAGATTCATGGAAACACCTAAGGAAAATCATTGGCAAGCAAGAAAGAGAATTCTGAGGTATATAAATGGCATAAGAAATTTTGGAATCCAATATTCCAGATCAGAAGTTTTTAGATTAACTAGATATACAGACAGTGATTGTGCTAGAAGTGTTGATGATAGAAAAAGCACATCTGGATATGTCTTTAGTTTTGGAAGTGGTGTAGTTGCATGGGCTTCAAAGAAACAACCAATAGTTACACTATCATCAGCTAAAGGTGAGTACGTTGCAGCCACCAGTGCATTTTTCCAAGCTATATGGATGAGAAGAGTTTTGACGGAGATTCAGAATGAGCAGACAGAGGCACCAACAATTTACTGTGATAACAATTCAGTCATTGCCCTTTCGAAAAATCCGGTCTTCCACAAGCGGAGCAAGCACATTGACACAAGGTTTCATTTCATCAGGGAGCTAATCACAAATGGAGAAATAATTTTAATTTTTTGCAGGACGGATGACCAACAGGCGGATATTTTTACCAAGGCTTTGAGCACTGAGAGCTTCAATTTTCAACGAGATTGGCTTGGGATAAAGGATGGCACGAGTTGCACTCACGGGGGAGTGTTGGAATTTCGTCCAACTCGCACAGACATGTTGCAATCTTCATCGGCATTGGATGTCAACGTTTCCCGCACCCCAGCATCCTCTTCTTTCCTAGCTCACGGTTTTGTAGTGTCCACCGGGCTACCTCGGCCTCTCCCTGTCCTCTTCACGGTCTCGTTGGTGACTCTCCCACTGCCTACCGCTTTATCGTGGTCAAGAACTTCACTACCTCCAGTTGCTCAGTTAGCCGCTTGGCAGTCTCCAGCTGTCACCTCTCTACCACGACTGAATCACCCCTCTCCTTCGGTTGTTCGATTAACTGCTTGGCATCCACGACCACCTTCCCACGATCTTCTGTTTAACCATGCGTAGTATCACACTAACTGTTATTGCCTCCACTTTCGTCCGTCTTAGCCGTCACCACATCCACCATGGTCTAATTCTTAACCTCTACGGTTTTGCAGTGGACCTCCTTTTGCTTTGTGTGTTCGTCAACTGCGGCCACCACAACCTCTCCATTTCTGTCAGCGGTTGCACGGTTTTCTTCGTCTGTTGTCTTTTTTCCTTCTTCTATGCGTTTGGTAGTGGGATCCACATCTACTGTAAAAGGACTTTTGATTGGTTTGTGTGCACTATATAAGGACGCATGATTAAACCATTTTGATTGGTATTAGGACGAATATGTTGCTGGCTTGTTTATGACAGTTATGTCGTATTAAATTTCTTGCATGGGTTAAAATTCTATATATACGAGGACATCTTTTGTAATAAGTGAATATAGAATATAATATAATTTTGTCTCAACAAGCAAGCTTTTAACAATGGTAGTTCTGTCATAAATAATTTTATCTATTTCATTTCTTTCTCTACTAAATTCTACAGTCTTCATGCCCTCCATTTTCTGGTAGGGTTTCATACCCTCTGGCATCGTCTCAACTGAGTGAGCTGGAGATGGAGTATTTAAATCAGGCACCATAGTTACAGATCTACCATAAGCCACCGTATGCTTCTATGGAGCCACAGAGCGTTGCGGCTCGTCACAGGAGAGGCAAGATCTATGAAAGGGTTTTGTCCCTGGAGAAACTGATACCCCAGAGTTCGAAACTGGACACAGCCAGAATGTTGGATGAGGCTATGAAGTACATCAAATTCTTGCAAGCACAAGTTCAGGTTCTGGAAACCATGCCTCACGGTGACTCGAAGCCATATCTCACAAATGCTTTGGTGTTGCATAGATCAGGTTCATCAAAGAAGCTATCTATTAACCAAATGCTTCACATTTTATTGATCTCATCTAGAATTGAGAAGAAGCTCTTTAGCACGGGAAAAATCATCGTTACAATGCAGCAAAAGGAAACATTTGCATCTACACGGTCTCATCTATCCAATGATTTCTCCAATTTCTACTTTGACTAATATTTAAGCTTCTTATTTTTGTCATCTGAAATTATTCAAGAGCTTCATATTGTCATGTCAGAGATATGAAGTTTCCTATCGTCGCCAATTGTGAACATTTGGAAAAACAAATTTTTTGATATCGGAAAATGCTGTGAAAAGTTTTGCAGGTTTAATTTTTTTGTAAATGCAATATGTGCAATCTTCCAATGATGTTTCTTTCCTATAGATTATATTTTTGAAATCAAGTTCCGTTTTGAGTTCAATTTTAAAGTACCGAAAATTGCTGTGAAAAAAATTGCAGGTTTAGATTTTTTGTAAATGCAATACGTGCAATCTTTCAGTTTATATTTTGGAAATCAAGTTCTATTTTTGGCAACGTCTATCATGGCATCACCATTTATTGGATATCCGGATCATTCTTTCAAATTTGGATTTTAAATTTATTAGTTGGCATGCATGATTAGGAATGTAAAAATGTTCAGATATTTCTTTTTAAGAAATTAAGAAGAATTGTCAGAGACTTTCTCCAAATAGTGAGAGGACCAAATGTTACTTGTATAAATCAAAACCTACAAATTAGTATGAATGCTAGCAAGACCTGGTTGATGATCATGGGAAGATTTCAATCCTGCTTTAAATATGACATATTCATTATAGAGTTTAAAAAATAAGTATTGTAGCTTTAATAAGAAAGTAGTGTCTTTTGTCAAGGTTGTTGAGAATTTTAGACATTACATCTTATAAAAAAATGTTTTTCTATGATTCTTGTTCTTGTGGTAAAATTCATGTTGATTCAAAATTAGTTGATTGAATGAAGAGGTAAACAAATGAGAATACGCCAAGAGTTTGAACAACTCGTATAAAATGTGAGTGTAAATTTTAGTATAGTCATTACTCAGTAGAGGGATAGAGTCCATGGTGTTCAATTTAACCATCAACCTAAGCATTAGTCAGATCAAGATATTCTTGTGATTTCATATTCATGTTATAAAGGTGTAAATCATGATAAGACTAGATAGTTCTATTATTTATTTTCGAGAACATGTTAAAACCTAAAATGATGAAAAATAAATTTGTGGACCTAAGATTCTTATAAATAGTAACTAGATAGAAGGGTTATGCGTGGGAGCTTAATTAATAAATAGCATGATATATTTAAACCAAAAATATTTCAAACATGCACTATACTTCTAATCACTTATTAAATCGCATTAAATTGTTTGGATTACATCTACATATATAACTATAATGAATGGTCCTGGAGCATATATTTTCTACTCTATCTTCTTTACTATCTAGTTGATACTTGATTTAAATTACCCAAAGATATCATGCAATGAATTTAAAGTGTAGTAAATTAACACTCATATTGGGATTTATATCTAGTTAAAAATATCGATAAATATAGCGAGCCTAAGATTTAATATAATTGTAGCTATCACCTAGCATAACTCTAGGGTTGTCAAAGATTAAGTCAATGAATAATTAGGAAACTAATGTAGACATGCAAAAATAACATCATACATCCAATTCTTCTATTAATCAATTAAAACAATTTATTGATTAATTCTCTAGCTTCATCATACTTAATTGAATAAATCAAATTATTTCATTAAGTCCTTAAGTTCTTCTTATTTGATTCAATAAATCAAAATGATTTAATCAAATATCAAACTCCTAAAATCCTCCAAGTTAATTAATCTAGATTAATTAACCTCTAATCATAATCATCCATTCTCCATCTTTTGACTCAACTTGAGTCAAATCTAAACTCTCAACTAACCCACCCACTTGCACCAATAAATTATTTCTTTGATTTATTAATTTTTCTAATTACTTTCAAAAGGGCATCAAGATGGAATATTCTGTCAATTTGAATCTTCCCTCCAAAGGACTTGTCCCTTCCAACAAATCATTAAATGCTCTTACACATGCTCTTACATGTCTCTTGCACAAGTCAAACTTGGCATTTAATTCACCTTTCATCCCCCCCAAACATGTCATTTCAACAAAATTCAAATGTGAAATTGGCACATTGGCCAAACTTGCACATTCCTCATCCTCTCAAATCTTGACAACTGGCATCTTGTCATTGGCTTATGAATGATCCCACATTCATCAAAATCTCTTAATCTCCTAACCTTGAATCTATAAGAGCAAGGCTTTTCAACAACACAACTTACAACACAATTTGATGCACAATTTTGGCAATCTTGCTTATCAGGGGGGTAGGAAAGGGTTTTCTGTACACATCTAAAAATGGTCACGGTTAACCAAACCTGTTAATTAATTAAATATGAATTATTTAATTAATATTCTTAATTCATCTACATACAAATAAATTTAATTATTTATTTATATTGTTCATTTTTCTAATTCTTCTAAGTTTAATTAAATAAATAAGTTTATTTAATTAATGCTATCTTCCTCTTAATTAATTAAATAGATTTCACAATTTATTTATATTAATTATCACAAGTTTACATTCTAAATTTAAATGATATTCTTCATTTCACATTTAATTAAATATTTTCAATATTTAAATTAAACACTTTCTAAATTCTTCACTCTTCTCAATAATTAAATATTTTTAATATTTAATTAAAGGCTTTTCATTTCTCTCACATAGTTAAATATTTTCAATATTTAATTAAAGGCTTTTCATTTCTCTCACATAATTAAATATTTTCAATATTTAATTAAAAGCTTTTTCATTTCTCACACATAATTAAATATTATCTATTTTAATTATGGACACATCTTCCATTTGTCTCTTCATCTTCCATTTGTCTCTTAAACTTCCATCTTCTTTTCAACTTCTCGATCTCTCATTGTTCATCTTAATAGGTTTGAACTCAACCGTTGATTCTTGCCTTCAATAATCTATAAATACAACCCTCTTATGAGTTGAAGAGGACCTCGAATTCTAGATTTTCATACGTAGTTATTATAGTTGCATTTTAGTATTATCAACATTCTAGCATCAATAGCATTTCAATTTCATAGTTTAAATCATATAGTCATGAATATGCATTTTTAATCAATCTCGTTGTCCTAAGTTGCCATTTCAACAAGTTGTTGCTTACACAACTGAGAGCCAACATCTTTTATCAAATCCTTGAAGATAGAGGATGATGAGACGAGTTTGAAGAAGCTACTGTCATTAGAGTTTGCATTTATGCTTACTAGTTTAGTTTTCTTTCAATCTAATGTCTCCTCGGTGTGTTCGTTTACTATTTGTTTAATCTACAAATTTTTCTACACACACTTTTTTGGCGCCTACAGTGGGGCATCCCCCCATTTTAATCTTTTTATCGCAGGAATTTTTTTGATAGGAGATGGATTGGAGTTGCGGTTCGGCGCATACGAGCTTTTTTTCGACGCATTCGGTAACTTTTTCAGCGCATCCCAGAGTGATCTTTTAGCACATTTGGTAACTGTTTCAGTGCATACCCGAGTGATCTTTTACTGCATTCGGTAACTATTTTGGCGCATCCCTGGGTGATCTTTTAGCGCATATGGTAACTGTTTTGGTGTATCCCAGAGTGATATTTTAGCGCATTCAGTAACTGTTTCGGCGCATCCTAGAGTGATCTTTTAGCGCATATGGTAACTATTTTGGCGCATTTGGGGGTATGTCCCAGCGTATGCAGGGGGTTTGGTAAACAAATTTTTTGATTTCGACGCCATCCGTGGACAAAATTTTTATTTTCAATTTTTAAGGAAATGAACCAATCCTAGGATAGAAATCTAAAATCTGGAACCTATCAATCCTAGGATAGAAATCTAAAATCTGGAATCTATCAATCCTAGGGTAGTCCCCACACACTATTTTTGCAGTTAAAATAAACTCCATGTCTATTGTGAAGCAACATCTTCACTTAGTTTAAAACATTGTCATTTGGTGCTTTAAAAAGAACATTGGTTGCTTTGTTTGTGGCAATAGGTCTATGCTCTCCCCTTAACTGAGTGACCAAATTACCAGACTACATTTTCATTTTCACACAATGTTTACAATTTCTTCAATCCTTTAGAGGGCTTGCTGTAGTGGGAAAAAGTACTCACCCTACGAGAACGACCTAAGTGGGAACAACCAAAGCCAAGTTTTCCAACCCACTATAATCAAAAGCGAATTCGGGGAAAGTTCGCAATTCGACGGCAGTGTGCAGGATAACTATCCCCAAAATATTTTTTCTAAAGATTGGGAGGTCTCTTGAGAGAGTTTATCTATTGCCACGCCGAACAAAAACCTTGACTATGAACCATAGTGTAGAAAGCCAGCCGTGTCAGTATCCAAACATCATCTTAATCATGGTGCAAGGGGAGAGAAGAATCTGCCCCCAAGACACTCACCATATAATCGCCATGGATCGTTTGCTCAGGGGATTCAATATCCACTTCGTCACCTTGAGTACGCACCTGGAAAAGACAAAAACACGAGCGCCCTCTAGGGGGTGACATGGCTGTGTGAGTCGACGCGATTTTACGCTGTGGGTTGTGATTACTATGATGACCTATTTGACAACTAAGAGTGAGTTTGCTTGGAATGCTTATTTTTTTCAAAACCAGTGAAAACATCAAGAACATACACTCTTTGTTTAGATTTTAGGATTAACAAAACAACTGTTTGCTACTCTATGCTATGTTTTTCACATTTAAATTAGATTAAGATCATCCAAAAATATCAAACTGTCCAAACATTTCTGTCTCAGAAGTCTAAATGGATAGTTTGGCGCATTGCTGCTCTATTTCAGCACATATAGTTTCCGAGCCTAGGTAATTTTCTGACATTCAGAAATCAGTCATTTGAGATCTAGTCTTTTCCATGCTCAGAGTTTGGAAGTCTGCAAATTTTGCCAAAAAGTCTCTAGAAAGGAAGATTAGAAAACCAAAGAAGTCTCTTGGTTATCAGAAGATTTTGAAAAAGAGGAAATTTATATACCAAAGTTGAAAGGTCTTACTTGAACACAGGACCTTTATTCATCGATACAACGACTATATTAGAGGTTTTATTGACGATTACACTATAGAAACTTTGTACTCACGAGCATTATTTCAAAGAAGAGCCCTTTCTCAAAGGCACAACCATAGTTAGCCTATACGTTCTTCTTATATTCCCCAACCTGCAATTATGTATGCTACTCGTCCCAATCAAATTTTGCAATAGAGAACTCAAGCACATTAGGCATTCATCAAATCCATCATTTTACGAAGCTTCGATCAAACCTCACAAAGTGAAAAACCATCTTTATTTTTTGGTCTTTGGTTTAATTCCCACAAACAAGATTTACATCCTTTCAATCAGGGAATCACGAGCTAAAGATTAAAAAAATCTTTTAAGTCATAGAATCTTCATTCTATCCTGACTTTCATTATCCATTGACATTGCACTATTTCATTATTTTGATCAAGATTAGTAAAATTTGAGTAACGTTTATGCCTGTTGTCACGTGATCTCAAAGGCACATAGAGAAAGATGAAAGCATAGTAAGTAGGATGGGTGATAATGAGAGGGAAGAGATTCCTTGGCAAAATTCAAATACTGAAGAGATAACAGAAAAAAGGCTCCAAGAAGCAGAACAAGATCCCCAATTCCATACTCTTATGGAAAATATGTTAGAACGGAACAAGGAAAGATATTTCCTTTCATTAGCTAGTCAAGGAGCTAAGTTACCTACTAATTTTGACATAGAAAGGATTAAAGAGAATCTTGAAATTCCTCTCAATGATTTTAGTGCCTTTACTCAATAGATAAAAGAATTACAAGGGCAAATAAAAGAAATGCAAGGGGGTACAACAAAGAAGTATGTTTTGGATGACATATGTCCTTATCCATTTGATAGGAGTCTTTGAATGATTCCTTTTCCAAAACATTGTGAAATTCCTAAATTTGATAGATATAATGGGAAAACTGACCCCATTGAACATATAAGGGATTTCCGAAATATGAGCTTAGAATTTTCTCATGAAGATACCTATTTAATACGATTGTTTCCATGAAGTTTGGGTGGACAATCCATGGAGTGGCTTTCAAAGATATTCTCCCCATCAAAACCTTTGAGGAGTTAATAAATAAGTTCATATCACAATACTCCTACAACATCCAACACTAGATAACCATGCTTGATCTTTGTAAAGTAAAACAAAAAGTAGGGGAATCTTTCACTACATTTTTGCAAAGGTGGAGAAGGGTGTTTGCTAGATACTCTCGCCCTGTTCCTAAAAAAGAAAAGATGGAGATTTTTATCAATAGTTTGAATCAAGAAATGAGTTATAGACTGAACCTTCATTGTCCTCAATCATTTGAAAAATTGATTGAAAACACGATTATTATTGAAGGTGCTTTGATCAAGTGTGGAGTTCTGAAAATTGATAAAGAGGGTTCGAATTCGTACAAAAACAACAACAACCATAGTAACAACAATGACAAATCATGATTTTGGACCCAAAATAAAAATGTTGTGAATGATGGGGTAGTAGGAGCTAACAACGTAAATACGAAGCCTACAGTCTTTAATGTGTCAGGTGTTCAACACAGCAATAATGCTGGAAATTCTAGCACCCAAGGCAATGTTTCCAATCAAGTGAACACAACTAACAATCATGGAAATAATTTTGGCAATAATCAAAATTCAAATATGCCCAGATCTTCATATTTTTCAAATCGATGGAGTTTCACTCCCTTGGGCCAATATTTGGAATCCATTCTGAAAGAGTTATTGAATCAAAATGCTATTAAATTGCCAATGCAAAGAGACTATGAGCCTCGAGTTAAACCACCATCATGGAATGACTCACACTCCTGTGACTATCATAGGTGCAAAGGTCATAAGACAAACAATTGCCAAGGGTTGAAGAATATTGTTCAGGATTTTATTGATAACCATACCATCACGGTTGAAGGACATAATGTCAATAATGACCATTGAGCATTCAAGGATCCTCTCCCTAATTATCAAAAAGAGGAATATTTAGGGGATAAAGGCAAGAATGTTAATTATGTCCATGACGTCATTATCAATCATATTTATACTGATGACCCGCAAATCAACACTATCCAAATCAAAGGTAAGAAAGAATTTCAAGAGGTCAATGCTACGACAAGGGGACAAGCTAAAATCATTATCAAAGGAAGCTCATCTAAAGCGGCCATTCCCCCTCCAAGCCAATACAATTTGGTTGATCAGCTACGAAAAACATCAGCTCAAATTTCTATCTTGGAACTTTTAAAGTTGTCACCTGCACATAAGGACATTCTGGAAAAGGCCCTTGTTGATACAACTGTATCCCCCAATCTAGATATCAATAAATTTAAAGCCATGGTGGGACACTTGTCCTCAACCACATGTTTATCCTTTTCTGAAAAGGATGACTCATCCATAACCCACCCACATAATTCATCACTCTACTTAGAGGTCATGGTTCACAAAGCCCGCATTAGATGTGTCCTCATAGATGGGGGAGCCAGATTAAATATTTGTACTTTAAAAGTAGTCCTCGCTTTGGGATATTCAGAAGAATCTATAGATCCACGAAGAAAGATCATAATCAAGGCATATGATGATGAGGAAAGGACTTCCAAAGGCCTCATCATGCTACCAATCAGAGTGGGACCTGTTGTGAAGAATACCTTTTGTCAAGTTCAAGATAGGGACCTAACATATAACATACTATTGGGTCATCCATGGATCCACGACATGCAAGATGTTCCATCTACTTATCATCAATGCTTAAAGTTTCCATATGATGGACAGGAACTAACAATACTCGTTGATCACAGTAGTAGTCAAACTTGCTCTAGCCTTAGGGAAACTTAGGACACACTTGTGCCACATAATAGAGAAGCCTTGGTCATCTCTACCTCCAAATACAATGAACAAGCAAGGGAAATGATAAGTAATTTTGGCACCAAGCTGAAATTGAAAGATAATGGAGTGGGAGAATATTCTTTATCTCTCTCTCCAAGATCCCATGGTCAACCGTCAACATCCATATAGCAGGCTACATTAGCCTTAGCCTCAGCTCCAGTTCCCATCACGAAGTTTAATGGAACATTTATAAAAGAAAATGAAATGGAAGATAGAGCTATCCTTGATTGGCTCTATAAAGATGAAGAAGAACTAGTAATACATGTCAAGTTACCCACAAAAAAATACAAAAAACGTTATGCTATCATGCAACAAATGGGTTATGAAGGAAATGGCCCTATAAGTAAAAGGAAAGAGGGTATTGTTGAACCTATCCAAATGAAAAAAATGCACCCAAGAGATAAACCAAGTTAGGATATGATGAAGGTACTAAGAAATAAGTAGCACAAAGACCATCAAATGAGGAGTTAGTTGAAACCACTATGCGAATTCAAGAAAACAATTCTGACACTGACTCCAATAACTATGAATGGGGCACCATCTTTTATGATCAATTCTAGAGAGATAAAAAGGTGGATGTCATAAAAATATTTACACCCACACTTGTGCAAGGGGAAATCTCAAGGCTTCCATTTGGTTACGTTCTACAAAGAAATCATGACTGAAGTGGGACCAATTCGATTCAAAGCGAAATAGATTATCCCCAGGAGGATACCATCCTAGATCTCCCGCATAACGATGTTAACAATCACATCATGACCCTTATGGCTAGTGACCTTACTCATCCTAATGATCCATTTCCTTTGGTTTATCCTGAACTCATTGATTGGGAACAAATCGCACCCATTGATGTCCCAACTTTTCCAAATGACGAAACCATAATAAATTTTCTTTGTTCATCCCATCTCGAAACAAGTTCCACCAGGGAATCACAAGATCAGAGTTTTCGACAGGAAAGTGCCAAGTTTCTCAGCTATGAAATAAATAATATAAAAGAAAGATCTAATGGTGAAAACCTAACAAAGGCAGTATTAGATCAAGAAAAGAGAAAAATAAAAAACAAATATAATGGTGAAAACCTAACAAAGGCAGTATTAGATCAAGAAAAGAGAAAAATAAAAAGTGTATCCAATGGTGAAAACCTTTCAAAGGCACCAGAGGATGGGAAACTTCACACACTTCCAGAGCATTATCAGGAAAGGTCTTCCATTCTAATCGAACCAACAAAGGCACTCAATATAGGTACTATAGAAAAGCCCAAAGTTTTGCAATCGGCTACATCTCTAACAGATGAGGAAGTACCTAGATTCACATAATTTCTCAAGGATAATCAAATCAGTTTTGCTTGGTCCTACGTAGATATGCCTGGATTAGATCTAGATCTCATCATGCATCATTTATCTATTACGCTGAGGGAAAAACCTGTAAAATAGAAACTCAAAAAAATGCATCCACATGTTGCATTATTGGTTAAAGAGGAATTAAAGAAGCTTTTGGATGTTGGGTTCATCCGGTCCATGGACTATGCAGAATGGATCTCCAATATCGTACTTGTTTCAAAGCCAGACGGAAGGATCCGAATTTGTATAGATTTCAGGGATTTGAACAAGGCATGTCCTAAAGATGACTTCCCCTTGCCAAACATAGATATGATTGTTGATTTAACTGCTGGACATGTGATGTACTCATTAATGGATGGATTCTCAGGATACAACCAGATAAAGATTGCACTAGAAGATCAGGATAAAACAACATTCACATGTCCTTGGGGTACCTATTGCTTGAACGTAATGCCATTTGGGTTGAAAAACGCAGGAGCTACATACCAATGAGCAATGACAACAATTTTTCATGATATGATGCATACATTCATGGAAGATTATGTTGATGACCTCCTCACCAAATCTAACACCAGAGAAGGACACATAGATATCTTATAAAAAATCTTCAAAAGAATGGAAAAATTTAAAGTGAGACTTAACCCTAAGAAATGTATTTTTGGAGTGAAATATGGAAAGCTATTAGGTTACATTGTATCAGAAAAGGGAATTGAAGTGGATCCAACTAAGGTACAAGCAATTCTTGATATGCCACCACCAAGGAACATTAGTCCACTACGCTCTTTGCAAGCTCAAAATTGGTTGTATTAATCCTTTTAGGAGCCCCTTGAAGGTAGGTTGTCAGACTGATTGGGTTTGAGCCTCCTTTCCTCTGCATCGGTGAGGCACAAGTAATTGAAGCATTCCAAAGGATACAAACCACCACAAATGGAGCTTATTGATACAATATGTTTTAGATCGAGGGCTTATTGAGCATTCAAAAGTAATTAATTAACCATTAGATGTAAACAAAATCCATGCCTACAAAATTCAAGTATACAACTTACATGATGCACATGATAACATCATTCAAGAATGGCCATAGCAAAATAAGAGTTTCTTTAATCAAAAATCCGAAAGGCTATACAATGATATATATTGATAAAAGTATATAAATATATCCAGAAAAACCATATAGGCTTAGTACAAAGGAGCCAGATGGACATAAAATATCATGTATATATATCAATAGTACAAAACATATGTTCCAAAATTCCACATAGGCATACAACAAACAACACTAATACATAGTCATTTCCCTCCAGGGGAAGGAAATAGATCTCATGCTAGCTTCAAAATTTGGCTAGATGGAGTGACTATTGCTTCTCTTGTCTTTTGAACATGCGCGCTACTCCTCCTCTCTTCACTTTGGACTTTCAACTGATACAATTAAAAGTAAATATGTTAAAACATAGAAATTGAATTTTGGAATGGCATATAACAAAATATATAAGAACTTACCGCATACATATAGTCATCATGCACATTTACAGCATCACCACGTCCACGATTTGGAGTGACAATCACCTGTAGCAACCATGAAGATAGAAATTAAACTACATAAAATTATCATGAAAATTTTCTATAATAGACCATAAAAGAGAAAATATAATGTCAAATCGACTAATCTATTCCATACCTCTCTCAATGGATCAAAATTGGTTATTGCTGCAACAAATCCATGGTCCATTGTTCCACCAACATCAGCAGGGCTATCTCTTATCAACATCTACAAATGAAACAATATCTCAGGTATCATGTTGATATAGGAGAACATAATGTGACACGATCAAGGAATACTTGAATGCAATGTTTGTTTTTCTCATCAATTTTTTATATTTGTATATACACAAAATTACCAAAACTAGCTAACATAGATTTACAACACTATTAATAAATAAAGGCTACCTCAGTGTATGTTGTTTGAGGATATGAATCGTGAGGTGTGGAGGAAGAGGGTGCACCAGGAAACTATTTGAAATCTGAAGCATTTTATGAGACAAACATTCAAATATAACATTCAACTGTTCAAATGCAATAATAATATCTTTAATACTAGTTGCATACCTATGGACTCATCGTCGAGAATGTATAAGGGTCTGTAGGAATAGAGCATCCCTCATGAATAGTGCGACCCTGAAATTTCATCATATCAAAATTCTACTAATTTAGTTATTCTTAAATTTCAAAATATATTTTAATAAACAACATTAAAATAACTTGCTAAATTTTACCTATGTCAATGCCGAATGTATCATTCAGAATATCATCTGTGAAAGCCATCACCTCTGCAACTGATGTAGGCTATGTAGCAGCATCATGAGGATCCTGATAATTGTACGTGAAAACAACATCACAAGTGCCACAATGGTGGGGTGGAGCTCGGGGCATAAACGTCTCCTCCACACCAGGCTCTACTAGAGGACTCGCACACTATAAAATGGTCTGGGTGAGTGAGCCAATCGAATTCATCGTGTTGACCTCTATACTATCCTTAACAATGGAAGGAACAACGACATGCTCCACCATGGGTCTACCCAAGGCTCTCGGTGCCAACTGTGGATTACGTCGTGCAACAGGTCTATTGTGTGTGGAGCCCCACCTCTACCCTGAAAGTCTAAGATGTCAAAATAATTTGGCATTTTATTGAGGACAAACCTGCAATAGAGTTTCCTCAAAAATTATTGCAGCACCTCATGGTTATTGCATGGAGGTTGGTCAAATACCATCCACTACTGCTCCCAATTTTTCTTTTAATTAAATCATGGTGGCACCAATGGATGGGGAACCTCCTGCATGCATGGGACAAAGGTTCATTGGTTTTTGGGTCTTTAAATAGGGCACACAACTCGGCTTTTCTAATTTTTAGTTTTTTGACATCTGCATATGACAAACCATTAGCATAAAATTGCCTCATCTCATCTCTCTTAGTCGACAAAAAATTCATTTGCTCGCTCATTTCTCCTACATGAGTTAAAATTGACTTCAATGATTCAGCAATCCCTCTCCTATAAGGGTGGGTTTTGGCATGCTCGGTTCATCTTGCAATTAATTGTTGAAGGTCTCTTTTATTGTTTTCAATTTGATTTTGAATATTTTCTTGTGTTCCTTGAGGATGCCTATGAATTGATGGAGGGGTTTCAGGTTGTTCTTGTATAGGAGGCTCTTCGTGAGGGGGTGATTGTGCATTATGAATGTTTTGAGGTGGAGATTCATTCCTTGAGAATTAAAACAAAGTTTTATTATAAAAATCTATTTAATGTTGCATTCCAAATCAAATTCAAAATAAATAGAATAGAAATACACACCTCTTTGCAATCTTCAACCTCTCCGACATGTTGGCAACATCCTCGTGGAAAATGGCAAGCTAAGGATGCAAAGAATGGAAGATATTTGGCGAGCGCGAGTTGCAGACTTGAAATCCTCTTCCTCAAGCTGCGGGTTGAACACAAAATGAGGGTTCCAAACCTGATTTTTGTTTTTATGTCTAGAAACACATTTGGTGCATGCCAAATTGCTTTTCTTTTTCATTTGGCATGCACCAAAGGCCTTGTTTCAGGTTTTTTTTAAATCATTTTTTCAATTTGGCACCTAAATTATGTCACAGATTGGTGCACTTACCCATGCATTCATAATGTTTGATTCCTTGGAATATCATAAATCCTATTTCTAGTAAACTTTGTATTATTTATAGGTGTTGACATTGGGATCAAATGAAAATGAAGGCGAACAAAGTGGAGTTGGAGATTTTTTTTACAAGATTTGGAAAAAAGCATTTTTTGAATGCTTGTAGTTACAATCTAGAGCTTCCATTTTCTACCCTTGTTTTTTGTTTTAAACCAACTCACCTTTCTTTTTTGGGTTTAAAATTAACCATTTGACTTGATCTTTTCAACTTGCTTAAAATTGAACTTAGAAACTCACTAGATTTCATTTGGGTTTTAACAATTGGACAAGGGAAACTTCACATCTCATTTTGGTGCTTTAAAACGAATCAAAATCACTGCTTTTGAGGTCTAAAATGAACAAGTGTTTTTCATGTTTTGCAGTCTTTTTCACAAATTAATATCATTTAAAAGGCATATGTGCTTCTCTCGTGCTTCACAACAATCTTGAGAATCAAAAGTTTTTTGGTGATAATAGTTTGTTTAAAAGATTGCCTTCACACTTTGATTTGGGAACTTAAAATTGAACAAAATATCTTGCGAGTGTGGGTAAACTTATTGTGTGTGTTCTCCCTTTGTTTCTAAATGAAGGTTGATCGAACTACAAATATTTTTACTCGCTTTTGTTTATCATAGAGGGCCTTCCTTGTGGGAAAAATTTCTCACCCAAGGGAACGACCCAATCGGTAACACACTAAAGCCAAGTGTATTTCCAACTAGGATATAAAAGTCGGTACTGGAACAAAAGGCAATATCACGCGGTTGGCTCTTACAAGAAGGGAAGCAATGGTCTCTCGCCGCATGGGTCAGCCTCCACAAATAGAAATTCTGAATTAAAACCCTTGTTCATAAGGCCAAATCCTTATCTATATTGTTGGTGCAAAAGGTCATGTCCTTTGAAGCCACCCCACATTATACATGCATTTTTGTTGTAGAGATGAAAAGTATGCCATGGGAGATTCATGGGTACTAATGCTTGGCTGACCTGAGAAGTGTGTGCACTGTAAGGGGGAGCCTGTGGGGTCAAGAATCTAGTCATCCACATAGAATATGCGCAGCCGGATTCGTCCAAGTGAGAACCCAAAAAAATATTGTGTCTTTATCCTAGGGTTGTACATGTGCTTGGAAGTGGAAAATAAATTGCTTGGTCCTCAAAAAAATTGAAAAAAAAACATTCACAAAAGATTCAAAATTTCAAACCCTTTGGAGGAAACAAATATCCTTTGATGAATCTAAGTGCTCTTGCTTGCTTGCCCTAGGGATTCTATCCTTAGAGGTTTCTAAGTATTTGGGTTAATCATCATTTGTTTCTCCCAAAGTCAACACTAGGAAACCTTTGCCTTGATTTCCTTGATTTCCACATAATGCACTTTGTGGGATGAAATAAAATTAGGACATTGGACATTCAGTTTGAAACATAATCAAGAAAGTGTTTTGTGGTAAAAAGGAACAAAATGTAAGCAAGATAAACAAACAACTGAACCACACATGTGCTTGTTCTCTTTTGAGTCTTATGGTTTTCATGCAAACATTGGTCTTTTGGTTTGAATTACTCCTAGGGAAAAGCATGTTCTTCATCACCTTGGTCTTGTAAGTAAGTCCTCATAGGGTCATCTAGGATCAAGTCAAAACACTTCATCCAACCAAAAATTTATCAAATTTCCATCTTACCAACAACTTTTGGAACTTTGAAACATCGCTTATGCTAGACTTTTGGAAAATCAACATCACCTTATTTGACTTAACACACCTAGTCAAATTATCAATCCTCTTGAATAAGTTTTCCTCTAAGATAATGCAACTTCCTAAGGTCTACTAGTTCTTGATATTTTTGATTGGCTTAACACACTTAGCCAATTCATTCTCTTATGTGAGTTTTTCCTAGGATAACACAACTTCCTAGGGTTTACAAGTTCACCATCATCTTGTTTGGCTTAACACACCTAGTCAAACTATCAAAATCAAATCAAACCAATTCCTAAAGTCTAGCATGATCCAAAGTTCCTAAAAGTTCAAACATCCATATCATTCATCCCTTTCATCCTTCATCTCATCATTGGTCCTAAACCCCTCAGAGGTTAGCAAGGTCGAAAAACAAGAGGAAAATGGAATATAAACTTGATTCCTCCATCATGAGTAGTCCAATTCAACCAAACTATCCAAGCCTTACGATGCCAATTGATTTTCAAAACTTTCATTTGTACATTCCATACATGGGATCATTATCTCCTACAAACATCAATGATACAACAAATGTGAGCATGCCCAATCTAAATTTTGGAACAACTTTCCCTTTGGTAGATTTAAATCAAAGTCAAAACTTAAAAATCTATTAACCAAACAATAAAGGCATGAGCCTTGCCCCTTTACCAACCATCAATCAAATGAATCTGAGCAACAACCCCTTCACAAGTCAAAGTATCATATCAAATCCTCCTATTTTTCCATCGATATTGCAACAATAAATGGTAACCATCCAAGCAACCCCAATGGTCAACACCATTCTCAATCCACCGCCACCACCGCCAAAACACAACATGGAAAATTAATTCTCCATCATGTTGCAAGCCACACAACAAGTTGCCCGCCAAAAGGCACTCCAAGACCAACAAGCCGCACAAGTTGTGCAAGCGGCTGAATTAGCCCAACAAGCACAAGATCAAGCTCGATCCCAACACCAAGCTCAAAAGACGCAAGCACAATTTTGGGAACTATTGTGAGAAATCCATCAACAAGTCCATCAACAAGTAGCACAACAACGAGCCCAACAAAAAGCTTTGTTGGAACAACAACAACTAGACCAACAACAAGACCAACAAAAAGTTTTGTTGGAACAACAACATGACCAACAACAAGCATTGTTGGCTCAACAAAAAAAACAAGCATTACTCACTCAACAAGGCTTGCAACAGATTCCCACCACAGTTGTTGAAAACAATAATGAAGATCTATCCATCGATGAACACCTTGAAGATGTTTCCACCTCATCTGCTGATCAAATCAACATACATCAAGAGCCATTTTTTAGTCATGATCAAGACCCCTCCCACAAAGATTTATTTCAAGGAGTATTGATGTTATTTGATCCTATTGACATAAACCAAGATCCATCAACCAATGATCATATTGAAAATGGATCTACATTGCCTTATGAATCAGAGGATATATCTCAAGAACTTATTCCAAAGCATGATAAACATCTTCTATCAAGATCTAGCAATGGTCCTTCCCAAGACATACCAACATCCCTCGACCTCATGATTGCAGATAGTGAAGGAATCCCCAAAGATCAATAGGTTATTGATCTACTTCCCATTCCTGATAACCATATCCAAGAACCCACTATAAGCAATCCATCCTTTTGAAATTGAACCATGTCAAGAACTTGATCCAAAGCATGTCGAAAGTAATTCCAGAATTACTCAAGATCAAGAATTCGTATCTCCAAGATACTGCAATGATCTAATGGGAACTCTTCTATGTATACAAGATGTCACAAATGATGATCATATCCATATAGCACATATTCCTCCATCTACCCACGAGATGCTTTCTTTAGATGGACACGTAGATGATCTTCATTCAAAACAAAAGTCTCATACTCTTACCATCATCACCAAGGAACAAGAGTCTCCTACTCTTAACATTTGTACATAAGACCAAGATATGGAAAAATCTGGAGACATATCAAAAAGAGATCATGATAAAGATTTCTATAGAAGTTGTGAATCAAAAACATCTTATGGAAACCTAGTAGAAATAAATCATGAAGAAGGATTCTATAGAAGTTTTCAATCAAAAATATCATATGAAAGCATATCAAGAATGAATCAGGAGGAATAATTTTACAATGAATCTTTAACATCGCTTGAAGAAGCATTAAAATCTGATATTTCACAAGATCGAGCTAAAGATGTTGATCAGGAAGTCATCCCACATATGGAGGATCCAATCACTTATAAAATTGGATCACTTACCTTTCTTAGGGCAAGCTATCTCATCAATAAAGAAGCTGAAACTTTTGAAGATCCACCGCAGAGCAAAGAAGGATTAGCACCTTGTTTTCAAGGTAAATCATATCTTATTGCAAATAAAATGTTTCAACAGATGAATTATCAAGGAAGAGGATTAGGCGTACATGAATAGGGAATCTTGGAGCTAGTACAAATTGTTAGCAATCCTAAGCATCAAGGCCCTGGTTATTCGACAATCAAGGGATATGATCATATCAATGACACTTCCACAAAACTCGGGGCAACTTCGTCTCAAGAAAACGCCAACATAGGGAGCACGAAGAATCCTTATGATGAAACCAATTTCAATACTACAACTAGCCATGTCATGAATCTTCATCCACCCATCACCCCATCCATGAAGTGGGACCAACAACAAAAGAAAGATTCAAATCAAAGCACGAAGAACGTCATTAAAGAAAAAGAATTACTGAAGCATAAAGGACAAATCAAATACAAATGGATACCAAAGAATATAAAGAATGATTATCCCTATCAAACTCAATTAGTGAAAGAAACTATGGGGCAAAAAAAAAATGGGAAATTATCCATCAAATATGTCCACAAAGGCAAAAGAAGACTTCTCGAGCAACATACAAAGTATATCGATCAATTGGTCTTGATTCCACACACACTTTCGTATCCACCCATTATTGCTCATCTTCCCAAGTTTGGAGAGTCAAAGGTTCCAAACTGTCAACCAATCCATATTTTATTCCTAAACATGCTTCATCCACACCTCCACACATGATATCCAATTATCACATTGACCATGTGTTGGCAACGACCCTTCATCATAAGGATTCAGAAGGCACTTTATTGCGATTTGCGTACAAAGACAAAGCTAACTCTGGTATTAATAAAGCAAAACAAGTTTCTCGAAAGTTGCTTTCAAGTGCACGTATCTTGACAATACAACTTCTTCAAGAAGGATATCAATGGCACATTATGACAGAAGCATCAATTTCAACAGTACTAGGTGGGTCAACATCAGCTTAAAATCTCTCAAAAAATACAAAAAAAAATAAAAATATAAAATTCCAATTTTTTTTTTTAGAAAAAGGATTGAAAATAGTAAAGAAAAAATTGTTCTCTAGCGAAAACTGCTTCGGTGGCACTTTGGACAGGTACCATGATGAAAACCTGGCAAACAGGTGTCATGTGTAGAATTGAGTATCTACATGTTCCTGTTCAGGAGAAAGAATCTTATCACATCCATGATAAAGCCAACATTCCAGCCATACCATCTGTTCATCCATGAAACGTTTATCCAAATCATTACCATCTATTTGCATTATCTTGATAAAATTTTGAAGCACACTTTACACTTGTTTATGGTAAACATCTTGACATGTGTCATTTTCATTGATTCTATCCAATCCAAACGTTATCTGAGCCTCAAAGCATTATCTGAATGAGCACTCCTCTATTCAAACACCTTATCTTGTCACAAGATAAACCTTGGCATCCTTTGCATGCCTATCGCATCTATCTATACATCTATCCAAGAATCCATCCATGGTCATTCAAACATTGCTAGACACTAGGGGAAAATATTTACATCTTGCTTTAGGAAAAAATCTTGATACATATCATCTAACTTATCTAGTAATCCAAACATTGGCAAACATGAAATCAAATTTATCATGGCATTTGTGAACCAAAAATACAAATCACTAGCCCATGACATATTTTGATAGGAAGATGTTCCTTATCAAACTTTATATTTCATTAAACATCAATCTGAACAATCAATACCGGTCGCATCTAACTTGCATGTCAGCGTCACATCAAATCATCAAAATAATTTTTCTCCAAATCAAGCTTCACCAATCTTAATCAATTGAACCCAATCAATTATCACCTTGATTGACTTAACACACTTAGTCAAACCACCCTCTTGTGTATGAGTTTACTCTAGGATAACACAACTTCCTAAGGCTTACAAGTTCACAATCATCTTTGTTTGGCTTAACACACTTAGCCAAATTATCAAATCCATAATCACCTCATTTGACTTAACACACTTAGTCGAACCATCCTCTTATGTACAAGTTTACTCTAGGATAAAAGAACTTCCTATAGTTTACAAGTGCATTATCACTTTTGTTTGACTTAACACACTTAGACAAACTATCAATCCATCAATCTAATTGATCAACATTAAGCTTGGTTTTCAACAAAATCTCAAAATAGAGCACTGATATCGTCATGCATATCATATCCAAATTGTCAAAATCATGTGAAAATCCAAAAAAATTCAGAAAACATAAAAAAATCCAAAAAAAAATTCAAAAAATTCATCAAAAACTCAAAAACATCAGAAAATAAAAAATCCAAAACATGTCAAAATCTAAAACATCAAAAATATAGTCATCTTGCTGAACTACATCGTCTCTAAGCTTGAACGTAGGTAGGGTTGATCTTTGATCATCTCTTGAGACATTTAGGTCAGTCCTTTAGGTGTCCATCATAATGGCATCCATTTTCCCATCTATTTAGGCGTCCATTACAATGGCATTCGTTTGTTCATCTTTTTCACATTTTAGGTCACTCCTCAGGCGTCCATTGCAATGGCATCCATTTTCCCATCTATTTAGGCATCTATCGCAATGGCATTCATTTTTCCATATAGTTTACATTTTAGGTCAGTCCTTAGGCATCCGTCGCATTGGCATTCGTTTTCCCATCTGTTTCGTATTTTAGGTCAGTCCTTAGGCGTTCGTCGCAATGGCAATCCATTTGCCCATCTAGTTTACATTTTAGGTTAGTCCTTAGGCGTCCATCACAATAGCATCCGTTTTCCCATCTATTTAGGCATTCGTCGCAATGGAATTCGTTTGCCCATTTATTTCACATTTTAGGCATCCGTCGTAATGACAATCCGTTTGCCCATCTATCTCATTGAGTCAAGTTTGTCGTCATTCGAACTATGTGGTCTCTGCATGTATAATGTAGGCAAGGCTAATCTATGGATTAGCTCCCGAGACCCCTAGGATAGGTCTTTAAGTCAGTCTCTTCATCATAAATCTTGAAAAACCCAAAAACATTAGAAAATTCGAAAATCAAAACAACCTCAAAACATTTGAAAAAAACCCAAAATGGTGCACCTATCTCATCTCGCTTTCACCCGCAATAATCGCCTCCTTCATCCTTTGGTCAGCAATCAGAAACAAGTCTAGCAGGTTTAAAAGTGAACACCTAATCAACAAAGTCTCAAGTCTAGATCAGTGAGTCAACAAGTTGATCAACTCAGAGTATCAATAGCTTATCATCCAGTCAATCTTATCAAAACCCTGATCACAACATGTCCTAGGAATGTGACCTTCCTGTGATGGACATCAGCATCAAGTATCACCTTAGTTTAGCCTTGGCTAGCGATACAAAGAACATTAGCTTGTTTGTTTACTTTATCTTGGTTTTTTTAGACTTATCTTATTTTGCGCTCATTCCAAGGACCTCTCAATGATGCCTAAACAAAACAGGTTTAGAGAGAAAGGAATGGGGCAATGATCATTATCTTTTTGTCTATTGTACTTGTTGGACATTCTTATAATATAACTTGGTGTATACTTTCTTTGTTGGGTCCGTCCTAGCAAGGTTTCCATATGTCAAGTGTGAATAAGAGCACTCCTACCTAATTGTCAAGTCAAAGTCCATCACACTAGGTGCAATGCCATCTTAGTTCTTTATACCTTGATGCATCACACCTATGTGTGTTATCAAACATAAGGAAAGTTATGCTCTTTATCTCTCTCATCCCTGGATAAGAAATACATCATCATCAATCATCATCACATCTAATAAAGTCTCGACGACTAGTGCACTTGTTGGAATTCTGCATTTTCTTAGATTCAAGGGTTGATCCCTCTCATTCTTCTATACTCTTTCACACTAACAATGCATCCATCTTGCATCCACACTCTCATCTTATATAATCACTTTATATCATCATAGGACAATATCATCCATCTCATCCATTTAACATCTCATTTACATCATCATTATTATATAGTCTAAACATCCATACATTCATTTTGAACCTCTTTGTTGAGAGATCAACCTCAAATTGAACTTCTCGCTCGATCTCTCGAGGTGGCAATGTACTAAGGTACTTCCTTTTGCTGGGGCATCTGAAAAAATCGAGAAATTTTTAATTTCAATGTCGGCAACATCATTCTTTGAACCAATGCAACAAGTACATTTCTTGAAAGAGGGGGCAAAATGTAGACAAGTAAAATAATAAACACCATGCATCCTGCTCTAATTAACATTCAATTCTGCTATTAATCAATTAAAACAATTTATTGATTAATTCCCTAAGCTTCATCATGCTTAATAAAATAAATCAAATTATTTAATTAAGTCCTTTAGTTCTTCTTATTTGATTCAATAAATCAAAATGATTTAAATCAAATATCAAACTCCTAAAATCCTCCAAGTTAATTAATCTGGATTAATTAACCTCTAAACATAATCACCCATTCTCTAGCTTTTGACTCAACTTGAGTCAAATCTAAACTCTTAACTAACCTACCCCACTTGCACCAATAAATCATTTCTTTTATTTATTATTTATTATAATTACATTCAAAAGGGCATCAAGATGAAATATTCTATCAATTTGAATCTTCCCTCCAAAGGACTTGTCCCTTCCAACAAAGCATTAAATGCTCTTACACATGCTCTTACATGTCTCTTGCAGAATTCAAACTTGGCATTTAATGCAACTTTCATCCCCCCTAAACATGTCATTTCATCCAAATTCAAAATTCAAATTGGCACATTGTCCAAAACTTGCACATTCCTCATCCTCTCATATCTTGACAAGTGGCATCTTTTCATTGGCTTATGAGTGATCCCACATTCATCAAAATCTCTCACTCTTCCAACCTTGAATCTATAAAAGCAAGGCTTTTCAAGAACACAACTTACAACATAATTTGACAACACTACTATTCAATATGATGCACAATCTCAACATTGGAATTGGCATCATTTTTCATTTTGGCAATCTTGCTTATCATGGGGTGGGAAAGGGCTTTCTTTCCACATCATGAGGAGCACCACTCCTCCTATGAAATAGAGTTTGGCTCATGTTTTTATATGTTTTCATTGAGTTTTCTTGTTTTATTTTATCTTGTTTGCATATCTAACATGGTCAAATATTTCATAGGGATGCTATGATTTGCTAACAATGTCAATCTATGTCAATGTTTAAGAATTTGCAAATTTCAGTGTCTACAATTACTATAGGAGGATGTGGATGTTGGATAGGAGAGATATGTAGAGGGAGGACATGATGGATATGTGGATGGTGATGATACGAGATATCCCTTGTCGAGGGTAGCGTACAAACTATTATTAGATGCGGATGAAGGAATGGGGGGATAGTTGGGAGGAATGATTGGATTTTTAGAGGCGGTCACAAGAAGCTTGCTAGAAACAACAACATAAAGGGGATCTATATTATACTCATCTTGATCAACAGTAATTTCCTTATCGTCATCAACGTAGTTGGGATTCCCCTTGACTACTATTATTGGTTGCATGGGAGGAGGATAAATATTCATGACGTTAGATGGAATAGAAATAGATGGGAAAGATGGGAATAGATGATTAGAACGAAAGGATAGATAATGAAAGATAAATAGAATGGATTGGAAGAATATGGAAGAAGATATAGGTGGACTAAAGCTCAAGTTGGGATTCAGGTTAAGCTCAAATGGGGATTGGATTAAAGCTCAAATGTAGATAATGGGATTAAAGCTTAGATTAGAATTCAATTGAAGCTAAAATTAGGACTGTTTAATAAAAAACTGCCCATGCCTTGGCCGTTTTCTTTTCCTTTGTGGCTACGCCTTAATTTTGTATGCTCACTATTTTCGGAGCTTGCCACGTGGCTGCCTCACGAAGCTTTTTGCTTTGGCTTCATTTGGCTTTTTGATAGTCTCCATTTGCATGCCGCGTGGCTCGTGTTGGCTGCTCTTCCTAGTCGGACCCATCTCATCCTTTGCTTTCCGCCTCATTCTTCACTTTTGCTCAGAGCTCTCCACGTGGTTCCCTCTCGCGGCTTTCTGCTGGGCGTTCTTGCTGCTTTCTGTCGAGCTTCGTCTTGATGACATGTGGCGTTTCTTTTTCTTGCGCCGGTTACCTTGGAAATGCCGACAGATCTTTTGTGCTTCCCACTGCTGCGTGTCTTCTCCTATTGCTGCATGGTTTTCCATTTCGGATCGTGGCTTCGATGGCGTATTGTTGATCGATAGATGTTTGCTGTGGCGGCTCAGATCATTTGGGCCGAGGATTGCCGCGCATGGTCTGCTCTTCCATGATGCATTTTTCAGGCAGTGGGTTGGCCTATTTATGGGGTCGTGTTTTATTTTATCGTGGTTCATCAAGTTTAGAAAAAACTCTAAAGACATCGGGTAGCAAGCCTTTTGTAATAGCTATTTTCCAATTAAAGATTTTAGACTGTGCCAAATAAATTTGGCCTTTCTATTTTCAGCAGTTGTTAGAACTATTAACCTGTGCTATTATCTTTATTTTTGTATGAATGCCTATTCTTCAGTTTTCTGTAACCTTTTACGGCTAAAAATAATACAGATCATGTTTCTTCGACTCTTCTGTGTTAAAATAAAGTTATGCTAGATTACATTATACAAATTAGAAGGTATTTAGCATAATGGATGTTTGTGGAGGAAGATAAACTTAATTAACATCATTTAGTGGTTCGAGCCTTTGCATCTTGCACTGTGCTCTATCAAAATTCGTCTAAGACTTTGGCGCATCGCCTGTAGTGTAAGCTTTACATTCATGTTATTCTCCTTATCTTTTTCCTCAACCCAGTAAGCGAAGAGCCGGCTTCGATAAAATCTCAGAGGTCACTTAGCTAGTGCACCATGTCCCCCAATAGCTAAGTTTCCCATAAGACTATTGCTACATGCAAAATTTTTAATAGTTTTTTTTCTTGCATGCCCGGTGGGACCGCAAACTAGCACATTCACTTGATCTTTATAAGTGTGTATGAGCCATCAGCCTGTAACTAGGTCGCAATCTGCAAGATTCCCTGGCCAACTTGTACCACCTTTAGTTTTCGTACATCTGACAGGTCACCGAAATAGCCCTTCACCTCCTTCATCACCTCCTACTCCATTATCACCTAATCCATCTGCACCCATGGCTACTAGAAATTATGTAGCCTGGGACTCCGGTAGTCCGTTGGTAGCACCTATGCCTCCTGTAGTATGGGCTACCATCCCTATTTCGGCCTTAAAAGCTATTCCTAAATATTTTGGAGATGAATCAAAAACACCCACAGAGCATCTAGAAGATGTAGCCGACGTATGTCTAGTACATGGCATATCAAACGAGAATGTAGCCCTTAGATTGTTGGCCGCCTCATTCCGAGGAAAGGTGCTGAACTGGTACCGAACCATTCAAGCAGGCACTATAGCTACTTGGGACCAGCTCAGAACCCCTTTTTACGAATGTTTCTCCAATGATGACGATAGATCTTTATTGTACCATCAATTGGCCAACATAAAGCGAGCTCCTCATGAAGCTCTGCCTGATTTTAATGTAAGAATTCACTCAACTTGGAAGAGAGTGCCTGTTGGTAGCCGACCACCTCCTGATCTGGATTTTATGTTCTACCTGAAGTTGATAAATGCTGATATCTCTATGATGTTACAAGCTCTGGGCAGAGAAACTCTTCCTGATGCTTATGCTCTAGCTGTTACTGCAGAAAATAATTTGATCGCTATAGGGAAATTGGCGCCAAGACCGATCATGCCATTGTTCCCCGAGTGCAATGCTCTAGAAGTAGAAGTCCCTTCCACCAGCGCGCCTACGGCTTCCCCCCAATCTATGTATGTCTATCCTGGGAGTGCTTCAAGCACAGCCCTGACAACAGCTCCTGTAATAGCTCCTGTGCCGAACCCCATGGCTACTGAGATGGACGAAATGAGAGAACAGATGCGGGCTATGACTAATGAACTAACTACTTTGAAGCGACAGCAATATAGCTACCAAAAGCTAGCATAACAAAATTACCAAGGTGGAAAGCCTCCGTACCAATTAAATCAGTGGCAAGATAAGTCACGTGGGATCACCTTAGCTCAATCGAGTAACCAGATGGTTCCGGTAACCTTGCCTATGCAGACTGTTCACCCTAGTTCAAATAAGGAGCTGATAGCAGGACAAAACAATTTGGCAGAAGATGCTAATTCAGGGTGCTTTCCTTGCAATGATGCACATATGCCGCGGAACTGCCCGCGAGGAAATTTGCAACAACAAATTGCAGATCAACGTAGCCAAGGCACCACATCCATTTCTGGTAACACACCATATGCCTCTCAACAAATCAACAATGTTGTCCTTGCAACTCAAATGTAGGGGATGTCCATCCAACAAGAATCAGAAATTGTTCCTGACCAGGCTCTTTTTTCTTGGATGGAGGGAGAAGATTCAGCATTTCCAAATGACATCCCTATGGATAAAGTACCCCGAGTGCAATCAGATTACAATACGCATTCAAAGCGAAGATTCACCAGAGAGTTTGTGAACTCATCTAATCAAGCGTCAGCACCACTGGCGCTTGGTCTTGTAGTAGGCCCATTGCCCATCCCACCATAGTCTGAAGCGGCTATTCCTGGCCCTCCGAAGCCACTTCTTCCGAAGGTCATAACTCCTACAGTCATCCCTGCTACGGTTAAACAATCAGACACACTAGCCATCACGCCTGTATCAACTGTCAAACTAAAGGAGCAAACCACTGCAATTCAACGTAGTGGAACAACTAAAAAAGTCATCTACCAATGCTTCTCTGTGGGATGTCTTGGCTATTCCAGAGCAGAAAGTGCTGCTACAAAAGGCGTTATTGGGTGAAGAAGATGCGAAGATTTCTTCTCAATCCCTTGAAGAGAAGGTATCCAAACCTGAACTGGACAAAGTGCTGACAATTCCACATGAAGAGAAGCTAGAATCCAAAAAGGAAGGTAAGCCTAAGCCTAGGCCTTTCTTTGTAACACTGATTATTCGTGAAAAATTACTACATAACTGTATGACTAACTCTGGTGCTAGCACCATTGTCATGCCAAAGCAAGTCGCTGATGCTTTGGGACTAAAGTATGAGCTGCTAAATAAAGGAGTCATGCAACTTGATGGAAACAAGGTTGATACTGTTGGGATAAACAAGGGATTACCTATGACCTTGTTTGCCTGGCCCAGTATCATTGTAAATCAGGATACTGTACTTATCGACATCCCTCCCTTGTTCGGGATCTACTTATGCCAAGAGTTCACTGCAAACGTAGGAGGATATCTGGCTTTAGACTGGTCCCACTTGATTCTGAGGACGAAGCACGATGCTAAGATGAAGTTATTGTCAGAAAACCTGCATTTTGCACATGTTGCTAATGAAGCTCTGCTAAATTTTAAAGCAGCACACACTTCTATTTCTTAGGAAGAGAGGCACAATGTAGAGTTCCTTGAAGACAAGGAGGCTACTAGCTCATGGACACAAGATGAAGAGAAGCTATTGGAAGAATTTATTGATATAGATCCTTTCAGAAATTATCATGCAACTAGCCTCGGAACCTATGTAATACATGAAGAAGGGAAAATCATGCCTAAAGTTACTAAAGAACCTGAGGGTGAAGAGTTTCCGAAAATATGGACGTTATACTTCGATGGAGCCCGATGTAAAGTAGGAGCCAGAGTGGGAATTTGTTTGATATCCCCAACTGATGAAAAGATGTTGAGGTCTTACCGCTTCCAGTTTGCATGTTCCAACAATGAAGCTGAATATGAAGGGCTCGTCCATGGTTTAAGCCTTGCAAAGCAAATGGGTGCAAAGCAAATAAGTGTCTTCGGAGATTCTGAGCTGGTAGTTAATCAGGTCCGCAGAACTTCGGCTGCGAAGAATATCCACATGTGATCTTACCAGCATAGATTCTGGGATCTGATCAATAGTTTTGAGGCATTCAACATTCAGGCAATTCCGAGAGAAACAAACGCCGAAGCCGACAAGATGACAGCTATTGGAGCTCAGTTCGAGCCAGCGTCGGACCTGTTAAAAAATAAACATGCTGTGAAGGTAATTATAAGACCCGCTGTCCCAGATAACAATCAAGATTGGCAAGTATTTGATAGTGATGCTCATATTGCATCATTCCTTTAGTCATTCGGAGAGTTCACTGATCGGCTGCAGCCGAAGATCGCCGAGGCTTACAGAGATCAAATTATTCAGCTGAAATCTAACAAGCTTCCGAGGGGTCTAGTCACTCTGGAAAGTCTTTTTGATTTCGATGATGCAACAAGAGATAAAAGGAAGCTCATGGCTGACAAAGGTGATTATACCGATCTGCATGTCGGAGAAGATAGAAAGCTCAAAGTTGGAGAGGAAGTGTCAGAAAAGAATAAGGATAGATTAAGACATTTCTGCGAAGAATATCCAAATGTAGTTGCTTGGTCATATGATGATTTAAAAGGATATGATCTTGGGATCATTGAGCATACTATTGAGCTGACGGAGGGGGCAAAGCCAGTCCGTCAAAAGTAGAGGCCTGTGAACCCAAAAATAGAGTCCCTAATGTCACAGGAGCTGAACAAATTGATCGCATCCTGGATAGTGTTTCCAATTAAACATAGCACTTGGGTGTCTAACCTGGTGCCAGTCCGGAAGAAAAATGGAGATATACGCTTATGCATAGACTTCCGCGACCTAAATAGGGCATCCTTAAAGGATCACTACCCCCTACCTTCAATAGAGGTAATTCTTTAGACTGTAGTTGGTTCTAAAATGTTTTCGATGCTGGATGGTTTTTTAGGCTATAACCAGATACGGGTAAAGGAAGAAGACCAATACAAAACAGCGTTCACCATGAAGTGGGGAACGTATGCTTATGCCAGAATGCCTTTTGGGCTCTCAAATGCTAGAGCCACATTTCAGCGAGCTATGGACATTGCTTTTAGATTTGATCCACAAGATTATACTCATCTACCTGGATGACCTAACCGTATTCTCAAAATCTGCTGATGATCATTTTGATCATTTGGAGCTTGTTTTCCAGAAATGCCAAGAATTCAGAATCTCCCTGAATTCGAAGAAGTGCGTGTTCGGAGTTCCCCAAGGGAAACTATTGGGATATGTTGTCTCTAAGGAGGGCATTGCTATTGATCCAGAAAGAGTCGATGCGATCCGGGAGCTCCCGTTGCCAGTCAACAAAAAAGGTGTGCAGTCTTTTCTGGGAAAGGTTAATTTTATTAGCCGTTTTATTGTGGACTTTGTAGGCATCGTTCGTCCAATTACTTTAATGCTTAAGAAGGATCAATTTTTCAAATGGATGATGGAAGCTAGAAGAGCTTTCGAACTTGTAAAAGAGGCTATTTCTTCCGCTCCTGTGCTGGTTAATCTAGACTTGTCAAAGAATTTTATCATGTATGTTTTTGGTGGTGGTAATAGTATTGCTACAATGCTTATGCAGAAAGATGATAAAGATGCAAGGGAGTCCCCTATTGCCTTTTATTCCTAAACTTTAAAAGAATACGAAGTAAAGTATAACTTTGTAGAGAAGCAAGCCTTCACCATTGTTAAGGGGCTTAAGAAGTTCCGGCATCTGATATCATATAATAAGGTGATTGTATGTGTTCCGCATCTAAGTGTGCGAGAATATATCATGGAAGGAGAAATCACGAAAAAAAGAGCTAACTCGATCACCGAGATCCTAGAATATGACATTGAGGTCAGACCTGTCAAGACTGTCAAGGGGAAAGGACTGTGTGAGTATATCACTGAAAACAGTGAAACAGCGACAGAATGTGACACTCCGAAACCTGTGTTAATAAATGAAGAGAAGCCCCAGAGTAACTGGCTTGATGACAGGATAAATTTTATGCAGATAGGAAAGTATCCGATGGACCTCCCATCTTTTAAAAGGCGTTTCTATTGCCTACAGAATGGCAATTTTTTCCTTTTGGAGGGTGTCCTATTTAAAAGAAATTTCAACGACATCCTACTGAGATGTGTCAATGAGGAGCAAGCCCGGAGGATATTAGATCAATATCATAACAACCTTGTCGAAGGACATTTTTTCGCAAGAACCACAACAATTAAAATCATATGTATCGGTTATTATTGGCCAACACTTTTTAATGATGCATTTTCCTTAATTAGGTCTTGCAAAGAATGTCAGTTCTATGTTGGAAGGAGACAGAATGCTGCTATGCCTTTAAGACCCATAGTGATAGAGGAACCTTTTGCTCAATGGGGTTTAGACTTCATCGGGATGATCAACCCTCTTTCCTCAGCAGGACATAAATGGATATTAACAGCAACCGACTATTTTACCAGGTGGGTAGAAGTAGTGCCGTTGAAAAGTGCAACTGAATCAGAGATTGTTAATTTCCTAGAAGAACTGGTAGCCAAATTTGGCCTGCCTAAGACAATTATCTCTAACAATGCCAAAGCTTTTCACGGCTCGAAAATGAGTTAGTTCGCTCTAAAATACGGGGTGTTCTTGAAGACCTCCTCTAACTATTATGCCCAGGGAAATGGTCTCGCGGGGAGTCCACTAATAAGAACATCATCCGGTTGATCAAACAGATAGGCTCAGAACATCAAAAGGAATGGCATAGGAACCTCCAGATAGCACTCTTGACAGATCAAATTACGCCCAAGCAGGTATTGAAAACATCTCCTTATTATATGGTATACGGAAAGGAGGCATTGCTGCCTATTGCCACATAAATTCCCGCCCTACAATTGCTCAAGTCTCTATAAGTTGAACAAAATGGAGCGATGGAAGTAAGGTTTTCTAGAGTTGCTTGAGGTGTAGGAGAAAAGAGAACACACCCTGGAAACAATGAATAGTCGCCAACAGGTAGTGAAGAAATGGTTCGACAAAAGGGCTTCAGATCAGGGACTATAACACGAAGATTTGGTTCTCAAATTCAATGAACACGGAACAAAACCCGAACAGCATAGCAAGTTTGGCAGCCTCTGGGAAGGGCCATTCAAGATCTACCAGTGCAAACATTTTAACTCTTTTGAGTTAGAAGATATGGAAGGCAATGCTCTAAGTATTCTAGTTAATGGAATACATCTTAAAAGGTTCTATTAATTCTGTATATGTGTTAATTTTGTACATTTGTATATATGTAATTATTCTTTATCACTTGAAGTTTTGGGTTTTCTCGGCACAAGATTGAAATAATGCAGCAATGGTGTAAGCAATTGAAAGAAAGTTATAAATGAACCAAGTGTTAACAAAAGAAGCATAGTGGATTATATTCATTAAGGTCAAAAATTTACAATATAGTGGGGCCAGAAGGCCTTGGGTTAACATTTACATATGCCCGCTAAGGCGCGGGACTTGTAAGCAGAAAGAAGAAAAATTGGTAAAACATTTTTTGTCTGTAGAACACTACTGAGAAGGACCGGCGATCATAGCAATAGGCAGCTCAGGCTTTGGAAATACCATTCTCTCAAAGTTTTCGTACCATTGAAAACTGGAGAAAGGCTCATGATAATGAATGCGCATCAGAAAATGGCAGCCTTCGCGGACCCTAGCACGGTGCTCTTCATGGGTTTCCAGCTCAAAGCCAAACAGAAAAGGCCTGGTTGGGATGATGCCTCCATGCAGCTGCAACAGGTGAATGTTCCGGACCGAAGGAATGCCCCAACCCAATTGGCTGCATGCACAATCTGTTCCAAACCTCCGAGGTAGCGTGCAGGGAACACCAGCTTCGTCAGTTTTATAATTTTATGTTTGCTGACGCTGATGTCCAGTAGTGAGGTGACAAAGTGGGAGCAGACACTGGTGTTCACTCGATATTGCTCTTCGTAACGCACACAATCCTTCTTGAGGATCCATTTGATGGCTTTCACATCCAATAGGTTTTTTGCACCTGTCATACGCTTCAAGCGTTTGCAAGTAATCTTGCCAAGGAATGCTACCTGGGTCTTTTTGCAAGTGAGCCTCACTGGTGTTTCCATGATTTCTGTTTTCTAGGCTAAGAGATTAAAAATACTATCCAGTAAGAGATTGCTAAATTGAAAGGCCAGTCGATGTTGTGATTCGCAATGTTGCACAAGGGGCTAATTTATAGGCTGGCTAAGCTGTGCTTGCTGAAGAAATCATGATTAACAATTTCACGGAGTGGGTCACTTTGCCTTGGTTTTCCGTGTCACAGCGTGCGAGCTGACAGAGAGGTGTAGGATCAGCTTGCAACTTGCTCTGCCAAGCTGCCACATCGTAAATAGATCGACCAATTGTCAGTAATACAAAGTGTCACCGTCTAATCCGAATCAGATGAAGTTATTGAGAAAGACTCTGTTGGGAAATGCGCCCTGTACGAGCATTGATGTCAATCAATACAAATAGCATGTAGAGAAATGCTCGCAAGGTTTGCCTGGGTTCGTTTTCCAAGACAAGGATCCGCTCCCGTCACACGCAAAAGATTGTCTTTTAATTTTTAGGCAGTTTGGCTACTTGGCAATCTTTTCGCACGAGTAAAGCTGATAATGCATAGTAACAACTTGGCATAAACGGTTGGCACGTACCTTTTTCGGCCGCCATTCCCGAGAAAGCTGAAAAGGCAAGTTATGGCATGCAGGGAAACATATTTATTGTAGAAGTTGCCAAAAAATTAAGCAATTAAGGCATTTGCAAGAAGAGAGAAGTTTGAAAAGAAGCTAAGTCATTTGCCAAAATATTTGCACAGAGACCCTTGTGGAGACAAAATGGCCGAAATTGCAGAAAACCCTGCACAGACTTCAGCTCAAGTAGCACTTAGCGAGCAGATGAAGAATGCGCCTTGCGTGCAACTTTATGATGGAGAGTCTTATGCCACTCCAGGCATACCTACAAAGCCTAACTGGCCTTTCACTCACCCAGTAAACCAGAGGCTGTTGAGCACGGTTCCTCATAGGGACCAGGTAGTGGTTTTGGAGGATTGAGAAAATATCTTTGACCCTGAGATGTCGAGCAATCCTAAGAGCCTTCGGGAAGCTGCATGTGAAAGGATGAAGAATACAACAGACCAATTTTCCAAATGGCTATGGTACTATGGGCTTGCACAGTATATGGTCCCTTTGGTGCACCCTTGCCCAGAGATTGTAGCAGCATGTGCGACATAGTTCCACCCAAGCATTGGGGTTATTAATGCAAAGGATTTCCGGGTAGTCATTAGCCCCATGGCTATTCAAGATATGTTGTGTGTCCCATTTCCTTTGGGTAAGGAGGTTGAAGATTTTGACTTGGAAAGAATGCAGCAAAAGTGGGGAGAGTTCCAATTGGGGCCACAATTTTATCGCTCCGAACTTCAACATCTGAGCAGTTCAGTCCTACCTAAATTCCCTTTCGGTTTGAAAGCTCTGAGAGGTGTGGTACAATCTACCATTTCTATGTTGGCAATGGTGTGCGGTTTGGACTCCGACACAGAGGTCCATAAGTTTCAAATGTCTCTCTGCTTTATGTTAAGGAAAAATCGTGAGGGCCCGCTTTTTGATTTTCCAAAGATTATTAGCGATGGCATCTGACTGCAGTTAAAAAATTTTGGGGTCGGCTCTAGGTTCAGGTATTTGTCTTTCCTGGCCTATTTAATTTTGCACCAAAATCTCAATTACTTTTCAACGTCTTTGCCCCTGTCTGTTTTTGATGAGAATGGCTTGAGGAAGCCAGTTTCGACATGGACTCCCGTCATGTCAAAAACCTTTGATTATTACGCGTTCTCGGATGCGTTCATAGCCCCGACTATGAGGGCTTTGGGTAAAGCTGGTATAAATATGACCGAATGCATTTCACCCCACCAGAGGTCCTGGCTTGGGAAGTTAGTACCACCCTATGACTGGTTCTTCGGCATGGATTTCACTCTACTCCGTTTGCCGGGTTTCATCCGGGAGCCTTTCCGGCTTCCCCGTTTCCTCTCCGACAAAGTGTTGGCCCTGGAGGCAATGAGACAGCTATGTACCCTTGATGATGATTATTGGGGAGGAAAACACTAGACCTCCTATTTACTATTACCAATCATGTTTGGTTCTGTGTCACTAGCAAACAAGAGGACCGCGCAGCTTGATACCTCGATGATTCTACTTTCAAAATTGGGTCATCTTGGGCTGGTACTAATAGATGATTCCTAGAATTACAACCCTGACAATAATTTGTTGGACATTGGAATCAAGATCGTGCACTCACCTCGGCCATTCTGGGACCTTCGAAGGGATCCCGAGGAAGGAAACCTATGTAGATATGTAGGCCTTGAATATTTGCCTACAGTGGATGGTCAACCACCCTGGCTGAATTTTTATCACATCATAGGGAGGGTCAACCCAAAGCTCCCGATCAGCCCCCCTTTGGTCACCCAATTGAAGAAGCTCAATTGGGAACCCGACAAGATGCAAGCTTTCTAGATATACCAGCAGGAGATTCTGGCTTCTGGCAAGTTATACAATGAAGTCACCCTCGATGAGAAATTTGATGATATTTGGGAGATTGAGCTTCCGGATGTTGAGTATTCTCTGAATCGTTCAACATCCATGCAGCAATATAGAGAAGAGTAGGCTGCTGTGAAATCTAAGGAGGAAGTAACTCAGATTCTCCCTGCCGTCGCTAAGAATCCAGTGCTTGAAAGAAACACTAGTAAGCAGCCCGTGCAGGAGGAAGAGCCATGCGCGTTGGTATCCATGCCAGCCACCTCTTCCAAGCCAAAACGAAAGTGGACAAGGACTACCAGTAGTAAGAGTCGGGCCATTCTTGACCTCGATGATGTCCCGAGGGAGAAGCAACAATATACCAAAAAGGCCAGTGTGGAGGAAGAGCAACCAGCAACGGAAGCGGTCGAGACATCTGCGGCTCCACCGGAAGATCAGGTAATTTTTTCTCCCTCTTCTCTCTCCTCTATGTCTTTGGTCCCACCGTAGTTTGCCTCTGTTGCCTCATCTGCGCCAGTCTTCTCAGCTCTTGGATTTTCCGGTCATTCCGATCTTGCTCCTCCCGTTTTCCCTCCCGTGTTCTCCGCTTTTACTACTCTACCCGGAACATAATTTGGTGTCAATACCGGGCTTGTGGGTCAACAATTTTTATCCCCAAGACCCAGCCCTATGGTTGGTGCATCTCCAGTTTTTCCTTTCTCCGTCACTTCATTTTCATCCCCTCTGAGTGGCCAGTTCATCCCGCCATTCTCCCCTACTATTATAATGCGACCCAACAAGACCTCTGATGCATCAGCTACACTATCTTTCCCACTAGCTGTCCCTCAGGAGTACCCTTTTGCTGGTGGACTGGGTATCCCGACCCAAGAATATTTCTCGCAGGTCGACGTAAATAAAAGTGCCCGCACCAACCAGATCAGCAAGCGAAGAGCAAAGGATGGGACCAGGCAGGCGGAGCCCCACTTACAAACTATTTTCAATGAAGCCCAGAACTCCTTGATGTTTGCGAAGATCACCCCTAATGTGATCAGGGCAGTAAGCGAGATACAGCCTAATGACTATTCTGTGAATGCTATAGGGTTAGACTAGCGGCAGGCCCGACCGCAAGATAAAGTTGAACTCATGGAGGAGACTCAAAAGATAGTGACTACTGATTTCCTCAAGCTCAGTCGGCAAGACAGGAAGAAAGATGATCAAATTGCGGAGCTGAAAAAGAAGGTTGACATCTGGGTGAATAAATTCAAGGCCCAAGAGAATGAAATAGGTCGGCTAGAGAAGGAGAGGGGTACCTTCGAAAATAAAATCAAAGAGTTACAAAATTTGGGCGAAGAGGTTATTCTGACACTTGAGAAGCAAGTTGAATTGCTCCGAGCAAGTGAAGAAAGGTTCCAGGCAAAGGAAAAAGAGCTTCGCGCTGAGTCCGACCTGCTAATTGAAGGCATGAGGGAGCTCCAGTAGAATACAACTACCGAGATTACTGAAGTGAACGCCAACCTGGAGTTGGAGGTTCAAAAGGCTAAGCAGGCCGAATCGGCCTTGGCAGAGAGGGAAAAGGAAGTTCTTACCCTAAAGGAGTAGATGTCTGCATTGGATAAAAGCTTGGCAGAAGCAGTGGTAGGTTTAAGTAGCAAAGAAGCAGAGTTGGCTACCCTGAGAACCCAACCTATTGCGCCTCAGATGAATTCCCTAGAAATTGTCAAGGGGCTGCATGCATCATACTCGGTTAAGGTAAAAGCTTTGTGCCTTACCCTGCAGCCCACTTTAAAGTTTATGGCGCAAGCGGCTAGCCTCTGCGGAATGGTGAGTGAATCGATACAACAGATTCAGGAGTTAACTTCTGACAAAGTTCCCGAGGCTAGAATGTTATTGGGTAAGTTATACACCACTTCAGATGAAGCATTGAGTAGCATGGGCATCAACGACCGAACGACGGTAGCTTTGGGTGCAAGTAGTCTCATTTCCATGCATGAGGCCATTCACAAGCGACATGCAGGCAAAGTTTTCCCGTCTGACTCAAAGAGGCCTCCCCTCGCCTTTCATTACAGACCAAGCAATAGCAGGATTGGAGCATATTATTGAAATGATCAAAGAGAAGAAGCAGGACCTTTCTATCTTCCAGACCTTTGATCAATTTTCGACTGCTGAAGAGATCGAGGCGATCATACATCAACTAGCACAACTTTTTTTCCAATTGGAATTGGAAACAAAAGTATCAAGCGGATTGCCCTTCAAAGCAATCATCGATCTTCGACTGGCTCACGAGCACCTGCGAACTCTCTCCGCACCATTAGACGAAATATGGACCAATCTGCAGGCCGCCCTCTCAAAGTTCTGAGCATTTTGTTGCTAAGCCAAAGGTTTCTGGTGTTCTCTTTTCTACAAAGCGAAAAGCCCCTATGAGTCACTAGACTGTTCAATAAAAAACCACCCATGCCTTGGCCATTTTCTTTTCCTTTGTGGCTACGCCTTAATTTTGTATGCTCACTATCTTCAGAGCTCGCCACGTGGCTGCCTCACGAAGCTTTTTGCTTTGGCTTTGTTTGGCTTTTTGATAGTCTCCATTTGCATGCCACGTGGATCGTGTTGGTTGCTCTTCCAAGTCGGACCCACCTCATCCTTTGCTTTTCGCCTCGTTCTTCACTTTTGCTCGGAGCTCTCCACATCGTTCCCTTTCGCAGCTTTCTGCTGGGCATTCTTGCTGCTTTCTATCGAGCTTCATCTTGATGACACGTGGCGTCTCTTTTTCCTGCGCCGGTTACCTTGGAAATGTCGACGGATCTTTTGTGCTTCCCGTTGTCGTGTGTCTTCTCCTGTTGCTGCATGGTTTTCCGTTTCAGATCATGGCTTCGCTGGTGTATTACTGATCGATAGATGTTTGCTGTGGTGGCTCAGATCATCTAGGCCGAGGATTGCCACGCATGGTCTGCTCTTCCATGATGCATTTTTCAGGCAGTGGGTTGGCCTATTTATGGGGCCGTGTTCTATTTTATGGTGGTTGATCAAGTTTAGAAAAAAACTCTAAAGACATCGGGTAGCAAGCCTTTTGTAATAGCTATTTTCCAATTAAAGATTTCAGACTGTGCCAAATAAATTTGGCCTTTCTATTTTTAGCAATTGTTAGAACTATTAACCTGTGCTATTATCTTTATTTTTGTATGAATGCCTGTTCTTCAGTTTTCTGTAACCTTTTATGGCTAAAAATAATATAGATCATGTTTCTTCGACTCTTCTATGTTAAAATAAATTTATGCTAGATTACATTATACAAATTAGAAGGTATTTTGCATAATGGATGTTTGTGGAGGAAGATAAACTTAATTAACATCATTTAGTGGTTCGGGCCTTTCCATCTTGCACTGTGCTCTATCAAAATTCGTCTAAGACTTTGGCGCATCGCATGTAGTGTAAGCTTTACATTCATGTTATTATCCTTATCTTTTTCCTCAACCCACTAAGCGAAGAGCCGGCTTCGATAAAATCTCGGAGGTCACTTAGCTAGCTCACCATGTCCCCCAATAGCTAAGTTTCTCATAAGACTGCTGCTACATGCAAAATTCTGTATCAACAAGGACTAAATTGAAGCTCAAATTATGGTCCAAAAAAGTCTAGGAGAGACAGGATTGAGAAAAATCAAAAATTAATATTTTCAATTTTTTCTGTCATAGTAAATCACGTTTTTGGAGGTCTTCCAAGTGGAATTTGGGGTTGAAACTTGTGTCGGTCTCTAAAATTGGGCTATCGAGGGAATGCCATTTTAGGGAGTAAATTAGTACTCTTGGAGACTTTTCCAATGGTGTAAACAGTTTTTAACTCTGAGCACCAAGTAGAAAGTTATGACCTCGACATGTCAGGCTAAATAAATTCCTTTTTTTTTTTTAAATTGGATGGTTTGGGGATGAAAAGGAAGAGGAGAAATGATTAGATTATGGTTTTGGACTGAGGAAGTTGTAGGCTAATTGTGGCCTGGAGGATTGATCCTCTTGATTTTGTATGGGAAGCGAATCCGGTCGAAGAAGTGTAATTGGTCATCCGTAGAAGTCGATTTGGTCAAAGAAGCAAAATTGGTCGTCTGTAGGAAGTGGATTTGGTCAAAGAAGTGGAATTGGTCGTTTGTAGGAAGTAGAATTGGTCGAAGAAGCAGAATTGGTCATTCATAGAAAGTAGATTTGGTCGAAGAAGGGTGTTACCACAATAATGGGTTACACTTTTTCGGACATCTTGATTTTTGCCTAAAATCACATATTTTTGCAAAATATAATGATTTAAGTTTTTAAAGGTTCTATTTAAAGTATTTTAATTAAAGAGGGTTTGATCAAACCCCATTAGATCAAACCCCCTTGGATAGAACCCTATTAGTTTTAAACCATACCTATAATGGAGTCTCCTCTACACCTATCAAAATGCTGATAAAAAACCACTTTTCATTTAACTTTTTGGGGATCAAATGAAGTCATTCAAAATTTATGTTTTGCAAGAATATAGCCCTTATTAGAAGCTTCCCGAAGAGTATAGTTTTAAACAAATTTAATCTGATTATTATATATTTTTTTTTTCTTGTGAATGTTGGATTTTCAATGAACATCAAGGTCTTTGTTTCACACACAGAAAAATAGGAAAATAGAGAATTTTTTTTTCTAAAAAATACATTTACACTAGGTATTGATGTCCTTATTCAAACAAAAAAAGAATAAGTTAATTCAAATGCACAGAAAAAAAGTTATGTTGGTCGAAGTACACCTCTATTCAAATTATAATTACTTTGACTTGGAAAATTAATTTTAAAAAATAATGCAAATAAAATTATGAAAAAATATCCATGCACTAGATATTGGGGTGAAAAATCTGTATTTCAAAAATTGGAATTGTATCCTTTCTATAAAAAGAGTTATGTAGGCCGAA
This sequence comes from Sequoiadendron giganteum, assembly GCA_007115665.2. Classification (NCBI taxonomy): domain Eukaryota; kingdom Viridiplantae; phylum Streptophyta; class Pinopsida; order Cupressales; family Cupressaceae; genus Sequoiadendron; species Sequoiadendron giganteum. The sequence goes on from CM021109.1 coordinate 89,669,464, forward strand.
GTAAACATCACTTTTTAAAAATGTTGTTTTGTAGAAAAAATATGTTATTAAAAATTACATAAAAGGATTCAAAATTTATTTTTTTAAAATATAATAACAATCTACACACAAAATCTCACAAATCACTAGTTTGCTTCATCTTCAAATTCTTAATGGTTTAGCTACTATAGGTGTAAGAAAGTGAAGATCTGGTGAAAAATGTTGATTAAAATGTCAAGTTTGGCGAAAAAGTGTAGCCATTATTTTGGGATCACCTAGAAGCGGATTTGGTCGAAAAAGTAGAATTGGTCGTCTGTAGGAAGTAAATTTGGTCAAAGAAGTGGATTTGATCGAAAAGGTAGAATTGGTCATCTGTAGGAAGCAAATTTGGTCGAAGAAGCGGATTTGGTCATCCATAGGAAGTAGATTTGGGCCAAAAAGTGGATTTGGTTGTTTGTAGGAGGCGGCTTTGGTCAAAAAAGAAGAATTGGTCGAAGAAGCGGAATTGGTCAAAGAAGTGGAATTGGTCATCCGTAGGAAGCGTATTTGGTCAAAGAAGCAGATTTGGTTGAAGAAGCGAAATTGGTCATCCGTAGGAAGCAGATTTGGTTGAAGAAGCGAAATTGGTCATCCGTAGGAGGCGGATTTGGTCGAAGAAGCAAAATTGGTCATCCGTACGAAGTGGATTTTGTTGAAGAAGCGGATTTAGTCATCCGTAGGAGGTGGATTTGGTCGAAGAAGTAGAATTGGTCATCCATAAGAAGCGGATTTGGTCGAAGATGCAAAATTGGTCATCCGTAGGAAGCAAAATTGGTCATCCTTAGGAAGCGAATTTGGTCAAAGAAGTAGAATTGGTCACCTGTAGGAAGTGGATTTGGTCAAAGAAGTGGATTTGGTCATCCGAAGGGAGCAGATTTGGTTGTCCGGAGGAAGCAGATTTGGTCATTTAGAGGAAGCAGATTTAGCCGTTTAGACAAACCAGATTTGGTTGTCCGGAGGAAGTGGATTTGGCCCTAAAGGTAGATTCACCCTTTCTAGAAAATTCACCCAAATAGACTAGGCAGAATCGCCCTTTCAGGTAGATTCACCCAAATAGACTAGACAAAATTTCCCTTTCAAGCAAATTCGCCCAAACAGACTAGGTAGAATCGCCCTTTGAGGCAGATTTGCCCTTTTAGGTAGATTCACCTAAACAGACTAGGTAGAATCGCCCTTTGAGGCAGATTCATCCAAATAGACTACGAAAAATTATCCTTTCTAGCAGATTCACCTAAAAAGACTAGGCATAATCACCCTTTCAAGAAGATTCACCCAAAAAGACTAGGCATAATCACTCTTTCATTTAGATTCACCCAAATAAACTAGGTAGAATCACACCTAGAAGCAAATTATCCCAAAAAAGAGAGAAAAATCGCCCCAGTGAGAAGAAAGGGGGAGACTATGGAAAAATATGACAAGAATGAAAAACAATAGACAAAAGGCTAGACTGACTTGATCGAAAAGAAAAGTAGGCAACATGATCCTAAGACTAATGATAAGGATGTCTACCTAGACTAAACAAGGTTATCTCACGAGTCCCTGATATATGCATGGTACATGGGGCACAACTATGAACACAAGCCCATCGACAAGCATGAGTCGGGAGTGCCAACGAGGTACTAGAAACTTGGACCAACTCTTCACATCTTATCTAGGTATCAGCCTAGCTTCGACGCTCCGCCAGACACGACGTGATTAGATTGAGGTACAACTTTCGCTTCCCCCCTTTGTATACCCCGCCGATAATTCATGGTTGGGATCATCCCTCGGGTGATGAAATCCCAAGCAAGTCCACTAAGGGGAGAAGATAATAGACGTCTCGACTGGTCCCCAAGCTTGCTCGTAGCGCAAGGGGAGAGCTTAGACACACTAGCACTTCCTAGGAAGATTCGATTGGACAAGAGTGAGTTGTAATTTCTCATCACCCAGGATTGCCAAGAGGCACAAGGGGAGTGGATACATCAAGAACCCACTCAAAAGCATGACAAATAGTTAATTGACCCTCTAATTAGAGCTACGTGTGCCTAGCTAGTATGAAAAACAACTGACAGATTACCTAAAGGTGTTGGATTGATTGTTCTGCAAAAAATATGTTAGTAGTTTTAGACCAGCGATCTTGGAGGAACGAGAAATAACTGGACAAATTGTTGGATGGAAGCAAGGACACTAAAAAACAATCGAGTTAGCAGACTAGAATTTGAAAGCTGAAGCATAATGACACAAAAAATAGAAGATTAGGGTTTCAAATTCACCTCAGATTCGCTTCTATGTGAGGCAAGTTTGCCCCTATGTTTACAGATGAAAATTCACCTGTTCTGGGGTGTATAAATGCATGTCTAAGAAGATTCACCCTTTTTAGAAGATTCACCTCTGCAAAGCTAGCAGATTCACCTCTTTTAGCAGAATCGCCCATTCAGAGCAGGCATATTCACCCATTCAAAGCAGGTAGATTCACCCCTTTAAGCAAAATCCTGCATTCAGAGCAAGCAAATTTGCCACTTTAAGCAAAAATGCCCTTGTAAAGGGCGCAGATTTGCCCCTTTAAGCAGAAATGCCCTTGTACTAGATTAGGTTCGCCTCTGATTGCAATTTCACCTACGTAACTAAAATTTGAACTTGCAAAAAGATAAATAATAAAGGACGTGAAAGAAATGACCTTTGACGTGGGTCCGACTGGGCATGCCAAAAATGTGTGCAGTGAAATTTTCTTAACCTAAAGTGAAAAATGTGAACAAGATGCAAGGAAAGAGAAATCGAAACACCACCTCGAGATGAGACTGGAGTTAAACTTGAACAAATGCAAGAAACTAACAATGTTACCTTGTCCAAGTTGATCAATTGGATGGCCCTATTGATTGTTCAGTTGTGTTCACTCCTAGATCGATTCTGACAGCATAACGACTTGTAAATGCTTGATTTGGAGGCAAAGATGGCTATGGAGATTGAAGGCTTGAGATGGGTTGAGATTAATGTGATAGATTTCTTCAATGTGTTAGATTGTGAAAATGAGAGTGAATGAATGTGTTTTCTTGAAGGTGTGTTAGATTGTTATTAATAGTGATTAGGGTTGCAAAATGGCTAAGTGTTAGTCATTTTTGCCAAGGAAGATGAAACACATGGTCAAGATTCATTCTTGGCCATGAACAAGAGATCAAGGGTGGCGATCAAAGGTTGACCAAAAGGAATTAAAAATTCCTTTTTAATATGCATGGGGAAGACAAAAAGAATAAAATATTCCTTGGAAAGCCTTGGGTTAATAAATGGATTTTAAAATTCCATTGGAAAGGACATCAGGATTGCAAATGGAATTCAAAATTTTGTGAGGAGTGTTGGTAGAATAAATGGAATTAAAAATTCCACTATGATGTGGCAAGAGTTGACCAAAGGGGGTGATTAGACTAATTAATGACTTATTAGAAGAGGATTAGATGGATAATGGAGATTAGAGGCCAACTTGCAAAATTTGGAGGATGTGACACCTCCTTATCATGGATTAGGAATGTGCACATCCCTAATGATGGGATTAGACAAGGGGGATTAGGATTAAGTGTTGATGGGATATAAAGAGAATTAAATAAATGAGTTATTTATTTAATTCTTTTGGAAGGAATGGATAAAAGGATGCAAGTTTTTAAATTATTTAACTGAATACCTTATGGATTTAGAGGAATTTAAGGGTATTAATCAAATAATAGTAATATTAGTTAATTAATGTGGGTAGAAGAATATTTAGATGAAAATAGATAAATTTGACTAAATGTAAGTGGTCAAATTTAGGTGTCTATAGTGTCAATGAGAGGAATCAAGGTAGATCCCACCAAATTCAAGGAAATCCTCGAAAGGGAAGCACTCGGGACATTAAAGAAGTTAAGAGGCCTACAAGGGAGGATCCATTATATTTTTTGATTCATAGCACAACTGGTAGATAAACAAATCCCATATTCTCATCTACTCCGCAAGGGGGTAGCATACAAATGGGACAAGAAATGTGACCAAAAATTCAACAAAATTAAGGAATACCCACTCACGCCACTAGCTCAGATGTTGCCAATTTGAGGAAAACCATTGATCCTATACATATCCGCAACAACAACAACCCTCGACTCTCTTAGCCCAACATGATGAAAATGGAAGAGAGAGAGAAATATACTACATCAGAAGGACCATGGTAGGACATGAGCTAAATTACACACCTATTGAGAAAGCTTGTTTAGCAGTAGTACTTGCATCTCAAAAAGTTTAGACACTACATGCTGGCGCATCAGATCACGCTAATCACAAAATAGATCCACTCAAATACCTACTTTTCAAAGAAACTCTCACAGGACAGATGAGTAAGTGGGTTATGATCTTAATAGAGCATGGCATTGAATATGTAGAGCACAAGGCAATCAAAGGACAAGCAATTGTAGATCAACTAGAAGATGCTCCTATATATGCAAAAAATCCACTAGTCTCAGAGTTCCCCAACGAATCAATCTTCAGCCTTAGTGTAGTGGACCACTGGAATATGTATTTTGATGTATCCTACGTATAGCATGGGTCGGAGGCAAGGATTTTCTTTATCACTCCACAAGGGGTATACATGTACCCAAATCCTACAAGCTATCATTCCAATGCAAAATAACATAGCAGAGTATGAGGCTCTTGTCATAGGACTAAGGATTGTGGTACAATGGTAGATGATGGCCCTTAAGGTATATGGAGACTCACAACTCATAATCAATTAGGTAATCAATGAATATCAAACAAAGGATGATAAATTGACTCCATACAATAAATTGGTGGAGAGCCTCAAGGAATCATACATTGATATTAGATTTGAACAACTAACCAAAGAAAACACTAGAGCAATAGACACAATGGATACAATTGAATCACTCTTGGAAATCTTGCACAACATCCCAAAATAGGAATTCCTCGTAGAGTAGGTTCTCATACTAGCATTCAAGGTACCAAAGTTTAAATTCGTGTGTGAAATTGTTGGTCATGGTGATCCCTAGTACCATGATGTTTACACCTACTTGAGAATAGGAGTCCTTCCCTATGATATAACCCCAAACCTCAAAAAATATTTTGTCAAGAAGTTGTCTCATTTTATCATCCTAGGAGAAACCCTCTATTGTAGCAGCATCAAAGAGACCCTATTACATTGCCTAAATACTGAGGAAGCCCTAATTTCTTTAAATGAGGTACACAATGACATTTGTGGTTTACACTCAAGCGGTATGACTTTGGCTAAGAAGTTGCTGAGGATGGGATATTATTGGCCCATGATGGAAAGAGAAGCACATGAATTTGTCAAAATATTTTTGCAGTGTCAGCAACATGGGAACCTTATCCATGCACCAACTCAGGAGCTCCACCCCATTATCACATCATGTCCCTTTTGACAATAGGAGCTCAATCTCATCAGTAAAATCACCCCCACCTCATCCAATGGCCATAAGTTCATCATTACCGCCACAAAGTACTTCACGAAGTGGATCGAAGCCATTCCCATGATGTACATAACGTGAAATAGGATATCTATGTTCATCATGAACTACCTTAGTTGCCAATACGGTGTCCCTCAAGACATTATCTCATATAATGGGACACTTTTTAAAAATCAAGATGTTCGTGACCTTTGCCAAAAATTCAACATCCAACATCACTTTTCCACTCCATATTATCCACAAGGCAATGACTAAGTCGAAGCCACCAATAAAACCATTATGAAGATCCTCAAGGAAATAGTCAATGACATCGATTGTGACTAGAATTTGTAGCTAAATCCCGCCTTATGGGCTTATTGCAGAAGCATTTGCACACTAGTAGATGCCACCCCCTTCTCCCTAGTCTACGAATTAGAAGCCATCCTCCCCATTGAGATCGAGCTCCCATCCTTGAGAATATCACTGCAAAAACTCATTACAGACAAAGAATACCGAGTCTCGTGGCTAAATGAGCTAGAACTATTGGATGAGTGGCGCATGGATGCCCTAAATCACTTGCAATTCTATTAGAATCGCCTCAAACGTAGCTACAACAAGAAAATCAAGAGGTGTACCTTCTAAGTTGGTGAGTTAAACTGAAGCAAAATTAAAAGAATGTGTGAAATCTGAATAGCAAGGGAAAATTTGAACCCAATTGGTTGGGACCCTTCATCATCACAACAAACTATAAGTCAGTGGCATATCAACTCTTAACACCCGAAAGGGAGCCTCTATAGGATCCCATGAACAAGACCTATCTTAAAAAGTTTTATGCCTGATATTTTAAGGGTAAAACCAAAAATAAAAAAAAATATAAAAATATAAAAAATCCAAAAAAATATAACAATATAAAAATCCCAAAAAATCAAAAAATATAAAAATAAAAATAAAATTAGAAAAAAGATTAAAAATAGTAAAGAAAAAAAGCATCCTCTAGTGAAAACCACTTCGGTGGTGCTTTGGACAAGTACCTTGGTGAAACCCTACAAAATAGGTGCCAAGTGTAAATAAAGCACTCTCCATCCACTAGGATCTTCATGGTTGATTCTGCACACTCACTTATCAATTACATTCCATTTATCCTTCCATCATCCATCTATGTCCATATCATAGCTTGATCTTGTGTTCGTATCATGTTCTACCCTAGTACTACTTGGCACAATTTGTCCTGCCTATATCGAAGTAGTCTATCACATCACACTGGGGGCATGTTCCTATACCTGCATTGGATTAGATTTGTGTATATTCTTGTAATATTCTTTACAATCAAAAAATCCATAAACATTAGAAAATTAAAAAATCCAAAAACATTCAAAAAATCCATCAAAAATCCAAAAAGCATCCAAATCATGTCAAAATCCAAAACCATGTCAAAAATCCAAAAAATAAAAAAATAGCCATCATGTCGAACTACGTCATGTCTGAGCTTGAACTTAGGCAAGGTTGATCTTTGATCATCCCCCAAGATACCCTAGCTCATTCCTTTAGGCGTATATCATAATAAGCTGACAATTCATCTTTTGTTTATATCTTCATCTTATAAATTGATCAAGTCTATGTCAGTCGAACTACGTGGTATCTGTGTGTATAACGTAGGTAAGGCTAATATGTTTATTAGCTTCTGAGACCCCTAGGATGGGTCTTTAGGTTAGGTTCTTGGTCAAAATCTCATTTTTTTGTTTTTTTTGAAAAACTCAAAAATCAAAATGGAATCAAAAAATTCAAAAAACACCAAAAACATCCAAATATTTGAAAAAAAAAACCCAAAATGGTGCATCCGTCTCATCTCACTTTCACCCACAATAATCATCATTCATAATAATCAATCGTCCCTTTCACCCTTTGGTAAGACAATCTGAAGCAAGTCTAGCAGGTTTAAAGGTAAAAGCTCAATCGTCAAAGTCTCAAGTCTAGGTCAGTAAGTCAACAAGTTGGTCAACTCTTGGTATCAATAGTTTATCATCTAGTGAATCCCATATCACCTGATCACAACATGTCCTAGGATGCATCCTTCCTACAATGGACATCAACATCAGGCATCACCATAGTTTAGTCTTGGCTAACAGTATGAAGAACATTAGCTTGTTTGTTTGCTTGATCTTTTCTTTCGATTTATCTTATTGTGCTCATTCCAATGACCTCTCGATGATGTCTAATCAAAATATTTAGAGAGAAATGAATAGGTCAATGAAATTTATCTTTGTATCTACTATGCTTGTTGAATGTTCTTGTAATATAATTTGGTGATGTGTGCTCTGTTTGGTTTATAGGGAAGGTGTTTTAGATGTCTTGTTGACCACATATGAAGGCTTTATTTTCTATGTTTTGCTCTAAGATGTTTAGAATATCTGAACTACATTCTCAATACGTTTATGTATGTCAGGTGTGAACAAGATTACTCCTATGTTATTATCAAATCAATGTCCATCACACTAGGTGCAATGCCACCTTGGTTCTTTATACCTTGATGCATCGTACCTATGTGTGTTATCAAACATAAGGAAAGTTATGCTCTTTATCTCTCCCATCCTTGGATAAGCAATACATCATCATCATTCATCCTCATATCTAATAAAGTGTCAATGACTCATAGACTCTTTGGACTTCTACATCTTCTCAGATTCAAGGGTTGATCCCTCTCATTCTTCTATCCTCTTTCACACTAATATATTATCATTTCATCAATGCATCCATCCTGCATTCATAAAACATCTGCACTCTCATCCTGCATAATCACGTTATATCATCATATGACACCATCATCCATCTCATCCAACTCACATGCATTGCATCATCATTTCAGTTGTTTAAAATAATATAGATTTGTTATTCTAAGCATCTTACAAACATCTCATTTGCATCATCACTATCATATAGATCTATTAGTCTAACCATCCATACATCCATCTTGACCTTCTTTGTCATGAGATCGACCCTCAAATTGAACTTTTTCGCTCAATCTCTCGAGGGGGCAATGTACCAACATAATTATTTCTGTTGGGGCATCCGAAAAAATCAGAATTTTTTTTAATTTCGATCTCGACAACATCACTCTTTGAATCAATGCAATAGGTACATTTCTTCAAAGAGGGGAAAAATGTAGACATGAAAATAATCCTAACTAACATCATGCATCTAATTACGCTTCAATTAACATCATTTTATCTATTAATCAAATAAATCAATTTATTTGATTAATTCACTAATATTCATCATACTTAATTAAATAAAACAAATTATTTAATTAAGTCCATAAGTTCTTCTTATTTGATTCAATAAATCAAAATAATTTAAATCAAATATTAAAACCCCTAAAATATTCCAAGTTAATTAATCTGAATTAATTAACTCATAATCATAATTAGCATTGTCTAGCTTTTGACTCAACTTGAGTCAAACCTAAACCCTTGACTAACCCACCCACTTGCACATGAAATTCATTTTAATTCATTATCTATATCTCTATTTTCCCTCACAAGGCATATTCCCAAAGAATATTCCCTCATTAACACCATTTGTTGACATTCTTGTCCAAACAAATTTCCCCCCAAAATATCTCAACCATATGCATTTAAAGCTATTTTTCAAATTTCAAATTCACCTAATAGAATTTACTTTCACATTCTCCAAAATGTTCTCATTCCTCCTCCAATCACATGTGGACAAGTGGCCTTCTCTCATAGGTTGGTCGTTTGTCCCACATTCATCCAAATCCTTCAATCTTCAAACCTTTAACATATAAACTCATGACACTTCTACTTCATTTTCATCCAGAATTTGAGTATTCTTATTCTAGGTATTTGGAGTTCATCATCTTGCATCTCTTGTTCATTGTCATCTTGAAGCTTATCAAGGATTTGGAAAGGGCTCCTTTTCATATCAAAGGTGCACCAATCCACTATGGGATAGGTATGAACATGTTTTTGTATGCTTTCAAATTTGTTTCTTTGGTCTTTTAGAGTTTTGTTTAGGCATATTTGACATGACTCAATATTTTATAGGGATGTTAAGTTTGATGATTTAAACTAACCATGCTAATGTGTGGGATAGATTAATATTTTTTAGATTTAGCATCCACAATGAGTATGGGTCGGTTAGAGGTGTAGGTTTGAATAATAATATGCCCTTTTGAGAGGTATTATCTGGGAATGACCCTTCTTCATCCTTGCATGTAGGTGTTATCAATTTTTTTATCAAGTCCTTAGGTGGGGAGGGATGACTAAAGAATGAGGGCCCTCAAATTTTGAAATTTAATGGTTACCTAGAAATGAGTTAGGATATACATGTATTGGTGATTCATCACGACTCAATTGAATATGTTAATTTCCCGAGGAATCATGGTTTGATTTGCAAGTTCATGTGAATTCGAGTTTATCTTTCATTTTTGGAATCCTGGGCTCGATAGACATGGAATCTCAAGGGTGAGATAGAGGTGATGTTGGTGGTTAAAAATTATTTTATGGTGATGTTCAATTATTTAGTTGATTGTAATAAGGCCTTTGAGGGGGGCCTTATTTTTATAACCAAGTTTTCTTGTTCGTAAAGCCATGGCATGTTGGCTTTAATCCTATGGAGGAAGTTCTAATTCATGTTTCTTTATAGGTGAAACTCCCTTGGTTCCCACTAGAATTTTGGAGGAATTATATTCTTCATGTAGACACGTAAAATAGACATCATGCATCTAAATCCCGTTTTAACATCCAATTATTCTACTAATCAATTAAATTTTTTTATTGATTAATTCCCTAGCTTCATCATGCTTAATTAAATAAATCAAATTATTTCATTAAGTCGTCAAGTTCTTCTCATTTGATTCAATAAATCAAACTGATTTAAATCAAATACCAAAACCCCTAAAATCCTCCAAGTTAATTAATCTAAATCAATTAACCTCTAATCATTATCATCCATTCTCTAGCTTTTGACTCAACTTGAGTGAAATCTAAACTCTCAACTAACCGACCCACTTGCACCAATAAATCATTTATGTGATTTATTAATTATTCTAATTACTTTCAAAAGGGCATCAAGTTGGAATATTCCTCCAATTTTGAATCTCCCTCCAAAGGACTTGTCCCTTCCAACAAAGCATTAAATGCTCTTACACATTCTCTTACACATCTCTTACAAAAGTTAACTTAGCATTTAATTCACCTTTCATCCCCCCTAAATATGTCATTTCATGCAAATTCAAATTTCAAATTGGCACATTGGCCAAAATGTGCACAACCCTCATCCTCTCACATTTTGACAAATGACATCTTGTCATTGGCTCATGAATGATCCCACATTCATCCAAATCTCTCACTCTTCCAACCTTCAATCTATAAAAGCAAGGCACTTCTACAACACAACACTACAACACAATTTGATGCACAATCTTGGCATTTGCATAATCATCTTTCATTTTGGCAATCTTGATTTTCAGGGGGTGGGAAAGGGCATCCTTTCTACATCATGAGGAACACCACTCCCCCTATGGGATTGAAGTTTGGGTGATTTAGGAATATTTTTCATATTTATCTTGCTTTCATGTTCATCTTGTTAGTTTGATAATGTGGTTATTTCCTTTACATTTCTCAATAATTTCATAGGGAAGGCTTTGTCTCATTTGTTCAATATTGATAGATTTAACTCGTATTTGTGAATCTTGGATCGGTGTAGATTTTAGTCTTCACATATTGGTGCTGGAAGGAGGGTTGTAACTAGCTGCTCATATTGAGATAGAACGGATTCATTGAGGACGTGTTGGACAACTAATTTATGACTGGATCAATTCTCTTATTTGGTTGACAAAATTTAACCAAGAGTCTTAATCGCCTTATTTCATTACTGTTAAATATCAAAATTGATGTTCTCATTGGTGGTTTAGCTTAAAAAGAAAAACATATTATGGTTCTGTGTAATGTATAGCCGATCAATGAAATTTTCATAAGTTACAAAATGTTGAAAAGTTAATATTTTCCTAAGTTTGTGCTTAGACATTATCAACTCAATTGTAAACTATTTTAAAGTTTTTGTTTGGAGATTTAAAGGGCGAAATATAAAGTCTCCCAAAGTATCTTGTTGTGGATTTGTCGATAGTAAATGTCAAGTAATGCGTTGTTTTTCGAGATCACTTTAACTGCAAATAAAAAGAGAGAAGGTACGTGCAAATGATCACTACAAAATGTTAACATTTTGGATATAATCATAGTGACCACTTGTTTATTTAACTCCTTATCATTTTTGTGGCCATTGTAAAGGAGAAAGCTGGAGGTATCTAAGCGCTATAATCCACCCTTAACTCTTTTTATTCACCATAAAGTCTTCTTACTTTGAGAGATTCAACCATTGCTTATATTCAAATACTTTCACAATCTCAAATTTGAATGCTTTATAAATCTGGACAATTATTCAGTCATTGCTTTGATTCTATCACTACTTTCATTGCTTTTAAATATTTGGTCATTTCCTTCATTACTTTAATGCTGTGTCTTAAATTTTGTTTTAGATCACTATCTTTAAAGGCCATCGACCTCAATTATTGAGTGTTTAATGCTTGTTGCAAGTTGACATTTGTTTCCTCAGACATTTGAAGCCTAGTACATATTGTCTAGGCAATCTAGTTCCTTCTTAGGTATCAGGACAAACTTTCGATAACTCAAAAGTGTCATGATTTTTCTGATTGAAATTTAATGTTGAGAGTTGTTGGCGTCTTTCTATGGTGTACATTAGACCAGTAATTATTTCGCACATTGATTTGGCCTTTGCTGTAGGCATCATGAAAAATAGTTTAGTAGCTTATTGAGGCATCTTGTCAAACACTAACACTGCCAGACGTCAGGTCATTTATGCAGGAAATCTCTTGATTTCTTTCTTTATACAACAGTGATATAAAATTTCTTAGCTTAGAAACATAAAATGAGAAAAAAACAAACAAAGCCAGACAACAGATCACTTGTGAAACAATATGCATCTATTCATAGAGTTGTGGTCTTTGAAAATGAAAACTCTGTGGTTTTACATATAATCAGTTTGTTCTCATTTCAAATCTGAAGTGTTCTATCAAACATGATCTTTATTTTCAGGCTGCAACTCACTATGGATTTCAGTCAAATAGTTCACATGACATTTGTACGCACGGTTGTATTTTGCATATGAGTTAAATGCTGCTAACACTCTTGTTCACACTCGTGCTCAGGTTCTAGTCATCTTTCACAGGTACTTTGTGGAGAGAGAGAAGAAACATTTGTGAAGGCTTGATAAGGAAAGCATTTCATAACATCTCTCAAAGACACGACAAGGAGGCCTCTTTGCTAAGGGCACCGCATTTACCAAAGCGGTATGGAGAATGCAATAAGAGCATCGATTTGGAAAATATGACCGAATTGCCATCATTGACCGGAAAATTTGAGAGAAACCAAGAGGTCTTTTACGTCAATTTGGGTGTCATTCTAAAAAATTCAATCGAATGGAAAGACATGTTGTTTGCCCCTGAAGCTGACTGCGGCGATAGGACTTGTACATAAACTTGCTATTTTTAGCTTGCTCTTAACCAAGTGCAAACACATTCCATGGGAACCATGGTTAACTAAGGGAAGATGCTAACCAATAGTGTTTGCGCGAAGGCATATGACGCTTCCTCACCGAAGCCATGATGTGTTGTAATCGTTGCCGACCATGAGATCACATCTTTGAGACAATCAATCAAATAGTTCACATGCCATCTTTATGCTTCCATTTATTATTTGCAGGAGGATCTTTGTGCTACTAATCACTTCTCATTTATTATTTGTAGGAGGATCTCTAAGCATTAAGTAAAGTTGATTTTCTTGAATCTGCAAAATGCCTTGTTGTGCATTAATGTGCATCTTCTTAGGGATTTTATGTCTCATAGTCTAAGTGCCTCGTCTACGCTACTCTACTGAAAGTTTAAGTCATCAATGTTTGTCATTAAGTATTGTTTTCTTCTCATCAGTACAGTTACAACCTACTTCTCTCATTAAAAATAACCTTTTTAATTGTTATTGCCTGCTCTGAATCTTAATATGCTGATATCTTTGCTTTGGACTTGAAATAAATAATGGAAAGTTAGATGTCAGGGGTTTATAAAACATGGGTCTATTCACAAAATTGTGGTCATTAAAAATGAAAACTTTAAGGTATCTCCCCTTGAGATAGAATTTTCTCTAAGGCCAGTCTATCGAATACTTTACATGCCTTGTCTAGGTGTCCAAAGCTTTGCATTTAATCTACCAGTGTAGCCGCAACAAAATTTAAAAGAAATATTTTCTTGTGCTCTTTTTTATCGATTTCCAACATGCCCATGTCATGTGACACCCAGTACATTTAATTTAAGGCATTTTGTCTAGTAGTTCACGTAAGAATCTTGCTTATGATTTTTCTCTTTTGCACACCACTTTGCACCTGGTTCAAGAACTAATTCAAGTATTTCCTGATGTCATTTTTGTTATCATTCAAGCGAAGGTCCCCTTGGGGCGTCGCAACAACTTTCTAGAAAGAAATGAGTTACATGATTGGACTGTTGAGTGTGAAACCCAACAATTTTCTGAATACTCTATCTTTGTCAAATCAACGATAGGTACGAACATAGTCAAGGTGAGTTGGGAATTTCTGTAAAGGAAATCCACAATGCAAAGCTTGCAGGCCTTAAATAACATGCATAGGTGTGATTTCTTCCTCAGAGGGCTTCATTTACTTCCAATTTTGATGTTAATTTAAAAAACTCTCTATTGGTGGCGGAAACAGAATAATGTTTGTATCATTTATCTTTGAAATGTTTATCATGTAGAGAGATGTGACTTTGTCTATACATTTGTATTTTTCTTATAGGATTGCTGACACATGATTTTGGCCTACACTTACTAGTTTGCATTCACCGAGGAGTTCCTCATTTCTATCATATCTAAACTATCCCCCTGGCATGTATAACTATTTATGCATCAAATGGTATACGATATTCAAAAGCTTTTTCAACGAGTCCACTATGCTTAGCGGCCTATGTCGCTTCAAATATGGATGTTTTAATTTTAGGTCTAATCGCTATGAGTTGTCAGCATAAATAGATCATTGTGATTCAATCACGTGTGGAGAGGGACCTAGAAAGTTATGAATTTGGATTTCCAATATTATTTCTAACATGACTTTAGCTTCACATAAATATGTAATCATGTTATTATAAAGATTTTCTGTAGGCATTAAAGTGGTGTTGTGGGCCATACCACTGTACAACACACAAACCTCAAGTCTCCCAACCACTTAAATAATATCTTTTATAATTTTTTCTTGGCCAACGTTACAATGATTCTTTAAGGAATTGTTTTTGTGACCACAACCTCTTCAATATTTCGCTTCAAATTTCTTAGACATATTTTTGAGGTTTATTGAGGAGTTTACAAAAACTTCACCTATTTTTTATTTTCATTTATGGCAGGTGCACCTTTTGTGGCTTTATGACTTGAGGATACGAGAGATCTAAGCAAGCTTTATTGAGGATTGAATTTAAAATTTTCCTATCCAATTCTTGAAGGGATCAAGCATAATATCTATATCATCAAGAATTCCTAGAGAATACTTTTATGTTATTTGATTATAGATTATTTGTAAATGGATTCATTATGTTTGATTCTTTCACATATTATAAACCTTATTTCTGATAACTTTATAAATATTTTTAGGTTCACATCAAGAAACAAGGGAAGTCTTTTTCACGAAGGAGTCAACTAACTAGCGGATTGGAGTCAAGAAAATTAACCTTTGAACATTAAAAGTAAGATTTGAAAAAGCATTTTTTAATGCTTAGAGCTCCCATTTTCTACTATCATTTTTTGTTTTACACCAACTCACTTCAATTTTGGATTTAAAATTAACCATTTTTTTGTCCTTTTCAAATTGGTTAAAATTGAACCTTAGCAACACACTAGAATTTGGATTTTGGTCTAGAATTGAATAGGGAATTTTCCACACTTGATTTTGGTGCTATAAAATGAATTCATCATTGCTTGAGGATTAAACTGAACATGAGTCTTTCTTTCTTTGTAATCTTTTTTACAAACTAATACCATCAAAATGCGTATGCACTTCTCTCGCACTTCACGTCGATCTTGAGAATCAAAAGAATTTCGGTGATATTAGGTTGTCTAAAAGATTGCCTTTACAATTCATTTGGGTTCTAAAATTGACCAAAACTTGTCTAGTGTGAGAAAAAGGAATTGTGAGTGCTCTCTCTTTGTTCACACAAACAAAGATGATCGAACTGTGAATGCACTTACTCACTATTGTGCACCTTTAGAGAGCCTGCCTTGGTGGGAAAAAGTACTCACCCCAAGGGAACGACTCAAGCGGTAACGGGCTAGAGCCAAGCTCTTCCAAACTGCTATATAAATTCGTGTTCATGATGAAATCCATGGACAATGGGAAGCGACGCATGATAACTCTCCCCCAGTATCTTGATGATGCGTAAAACCCTTGTTCTAAGGGTCGGGAGATCTCTCACAAGGAGTTTATCATTGCACACCCTAAACTGGATGCCCTTACTATAAAATTTTGTTTAGAAGCCAAAAATCATATCTATTTGTTGGTGAAATAGGTCATGTCCTTTGAAGCCACCCCACATATATATGTGGTTTTGTTGTCGATATGAAAAGTATGCCATGGGAGATTCATGGGTACTGATGCTTGGCTGACCTGAGAAGCGAGTACACTGTAAGGGGGAGCTTGTGTCAACAAGCATCTAATCATCCACATTGAATATGCGTAGCTGGATTCATCGAAGTGGGATCCCAACAAATACTGTCTTTTCATCCTAGGATTGTGCATGTTATTGGAATAAAAAACACTTTGCTTGATCCCAAAACAATGGAAAATAAACATTCAATGAATCATCAGAATCTCAAACGCTTTGGACTAACTAATTCCTTGGAGGTGTCCACATGTTACTGCTTGTCCCTAGGGTTTTTATCTCTAGAAGGCTTATAAACATTCAGACATCTCAATTTTTTTCTCCCAAAGTCAACAATAGGTAACCTTTTCCTTAATTTCCACATAATACACTTTGTGGAATAAAACAAAATTAGGACATTGGACATTCAGTTTGAAAATAATAATCAAGAAATTTCTTGTGTCAAAAGGAACCGAACCTAAGAAAAATAACAAACAATTGAACCACACATGTGCTTGGTCTCTTTTTGGGTCATATGGTTTTCATGCAAACATTGGTATTTTGGTCTGATTTACTCTTAGGGAAAAGCATGTTCTTCAAAACCTTGGTCTTGTAAACAAATTCCTCTTAGGTTTGTCTAGGATCAAGTCAAACACTTCACCCATCTCAATCATCAATCAAATCACATCTCACCAACAACTTTTGGAACCTTGGAAAATAGTATTTATGCTAGACTTTTGGAAAATCAACATCACCTTGTTTGACTTAACACACTTAGTCAAATTATCAATCCTCTTGAGAAAATTTACCTCTACGATATCACAACTTCCTAAGGTTTACAAGTTCAAAATAACCTTATTTGGCTTAACACATCTAGCCAAATTATCCTCTTGTGTATGAGTTTACTCTAGGATAACACAACTTCCTTGGGTTTACAAGTTCATCTTGTTTGACTTGACACACTTAGTCAAATCATCTAATCCATTATCACTTTTGTTTGACTTAACACACTTAGTCAAACTATCCTCAATCTGAATCAAATCAAAACAAGTCCTAAAATCTAGCATTGATCCAAAGTTCCTAAAAGTTTAAACACCCATATCATTCACCCCTTATATCCTTCATCTCGTCATTGGTCCTAAACCCCTTAAAGGTCAATAGGGTCAAAACACAAGAGGAACATGGAATATAAAATTGATTCACACATCATGAGTAATCCAATTCAACCAAACTATCCAAGTCTCGCAATGCCAATTGATTATTGAAACTCACATTTATGCATGACATCATTATATCCTCCAAACCTCAATAATACAACGAATGTGAGTATGCCCAATCTAAAGTTTGGATCACCTTTTCTGATGGTAGATTTAAATCCAAGTCCAAACCTACAAATCTATCAGCCAAACACTCAATGCATGAGTTTTCCAAACAACATTGTCCCACCAAATCCATATATGCCAAATACAAGTTTGTCAAACATGACCATTTCGAATCCGCACTTGATAAACTTTGGGATAGATATGCTTACAAATCAAACCAAGGTTGTTCAAAATCCCAACAGTATATTGGCAACTCCATGTAGTGATCTAAGTCAGGGTAACACCATGAAAAATCAAAGTTACCTAAACCCAAGAAATATGATTCCCAACCACAACAATGATCAATTTCAATCTATCATGCTGAATCTAAACATCACACCAAATCAAAACATTATCTAGAATCAACCTATCCATGATCCCAGGAAAACACCACAAGGATGCATTCCAAATCTACTTGCTAAACAACCAAGTCAACCATATCAAGAATGTCAAGGTCAAATCATGTGAAACAAAATTGCTACATTCAAAGAACTCATTGATTCATATTACCAAGAGACACCTCCACCCCAAAGTAAAATCACTCTTCCATTGGTTGAACCATTTCATCAAAGCATTGAGTTGTCTCCACAATGACATCAAGAACAATATCTCCAATGTCAAGAAATTGGATATCAATATCAATGACATCAACAACAAACTCAATCACCACATCTCCAAAATCAATCGCTACAAGGTCGATTTAAAGTGAAAATCTCACAAGGTAAAAAACAAAAAATACTCACCACTTGGGGAACCAATCAAATCGGTCATACAACGGTTGATGCAAGAAAATCTCATTAAAATCCCCATTTATGTGAATTATCAAGAGCCCATGGTGGAACGACTAGGGTATGATGAGAAGCATTTTTGTGATTTTCACAAAGTAAAGGGACACACAACATCAGATTGCATTCGACTCAAAAATCTCATCCAAGACCTAATTGATCAAAAGCTAATAGCTATTGGGGACAATAATCAGAGTTCAACCACTAGCGGTAGCATTAAAAACAATGATCAAGGTCTATCCATTAATGAGAACATTGAAGATGTTTCCATCTCATTCAATGATCAAGTCAACACACACCAAGATCCACTTTTCAATCATGATCAAAACTCACCAACGATGCCCAACAATAATCCAATCCAAGAAATGCTAACATCATTTGATCCTATGGTTGAAAACATTGACAATCTCTCCACCATAACTACTAAAGACAATGATCGAGATCAATCCATCAATGAGCACTATGGAGATATGTCTACCCCATCTAGTGATCAAATAAACATTCATCAAGAGCCCTTTTTTAGTAATGATCAAGACCCCTCCTACAAAGATCTATTTCAAGGAGTATTGAGGTTATTTGATCCTATTGACATAATCCATGATCCATCAACCAATGATCATATTGAAAATGTCTCTACATCACCTTATGAGTTAGAGAACATATCTCACAAATTCATTCCAAATCATGATCAACATCTTCCATCAAGGTCTAGCAATGGTCCTTCCCAAGACATACTGACATCACTCGATCTCATGATTACGGATAGTGAAGGAATCCTCAAAGATCAACAAGATATTGATCCACTTCCCCTTCCTAATAAAAATGTCACAGAATCCCTTGTAGACAATCCATCCCTTGAAATTGACCCATGTCAAGAACTTGATCCAAATCATGTCGAAAGTAATTATAAAATCACTTAAGATCAAGAATTTGTATCTCCAAGATAGTGCAATGATCTAATGGGCACTCTTTTATCTATACAAGATGTCACAAATGATGATCGTATCCATATAGCACATATTCCTCCATCTGCCCACGAGATGATTTATTTGGATAGACACATAGATGATCTTATTCAAAACAAGAGTCTCATACTCTTGACATCATTACCAAAGAACAAGAGTCTCCTACTCTTAACATTTGTACACATGACCAAGATATGGACAAATCTAGATACATGGTAGAAACAAATCATGAAGAAGGCTTCTATAGAAGTTGTGAATCAAAAAAATCATGTGGAGACCTAGCATAAATAGATCATGGAGAAGGCTTCTACCAAATTTGTGAATCAAAGATATCATATGAAAGCATATTAAGAATGAATCATGAGGGCGAATTTTATAGTGAACCTTTAACATCTCTTGAAGAAGCATTAAAATCTGATATGTCACAAGATCAAGCTAAAGATATCAATCAATAAGTCATCCCACATATGGAGGATACCATCACTTATAAAATTGGATCACTTACCTTTCTTAGAGAAAGCTATCTCATCAATAAGGAATTTGTCACTTTTGATGATCCACCACAAAATAGAGAAGGATTAGTACCTTGTTTCCAAGGTAAGTCATATCCTATTGCAAATAATTTTTTTGAGCAAATAAATTATCAAGGCAGAGCATTAGGCCTATAAGAATAGGGTATCCTAGAACCAGTGCAAATTATTGGCAATCCTAAGCATCAAGGCCTTGGTTATTTAACAATCAAGGGATATAAACATATTAGTGATCCTTCCAAAAAATTGGGGGCAACTTCGTCTCAAGAAAACATCAACATAGGGAGCATGAAGAATCCTTATGATGAAACCAGTGCCAATAATATAACCACCCATGCCACAAATCTTCATCCACCCATAACCCCATCCATGAATTGGGAGCAACATCAAAATAAAGAGTTGAATCAAAGAAAAAGAAGTAGTAAAGCAAGAAGGAGAAATCAAATACATATGGATACCAAAGAATACAAAGGAATACTATCCCTATCAAACTCCATTAGTTAAAGAAACTATGGGGCAAAATAAAAAAGGGAAAATTATCCATCAAAGATGTCCACAAAGGCAAAGGCAAGCTTCTCAAGCGACGCACAAATCATGCCAAGTTTTTGGTCCTAATTCCAAGCACACTTCTATATCCATCCATCATTTCTCATCTTCCCAAGTTGGAGAGTCAAAGGTTCCAAACTATCAACCAACCCATCTTTTATTCCTAAACACACTCCACCATCCATGCCTCCATGCATGATATCCAATTCTCACATTGACCATGTGTTGGAAATGAACTTTCATTATAAGGATTCAGAAGGCACTCTATCAAGATGTGTGCACAAAGATAGAGTTAACTCCGGTATTAGCAAAGCAGAACAAATTTCTCAAAAATTGCTTTCAAGTGCACGTATTCTGGAAAAACAACTTCTTCAAGAAAGATATCGATGGCACATTATGATAAAAGCATTAATGTCAAGAGTACCAGGTGATTCAACATCAGTTTGAAACCTCTAAGAAAATACTAAATAAAATAAAAAATTTTAAAAATCCATAAAAAAATAGAAAAAGGATTGAAAACAGTAAAGAAAAAAATCTTCCTCTAGTGAAAACTGCATGGGTGGCGCTTTGGGAAAGTACCATGATGAAAACCTAGCAAACAGACGTCATGTATAGAATTGAGCATTTGTGTGCACTAGTTTAGTTGAAAGCATCTCATCGCATCCATAATAAAGCCAATATTCCAGGCATATCATCGGTCATCCATGAACCGTTTATCCAACCGATTACCATCTATCTACCTTATCTTGATATTGATGAAGGTTTGGTGCACACTTTTCACTTTCTTATGGTAAACATCTTGACATGGGTCATTTTCATTGATCCTATCTTACCCAACGTTGTATGAGCCTTGAAGCATTATCCAAATAAGAATTCCTCTGTTCAAAAACCTTATCTTGTCACAAGATAATCCTTGGCATCCTTTGCATTCTTACTGTATCTATCTATACATCTATCCAAGAATCTACCCATGGTCATTCAAACATCTCTAGACACTAGGGGTAGATATTTATATCTTACTACGGGAATATATCTTGATATATACTCATCTGGTAATCCAAACATTTGTAAACATGAAATCAAATTGGTGAAAGAATTTGCGAGCCAAAAATCCAAATCACTAGCCCATGGTATATTTTGATAGGAAGACATTCCTTATCAAGATTTATCTTTCATTGAACATCAATCTGAACAGTTCATATAAATCGCATCTAATGCGCATGTCAACATCACATCAAATCATCAAATCAATTTTGTTCCAAATCAAGCTTCATCAATCTTGATCAATCGAATTCAATCAATTATCACCTTGATTGACTTAACACACTTAGTCAAACCATCCTCTTATGTACAAGTTTACTCTAGGATAACAAAACTTCCTAGAGTTTACAAGTGCATTATCACTTTTGTTTGACTTAACACACTTAGTCAAACTATTAATCCATCAAACCGATCGATCAACACTAAGCTTGGTTTTCAACAAAATCCCAAAATAGAGCACTGATATTGTCATGCATATGCACCTTCAAATTATCAAAATCATGTGAAAATCCAAAAACATCCAAAACATATCAAAATTCAAAAACATTAAAAAAAAAAATCAAAAACATTCAAAAAAAAAATCAAAAACATTCAAAAAAATAAAAATATTCAAAAACATCCAAATCATTCAAATATCCAAAACATGTCAAAATCTCAAGTCAAAAAACATCAAAAACATGTTAGTGGAACTACGTCATCTCTGAGCTTGAATGTAGGAAAGGTTGATCTTTGATCATCCCCCGAGACATTTTAGGTTAGTCCTTTAGGCATCTATTGTAATGGCAATCTGTTTGCCCATTTATTTCACATTTTAGGTCAGTCCTTTAGGCGTCCGTCGCAATGGCAATCTGTTTTCCCATTTATTTCACATTTTAGGTCAGTCCTTTAGGAGTCTATCACAATGGCAATCTGTTTTCCAATTTATTTCACATTTTAGGTTAGTCCTTTAAGCATCCATCACAATGACAATCTGTTTCCCATTAATTTCACATTTTAGGTCAGTCCTTTAGGTGTCCATCACAATGGCAATCTGTTTGCCCATTTATTTCACATTTTAGGTCAGTCCTTTAGGCGTCCGTCACAATGGAAATCCATTTTCCCATCTATCTCATTAGAATTCAAGTCAATTATTGTCTGAACTATGTTGTCTCTGAGCTTAAACGTAGGCATGGCCATCCTTGATTGGCCCCTGAGACACAAAATCCAAAAACATTCATAAAATCTCAATAATCCCAAAAGAGCCTCAAAACATCAGAAACAACCCAAAATGGTGCACTCCTCTCATCTTGCTTTCACCAGCAATAATCAATGTTCCTAATAAATCAATTGTCACCTTCATCCTCTGGTGAGTCAGTCAAAATCAAGTCTAGAAGGTTCTAAAGTGAACACCTAATTGTTAAAGTCTTAAGTCTAGGTCAGTAAGTCAACAAGTTGATCAACTCAAAGTATCAATAGCTTATCATCCAATCAATATCATCAAAACCCTAATCACAACATGTCCTAGGAATGCGACCTTCCTGCGATGGACATCAACATCAGGTAACCCCTTAGTTTAGCCTTGGCTAGCGGTATGAAGAACATTAGCTTGTTTGTTTACTTTATCTTGGTCTTTTTGACTTATCTTATTTTGCGCTCATTCCAAGGACCTCTCGATGATGCCTAAATAAAATAGGTTTAGAGAGAAAGGAATGGGGCAATGATCATTATCTTTTTATCTGCTATGCTTGTTCGATTTTCTTGTAAAATAACCTGGTGAATACTTGCTTTGTTGGGTCCGTCCTAGCAAGGTTTCCGTATGTCAAGTGTGAACAAGAGCACTCATATCTGATTGTCGAGTCAAATTCCATCACACTAGGCATAACGCAATCCTAGTTCTTTATACCTTGATGCATCGTACCTATGTGTATTATCAAACATAAGGAAAGCTATGTTGTTTATCTTTCCCATTCCTGGATAAGCAATACATCATCATTCATCATCATTTCTAATAAAGTGGGCTTGTTGAACTTCTACATCTTCTTGGATTCAAGGGTTGATCCCTCTCATTCTTCTATCCTCTTTCATGCAAACAATTCATCCATCTTGCATCCACACTTTCATCACGTCATATCATCATAGGACAACATCATCCATCACATTCATCTCACATGCATTGCATAATCATTTAAGATGTTTAAAATAATATAGATTTTTTATTTTAAGCATCTTCCAAACATCTCATTTACATCATCATTATCATATAGACCATATAGTCTAACCATCCATATATCCATTTTGAACCTCTTTGTCACGAGATCGACCTCAAATCAAATCTTTCACTCGATCTCTCGAGGGGGAAATGTACTAGCGTACTTATTTCAGCTGGGGGATCCAAAAAAAAATATTCTTTTTAAAATTTGATGTCGGTAGCATCATTCTTTGAACCAATGCAACAAGTAAATTTCTTCAAAGAGGGGCAAAATGTAGACACGTAAAATAGTCATCATGCATCTAAATCTCGCTTTAACATCCAATTCTTGTATTAATCAATTAAAACAATTTATTGATTGATTCCCTAGCTTCATCATGCTTAATTAAATAAATCAAATTATTTCATTAAGTCCTTAAGTTCTTCTCATTTGATTCAATAAATCAAAATGACTTAAATCAAATACCAAAACCCCTAAAATCCTCCATGTTAATTAATCTAAATTATTAACCTCTAATCATAATCACCCATTCTCTAGCTTTTGACTCAACTTGAGTCAAATCTAAACTCTCACCTAACCCACCCACTTGCACCAATAAATTATTTATGTGATTTATTAATTCTTCTAATTACTTTCAAAAGGGCATCAAGTTGGAATATTCCTCCAATTTGGAATCTGCCTCCAAAGGACCTGTCCCTTCCAACAAAGCATTAAATGCTCCTACACATTCTCTTACACATCTCTTACACAAGTCAACTTATCATTTCATTCACCTTTCACCCCCCCTAAACATGTCATTTCATGCAAATTCAAATTTCAAATTGGCACATTGGCCAAAATGTACACAATCCTCATCATCTCACATCTTGACAAGTGGCATATTGTCATTAGCTCATGAATGATCCCACATTCATCCAAATCTCTCACTTAACCAACCTTGAATCTATAAAAGAAAGGCATTTCTACAACACAACACTACAACACAATTTGATGCACAATCTTGGCATTTGCATCATCATCTTTCATTTTGAAAATCTTGCTTTTCAGGGGGTGGGAAAGTGCATCCTTTCTACATCATGAGGAGCACCACTCCCCCTATGGGATTGAAGTTTGGGTGATTTAGGAATAGTTTTTATATTTATCTTGCTTTCATGTTCATCTTGTTAGTTTGATAATGTGGTTATTTCCTTTACATTGCTCAATAATTTCATAGGGAAGGCTTTGTCTCATTTCTTCAATATTAACATATTTAACTCATATTTGTCAATCTTAGATCGATGTAGATTTTAGTCTTCACACTTCATATGATCACTTTTTTTCTAGGTAAGCCAATGGGTCCATCAGAACAAATGCTGGATAAAAATGGAATTTCTTATGCTCGCATATGCATTGAAATTGATTTAAATAATCCTCTATTGGATTCTTTAGAAATATGTCTTGTCTCTTCTTCATGGATTCAATATTTGGATTATGAAGTGTTGCCATTCCAATGTAGTATTTTTCATGTGTATGAACACTTTCAGAGAAGATGTCCTAGATTTAACAACACATGAGTAGTCATCTTAATGAGTCTCCTCATAAATATTCTAACATGGACAAAGGAAAGACTCCTATTTCAAGGGAGGAAGTAGACGATAATGGTTTTATTCCAATCAATCCTTGAAATAAAGGTAGGATGAGGGTGTTCTCAAGCATTTTTATGTGTTAGAGGATTTTGAACTTCAAGAGGAGAATCCAAGGGAGTTGAATCTTGGAGATGATATTTTGGAGGTGGATCTAGTGGCAACCAAAGTTGATGATATTTAGGATACTTAGGTAGGTGGGCTTTTTGATACATAGATGGATATTGGTCTTACACCTAGGAATTTTGATACTATGATAATAGTTTAAATTAATAGGAGCATTGATGAATTGGTTTGGTTGAGCTTGTTCCTCCAATGGGGAAGGCATATTTGGATTCAAGGAAATGAAGTAGAGATCCACCCACTTTAGGGCTAGAAATAAAGAATCCCAAGAAGGGAGCCATAGAGAAATCTCTTAAGGTGGGGAGAAAGAAGGATTTGGTTAAAATTAAATTAATGGGAGAACCATTGGTGAAGTTAGGGTTGGTCAAAATGATTAACTCACACTTTTACAATTCTCATAGTTGATTTTCATCTCTTGGAATGCAAGGGGCTTGAGAAACAACCCTAGACAAAAACTTGTTCAACATTTGGTCAAAGTTCATTTGCCAAATATTTTCTTCATCTAGGAGACTAATTTATCAATGGAAAGTATGCGTAACATGACATCCAAATTGTGGTGGATATGCCAATTCCAGTGTATTAGTGCTGAGGGTAATGTAGGGGGTAGCTTTCTTATGGAACCTATTAAATATTACCCCTCTTTGGTGGATCTCTAGTAGATTTTCAATCTATATGGTTACTGTTGATCATAAAATTTTGCACCTCTCCGACAACATTATGGGAAATTCAGCGGTGGGGGACAATATGTGCCTCACTGAATACCTCCAAGATTTTTACAGAAAGCTAACTCTTCTCTAAGTTTGGGAAAAGGGAAAATGAAATGTAAATAGTAAAACATAAAAATCGTGATACACCAACTCTTTTACAACATTTCAAAACCACAAGCTTTCCTCTATGAGTGATATGAGAGACATAGAACTCCACATCCCCTCATTTTCAGGAGGAGAATGAACAAAAAAGGCTCGATACAAGCACAAAT
Source organism: Sequoiadendron giganteum (assembly GCA_007115665.2). Classification (NCBI taxonomy): domain Eukaryota; kingdom Viridiplantae; phylum Streptophyta; class Pinopsida; order Cupressales; family Cupressaceae; genus Sequoiadendron; species Sequoiadendron giganteum. The sequence goes on from CM021109.1 coordinate 89,695,763, forward strand.
GTAGTCATTCAATCGACCCTCAACAAAAGTGTATTAAGATCCAAATCAAACATAGAAGTTGTAGATTTAACAGAAAATCATTCAAAAGAAATAAAAAATTTTCCTCTTAACCTATCATATCATGAAAAAGTGATAACCTTACAGAGAAAATGGAGAATTCCAATGACATAGTCCAGTCTCTAAAGGGCTATGTGCAGGATCATCATGGAAAAAACACACCCTTAAGTGGCGATGAAAATTCATAAAATTAGAGTTAGGCAACTTGACGTAAAAATTTGAATAAGTTATCTATATTATTTCAAAAATATGTAAGAATAGAATTTGCAGCAAATTGAATGTAATTTTTAAACTACTAGGTTTATTTAAAAAAAATAAAAATCTATTTGGTGAAAATTTGAAATTCCAATGTAATAGTACTTAAATTTCAGGGAAAAAATAAGAAGTAGGTGTCTGTCCGACCACCCTAAGCACTATAAAATGATAATATTTTTCTATAAGATTTTAGATATAAGTAGAGGAATCATGTCCCGATGTGATGCATATTTTTTTGTAATTTTTTTTCAAGTAAATAATCAATTATGATTTTTTTATTACGACTTTTAAAAAATAAAAAAAATCGTATGTCTAACCACTTTAACTTGGTAAAAACTTCATGAAATTCAATTTTTTTAATCCTATAGTATGCAAATAATAGAATGTGATGCATGTTATGGATTCAAAAAATGTGATACCATTTGAAAGCTATAGATGTTTTTCAATCAGCCTATCAATCAAGATTTTAGTCATAATTCAAATAGAAAATGAATAATAATTATTTATTAAATTCCAAGTAAAGCATAATTTATATTGGTGGAAAGCTGAGAATCTCCTTTAAAAAACCTTTTGGTTTCATCAGTTTTGGGTAAAAAAAAGGTCGTCAGCCACATGGGCCATCATATCACTTACATATCACCACTTTTTGGCCCATCATGATCCTACGCATACCCAAAGATTAAGATTCAATAATATACACAAATATAATAAAAATCCGATAACCAAAACTATAAAGATCAAGCAAGACACAATTTTCTATTCTGGACGAAGATATAAAGAAAGAAATATTGATAAATACCATATCATGCACAGTTTCAAATATTTCTTCAGAATAACTTGCATTCTAGATTCAAATAAAGTTTAAAACAAAGATATAATTACAATATGATAATAGTTTGATCATAAAATAGACATAACATGCCAGAGTGAAGTAATATTCTATAAAATTTGAAAGGAAATATTTCTATTAACTAAGAAAACAAAATAAAAAATTTCCAACAAGAAAACTTCAAGAACCCTTGCTTCATGCTGCCTTCGTCAATATATAGCTACCCAAAAGGAAAAACACCGACTTCCTCTAGAGTTAATGACCATCAGACGTCCAAATCTGATAGCTTGGAAATCCAATTCTAGATATTTTATTAGGTCACTGAAATCTTGCTCATCAACTTTCAGCTAATACATTTATGTCGTTTAGATATTTCAACAAGATTAGCCCTTGTAATCGCTCTGACCTTAGAAGACAGCCTGGAAAAACCCTGTCGGTCACCCCAAGTGGCTTTGGTAGCACCGAATCTTATCCTTTTACTGGGAAAAGGGGCAACACATTCTTATAGACCCTTAGTCAAACATTCGCTTTATACAACTACATGGTGCGAAAGTATGACATGTCAGAAGGGTGGATAATCTCATTTGTATGGAAAGAAGAAGCAAGAAAACGTCCTCCATATTGAAATGTGGCCCGAATTCCAACTATAGAGAGATCGACCATTGAGACATGCATAGCCACTAGGTGGCAAGTTGCGCGTTCGTAGAAAAAACAAGCTCCTTGTGCACAAATCACCCTAAAGGAAAAAATAAAGCCGAAATACAAAGATATACAAAGGAAAAAATTGCTTCACAGTTCTAATGACTCACAAGGGGCCTTCACTTGAGAAGATGTGAACCTAGACCTTTGGTTATTCTTGGAGTTTAAGAAAGGCAGAATGCAGCATCTCCTAGTTCCCGTCACTCAGTCAGTCAAGGCTACTGAATGCCTTATATGCCTGATCCAACTCAAAGACCTCCTTGAAAGAAACAAATTCTCATCTTGCTAAAATGAAACCTAAGTGATAGTAAAGACGAGAAAGCTAGAGAACCTCATTCTCAATATCATCTGTTGTTGGTGCTGAACTTGGGCATGGAAGATCTATAGGAGTCTGAACCATGTTTTTGACCTCTTCTATAATCTGCTCGACTAACAATACCTCTCCCTTTTCTGATAGAAAAGGAGGCAACCCATAACTGTATAAGATCCCGAAATATTTTTGGATTTCATCGACCCTCTTATTCAAAATGGCCTGGTTGTTCTTGGTTTTGGATGCCACCTTATGACAGTCGGAGAATTCACTTGCTTTACTAGAGGTAGCCCTTCAATCCATAATACCTGCACTTCTCAATGTGTCATATGTCGCCACATAGAGCTTAGAGATCAAATTATAGGACTTAGCCAATCGGGGAGCGTATTATTGAAGAGTTTGATAAGCCAATGGGCCAACCCTTTCATTTATTTCTAAGACATTCCTTAAGAATTTTAAAGCTAGTTTCAGGATGGTGAGTGAAACAATGATTCACTCCCAGTAAGTAGATGCCAACCTCTTCTGTATAGGAAAGGTTGTGGATTTCTATGCAAAAATTAACTCCTCTTGTACTTGAGCCTCCTTCGCTTTTAGTCTCTTCTCCAGTTGATCTCTCTTGTCGAGGGATTCTCCCAAGTCTAAAACAAAATTTGGGGTTTCTTGAATCTGAGCATATAAAGTAGCCTTGACTTCATGTTTATCACCTTTTAACTTTTCAATCTCCTATCGGGGATTTTTCATTTCATCAGAATCTTTAGCTCAGATGTTGTCTAACTCCTTTATACCTTCCCAAACATGTTGGTGTTCTATAATAGATTGATGCTCAACTACACATTCACCACTCAGTCTGTCATTCTCAGTGTAAAGTTGGATCTGCTAATCTTGGAGTGCCACCAGAGATCCTGCTACTTCATTTTTTTGGTCTTGTACTTGCAATATGTGGGTCATTTATTCATTTTAGGCCCTGAGAGTAGACTCCAAACAGTTCACCATTTCTTTTAAATTTTCCAACTCACCCATTCACTTTATCAACTTCCAATCTAGTCACTCGTAATATATGTATGCCACCTTCTATGTGGTCTTCGCCAGATCTACCTTGTCGCATAGACAGATCTCATTCAAATCTAGACCTACTACTTGAATGTCATAATCCTCCATCTGCATTTGTCCTTCAGATTGTCCAATGAGTGGCTTCATGGTGGTGATCCATAGAGAATTCCTCTCGTCATTAAAACATGTTTGGATCTTCTTAGAGGCTGGTAACTCAACATTCTTCTCTCTTCTTTTATGCTTTCTATTATGTCGAGCCTGCCTTGTTGCATCAAAATGTTTCGAAAGAGTTTGTGGGGTATTAATACTCTATGCCACAATAAAAGCACCAGGAGGTAGACTAAAACAAGTGACAAAAGGGAACACTTCGAATGTATGGGAATGTGGGGAGGCAAATGGAAGAGTAATCATTGAGAACGATGGGATGCCAAATTGGGATTGGGGACCTGGAGTACCAGTTGGAGTAAAAAGAGTAAAAGATGAGGCAGGAAATTTTATCTAAATGCGGACCGACCTGGGGTAATAAGTAGTATGGGTGACTCATATTTTTCTATGGGGTCTTTGATAGGGAGATTAAAGAGTCAATAGCAGCCGAGGAAAATACTTCTTGTTCGACTCGCGGTGACACATCACTTGACAGATTAAAAATAGCAAGGGTTTCATTTAACACTAATAACTCAGGATTCGAAGGCCAAAGACTCTTTTCAATAGGTGGAGGAAAAGGATTAACCAAAGATGCAAAAGTGGGAAGAAGAGGGGGAGAAAGAATTACTTGAATTATGACTATCTGAATGTTGTGAGTAGTGGATTCAACTTCTTCTTCATTTTTGACAGTTGTATCAGATGTGTCCAGATCCTAGACTCAGCGTAACTTCATCTATCCCGAACTCGAACGCTCAGACCCTTTTGCGGATGATCCTGTCGAATCTTGGCCTTCAATTTATGTGGTTGATCCTCTTGGGGATCGTCGGGTTCTCTTTCCCTTGCTTCAGACACTGGCGGAGGATACAGTCTGTGAATTTATTTTCTTAGAGCTTTTTCCCTTGTTGGTCTCCTATGGTTGGGGGGCATGGCAGGGAAGTTGTTCTTTTTTTACTTCATGGCTAGACTCTACATTGTTGTTTTTGGAATCAGCCTCCTTGTCATAAATATATTTGAACTATTTGTGATATGGCTGAAAGTGCTCAAGCTACTTGTGAATGTTTTCCATTTCTTGTCGGAACCTTCTGAAGTTTGCCATTTTGTGTTCTGACCATCCTCATCATTTCAGATCCGATTCTTTAATGTCTTGCCTATCAGAATCTCCCTCTAATATCTTGCCTGTGGTGTATAGAAATTCAACCACTTTGGGCTCTTCATCGGTATAAGAGCCAAGTTGATGTACAAATCTGACCTCTCCTGCATCGATTTTCTCTTAGACTCCACATACTCTTGTGGCTCATACTTCAGGGTAAGTTTCCTTGATGGATTATAGTCCCATTCGTCACATATGAGGACTAAGCCCAGAGCCACCAACAAATTGGTCAATTCATTTTGTGATTTATGCTTCTCTAGTAGTACCCCACTATTTGCAATCAAGAGGGGGATTAGATACAACCTTGTTTTGTTCCTTCCTCTCCCATACGCGTTGTCAAAAAGAGTTTCCTGCCGGAATACCTCCAATGTCAAGACCCGATCCATCACAAATCTAGGGATTTGAAAAGGTTCTATGACAAAACCATGATATCTTATAAATGTAAAATGTTCCCCAAAGAAGTAATCCACTAGGGTCAATGAGTTTTTAATCCATAACAAAACCTCAAGAGACAAATGATCATTGGCCTAGGGTAGTAAATCTTGTAATATTGGTCTCAGAAAAAGGTGTACAAACCAATAATAGCTACTTGTCCTTGGCAGGACATATGTCCATACATAAATTGGTTGAATTAAACCATCCTCATCTAACCTAGATATAGGAAAATTCCTTTCTAAAAACCTGAAGTTTTGATGCAAGATCAAATGGACCAAGAAAGAAGAATACTTGAATTTAAATTCAACTTGATAATTTTTTAGTTGCAGCAACATACTAGTAGCTATTACATTAGGAAAATCAAAATACCTCTTTTCCCCCTCATGCTTGAGTATCAGAACCAGGGACATCTGAAAAGAGTGAACCTCCTCCTCATTATCTAGACCAAAGACCTAGGCTACCATTGAGAAAAGGTCCTGTGTTCTCCCTATGAACTTCTTGAATGCCAAAGGAAAAATAAAATGACCTATAGTTAGTCTTTCCCCTATTTCATGATAATAGAAACTTTCCCTTTCATTTGATTCTTCCCAATAGGTCTTCATATCCTCTTCAACGAACATATCGATATGCCAGTTGAAAGGGATACACATCATCTCTCGTATAGCCAGAGCAGACATCATGACCTTTATCCTGTTGCATGTTATTGTCCCTATTTCTTCATCAAATCTTCTCATCCATGCATACACCAATTCTGGGCATGGGTGTACAACAGGTATCATGAACAACGACAACCCAAAATTATAGAGCCGAGAGGCGAAAATCTCAAAGTTACCATGATCTTTCATTCTTTGAAACACTCCTTATCTAAGATTTTTAGGATTTCTTGCCAACCTAGGGTCGAAAAAATTGTTGGCAACATCTCGCACTGCTTCCCTTTTAACACTCTTATTTATCAACACCCTTTTATAAAATTTGAAAGGTCGATCCTCAGGCATCGGGGCATTAGCAAATGATTTTTGCCCAAAAATATTGGTGAAAACGGGCCTTCTTGGTGCAGGTTCAGCCCTTCTCCCAGTTGTTGTTGGTTCCACCAGGGTTGCTTCAAAAGTTGTAGATAAATTTACCAAAACAGCCGCTTGCTCTTTGCTTCCTTTGGAAAAATCTACTTTTCATGCAATGAATTTCCCAAGAATTACATGCAGTTAAGGCTATGCCATTACCGTTGGTCCATTAAATGTTGCGAACAAGGAGATACGTGTGGGTAGGGGATCCATATCCCTCAGCAATACCAAAAATCTACAAAAATAAATTTAGTACATTCCCTTCGCTGCCTTTTTTCTCAAATAAACTCATTGTCTTGGAGGGAGTGTCATTACTTATATCAATCTTTTCTTAGTGATACAAAGTACCCTTGAAAAGATGAGCTCATTAATTTGTCAGGAATTAGCACGTTAATGCACATCCTTTCACTTATGTAAGATGGTTGATGCTGATGATGGCCAAGGACACATGTCAAAAATCGGCTTATATAGGCATTTAATTTCAATGCCCACACATTAATTCTAAAACCTTATGACAAATTTTCCATACGATCTATTCTCCTTTCATCGGTTGTCTTAGTATTTTCCCATTACCATCCGACCAAAAATAGAACCTCTTCTATTTAGCCATTTTGACACCTCTTTTCTATAAATAGCTATGCCACCTCAAGGTTATATTCATTTGAAAAAGCTAAAAATTGGAGTTTAGCTACCCTTTTTTTTGTCTAAAATTATTCATTTTGCTCTACTACTCCAACCATGTTTGTTGGTCTGGGTACTACTATTTGTCTCCTCCCATGAAGGCCACAATATGCCTTCACTAGGGAGATTACATGTGAGAGAATTAAGCGCCTGGTGAAGGGGTGTGACCGTCTAGGGGTAATTTTCTTTCGGTGGGTCATCGACATGGAGTTCATTGAAGATGAGAAATAGATGGAAACCAATTGCAATGTCCTATCCCACTTCATGGCTTCTCTGTCGGACCTAAATTTTTCCAAGACCAAGATAATTGAGTTGTGTCACCAGATGTTTGACGTCTCTCTGTTGGGAGGGCTCGACAAAATAGTGTAAGTTGTTATCCTTGGCATCGACATTCCCAACGTGATGGAACTTCATAGGTGTTGTTATGTGGTGAATGATCATGCTATTTTGTGCACTCTTTAGTACTGAACACTCTTCATGTATTCAAGTCTATTTGTATTTTTACCATTTTTCGCTTTATCACCAAAAAAGAAAAAAGATGACTTTGTAAACCCTAATTTCTTGAAGCTTCTAAAATCTTGTTATAAGCAGTTGGGATGAGGAGTTGTAGCAAGGTATTATTTGCAATATTGTAATATGTTTTTGCACTAGATAATAAAATCATTGGTTGGCTGCAGTTTGATGGATGTAGCCCATATTGGGTGAAACACATTAAATTCTCTATGTTATAAGTTTTTTGTATGTTTTATTTTTTAGTTTATTGATAAAATCTGCATTTAACTTTTAGATATCTGCCTTCTAACCCTAACAAGTGGTATCAGAGTGGGTTGTTATCAGTTATCCTCTGTAGGAAGGTTTCATGGTTGAGTGAAATTCTCACGGTTGAGTGGGAGCAATGGTAGATGAGGGTAAGTTGAAGGTTGAGAAGTTGAATGGGTAGAACTATCAGTTATGGAAAATGCAGATGGAGGACTACCTCTATCAGAAGGATTTATGGTAGCCATTGGAAGGGAAAACCAAGAAACCCTTAGCAATGTCTGATGAGGAGTGGGATATTTTAGACATAAAGAAACTTGGCAGTATTTGTTTATGCCTAGCACAATCGGTGGATTTCAATATTACAAAATCAAAGACAAATCAAGATTTGATGAAAACCATAGCAAACTTATACAAAAAGCCTCCCGCTTCAAATAAGCTATTTCTTATGAAGCATTTATTAATATGAAAATGGTAGAAGGTGGGTCAGTTGTGGATAATTTAAATGAGTTTAATATGGTTACCGGTAAATTAAGTTTTGTAAATGTAAACTTTGATGAAGAAGATAGGGCTCTTTTGGTCGTGTGTTCTTTGCCTGAAAGATGGAATAGCTTGGTAATCGTTGTTAGCAATTATGTTTCTGGTTTGAATACATTGAAATTTGATGATGTTATTGGTGTTATTTTGAGTGAGGAAATCCATAGGAAAAGCTTAGGTGGAATATCCACATTAGGTAGTGTTTTGAATGCAGAAAGAAGGGGCAAGAAAAAGGAGAGAGGAAATAATTCTAGAAGTCATGGGAAGTCATGAGGAAAATCGAAGGACATAAGATCCCAATATAGAGACAAGAGGGATTGTTGGTACTGTGGTAAGCCGGGTCATTTAAAGAAAGATTGTTGGTCTCAAAAAAATAAAGAAGGAGACAAAAAGGAAGAAATAAAGAGGCAAATGTGATAAGTAATAAATATGATGAGAATTCTTTGATTCTTTCACTTGAAAATATTGATGATTCTTGGGTGTTAGATTCAGGGGCTTCTTTTCATGCTACAGCCGATAGAAATTATTTTCTTGATAATGTCCAAAGGGATTTTGGGCTAGTTTATTTGGGAGATAACATACCCTGTCAGATTGTTGGAAAGGGAAGAATCAAGATTAAGTAGCAGAATGATAATCATTGGCTACTACGTGAGGTAAGGCACGTTGTAAAGTTAAGAAGAAATTTAATTTCAGCAAGACAACTAGATGATGAAGGTTGTGTTGTTAGATTTAGTGTTAAAAATTGGAAGGTTACAAAAGGTGCCTTAGTGGTAGAAAAAGGTGTCAAATTAGGCACATTATATCTTTGTATAGGTCATACTATTCCTTCTACTTTAGCTATTGCAGATAAAAATCAATGTTCAGGAATAGTTGTTGCAGTTCAGCACGAAAAAAATTAGATAGTTGTTGTGGATTCTGAATCAAAACTATGGCATAATAGACTTGGGCATATGAGTGTAAAAGGTATGAAAGTACTTCATTCAAAGAATGTTTTACAAGGTCTAAAATGTGTTAATATGGATTTCTTTGAAAGTTGTGTGTATGGAAAATAAAAGAGAGTTAGTTTTCTCAAAGATGGGAAACAAAAGAAAGATGAGAAATTAGAGCTTGTGCATATAGATGTATGTAGACTAGCTTAGGAATCTTCTCTCAATGGCTCTCAGTATTATCTTACATTCATTGATTATGCAACTAGGAAGGTATGGATTTATTTCCTTAGGCAGAAATTTGATGTATTTGAAACTTTTAAAAAATGGAGAAGCTTGGTTGAGAATGAGATAGGTAAAATGTTAAAACTTTTCAGATCTGATAATGGTGGTGAGTATTGTAGCAAATATTTTGAATATTATTTTTCCTCTAATGTTATTCATAGGCAAAAAATGGTTCCAAGGACTCGACAAGAAAATGGAGTGGCTGAGTGCATGAGTGGAACAATAATGGAGTGTGCACGGACTATGAGATTACATGCTACCTTTAAACATGTGGGTAGAGGCTATCAATACTATTGTTTTTTAAATTAATAGAGGTCCCTCTAATCCTTTGGGTTGTGGTATTCTAGAGGAAGCATGGACAAGTAAGAGGGTCAGTTATTCTTTTCTCAAAACCTTTGGTTGTGAAGCCTTTGCACATGTAGATTATGAAAATGGAACCAATCTTGATGCAAAATCAAAGAAATGTATATTTGTTGGATATGGTATTGATGAATTTGGTTATAGGCTTTGGGATTTTGAAAATAAGAAAATTGTGAGAAGTAGGGATGCCATATTCAATTAGAAAGTGTTGTACAAAGATCAGTTGTAGCAACATGAGAAGAAAGAAAAGGATTATGCAGTGTTGGATGATATTACAAAAAATAATGTTCCAGTGGTTCCTCATGCTTCGTAGCAACAACAACAAGAAATACCAAAAACTCCAGTGAATGTTAGACGATCTTCAAGGATAAGTAGACCTCTAGAAATATTTTATGCCTCTCCATATTCTATTTTATTAACTGATTTTGGTGAACCAGAATGTTATGATGAAGGAATAAAACTAGCTACCAATTTTAAGTGGGAAGATGGAATGGAAGAAGAAATGGAGTCCTTGCTTAAAAATAAGACTTGGGAATTATGCAAGTTGCTTGCAGGTAAAAAGGCTTTACCAAAAAAATGGGTTTATAGGGTGAAAGAGGAGGATGGAGGTAAGAAAAGATTTAAAGCCAAATTAGTTGTAAAGGGATTTGCACAAAAAAAGGGTATTGATTTTGATGAAATATTTTCTCTAGTTGTAAAAATGACTTCTATTCATACTGTTTTAAGTATTGTGGCTACTGAAGATTTGCATTTAGAACAACTTGATGTTAAAACAACCTTTCTCCATGGTGATTTGGAAGAGGAGATATATATGGAACAACCACAAGGATTTTAGGTCAAAGGTAAGGAGAAACTAGTGTGCACATTGAAGAAAAGTTTGTATGGCTTGAAGAAAGCACCTCGACAATGTTATATTCAATTTGATAGTTTTATGGCTGAGAAAGGATACAATAGGTGTAATTCTGACCATTGTGTTTATTTTAAGAGGTTAGTTGAAGATAGCTACATGATTTTATGTTTATATGTTGATGATAAGCTTGTAGTGGGGTCTAACATGGATGAAATAAAGTTCAGTTAAAACAATAGTTAGAAATTCATTTGATATGAAGGATTTAGGGGTAGCAAAACAAATCCTTGGTATGAAGATTACAAGAGATAGGAAAAATAGAAAATTGTTTTTATCTTAGGCTGATTATGTTGAAAAGGTGTTGCAGAGATTTCATATGGAGAATGCAAAAGATGTCAGCACACCTTTGCCCAGTCATGTAAAATTTACTAAGGATATGTGTCCAAAGACACAAGAGGAGGAAGAAAAAATATCCAAGGTACCAAATGCTTTAGCTATAGGTAGTTTAATGTATGTCATGGTATGCACGAGACCGGATATTGCACATGTCATAGGAGTTGTTAGCATGTATATGAGTAATCTTGGATTTGAGAATTGGAATGTGATAAAATGGATTCTCAGGTACTTGAGAGGTACATCCAATAAATGTTTATGTTTTGCGAGCTCTAATACAGATTTAAAAGGTTATGTTGACTCAAATTTGGCAGGGGATATAGATACCAGGCAGAGTACCACAGGTTATGTATTTACAGTTGGTGGGGCACTAGTGAGTTGGATTTCTTTGTTGCAAAAGGTAGTTTCTTTATCCACCACAGAGGCAGAGTATGTTGCTACAACATAGGCAACCAAGTAGATGATATGGCTGCAATTTTTCATGGAAGAGTTGGGAAAAAAATAGACTTAAAATCAATTATTTATAGATAGCTAGAGTGTTATACATCTTCCAAAGAATTTTGCCTTGCACTCTATGAACAAACACATAGAACTAACATATCATTTCATTTGGTTGGTGCTAGAGGATGGATAGGTAAAGCTAGAAAAGATACATATAGATGCCAATCCAACAGATATGTTTACAAAGGTAGTGAAAAAGGAGAAGTTGAGCTCCTCTTCAACTTTGGTTGGTCTTAATTGTTAAAAGTATAACATAGTCGCAAGGTCCAAGGTGCTTATTTCAAGTGGTAGTTGTAACTACAATGGTGTCATACAAGATCAGTCTCCAAGTGGGAGATTGTTGGTATGTCATGACTGATCATGCTATTCTATACACTCTTCATGTATCCTCATTAGGGTTTAGGGTTGGGACGGGCCCCGAGTGAGGGTTCAGGGCAGTAGCCCCTGAGAAAAAAAAATTCACCTTTTTTTGCTTCATCACCGAAAAAGAAAAAAGGTGACTTTGTAAACCCTAATTTTTGGAAGCTTCTAAAAGCTTGTTATAAGAAGTTGGGGTAAGAAGTAGGGGTGAGGAGTTGTAGTAGGGCATTATTTATGATGTTATAATATGTTTTTTCATTAGAAAATAAAATAATTGGATGGCTATGATTTTGTGGATGTAGCCCATATTGGGTGAACCACGTTAAATTCTCTGTGTTATAATTTTTTGTGTGTGTTTAATTTCTCAATTTATTGATAAAATCTGCATTTAACTTTTAGATATTTGCCTTCTAACCCTAACAACAGGTTCATTGATCATGGCATGGATGTGCCTTGGCTTCCCTTTCTTAGTGAATTTTGCACCATGGACCTGAATAGCCATTGTGCCTTATGTCTACCTGCAACTACCTATTTCTTTCAGGAGTATGGCATTGATGAAGCTCCTATGTAGTATGACTTCAAAAAAGAGTTTGAGCTTGTCGTCTTCGACTGTGCAGAATGAGGTCGATGTCCGTGAATTGTTCCTTTTGCCTATGAGTGAAGAAGAAAAAGAAAGAAAACTAAAAGAAAAGCGTTTATGGGAAAAAATTCCCTATAATGACAGTCGCAGGCCTCCCTTTTGATTTTTTTGTTAAAAGTCCTCCATTTTGTCTTTTTTTTTGTATTTTGCTCGAATACCCTCTTCTGGGTTTTGCTCGAAAGAGATTTTCTACTAAAATATGAGCCTCGGGCTACCTCATACTATAAATTCGATAAAAAATATACAATATATATAATATCTTTTCATACTTTTTATGCTTCCTCACTTTTTCTTAAATCTAAAACCTAAAAGTTCTTACAAAAAATTTACATATGATACATATCTGTGAAAATTTTAAAGAGTGTCATACTTTAATGGAATGCTTTCAGATGAATACAATTCACCAATATACCCAAAGCATCACCTTCCATATCTTCTAATTCATATGCATTCCTTACTTTGCACGCACTGATTCGGAAGCGGCCCTTCCACAATGCCTCAAATTTGGTGTGTTGACCTCGTTTTGTAGTGCACTAATCATATTTTAGGACCAATCCCCCTTCTTGGAAACCTAGGTTGGAAGTCCTTTTGTCAAACCATCGCTTGACCGTTCGTTGGAGGTTGATCATAGCTTCTATTAAAATGAAAATAATCCTAACTAACATCATGCATCTAATCATGCTTCAATTAACATCATTTTCTCTATTAATTAAATAAATCAATTTATTTCATTAATTCACTAATATTCATCATACTTAATTAAATAAATCAAATCATTTAATTAAGTCCTTGAGTTCTTCTTATTTGATTCAATAAATCAAAATGATTTAAATCAAGTATCAAAACCTCTAAAATTCTCCAAGTTAATTAATCTGAATTAAATAACCTCTAATCATAATCACCCATTCTCTAGCTTTTGACTCAACCTAAGTCAAACCTAAACCCTTAACTAACCCACCCACTTGCACATGAAATGCATTTTAATTAGTTATCTAATTATCTCTATTTTCCTTCACAAGCATATTCCCAAGGAATATTCCCTCATTAACTCCATTTGTTTGACTTTCTTGTCCAAACAAATTTCCCCCCAAATCACTCAACCAAATGCATTTAATTTTTTTTTTCAAATTTAAAACTCACCTAATTGCATTTACTTCTTGGGCCGATACAAGTGGTAGCCAGTTAGACATTTACTTAGTTGTTTTCATTTGAGAGACACATTATGCTTGCCATGGCTGAAATGTGAGATACAAAGATAACTTACTATTGTTTGGTAAGGGGAACTCTCTTTTGACTTTACTATTTGGGAAAAATCTTCTTCCTTTCACATCTTTTGACAATATTATTATTCCAAGACTAATCAAAGATTGAAGGGCACACTCAAACATCTTGCCTTGTCCTCTAGCTTGTCTTTTCACAATTAATGCTTCTAGCTCTTCTAGCTCTCTTTCTTCATCTTCAATCAGTTTCATTTCATCTTCATACTTGAATTTTTTCTTGAGATTTCTCCCGGATCATATATCTGTTGGCTATTTCTGAATACTATAGTTTTGAATGCAGATTTTTTCTTAGGAGAAGATTCACCAAATTCACTCAACTCAAAGGCAACAAGCTTACCAATCAGCATATCTCTTATCACATTAGTTACTATCATGAGTTCTTCAATAGTATGAGCTCTTGTTTTGTAAGAAGTAGGCACAAATCTAAGTATCTTAGCCACAATCTCATCTTCTTCCAAGCTTCCATTGACACATCTAATATCCATCACAACTTAATTGAAATTTTGCATCAATGAAAATATGTTTTCATCTTCGCTTATCTTCATGTTTGCCCACTTGCCTTTCACACTTTGTAGCTTAGCCACTTTCAGTTGTACATCTCCTTCATAGAATATTTCCAACTTCTTCCAAATCTCATGTGTTGTCTTCAGAACTATCACATTTGTCATCTCTGAATATTTCAAAGCACTCAATAATGTTTCCATAGCCCTGATATTAATTTTAGCTTCTTTGATCTCATCAGCAATAGAGGGACCATTTCGAGGAATAACATATCTATCCTTTATAATATTCCACAAAGGTTCACCAATGCACTTCAAATGAAACTTCATTCAGACCTTCCATAGAGAGTAGATTGTACCATCAAATCTAGGACTATCCTTCTTGTATGATGCCATCTTGGATCACCTCAAACTGTTAGACATTTTTAGAGGAACTAGCTCTGATACAAATTGTTGGAAAAATAAAGATAGATCACTGAGAGGGGGGGGTGAATCAATTGTTGCAGAAATTAAAACTTTACTTAACCTTGTCAACCTTTAATCATAGATTTGATAATTAACAGTGAAAGAAAGAATCAACAACATGTTAGAAGCACACATAAAACCAAGATTTTTGTGTGGAAACCCTATTAGGGGAAAAACCATGGTGGCTTGGTTAATCCATAATTATACATTGTAAAATTATAATAGAAATTGAATAAATAATACACATGCATTAAAGCACACTTCCCAGAGCTCACTTCTTAAAGGGAAGGCTCACTACCATACATAAGACAATTAGATTAAATCCATCTAATAAGGTTGAACGGAGAAATTAGCTTCTTCATAAGCCTGATGACTGTTCCAATTAGGCACAAGAATACTTCTTCACTCTTCGCTCAAAATTCTTCACACTATACTATGCATTCACTTGATTTGATCTTTATTCACACATATCTTGCACATACTTTGCATACATACACCGAGCATACCTCAAAATAAGGAAACAATCATTCTTATATATCTGCTACATTGATTTACATCAACAATTCTATCGGCCACAAAATAAAGAATAAATAAATTACAAATTGTTGGGCCAATACATGAAAAAATATTAAAGTACACCTACCTAAGTCGATCACAACATAGTGAGGACGTAACTCAACATCCTCAAACATGCAAATAATTCAAAAAATAATTCATAAGGATCTGCAAAATGCTACAACCATCATGTTGGCCAAGAACATGAAAGCTCAAAACACATAAAGGAAAAATATTCTATCACAAACACACCGATCAATGCAGAAGTACCAACCTTATAGAGAATGATCTAGAAACATCATTGAACATCTTATGTAGGGATAACTTTAAGAAACCCCCCCCTTAGTGAAGGTGTAAAATCCTGGCGAATCCTTCCTTATTTTTTGAAAAAACTATTAATTTTCTTGGCGAATCTATACACATTATTTGAAAAAGTTGTAAAATCCTAGCGAAGCTTAATGAATAATTGGTAAAAATAATAATGACACTAGCGAATCCTAGCGAATAATCACTAAAAATATTAATTACAATGGCTAATATCTCCTTTAAAATTTTGCATAGTTGATCGACACAATCCCCCCATATATTTTTATTTTTTGTAATATTGAAGTAGGGGCCCGGGGGCGGCAGCCACCAGCGGGGTCAAGGGGGAAGAGAACACATAGATAAAGCATTTTTTCAAAAGATCACTTTAAAAATAAGACTAAATGAAAACATAAAAAGTTACCATCGATTAGCTATTTAATCGGATGGTTGTGAGTGAATTCCGCGGCCTAATACACATGTGGACTAAATGAAAACTAAAAAAGTTACCATCAATTAGTTATTTAATTGAATGGTTGTGAGTTAATTCCGCAGCCTAATACACATGTGCCTTTTAAAGGGCTTGTTGAGGCCTGAATTTTTTTTTGGACCACACGATTCGATTTAATCATGTGGCCCAAAACAAATTTCGGGCCTCAGGAAGCCTTTGAAAAGGCACATGCATATTAGGTCGTGGAATCAAATCACAACCATCCAATTAAAAATCTAATCAATGGCAATAGATAAAATGCATATTCAAGGCTAAGCTGCTAAAGTATCCCTAAAATTAAATAGTAATTTATTATTGGTGGCGATATTACCCCAAAATTGATCGGAGGAATATAATATTACTGGCGAATATAATTAATATTTTTAATTATGGTATAAACTATTGGCAAATAATTTCCAATGACGCATCATTTTTATGGCGAATTAATCGAGACAAAATTATTTTTTTGTAAAAACTTGGCGATTCAATCTCCTTTTTAGCTTGCATTATTCACCATTTTTGGAGGTCCCGATTTCTATTATTCGCCAATTGGCGAAGATTCACCACTCAAGTTTTCCCTGATCTTAGGAGCATATACAACAATTCAATTTATGATAATTTCATTCTCTTCTTCTAGAAACACCTACTATAGTAACAGAATAATTGTAGGAACATAGAACTTCATAACTTTCTTCAGTCTTGGTGCACACCTCTGAATTTTTTGCAAAACATACTAGATAGGTTGAGAAACAAACCCATTAATGTGTGCCTTCTGAATACCAACTTACATAACTTTCCATCACTCTGACATTCATAGCTTCATAGACTATCTCCAACATATTTATTTTAATTTTCTCAATCTCCTCAACATATACAACCTTTAAAATAATCAATGCTAATGGTGTTGACATCAATGACAACAACATTTATTCCCTAATAGATGTTGTCTTTGTAAGATGGATGTTGAATCTGCTAATCATTTATTCCTTCATTGTTCTTTTGCTGCTTCTATTTGGGATAAGTTTAACAGCTTATGGAATCTCTCCTGGATCTGTCCTTTGCTCATTGAAGATTTCTTTTGTCAATGGAAAGCTCCGACAAGAAACCCTTTACTTAGTTTGTTTTGGGAGCTTTCTTTTCCTCATATTACCTGGGGCATCTAGAAACAACGCAACAACAAAATTTTTAGGAACAAAGAAGCCCCTGTGGATCATGTCTTTGATAATATTGTCAGATTTCTAAAGCAAAATTTTAGTGCCATGGCCCAGAAGGATAGGAAGATTCTGAATGCTGAGTTTTCAAACTATGACCTTTGCATTGCTAAGGATTGGAACATATTCCCCATTCTATCTAGCTTTACTATGAAGGCTAAAAAGGACAGAGAGGGAGTTTGTTGGACTTTTCTTCCCAACGGGTGGATCAAAGCTAACTTTGATGGTGCAGCTAAAGGCAACCCGGGGGCAGCAGGATGTGGTGGAGTAATAAGGGATTCCTATGGCAATTTCATGGGTGCGACGGCCTCTCCTCTTGGCTCTCAAACTAATCATCTGGCAGAGGCGGCTAGGGCTTACCATATTATAAATTTAGCCCAAAGTCTCAATATAAAATACTTATGGCTGGAAGGAGAGTCCAAAAACATAATTGACTGCCTCCGTGGCAAGTATCCTCCCTCGTGGACCATCAAATCATGGATTGATGAAGCTAAATTGAAATTGGACAGGTTTGAAAAAGTTAAAATAACACACGCCTATAGAGAAGCCAATGTTGTTGCGGATTTTTTTGCTAATGAAGGAGTTAAGAGTAAAGAAGTGTGTACCTGGCTTAATAATAGTGATCTAAACATTAAAGTCTGTGCCCTATTAAAATATGATAAATCACATGGTAAGGCGTCGTTCTATCCCCTTAATGAGGACAGGTTGGATCTCTCACATCACAATCATTAGATTGTATGGGACCGAGCTCTGTGGAGTAATTTGCAAGTTTACTCCGCACGCTTTGTGGTTGCTTATAGATTTGGCGGGGCCATTTTTAGAAAGGATTGTATTTTTTTTTCCTCACTGTGTTGGCCAATATGGGTGGGGATAGAAAGCGAACGGAGCCAGACAACTATGAAACCCATATGAAAAATGCTAAGGTCTAGAACAAGATAAAAAGCGGAGGTCTTTTCCCTTTTCTGGAGAAGCTTCATGGGTTCGATTTGGAGGCTACGAATCTCTTTGCCAAAAATTGGCATGATGGCAACTTGAATCTATTTGGCAGGAATGTGGAGCTCAATGAAGATTTAATTTCCAATGTTACAGGTGTACCCACTGATGGGAAGAATTTTTTCAGGAACAGGGCTTATTCTGATGAAGCTGTTATCAGATTCCCCAAAAATGATATGGAAAAGTAAAACCTGGTTAAAATTGCGAACAGTTATTTTGATGTTGACTCAATAAAATCTATATGGAGAAAGGTCCTTAGGGCCATTATGGAGTATATCACTATGGACGGGCATTTCACCAAAGTCTACGGGTACCACTTCGCCCTCCTCAATCATTTCTGCCATAAGGTAAGGGTTTTTATCCCTTACTATCTCTTTTTCTCTGTAAAGAAAAGTCTGGAGGACAATAAAAAGAATCCGAAAAGATTTCCTATCCTCCACATTGGCTTAATTAGGCTTATTGTCGAATATCTGCATGCGCATGCCCCTGCTACCTCGGAAGCCAACCCTGATGTTGATAGTGAGGATACTGAGCTCAATGGCTCGGACTATTTGCCAAACCCTAGACCTGGCCAAAAAGACCCTAGTCTGCATGCTGGTCCTTCCAGAGATCCGGGTAAAATCTGGGGTGCGGCTAAGCCTAAATGTCCTCCTCCTAAGTTCAGCCCTGCTGGCAAGTCCACCCAGGCTAAAACCCTTGTTTCTTACTTTGAAGAGTCCTCAGAGCCGAAGGAAGCTGACACCAATACTCCTGAATGCTGTGTGGGCCCTGCTCCGGACCTACAGAATACCGACAATTCCCCTGTTAATATTGGTAAAGAGCCATCCCTTGATTTTCTTCACCTGGCAAAAACCAACTCCAAGTCCCACTCTAATCTCCTGGACTGTACCTTCTCCGAAATCAACGAGCTCAAAATTAAAAACTAGGCCCTGCATAACAAGATTGAGGAAATGGAAGCTAAGATTGCGGATTTGGGTAAGAAAGATGCGGTGTGCAGTAACAGGATTACTGATAATGATGTTGAGGGCTTAAGGATTAACATTAGAACCATTGTAGAATAGAACAACTGAATAACAAGGCACAATGATATAATAATCAATGCAATGACTGAGAAGCTTGACAAAGCCCAGCAGGGATCCTTGGTGGTTGATCTTGA
This sequence comes from Sequoiadendron giganteum, assembly GCA_007115665.2. Classification (NCBI taxonomy): domain Eukaryota; kingdom Viridiplantae; phylum Streptophyta; class Pinopsida; order Cupressales; family Cupressaceae; genus Sequoiadendron; species Sequoiadendron giganteum. The sequence goes on from CM021109.1 coordinate 89,714,992, forward strand.
AGACACTGAAGAGAAAATCTAGGATACGGATGGAGGCATTTCTAGAAGAACTCGCGCTAATTTGAAGTAAAAGGCCCCCTTAACCCTGAAAATGGTTCAAACTTTCAAAAACGGGGTTACCGATATGCAGGCTTTGGAGGTAGAGATAGAGATTGTCCTTAGGTCTCTGAAGTAATTCTGGTTTCTCTTTTGCTGTTCTTTTCTTTCTGACCCTCCTGGTCTTTTTTGTCTGCTTGCTGCTAGTTTTTCTTGGGCAGCTGTATTTTTTTGGTGGACTTTTGGTGGTCTCTTCTCTTTTTTGTAAACTTTGTGGTTTCGGGTCCCTATAAAACCCGTTTTACCCTTTTATCAAAAACATATCATCAACACATACACATTATCAAACAATATCAATAAGAATAAAAATTATAAATTATGCATATGTATATACCGCTATATGTATTTTTTATCTTTGAGGTTGCTTATATATGTATCCTTGCAATTTTTTATTATTTTACTATATTTCTACATATAGCTATATGCAGATATTTGTATATGTTGCTAGCTAGTCCTTTCACCCTTTCTTATCGAAACAATAGGCTATAAAACAATAATAATAGAAATTGTTAAGTACATATATGCATTGAATTTCCCCTTTTTCTGCACATTTAAAAACACAAACATATAACCAGATATATATCCATATGCACACATGCATATATCTATTTATATACACACTACTATAGTTAAATAGATGTGTATACCATACATTTTCCTCACTATGTAACTCCTCCCCTTGAAATTTATGAAGAGAGAAAACATCCAGATTGAATTTTTCATAAATTGATTGGCTAAGAAGGGTATGAATTCTAACCTTTTGTTGCGTTTAGGATATTGTCTACTCCAAAGTAAGGCATTACTACAAGGAATAAAAGTTTTGAATTCATAGCCTTCTCAGCTAGTAAATTGAGGGAAAATCTAGTATGGATGTTTGTTGTCTTCATAAATTTAAAGGGGAGGAGTTATTAAGCTACAATTGCTCCTATGTTAATGACTATAATGTCAAAGATGCACAGAATGGGCATTATGTAAGAGCTGCATATCATGCCAAATGAATAGAAAACAAAGGGAAAAAGTTATGCAAACCAATAACATGTTTTTAACTTTAGAGCTTATTAAAATATATATGCCACAAGGGGACTCTTGGCCACCTTCAAGCACAAAAGTGGAATGGGAAATGGTTGCTTGTGTTGCTGGACAATGGCAATAAAGATGGTAGGTCCAAGCAAATACAATCTACACTATTTTTGATGTTTTTCAATGTATTCACTTTCAATAGGGCCTTTCACTGCCAAAGTGTGCAATCAACTTTGCAGATTTCTTATGAACATGTTGAACATACTGAACCATTAAATTCTTTTTTATTAACAACATCTCAATGCTATATCATTGAATGCTATGGTTGTATTGTAGAAATTTTCTCAGAAGCTAAATACTACTTACATATGCTATTTTTAACGCTTTTTAAATGAAATTCTACCTAAATAGAAATAAAGATAGCATACACAACTATCTAGATATACATGTGGATATATAAATTGTTGTTGCATTCTCAAATGAGCCATAGTGGTCTTGGTCTGTATATATATGGATATATATTTTTGCCTATATGTATTTTTTAAAATATGAAATAGGGAATTCAATACATATATATACACATAAATTTGAGGTACATTTCTTGGCACTAAATATTATAAACAAACAGAGAAATTGTAAAAGAGTTATTAGACGACAAATCCTATTCATGGCTGGGTTGATGAAAATCCCAGTGGAAACTTCGAACACATAGCCTATCAGCTAGAAGTATAAAGCTGAAATGATAAAAGAGCTATTAGAATAACACTTAAAGCCACCAAACTATTTATTTCTCCACGCTTATACAAATATCTTTTCAACTTGCCAAATCAATTATTTAAACCCAGTTCTTTATGACGATACATATTTTCTTTAGGCCATGACAACTATTATATTATGCAAAAATCTCTAGAAAATGCATATAACGCCACATGCTTAATTATAAATTCGAGCTACATTGCTTGGCATTAAATATTATAAACAAATCATTTATGCAAAAAAACCATGTAAAATGACTTGTAGTAAATAATTGTTATTCTAACACCTCTTATATAATTTATCTATATGTTTTCAATATTAATTAAAAAAGAACATAGCTCAAATCCTATATGAATATGTTTCATGATATTATTTTTTTCCTGATCTACTTGAAGCTCACTGAAACAAATTACTTGGGTTTGTTTATGTAAGGGGTGGAGCTTGCTAATTACGTGGGATGGCAGTGTCTTATATCAATATGTTTCATTATATTCTCTGTTCCTCATCTATTTCAACTTCCCCACAACAAACTATTCTTCACGATATATTTTTTTTTCAGTTCCCCATAACAAACCATTCATTATCGTAGTTTACCTCTTCTGCTCTCCATATTTTAAACTTATATTTAATGTGGGTTTTATAACATTTGTCATTTTCATATGATTCTTAAGTTTTTTCGTAATAGCTCTTTTCCAATTTCTCTTGTTGTCTTGTACCAATATTTTTCATGATATTCTTTTTCTCAAATTGAAAATATAACATTGAACAGATAAAAGAGCTATTAGAATAACACTTAAAAGCCACCAAACTATTTTTTTCTCCATGCTTATACAAATATATTTTCAACTTACCAAATTAATTATTTAAACCCAGTTCTTTATGATCATACCTATTTTGTTTAGGCTATAACAACAATTATATGATGCAAAAATCTCTAGAGAATGTGTATAACACCACAAGCTTAATTGTAAATTTGAGCTACATTCATTGACATTAAATATTATAGACAAATCATTTATGCAAAATAGCCATGTAATATGACTTGTAGTAAATAATTTTTCTTCTAACACCTCTTATACAATTTCTCTATTTGTCTTCAATATTTATTAACAAAGAATATAGCTTGAATCTTGTATCAATATATTTCATGATATTCTTTTTTTCCTGATCTGCGTGAAGCTCCCTCGAACAAATTGCTCAGGTTTATTTATGTAAGGGATGGAGCTTTCTAATTATGTGGGATGGTAGTTTCTTATATCAATATGTTTCATTATATTCTTTTTTCCTCATCTATTTCAACTTACCCACAACAAACTATTCTTCATGATATTCTTTTTTTTAGTTCCCCATAAAAAGCTGTTCATGATACCATAGTTTGCCTCTTCTATTCTCCATATTTTAAAGTTCTATTTAATGTGGGTTTTAGAACATCTATAATTTTCCTATGACTCTTAATTTTTTTCCTAATAGCTCTTTTCCAATTTCACTTTTTTTCTTGTGCCAATATGTTTCATGACATTATTTTTTCTCAACTGTTTGGACTTCCCCATAACAAACTGTTCTTCATGATATTCTTTTTTCTAGTTCCCCATACCAAAATGTTCATTATCGTAGTTTGTCAATTCTATTCTCCATATTTTAAAGTTCTATTTAATGTGGGTTTCCCAATATCTGTCATTTTCCAATGATTGTTAAGTGTTTTTATAACAGGTCTTTTCCAATTTTCCTTGACCAAAAATTTTTAAATATGGAAATATATGTAAGTGAAATTACTTACATAGAATATTCAAACTAAAGAACCCAGTTCAAGTCAGATGAATTTATAGATTTGAGTTTGTAGCATATTCTTGCTTACTTGAAATTTGATCACTATCTAGACAAGGTGTAACAACAAATTCTATGTAAGAGTTGACTTCTCAATTTGAAATTCAAGCTACATAATTTTCCACTAAATATTATAGAAAAAATAGGGAAATTGCTAAACAACTATTAGAAAAATAGTTAAGAATCACACACAGATCACAAATGATCGAAAACCCACACTAAAAATATTCATCACAGATGATCGAAACCACACACTAAACATATTCATACAAGACAAGCAGACTATGTAAGAGTTGGATTGTCAATTCAAAATTCGAGCTACATTCTTTGGCACCAAACCGACATTAAATAGAACTCATAAAGCCAATGAGTAGCAATAACCTATACAAAATACCTATAACACCATAGACTTAATAGATAAAATTTGAGATACATTGCCTAGCACTAAATATTCTAGACAAATAGAGAAATTGTAAAAGAGCTATTACATGAAAAATCCTATTCACGGTTGGCCTAACAAAAATCTTGTCGAAAACTTAAAACAAATAAATTGAACAAATAAAAGAGATATTAGAAATAATAACACTTAACACGCACCAAAATAATTTTATCTCCAACATGTTTATGCTTTCATATTAACCCTCTACATATATATATATATATATAGATATATGAAATCACTCATATGCTAATCTGCAATTGGTCCTATGTTAATGGGTGTAACAAAAAAGATGTATAGAGATAGCTAAAACAATAAACAGAGGGCGATAAAACTACTAACCCTAACCATATTTTTTGACGAAAGAAAGAAGATTTAACTACAATTTCTCCTATGGTAACAGGTATAAGGCCAAAGATACATAGATATAACTACAAACAATAAACGAGGGACAAAAAATTACTAACCTTGACCATTATTTTTGATGAAAGAAAGAAGATTTACCTGCAATTTCTCCATTCATACAAAACCATAACGCCAAAAACAGTGCATGTGCTTCGAGCTGTGCTTACACAACTGCTAAGAAGACCTTACTTTTCTTCTTCTAGGATCCTAACCTCCTCTAGGATCTCAAAAAGGCTTAGATGATGAACTAAGGCCTTGTCTAACTCTTCTCTAAGAGCCTAATTCCTTGTGCTTAACCTTGAAGGACAATCACCCTTAGTTCACCTCAACACTTTCTCCCACACTTAGAAGACTCTAAGTGCCACCAACACACAATTCATTGAATTGATTGCAGGGGTGTCAAACATCTTGAAAATCATCCATGTGCTTCCATTTGGATCCATTTTGAGGGATCACCAAACCTTTCTCCAATCGGGTGACAAAATTTATCTTGAGGAGGCCTAGTTTGTAGGACCCTACTGGTTTCTTGCTCAAATCTCACCCAAATGGATCAATAGTAACTCAATCCTCCTATCATATCAAGACCTATTCGTGTCCCACCTGGAACTATACTTAACCCATACTGTACTTCACTCCCCTTCCTATTTCCTTTTATTCACACTGTCAAACCTCTAACCGGGCACTCTAAGCTCGCCTAAGATTTGACATTACAAACACAGCCGCTTGACTCTTCACTACTCCTAACACTAAGTATGTACAAAAAAATGACTCCCCTCAAACATTCATCTACCGTTAGGAAGATCTCGTGGCTAGATTTCATGGGGGAGTCATAGACAAACAAGCTGATCAAAACTAGACTAGGAAAACCTCTACCTTAACCTACTTATCCAAAACACTAAATTAACTCAACTCAACTTGTTTACATAATGAAAAGGCCTTATTAATATCCTATGAACACTAATCTAACATCAAATAAAAAACATTCAATCCATGTTCTATCACTATCACACTATAATACTCGATATTCACACAAAAAACAAAATTACAGAGCAACTTTCTATTCCAAAACTCTTGTTACAATTCAACTACTAGCTAACTGGATCTGAGCCCCTTAGAGATCTTAGTTCCATTCTCCAAGTTTCTAGGCCTGTTAGTTGATCCCCCACTCCTATTTTTTAGGGAATCCAACATTGCCGAGTTCCATGCAACATTTACAATAAATCTCCAATGTTGTCAATGACAATTTTTGGCATCTTTACATTTATTAGGCCAATTAGAATATAGGACCTCTAAGCCAAGTAGTCCGAAGAACTAATCATCATAAATGGCCTTAAAGAATCCTTCCTACATCAAGCATGGGTTTGGACCACATCAAGGACTCAAATCCAACATTAAGCTTCTAAGGCTAAACTAACCAAAACAACAAACAAAGACCAATTGGTGACCTTAGCTCTAACACTAACTCACCTAGTCCACACTCAAGCAAGACCTTCTAAGGTCCAAAATAAATACACAAACCCTCTGACTTGGCTAATGTTAGATACAAGCCAAAATGACAAGAAAAATGGAGGTTAGCCTAGGTGCTCCTGCACCATCCTCCCCAAGTAAAAGCTTTCAATCCACCCTTGGATTGAGTAAGTTGAGGTCTATGCCCAACTTCTTAAACTCTAATTCTTTGATCCATACTACATCAGCATCAGGTTGACCATGCCACTTGATCAGATGTTCCTTGTAGTCCTTCTTCCTAGTCTTCTTGTTGACTCTTGTATCCAGTATCCTGACAGCTCTCTTGACTGTACAAGAAGGTAGTCTGAGCTCTTCCACATCATGGATGACTTCATTGAGGCTTTGATCCAAGTTTGGTGGTGGTCCTTTGTAATGAACCAGATCTGCAATGTTGAAGACATGGGATAGTCCACTATCCTCTGGTAGCTCCTACTTATAAGCATTGTCACCATACTTTGCTAAGATAGGACAGGGACCTATCCTTCTAAATTTGTAATCTATGAGGGACACCTTTCTGTAATCTAGATTTGTTTAGATAAACCATCACCAAGTCTCCAACATTGAATTGGATTTCTCTTCTACCCTCATCAACCTTAGTCTTATGCTTTGTAGTGCTCTCAGTCAATGTCTTCCTGACTGTGTCATGAATCTCTTGCATAGCATAGGCAAACTCAGCAGCATATCCACTTCCCTTAACTCCATCCCTTAGGTCTCTTAGCTCATAGACTCCTCTAGGATGTAGACCATAGACTATCTCAAAGGGACTCTTCCCTGTTGACCTGTTCACAGTGTCATTATAGGCATATTCAGCTTGTCCAATCAACTAATCCCATTGTTGACTATACTCCTTGGTCAAGCACCTTAATAAATTTCCAAGGCTTCTATTTACAACCTCGGTCTGACCATTAGTTTGGGGATGGTATGTAGATCCAAAAGTTAAATTAGTGCCCAATCTCTGCCAAAGAGTCTTCCAAAAATGACTCAAAACTTGGTGTCTCTATCTGACAAAATTCTTATAGGTAACCCATGTATCCTTACTATCTCTTTGAAGAAGAGAGAGGCCATTTGGCTGGAATCATTGGTTGTCTTACATGGCACAAAGTGAGCCATCTTGTTGAATCTGTCCACAACTACATAAACACTATCCATGCCTTGTCTTGTCTTGGGTAACCCAACCACAAAATCCATACTCAAGCATGCCCATGGCCTAGTAGGAATAGGGAGTGGTTGATATAGGCCTGCATTTGAAGAAGTGCCCTTGGCCTTTTGACATACTATACAACTTTCCACATACCTCCTAACATCTAGATTCATCCTTGGCCAATAATAGAACCTTTGAACAAGTTCTCGAGTCTTCATGATCCCAAAGTGACCACTCAATGCACCATTATGATTTTATTGTATCAAATTCTCTCTAATAGAGCCTCTAGGGACACACAACTGATTCCCCTTAAACAAGAGATCACTTTAGAAAGTATATTCAACATATCTACTATGAAAATGATTCTTGTATTCAGCACATACCTTATAAATGTCTGCAAAATCTTCATCATATGCATGTAGATCCTTGAAATGATCTATTCCCATGCTCTTCAACTGAATCTCTTGGATGGTAAGAGCTCTTCTACTCAAGGCATCTGCCACCTTGTTGAGTACTCCTTTCTTATGCTTGATATTAAAAGTGTAAGCTTGCAAATATTCAACCCACTTCATGTGCTTGTGAATTTAGGAAACTAAGTGCTTGGTTGTCTGAATATACTATGAACTCCTTGGGAAGCAAGTAGCGCCTCCATTTCCTTAAAGCCTAAACCAATGCATACATCTCAAGGTCATAAGTAGAATACTTCTTCTTGGATTCACTTAACTTTTCTGAATGAAAAGCCACCGGTTTGCCCTCTTGGCTTAGAACAACTCCAATAGCCACATTGCTTGCATCACACTCAATGGTGAATAGCTTCTCAAAGCTTGACAACACTAAAACAGGTTGGGTAGCTATCTTTTCCTTCAACAACTCAAAACTTTTGTTAGCTTGCTCATTCCATACAAACTTAGTCTTTATGCCTCCTTTAATGGTATCCAACATAGGAGCACAAATAGCACTAAATTGCCTTATAAACTTCCTATAGTATTGAGCAAGGCCATGAAAACTTCTTACCTTTGTTGCTGTCCTTGGAGTAGGCCAATTGAGGATGGCTTCCACTTTGCTAATCTCCATTTTCAGATTGCCATGAGATAGCACATACCCATGGTACACCAGCTTTGTCTTGATTAACTCACACTTCTCTAAATTGATCATCAACTTCTCCTCATGTAGCTTCTTGAAAACCAGCTCTAGGTGTTTGAGATGTTCTTCTCTTGTCTTACTATTTTTTAGTATATCATCAAGATATACCACCACAAATTTGCCAATGTAGTCTTTGAGGACTTCATTCATGAGCCTCATGAATGTGGAGGGGGCATTAGACAATCCAAATGGCATGAAAAGCCATTCATACAAACCTTCATTGGTTTTGAAGGTAGTTTTCCACTCATCTCCTTAATGTATTCTTATTTGGTGATATCCACTCTTCATTTCTATCTTGCTATAGTACTTACCTTCACCTAGACAATCCATTAGGTCTTCAATCCTAGGGATAGGGAACCTATACCTTATGGTTATCATATTAATGGCCCTTGAATCAGTACAAAGCCTCCAATCTCCTCCCTTTTTAGGTGCTAGGATAGTGGGTACGACACATGGAATAATGCTCTTTTTAATGAGACCTTGGTTTAGGAGTTCTTGTATTTGTCTAGCTATTTCTTCATTTTGTTGAGGGGTCATCTTATAGGCTGCTTTATTGGGAAGGGTAGCTCCTAGTATGAAGTCTATCCTATGACTTATAGCTCTTTTAGGAGGTAATGCTACTGGTTTTCCACTACTTACAATGCCTTAATAAGTCTGTAGCATGCTTTGTATTTCTTTAGGTAACTCTGGCTTCTTGGCTGCTTTGTCACCACTTACCTCTCTTGGTCTTAACACTAGTGCATAGCCAATTCATTCTCCTTCTACCAAGGCTTCTAAGAACTATTTTTCATCAACCATGAGTATATTAGGACCTGTTGTCTTAACCTCTGCATCGTCCATTAGTGACTGAATTTTGAAAGTCACATTGTCCTTCTTGAAAGAATAGGAGCTCTTTACTCCATCATGCATAGCTTGGCAGTCAAATTGCCATGGTATACCTAGGAGGAAGTGACATGCATCCATAGGTAACACATCACACAAAACTTTGTCCTTGTACCTTCCAATTGAGAATTCCACCCATGCTTGTTCATTTACTAACACATGTTGGCCTTTATTTAGCCATGTGACCTTGTAAGGATTGGTGTGGGGTATCCTTGTCAACTTTAGCTTGTTGACTGCTTCCTCTGACACAATATTTTCAGTAGACTCTGAGTCAATGATGACTCTACATACTTTCCCCATCATTTTGCACTTTATCCTAAACAGGGACCTCCTTTGGCTTGGTTCCTCGTTAATCGGCTCTTTGATCAAAGTTCTCCTCATCATGAGGTTCTCACCTTCCTCTGAATTTAATGGTACCTCAGAATGTTTCTCTACTGCATTTGTCTCATCATGAACTAGATTATTTCTCTTATCATAGGTCCTTGAGAAGTACTACCTTTCTCTAGACACCTATAGGCAGGGTGTCCCATTTGATTGCAGTGATAACACTTCATATTGGCAAAGTAATTGCCTCTTCCTTGTCCACCACTTCTTCCTCTAAAGTTAGAGCCTCTTCCTCTACCACCTCTACTAGAGCTTCCTTCTTGCTGCTCAGTGTACTTAACTTCTCCTTAAGCCCTTGACTCTAAACTCTTTCCACCATAGCCACCTCTTTGTCCTCTATTATCTTTTCCTTTACCTCTACTCTTGGAGGTTTCCTCTTGCTTCCTTTTTCTTTTCTCCTCTATCTTCAAGGCCATTTGATAACATTGGCGGATGGTTTTGAAGTTCACTAGACTCATGCCTTCTTGAATAGACCATTTGAGTCCATTCAAGTACCTTGCTAGCTTGATGCTTTCATCTTCAACCACCTTTGATCTTAGGCACAACTTTTGGAACTCCTCGGTGTATGCTTGGACATCCAAATCTTTTTGTTTAAGATTGTGTCTCCTCCTATGCAACTGGGCTTCATAGCCATCAGGTAGGTAGGTATGCTTTACTTTAGTTACCAAGCCCTTCCATGTAACTATAGGACCATTTCCTTCTTTTTCTCTTTCATTTTTCACAAACTTCCACCATGTGAGAGCCGAACCTCTCAACCTTGAATTGGCCACCATGACTTTTTGGGCTTCTGATATACCATCACATTCAAAGTGATTCTCTATACTATCAATCTAGTCCAGGACTGAATCAGGATCCATTTGTCCACTGAAAAGTGGTACACCCTCCAAAGCTTTGCCACTTAAAGCCTTTAGTGCCTTCAAGAAGGGTTCTTCAGGAATAACAGGGTCAGGGGTTGGAGCTTCCTCTTCCAATTCCAACTCCTTTTCTATGGCTTCTTTCTCTTCCTTCTGATCTATTTTATCCTTTACCTTGTCTGCCTTTTCTTGGACTTCACCCAAGAGTTGCTCCATTCGAGCCAATCTTTCTCTTAGTAACTTGTTATCCTCTTCTTGTTCTTCTACCTTCTTGGCTAACTCAGCATTAGTCACCATGGTTTTATCTTCTACCGGTGTATTCTCTCCTACTGATTCAGTGGGTTGCAACATCAACCACAAGCCTGATCAAACTTTGCTCTGATACCAATATGGTGTATGTGCTTTGAGGTGTTCTTACACAAGTGCTAAGAAGACCTTACTTGTCTTCTTCTAGGATCCTAACCTCCTCTAGGATCTCAAAAAGGCTTAGATGATTAACTAAGGCCTTGTCTAACTCTTCTCTAAGAGCCTAATTCCTTGTGCTTAACCTTGAAGGACAATCACCCTTAGTTCACCTCAACACTTTCTCCCACACTTAGAAGACTCTAAGTGCCACCAACACACAATTCATTGAATTGATTGTAGGGGTTTCAAAAATATTGAAAATCATCCATGTGCTTCCATTTGGATCCATTTTGAGGGATCACCAAACCTTTCTCCAACCGGGTGACATAATTTATCTTGAGGAGGCCTAGCTTGTAGGACCCTACTAGTTTCTTGTTCAAATCTCACCCAAATGGATCAATAGTCCCTCAATCCTCCTGTCATATCAAGACCTATTCGTGTCCCACCTGGAACAATACTTATCTCATACTGTACTTCACTCCCCTGCCTATTTCCTTTAATTCACATTGTCAAACCTCTAACCGGGCACTCTAAGCTCGCCTAAGATTTGACATTACGAACATAGCTGCTCGATTCTTCATGACTCCTAACACTAATTATGTACAAACAAATGACTCCCCTCAAACATTCATCTACCCTTAGGAAGATCTCTTAGCTAGATTTCATGGGGGAGCCATAGACAAACAAGCTGATGAAAACCAAACCAGGAAAACCTCTACCTTAACCTGCTTATCCAAAACACTAAATTAACTCAACTCAACTTGTTTACATAATGAAAAGGCCTTATTACTATCCTATGAACACCAATCTAACATCAAATCAAAAACATTCAATCCATGTTCTATCACTATCACACTATAATACTCGGTATTCAAACAAAAAACAAAATTGTAGAGCAACTTTCTATTCCAAAACTCTTGTTACAATTCAACTACTAACTAACTAGATCCGAGCCCCTCAGAGATCTTAGTTCCATTCTCTAGGTTTCTAGGCCTGTTAGTTGATCCCCCACTCCTAGTTTTTAAGGAATCCAAGGTTGCCAAGTTGCATGCAACATTTACAATAAATCTCCAATGTTGTCATGACAATTTTTGGCATCTTTACATTTATTAGGCCAACTAGAATATAGGACCTCTAAGCCAAGTAGTTCAAAGAACTAATCATCATAAATGGCCTTAAAGCATCCTTCCTACATCAAGCATGGGTTTGGATCACATTAAGGACTCAAATCCAATATTAAGCTTCTAAGGCTAAACTAACCAAAACAACAAACAAAGACCAATTGGTGACCTTAGTTCTAACACTAACTCACCTAGTCCACACTCAAGCAAGACCTTCTAAGGTCCAAAATAAATACACAAACCCTCTGACTTGGCTAATGTCAGATACAAGCCAAAATGACAAGAAAAATGGAGGTTAGCCTAGGTGCTCCTGCACCAAAAAACCTATGTAAAATGACTTACAGATTCCAGACAACAATATTTTTAACATAAATAATAAATAAATCATTTATGGAAAACACCCATGTACAATGAGTTATAGATTACAAAGAACAATTATTTTAAAACCCTCCAATCTGCTATAAAATGGAGTCGAAGCTGTCGATTTTTATAATAGCCTCCTATCAAACGAACCATGGAACCTAAGCCGACAATTTTTAGAATAGTCTACTATCAAACCAACACCACAATGGCTCTTTCAACAACACAACTTAATCAATATATTTTATGACACATTTTAGACTATACTTTCCCATATTGGAACACCCATGTAAAAAAACTTACAGATTCTGGAGAACAATTATTTTAACATAAACAATAATTAAATCATTTATGCAAAACACCCATGTAAAATGACAAACAGATTGTAGAGAACAACATTTTTGAAACCCTCCAATCTACTATGAAACTGACCATGGAGCCGAAGACAATGATTTTTGACAATGCAACTTAATCAAAGTATACTTTCCCACACTACAACACTCAATATTGCATTTACTTCATCCGCCCGCATTTACTTCATCCACCCCCATCATACAACAATGACATAATGCATTAACATTCCCACAAGAAAACACATACCATTCAACTTTTGTGTATCAAGGACACCAACTCCACCACCACCAACCCGCGTAATTACCAAGCTTGACATTGCCAGAAAAACCCGATTAAGTCACCTCTGGCTGGGACATCTCTTGCACTAGAAAATCCAATTCATGCCTATGCTGACAAAGATCCCAACGAAAACTTCAAACAAAATAGCCTATCAGCTAACTAATGAGCGCTGACCAAAATTAAAGGAAGGAATCATAATTTTCATGTATGTTAGAATTAATGAGGGACAAAGAATGTTTTAGAGAGTTAATGCTTCAAGTTTTTTAACAATAAATTGAAAATTAAAAATATAAATTTTTCATCTATGACGTGTGATTTCCCACGTTTATAAAATGGTAAAGCTAAATTGCATGAAGAATTAATTGAGGTGGCAATGACTGTATAAAATGGAAACCTCGAGTGTAGAATCAAAATATTCCGGCACATCCATGTCTATAACAACACCTTGGGTGGCGATAGCACAAACATTTGACTAAACATCCACTCACCAAATTTAGTTGGGATTTAAAAATCGTTGTAAGATATCATTAACAACAAAGAGGGAAAAATTAAATACATTCATTCTCGCAAACTTTAAATGAATGAATCCAATAAATGAACTGCAGATATCATTAAAAATGGTGTAGTAAAAAAAATGATGTGATATGGATCATGCATGAGGATGCATGTATGGGTGCATATTATCTCACTGACATGGGCACATAAAAACTGCATATTATCTCGCTGATTTTTTTGCATTATTATTATTTTTAAATGGATGTCGTGGTCGGGCATAAGATATTATGTGTTTATGCATGGATGTTGCAAATTATAGTTGCATGTGGTCCAATTAAGCAATTAATAATAAGGTTCTAAATAATGGAATGAAATAAACTTAGACAAATCTATATTTTTCCCTTAAAGAAATAAAGTATTATCTTATTATGAAATATTTTCATATAGATTTAAAACATAAAGCAATACAAATGAAAAAAAAGTTCCTTTAGGAGTTAATTTAGGTTAATTAAGTATTTACTTTAGTTAATCAAAGATACTTGATATTTAATAGATTAGATTAAATTAATAGTTAATTTTAGTTCTATAATTAAACAATAATATGCATAATTATAGTTTTCCTTAACTTGATTTCTAATAGTTCTATAATGAGGGATTTTTATTCTATGAACTTTACTTCTTTTTCCTCTTTTTTAATATCTAAAGATTTGGAAGCATTTAAGAATATGTTTGGAAGATTTCTCTTTGTGTCATAAGTTGACATGTTCTCCTACATCAATCCCTTCTCCAAAAAATGAGTAAACAATAGAAGGCATCAATCTTCAATCATTTTCCTAGGATGCTTTTGTAAATATAGATTCATTTTATTACACCAATAGAAGTTTCTTCTTCCCTAAATGCGAATAATAAAAAATTAGATGATCAAATGAATGCAACTAAATGCCTTTAAAAACATAAATATATATTACATAAATAATTCTCTTGTTAGTTGGATATAGCTAGGAAAGTAAAGTGTAGGAATTGAAGAAAATTTGAGTTATAGTTTTGAGTTATGGTTCAAATTTTATGATCACAATAATAAACAACTATATTTTTGTCATTATGACAAAAAGGTGAAAAATTAATGAAGTGTTTGTGGATTAGCCTGTAGATAGGCATAATATATGAATAATGTCTACATAATTATCTTGAATAGTAGTTTATCATAATTCATTCTTTGTATGTTGATCATTTGAGGAAATCCTACAAATACTTAATGAAGAATCTATTTGAATGAGCTATAGAAATTAAATATATTCATTTTTTAATTTAATCATATAAATCTCCTCAAAATCTTACATTTATAGTATGAATGATTGAATTGAATTCCCCATGTTTTTGTTATAAGAGATGGGAATTGGAATGTTGCATTTTCTTGAACTTTATTTAATTATCATTAACTCAACTCTCAATTATTGAAAATGGAATGTCGAATTTTTTTCCAGCTAACTCAAATCTCTTATAATTTTCATACTCTATCATAGTAGGATGAGATTAGGGATTTATCAAGAACAAATATTTAACAAAACAAGAAGAAAAATAAATTAAGTAGAAGTGAAAAAACATCTTCCAATTTTATTGAAACAATAGAACTTGTAAAGGCACCTTGCAAAAATATACCACATTGACAAATTAAGTTTATCCAACATGGGTGTGACCCAACACCTAGGGACTTGAATGTGATTTAATCAATAGATTGGTTATATTCTTAGGATTGGTGGGGTCACTTCACTCTACCTATGTTGAATGTGTCAATTTAGGCATCAAAACTATCCCCGCATGCTTTATGGGATGAATTCCTTTTTATCCCCAATCCTTGACACTAAATATTTTAACTCACATATGATTTTAAATTTTTAGAGTTGTAGATACAAATATACCTTTATTTTATTTCTTTGGGAATAAGGTAAGATGTTCTCCCAACCTCTGGTCCTCAACAATTGGTATGGGGTTTTTCGGTATCCATAATCTCTAACTCCTAGAAATTTCCTTCATATATCTTGTTAGAATAAGTGATGTAGGGGTATTATTATTTTCTTTTCTCTAGTATGGGTTATGATATATCCATAAGCCCAAATACACAACATTATTGAAATCCAAAAAATCCCATGTTTCATACTATTCATTCCTATGCTCTAACTTCATGCACAACGTAGGTCACCTTTAATGGCCAAGTTTGGTTATGCAACTATATTTCCAAGGGAATTTTTCACCCAAAAATAATTTTCCATCTCAAGGGTGTAGATTCACATATGATATTAGTGATGAAAGATGAATACAACCATTTATTCATTAAAATGAAAATTTAATTATCTCTTAATATTCTTCACACCTATTCTAGATTTATCATTCAACGGATTTCATAGGATATAAGATTTCCTTACATGTTTCATTCATGACCTATAATTCTTTGTTGATTTTGAAAGTATAGGGCAACCAACAAAATACTATACATGGTCAATAATTTTTCTCTTCTAGTAGAGTTGGTAATTTTCTCTCCTACACACAACTCCAAGTTGAAAGAGATTCTAGGGTTTTAAATCATGCAAGTACTAACACCATTCAAGAGAAATATATTTTATAAATCACAAGGAGGTTATTATATTTTAAGTGGTTCTTGTAGCTAGATTTTTCCATAGTGCCATTTGTGTATTTTAAAGAAAATTATAGCTTAGGGTTTCCTCTTAGCACACATGTTATTGTGAATGTAATGGAAATTTGACAAATCTTGTAGCATTGTAACTAATTAAAATATTTTAATGGTATTTACCTTATTACATATAATTTTTTGCAATCTAGGATTGATAAATAAGAATGTTTAATAATTCAATATTATTATTTATGGTATTTACATGCAAAAACCATATTCCTATTGATTTTAATATTTTCTCTCTCATAGTATGATGTGACTATAAAAAAATGAATATGCATCAATCATAAAATGTTGATCAGCCATTCAATTTAAATAGAAACATCTTACACTTGTAAATTTGGATTAGGAGTTTCCAATAGTGGCATAGTATGATGGTTAAGTTATTGTGATATTTTTCTTGCCATCAAGGTTTTAATCCCACTAGGGTATAATTTTTAAATGTTTAAATTGGGGATGAGATCCCCCATTTGTGACCTCACTGGTTCATAGCTCTGGGTCAAAATTGTTTACCCCTTAAAATGAAAATAAATTAGGAGTAGGAGTTAGTTTGTATGCATCACATGATTTAGTTATTTATCTAGGGAAATATCCATAGTGAGTCTTAAAGGTTTTATCCTAGATAATCATGTCCTACATACTCATATCCTATAGTTGTGCATTGATGTTCTTATCATCTTAATATATGTATTATGGACAATAGATTATTCTTCAATCTAGTCAGAACTTTTGGGATCAAGTGTACTTTGGGTACTATTGCATGTATTCCTATTTGAACATATTTAATTTTCACCAACCATTTTAAAGATTCCATTAAATAAAATCCCCCTTTGGTCAAGCTATTCCTAAAGTGAAGGAACAATTATCCACTAAAAATAAATTGATTCAAATTTAACTTTATTGATAATAAATTAGAGGTTGTTTCTTTGAGTTTGACACTCATGTTGCTAAGAGAATGACCTATGTTTAAGTGTTTGTGAACCTACAAATATATGCACCAACACATACCCTAATCATAGTAACCATATAGATGTTACGTATAACTTTTTTCATAAAATAATTTAAGATTGCAAGGTCATGATACAAAATATTGAAACTTTGAATAATTTTATATATTATATCACAAAGACAAGGAGCATGGATAGGTTTGGTTAGTGCAAAGAGACTATGGGCCTTGCCTCTTCTAGAATTTAATTTATTTTCTTATTCTCTGTATTATATCTTTGAACTTTAAATAAAAAGAAGGAGAACACTAGGATTATGTGTGTTATTCACCTTACAAATTATACATCTCAATTATTGTAATTATTCATGCACATGATAAATAATTAATAATATCCAAAAATTATAGAGTGAAAAAATGTGTCAATCATGTGAGAGAGGAAATATTCTTTATTTATCATCTATTCTTTGTGTACTTAAAATATTGTTTAAGAGTGCATTGAATAGAGGTTACACAAAAGGTCAAAACTAGGAGTTACTGAGCATATTCTCAAGATTGGTGTTGTGACAATAAATTAGTACAGTCATTAAGCACCTAGGATTGAAAAATGGATTTAATGATGACTATAACATAAGCTATGACACACAATTGTTGTAGGAGGTTTACGAGGAGTTGCATACTATTATAAGATCCTTGTCCATTAAACATACGATGTTATTTCTCATATAGGGACTTGGGTGCCTATTTTGGTCCATAGTTTTAACTCTTATTTTGGGAAATTTTTTTATGGTTTTATATTTTTTGATTTATTCTATAATAGATACATGTAATGGAGATGTTATCTTGATTTTATAGGTATTATTATGTTGCTAGATTATTGCTAGTCTAAAGGGATAAGTGTAATGCATTGATATACTTACATTGTTGACACAAATACAAGCTTGAGGTCTCTATGATGGTGGAGTTTTTATCTTGAAGGGTTTCACTACATTTATTTTTATCATCTTATTTTTTAATATTTTTATATTCTTCTCCATTCTTCATTTCAATTTAAATGGTTTTGTCACATGTAAATTAACTATACTTGATTAATGTTTCTATTGCACCATTTTCCTTATTTTCAACATACTTGTACCCTAATGTGTTTTTTTTGAAATTTTCTTCTATCTCTTCGATTGTAAATTTTATAATATTTTATTATCTCATATTCATACTCTTGATGTATCTACTAATTCCTCTTCCATTTGGAAACCTAGTTCTTTCCATTTCTTAAGTATCTTCTAAAAACAAGAATTACACACATGGTAAAAACCCCATAGGTTTTATTGTTTCCTATATGCATATTTACTTACCTAGCATATAATACATTACCAAAGTTCCATTGGTGATAGTATGGTTCAAATAAACCAAAAAAAGGTTTTATAGAGGCAAGTACATAACTAGTTCCAATAATTTTCTCTATCCTAGTTACACGATTGAGTTCATCTTAGATCCCTATAAAAACATATGAGAAATATTATACAATTATTGTGAGTATATATATACCATTGCATAATATCTCTAATTTTTTTATAATTATATACTCAAATGGTACATCCAAACTATTAGCATTATTACTACAAACCAAACACCATTGCAAGTGTTCTAAAACTTATCCACTTTGCATTTCTTTGTACTTATATTAATTTTGTATACTAGGAAAAATTATTAGAAGTTTATGTTTATGTGTTGAAACCTAATTATAGGCTTTTGAAAATTTCTATATTGGTCTTTGCATCTTTCATTTAGCCTTCTATGTATTATCCAAGTTTTGAAATCAAGAATGCTTCTCCATTTTCACATTATTTTAGTAGTTTTTTTAATAAAGTAAACTTTAGAATTTTAATCTGGGTAATGAATGTAGTGTTTCATATGTGAGAGTAAATGTAGTTAAGAAATAAAATATTTTTTCTTGTATATCTAGAAAAGTCTAAATAGTTGCCTTCCTTCACATTCTTTATTATTTAACAAATATGTTTCTTTCACTTAATTAAATTTTGGTGAACTTGATATCTAACTAAACCTCTATCCTTCTTGTTCTTCATCCCATTATACCTACCCACCCTTAAATAGGTATTTTATTTTAATACCATTCTTAGGTCTTTATTTAATTACTACCATGTGTCATATTACTTGTTTTCCTATTTCATAAATACATATCCAAGACATTTTCTTATTTCTCCTAAAGGTTCTTGTTAATTTTTACATTTAAGATAATATTTTATTAGGTTTTTCATAATATTATAATTTCCCTCTCCTGTAGTGATGATGGGTGATCCTATAATAATATGCCCCAATTCCTGGTCGAAGTACAACACTAAAATTAATATTGTGAACTAAAATTTTACTTTTTGTCACTTATATCAAGCAAACCATTCAAAATTTGAAGATGATGTGAATTGGTGATTTTTTAATTTTTATACATAGACTTTTTCTTGGTAAATAAGTGTTGTGAAGGGTGAAACTTTCGTTTTTACTAGGATCAAGAAAAATACATCTTCTCAAAGGAGCTTGAATTATTCTTTCCAATATTTAAGACAAATGGTACCATCAACCAATCCATTGACCCTAACATATTATTCGAGGTTAAAAAAACACCATAGTTAGTTTAAATGAAATGTTTCCAAGTACCCTAACCCAATGTCTTCCTAGAATAGTTGCAAAGCTTATTTAGTGATAAATTTGTGTTTTGTAGCCACAACATCAACAATATGACACTCCCTTGGGATCACCTCAATTCTAGCAATGAAATTCTGCACCATATATCCATTTTTTTGTTGAAACAAGGATATTGATAAAAAATGAAGCATATTTATATTGATTTTTTTTTTTCTTGTTTTTATTTTTTCCATGTGCATAAAAAAAGGCATTTATATTTCATAAGAAAAATTGCACTCACTAACAAATAGAAAAATCAGAATTAAAATCAAATATATTAAAAATTATACTTTTTTCTAAAATTATACTCTAAGGACTATCATCTTGTGAAATTTCATGTCATAACTTCATTTGATAGCTCAACCTCTTTATAAAAATATAATGTTTTTAAAAATTAATTAACAAAAGATAGATGATTCACTCAAACAATTTTTTTTGTTAAGCATGTGACTCAAGAAATCCTGGACTAACTACAATAGGAACCAATTAATGAAGAAGAATACATACCTCCTTCAAAATTTTCTAAGCTAGGGGGGTGTTCACTAAGGGGCGAAAGCAAAAACATAGACAACAAGAACCTATGTATGTAACATTATAACATAAGACCCCATCCCCATGGCACACTTGAGATAAAATTCACTGACGGTAACTACAAATGGTAACAAAGACAGATGGTAGCGACAGACAACGAAGACAAATGGTAACAACAGACTGAGACAAACGTGTAAATTTAATTTTTTTTTTTAAAGAGTAGGATTTTAAAAGTAGGAGATTTGAAATGAGTCTATCCATGATTAAACTCCAAATTTGCAAAATTGCACCGCATTTTCATGAATGGGGTCATAAAACCAAGGAGGAATTTTTAGTGATTTTCTATTCTGATTATTATATTGATGGCTTCCAATGATTCTCCACCACTATCTACAACATTTGTGCTAGGAGACGCAAGAAAATATGATCTCAAAAGGCTTGTTATGGGCCCTCTCAAGCTCAAGAACAAGTATAAGAAAACACCTATGCTAGAGGCTGCAACTCTCCCCAAAATTAAAGGTATATAGAACATCCATTTGTCTCTTTTATTGATTATTTGATTTTAATCCTTGTGGCATAAGGATCAGAGGAATAGTTTACGAATCTATATTTGTGCAAGTATTTCCGACCACCGAAATTTTCACCTAGTAGTAGAAAACAAAAGATAGAGGAAAGACAAATCTTGAGCTAGAAGGATTGATTTGGAAAGCCCCTCAATCATTTAGTGGTAATTTGTGTTTCCTATTATACTAAAAATGATTGATTTTCATTCATTTCAAGAGACACAGTACATTACCAATTTTTGGCAAAGGATCTTGCTTTAGAATAGGAAAAAAAAATAGAAAAATCCGATCAATTCAAACCCCATTTTTTTCCTTTACTCATTCATGGGGTGTGTGTTTTGATCGGGGAAAAGACCAAGATTAACTGAATGATGATTTTGGTTGCTCAAATGATCCAGTTCACCCTAGGTTGCAGCTTACCAATAACTCCATACCTTCATTTGTTTGTTGATTAAGATTAAAATATGATGTTCGATTTATGTGTCGACTTTCTTGCAAGTTGAGCATTGATTTCAGATCTCATTCCCTCCAGGACAAACTCTACTATGGAAATTTACTTGATATCTTTTTGTTCTTTTTTTTTGTGTTTCCTTTTTATTTTTTCTTTCTTAATTGATTGGTTTATATGCATATTTTTTTCTCCTTTTTACTAAATGATTACATGTGAATATGTGTATTTATTTAAAAAGACATCTATATAATTTTATGCAAATCCGATTTGTTCTTTCACTTGCTTGGTGAATAATCCAATGAAAGAGTTTAGGGTCGACTATGAGGAAGCTACAATAGGTGCTTATATCCAAAATTTGTAATTTTCATTCTTTTCTCTTCTCCTCTTTTTCTCTTTAGAAAGTTTCTTTCTAATTATCTTTTTGCAGAATCACTCTGACTCCTATTTTTTTCATAAACCAAGATTATGGAAGCATTGTAAACTTGAACACCAACAACCAGAGCAAAAAATTTATTGCCCATAGTGGAGAAATAGGGGTAATTGTGGCAGGAGACATTGTATAGGATTCATGTTTTCTTGTGGTAGAGTTCCTTAAATGCCTCATTTTGCACAAGAGTGTTTAGATCTTGCAGATTATTAGCTAAACCTCTTGTGTAACATAACACCCAAAAAAGAAGAAATGAGAATACCCATATGGGATTTCCCATCACATTTTTTTCATAAGAAACTTGATCCCTTGCATTGACATACAATCTTGATTCTGAGAATATATTTTGCATTAACAGGTATGTGTAGGATCATCATGGAAAAAAAAGGCCCTTAAGTGGCGATGAAAATTTAGAAAATCAGAGTTAGACAAATTGACATAAAAATTTGAATAAGTTATCTATATTATTTAAAAAATATGTAAGAATAGAATCTATAGAAAATTGAATGTAGTTTCTAAACTACTAGATTTCTTATATATATATATATTGTGAAAATTTGAAATTTCAATGCACTAGTACTTCAATTTTAGGGAAAAAATAAAAAGTAGGTGTTTGTCTAGCCACCTTAACATAATAAAATGATTAAAAAAATTTATAATAATTTAGATATAAGTAGAGAACTCATGTCTCGATGTGATGCATATTTTTTTGTAATTTGTTTCAGACTAAATAATTAATATGATTTTTTTATTGTAAATTTTAAAAAATATAAAAAATTGTATATTCGACCACCTTAACTTGGTTAAAAATTCATGAAATTATTTTTTCTAATCCTATAGTATGCAAAGCATATAATGTGATGCATGTCTCATATTAAAAAAAATGTGATACTGTTTAAAAGCTATAGATGTTTTTCAATCAACCTATCAATCAAGACTTTAGTTGTAATTCAAGTAGAAAATGAATAATAATAATTTATTAAATTCAAAGTTAAGAATAATTTATATTGGTGGAAAGCTAAGAATCTCCTTTAAAAACCCTTTTTATTTCATCAATTTTGGGTTAAAAAAAGTCATCATCCACATGGGCCATCATATCAGTTACATATCGCCATTTTTTGGCCCATTCTGATCCTACACATACCTTAACAAAGCAATAGAATATTATGTCTACACTTTAGCCTAGTTCAAGAAAAATTCAATAAGAAAATATATACCCAATATATGAAAACTAGGAAAAGTGATAAAAAAAAAATGCAATGAAAGAAGTGTATTTCTATGTTTTTCTGCATTATTGTCAAAAAGTGTATTAGTCATATATTTGTGTCCTAAAGTACACATTGTATCCTATGTTAAGTGTTGATGCATAGAAAATTTAAAACTTCATTTGTATTTATTTTTGACCATAGGTTATACGCTTTTCATAAATTGAAGGATTAGAGTAACCTAAAAGGCTTGAACTATAATCATAATATAATTGGCATTTGTTTTCAGTCTTTCTAGTATAAATTGTGTGGTTTTAAACAATGTTTTAGCTCACATTTAGTGATAAATATCCTCTTTCTATCAATAAATCATTGAATATTATCTGAAACATTTAGAAAAATACATATGATTGATCTCAAAAACTATCTTTTAAAATCCCAATATTACAAATGCATGCATCGTAAGTCCCATTGATTATCTTGCACTGTAAAGCACACTAACAGATTGGAAGTAAAGATCTTCTAACATATTATAGTAATGGAGGGAAAAATATGTTAAAATAATCTTGTAACATGCTAAAAATGGATTCAAAGCTCCAAACTAGTACTTGTCTTCCGACCTTAAAAACAATTTAGAACAATTTCAAGTTTTTTTTCTTTGTTTCTCTATATCAGAGTTTATGCTTGATATCTATCTTTTGAGAAATAGGTCGTTATTCTCTAATAGAGATTTAACAAGCTCTACCTTTTTTCTACAATAATATGTTGTCTGAATTATTTATTTTTCAAGATTTGTAGGTTATGACAAGGCAAGGATAATTTTTTGGTATTTTTTGTTTATAAAGGAAGCATACTTCTCACTTGAAAGCATTCAAAATATAAAGGAAGCCTTCCCTAAGATTTGGGAAGAAAATGAGAGCTCTAAAAATTTTGAACTCATTGAAACTGTTGTAAATGTATAATATCTCATTGTAGAGAATGAACCACTCTCATTTAGGTTTTTTTTCCCCTATTAGATTAATATCTTCCTCATTTCAATGATCTTAAATTGTATGAAATCTTTGGGGATGAAATCCCTTCTTTGTAGCATTTTTTTATGTCTAATATATGTAAAATTGATGTTATCAATAGATAAAATTTTCACGTACAAAATTTTGTCCTCTTAAAGAATAGATGAAATTTGTTTTTCTCTCTCTACTTAATGTTCTTCCCAAACCATCTTACTACATGGAGGCCAAACGTTTTGTTCTTTAACAAAATATAATTGCTTAAATATTTTGATATGGTTGGTTGTACTCTTGCTAACATAAGATAGTTCGTAGTGCTATTACTAAAAAAAAATTATGCACTTGAAATTGTGCTACTACTAAATGGAAACAAGAGAAAATAAGTACCACATAACAAGTAATAAGTAAACAAAGATATGCCAAAATGAAAGTTCATAACATAAAAAAGAAAACACATGGGTAATAATGGACAAATATGACTTAGAACATATAAATGTTATAGTGTAGGTAATGTTATTGTCCTATATCAACATCCAAATAAAAATGAAACCATGGGTGAAAAAAAGAGAGATAGTCTCAATCACATGCACTAGTATCCAAAGTATTACAAAGAAGAAAATGAATTTCTAAAATTTTGGATTCACAAAATATTGGTAATTCTTAATTTTATGCATCATCCTCAAAATATACAAATATACATTCAAAATATACCTTGATTGTTATAAATCACGTAAAGTATTAATGATGTGTATACTAACACAAAGTCTGTGTAACAGCTAGGAAAAAACATTTCTATTATTGACAAAAGATGTGCCACATTTTTTTTTGGTTCATCTAGCAAATTAATTTCATGATCATATGAACAAGGGAGGGGCACATTATTAGAATATTGTGATGGCACCTATATAAATTATGTGTTGCATTTATGTTTTAGTGGTTTGTATTGATTAGAAAAATGAACTAGCACTTAATGGTATACACAAGAGAGAGGTGTTGAATGACAATGCTTAGGACCGTTCTATTTGCATGAGGAAATAGTATGATAAATTGAGATTCTAAGAGAATGGATAGGACATGTTTAGGGAGGTCACCATGGTGTGTATAGGATCATTTTTTATTTTTGGATGAAATGAAAAAAGGTTGGTTACTTGATAGGTGTTTGAAAGAAATATAAATTATTTTCAAAAATTAAATGGTGCCAAAGGGGTAGTGAGTAAAGAAGGTGGAGTAATGAAATAGTGAGGATTTATGCCAATAAGGGTTGGCTTGTTTATAGGGGAATATAGGGTTAAATTAAATATTGTTAAAATAATGTGAAATATTATAAATTTTAATGCTCCAAGAAGTATGCAAGTCTAATTTTATCAATCCAACATTGGGTTCATTAAGATATAATGTGAAAGCCTAAAATCAACAAATAGAAACTAATTAGCCATATGATATGATTGGAAAACACAATGGGGTTGTGAGTGATATGATTGTGCTTGTTTTAAGCTCAAGGGTGGAGAGCTCAGGGAGGATTTGCAAGTGGGGAATTCATAAAACTAATAAATTGACCTAAGGGGTGTCTAACCAATTGGGTTATTACGTGTAGAGGGTGTTACAACAATATGTGGGTTGGAAGTTTCATAAAACCTAGTGTTTTCCACCCTGCAATTATATTTTAATGAAAACCTTATTCTATTTAGAGAGTACAAAAGTAATGAAAGTCACCTTATAAATTTTAAAAAAATTCTTAGGTAAAAATTATGTTTTAATTTCCTAATATGATGAAAAAAAAATGTAGAGTATAATTGTAGGCTGAAAAAACATAGTGGGTTCTGAGTGATAAGACTGTGCTTGTTCTAAGCTCAAGGGTGGAGATCTTGAGGATTTTTAGGTGAGGGATACATAAAACTAATAAAATTCACCTGAGGGGTGACTAACCAGTTGGGTTGTTACTTGTAGAGGATTTTACAACAATGCATGGGTTGCAAGTTTCATAACACACAATGTTTTCCAACTTGTAATTTTTTAAAATAATAAGAATGTAATGAAATTCACCTTGAAAATTCATAACAAGCCTTAGAGTAAAAATTTTGTTTAAATTTCTTCATATGTTTGAAAAATAAATAACTTTTCGTAAGCAAATAACTGACAAGGGATAGTGTGTTTTC
This sequence comes from Sequoiadendron giganteum, assembly GCA_007115665.2. Lineage (NCBI taxonomy): Eukaryota > Viridiplantae > Streptophyta > Pinopsida > Cupressales > Cupressaceae > Sequoiadendron > Sequoiadendron giganteum. Next base: position 89,741,125 of record CM021109.1, read on the forward strand.
CAACACTACAAATAATGTGAGCATTTTTTTGTTCTGGAAACAAATGAAGAAAGTGAAATGCCATTTTTATTGTACCAAATATTTCTAAAATTTTAAGGTGGAATTCATTACATTGTTGGTGTGTACAAATCAAAAACTTTTCATAAGGAAATATCTCAAAAGGGATAGTGTGTTTTTCAACACTGCAATAATGTGAGCATTTTTCATAAGGAAATAATTGACAAGGGACAATGTGTTTTCCAACATAGGAAATAATGAGCATTTTTCATAAGGAAATAATTGACAAGGGACAGTGTGTTTTCCAACACTGGAAATAATGTGACAATTTTTTTGTTCCAATCAAATGAAGAAAGTGAAATGCCATTTTTATTGTACCAAATAATTGTTCTAAAATTGTAAGGTGGACTTCATTACATTGTTCGTGTGTACAAATAAAAAAAAAAATCATAAGGAAATATCTAACAAGTGACAGTGTTTTTTCCAACACTGCAATAATGCAAGCATTTTTCATAAGGAAATAATTGACAAGGGATAGTGTGTTTTCCAACAATGGAGAAAAGGTGAGCATTTTTCATAAGGAAATAATTGACAAGGGGCAATGTGTTTTCGAAAACTGCAAATAATGTGAGCATTTTTTTGTTCCAATGAAATGAAGAAAGTGAAATGCCAATTTTATTGTACCAAATAGTCGTTCTAAAATTTTAAGGTGGAATTCATTACATTGTTGGTGTGTACAAATAAAAAATAAATCATAAGGAAATATCTGACAAGGGATAGTTTGTTTTCCAATATTGCAATAATGTTAGAATTTTTATAAGGAAATAATTGACAGGGGACAATGTGTTTTCCAACATTGGAAATAATGTGAGCATTTTTCATAAGGAAGTAATTGACAAGGGACAATATTTTTTCCAACACTGCAAATAATGTGAGCATTTTTTTGTTCCAATCAAATGAAGAAAGTAAAATGCCATTTTTTACTGTACCATTTATAGTTGTTCTAAAATTTTAAGGTGGACTTCATTACATTTTTGGTGTGTATGAATCAAAAAAATTTCATAAGGAAATATCTGACAAGTGATAGTGTGTTTTCCACTACTGCAATAATGTGAGCATTTTCATTAGGAAATAATTGATAGGGGACAATGTGTTTTCCAGCACTAGAAATAATGTGAGCATTTTTCATAAGGAAATAATTGACAAGGGATATTGTGTTTTCAAAAACTACAAATAATGTGAGCATTTTTTTTGTTCCAATGAAATGAAGAAAGTGAAATGTCATTTTTACTGTACCAAATAGTTGTTCTAAAAGTTTAAGGTGGAATTCATTACATTGTTGGTGTGTACAAATTAAAAAAAATTCATAACCTTGGAAATATCTGACAAGGGGCAGTGCATTTTCCAACACTGCAATAATGTGATCATTTTTCATAAAGAGATAATTCATAGGGGACATTGTCTTTTCCAACACTAGAAATAATGTGAGCATTTTTCATAAGGAAATAATTGACAAGGGATAGTATGTTTTCACACACTACAAATAATGTGAGCAATTTTTTGTTCCAATCAAATGAAGAAAGTTAAATGTCATTTTTACTGTACCAAATAGTTGTTCTAAAATTGTAAGGTGGACTTCATTACATTGTTGGTGTGTACGAATAAAAAAAAAGTCATAAGGAAATATTAGACAAGGGATAGTATCTTTTCCAACAATGCAATAATGTGAGCATTTTTCATAAGAAAATAATTGATAGGGGATAGTGTTTTCCAAGACTAGAAATAATGTGAGCATTTTTCATGAGGAAATAATTAACAAGGGAGAGTGTGTTTTCCAACACTATAAATAATGTGAGAATTTTTTGTTCCAATAAAATGAAGAAAGTGAAATGTAATTTTTACTATACCAAATAGTTGTTCTAAAATTGTAAGGTGGACTTCATTATATTTCTGGTGTGTACGAATCAAAAAATTGTCATAAGGAAATATCTGACAAGGGATAGTGTATTTTCCAACACTACAATAATGTGAGCATATTTTTGTTTCAATCAAATGAAGAAGTTAAATTTCATTTTTGTTGTACCAAATATTTGTTCTAAAATTTGAAGAGAGAGAGAGAGAAAGACTTGAGAGGGAGATGGAGAGTGAGAGAGAGATAACTGAGAGGGAGAGAGAAAGGGAAGGAGGGAGATAGAAAGTTGTAGGGTGGGAGGGATAGAATGAGGGATAGAAAGAGGGAAGAAAAAAGATAGGGATAGGTATATAGAGTGATAGGGTGGGAGGGATAAATGTAAGGAGGGAGATAGGGAGTATAGAAGGGTTAGAGGGATATGTATATAGAGAGCTAGGGAGGGAGGGAATGAGGGGTAGGTGGGGAGAGGTTGTGTGTGTGTGTGAGGGAGAGAGAGGGGGAAGGATGGAGATAAGAAGTGGTAGGGTGGGAGGGATAGAGGGAGGGGAGAAAGAAGGAATGAGGGAGATAGGAATTGGTAGGGTGGGAGGGATACAAGGACCCAAAATGGACTTAGTAGGAGGGAGAGATGTGATGGTGGATTGTGGGAAAGAGGCACCCAAAATAGATTTCATGAGACCAATATTCTATAGAAAATAATTATTAGGGATTTCATAGGGTATCCTTCATAGTACATAGAAAAGTGAATGAGATAGATAATGTATTGGTTGCAAGTTTTATAAACCATCTACTCAACCTGACCGTGTTTCATAAAAACACTTGAAAAGATGTAGACGAAAGTGAATGAGATAGATAATGTGTTGGTTGCAAGTTTCATAAACCATCTACTCAAACACATCATTTTTTCAAACCGACAATTATATCGTGCATTTAATTTATTCATCTGATTGGAACAAAAAAAATGCTAATATGTGGAGCTTATATGTGTGTTAATTTTGGCACAAAGAATTGGCAACATCCAGTAGTGTTAGGCCTGTTTGGTGATGTGCATATGCCCTTATTGATGGTGAAATTATTGTTATAAGTAGGTTTTCCATAGATCAAAACCATTTATCTCTATTCATGGGGATAGAGTTCTTGTAGAGCTTACCAAATAAAAGGAAAATGTTGTGTTTTTTTTTGTATGTAGATAATTTAAACTCATCATAAGTTATATGCTAAATTACATTTAGATAAAATTTGGTCTTTGTTAGCAATCTAATTAGAGAGGTGTAGGTAGAGAGAGGTGAGGTGCAATGAATACATAGAGATGTAGGTAAAGATAGATACAAAGGTAGGGTGGGAGATGTATAAAGAGAGAGATCTAGTGTGTGTGTGAGAGAGAGAGAGAGGGGTGAGGAAGAGGTAGAGAGAGGGGTAGGTAGAGAGAATTATTATTGTTGAATACAACCCATGTATATATTACAATTGTTACTATATAGTTTTTATCATGTTTCTATCAAATGTTTTAAACTTTTTTGTAGGATTAAAATTTTAATTCTACCCTACTGGTTGTAGCATATTTGTGCTAATTTATCAAAATTAAAAGATCTAATTATATCTCCAATATTTTAAATTTACATAAAGTTATAAGTTTATCCCATAATTTTGGATGGAGTGGTAAGGATCTTCATATATTTGTTTGACACAAAATAAAATCAATTGAATTTGAAAATTGAAAATATACTTCATATTTATAGCATGGAGGAGGGATAAGGATAATGTTTTTGGGTTGGTATGATGGAGGGGGATTGTAAGAAATGGTTTAGAAGAATTATAATAGATAATTTATTGACTTAAGATATTATTCCCACTCTTGAGAATTTGAGGAAGGAGCATGTGCACTATGTGTAATGGGCAAACGGAAATGTGGAACTGGAGGCATCGGGTACTAGAATGTATGAAATAGAAAAGGAATATGCTCTAAAACATGTATGAAAGGAATTATACCAAAGTGATTTTTTATTTTTTTGGAGAGGAGGATTACATCCACCAAACAAAGACTAGGAAAAGGTTTTGAAAGAGGATTGCATCCACCAAAAAAATCTTGTGTAATATTTGATTTTTGTATATTGGTCCTTCTATCCCTGCTAACCAACCACTCCCTATCTTTTATTATCCACTTCTACATTCCCATTTTCCCATTACACATAGTGCACATGTTCCTTCATCAAATTTTGAAGAGTAGGAAGAATATCTTCAATCAATGATTAGGTGAGGATGATGGAATAGATTGGAAATATGGATGAGGAATGGTATAAAATAATAATTTAGGGATGAAGGTATGGGGGATTATGAATGAAAAAATTAAATTCATGAAAATTGTGAGAAGGTCTATAAGATTATATGAGTTACCAAAAAGGTATACTCCTTTAGAACTATAATTTAATTTTCCTCTACCTTGCAGAAATGATTAATCAAATTCTATAAAATAATATTTCTCTTAAAATGAGAATGAATCTTAAAGTAAATACATGAAAGAGGATATGGCGAGGGTACAAAAAATAAGACTTCTAACTTGGTTGATTTAGTTGTTTAGGAACCCATTTCTTGCAAGTGGGTGTACAAGAATAAATTTAGAATATCAAGAGCATTAGAAAGGTACAAGGATACTTGGTGAAATGGTTTACTATATAATAATTCATCCACTTATGTATTTCCATTTGCGCTTTGCACTTAGTGGGAAATAGGCACCAAAATAGATTTATAGGATGGAGGAGGGATAAGGATAATGTGTTTGGGTTGGTATGATGGAGCTGTGATCCGGTGGATATTTTCAGTGAAATTGAAGTGTCTCATTTCTCTCCAGAATCAGCACCATCAGAAAGAGCTTGACATCCTGATTCCAACGCAACTTGAACAGAGCGAAAAAGAGTCCGTTTGTACAAATTATGGCCAGTCAAACCTTGGGTCAAACTGACTTCAGGGGCGTTCAGAAGGTGGAAAAAATGATCTTCTCAGAAATTGACAAAACCAACATCATCGCGAAGAGCTTGTCGAGACGATTTCGACGGCGTTCGTTTCATTGAAATCCGACATCGTATGCTCGAGTTACAAACAGTCAAAGATCAGTTGACTTGAAGGTATAGATGATGATGTCATCATGCTGACGTGTCAGTCCGTACTGTACAGATTCCGTGTGGATGAATTTCGGTGAGACATGTGGTAGTTGAGTCATCTAGTATGGACCAATCATAGTGTGACACGTGTCCAACGGTACAGTATGGGCATCGCAGTGGCAGTCCAGTCAGCACACGTCATCGACTTTGTCAGCGGTCCAGTCAGCGTACGGATTGTCTTCGTCAGCATACTCGTCAACAGGTTTGGTGAATAGCATGTTGACACGTATCAAGCCTTCGGCGTTCGGGGTTTGTTAGGTAGACTGCCAAAAAGGGCGGACGGGTTTGAACCCGCGATCTCCGCCCAAATGGCCAAGCCGTTAGCCGTTGCACCAAACGTAGCGGTCAATAACATATGGAACTGTTTGGTTTTATTGTTTAGGTTTGTTGGTGGTGAATGGTAAAACATGGCCGGTGGGGTTGGAACCGCCGACCACCATTGTAACAAAATATTTAACCACCGGTAGGCCACGAGATGGCTATTAATTGTACGGTGGCCACGGTTGGTTTTGTTATATGACTGTCAGCCGAACCATAACAAATGGCTTATTAAGCCATAAATATGTAAAACCACCTCTAACAAACTAAACCAGAAGCTAAATGGAGCCATCAAAGGACTTGTATGAGCTGTTAGAGCGGGTTAGGCATTAATTTTGATGGTTAAGCCTAATTAGGCTAATTTTATGTATAAAAGGGGGTGTGAGGTGAGAGTTGAGTTAAGTTTTTTTTTCAAGTGATAAAGTCTTGAAGCTGTGGTGACACGAAAGAGAGGTCTTGTGGAGATTCTTTGAGCCATTCTTGTATGCCAGAGCACTGTTATGCTGCCGAAGTGCTTGGAGAATGGTTGTGGTGCTTTTGTAATTGATTTTGGAGTTAATCGGATCGGTCTCTCTATTGGAGTGGACCCGGAGACGTAGTCACGTTTGTGACAAACTCCGTTACCAATTTGTTTGCACTTCTTCTCTCCTCTCTCATGTTCTGATTTGTCACTTTAAGTTTCAGTTTTAATGCATAAATTTTTTAATGTATGCATGAATTCAAATTTCGTAAACTTGGAATAATCATTGTAAAAGTTTAAGCATTCCATTCTGCAATCTAGTCTAGATCCTATACAGATCAAGCTGCAAGTAATAAAGAGATATGTAGGTAAAGATAGATACAAAGGTAGGGTGGGAGAGGTACAAAGAGAGAGGGGAGAGGGAGAGGGAGAGAGAGGGGTAGCTAGAGAGAGGGATTATTATTGAATATAACCCATGTATATTATAATTTTTATTATATGGCTTTTCATCATGTTTATATCAAATGTTCTTAATATTTTTTATAGGATTAAAATTCTAATTCTACCTTATTAGTTGTAACATATTTGTGGTAATTTCTAAAAACTGAAAGATCTAATTATATCTCAATTTTTCAATTATAGTATAAATATGGATAAAATTAATCAGTTGAGCCCTTACAATAATATGGATAGCATTAATCAATTCTATATCCAATTACAATAATTGTAGGTTGGAAAACACTAGCTATTATGAACCCTGCAACCCATATATTGTTGTAAAATCCTCTACATGTAACAACCTGATTGGTTAGTCACCACTTCATATAAATTTGGTTAGTTTTATGTTTCCCACTCCTAAAAATCCTCCCCAAAATCTCCACCCTTGAGCTTTGAACAGGTACAATGAAATAACTTACAACCCACTGTGTTTTCCAATCTGCAATTGTTTTGTGCATATATTTTTCATGAGGATGAATTTAGGATAGCTAAGACAATGAATCAAGAGGTACTAATAGGATGGAGTAAGGGGATATACAAGATCATTGACTTAAATTATGTTTAATATGAGAAAATTAGTTTTATAAATAGTAGATGGCTTAAAAGGGTACACAATTTCAGATAAGGGATATAGAATATTTGGATTTTAAACTAGATAAGGGTCTTTGTTTGGTTTAAATTTGTCACCAAGTATTTTGTATAAATTGGTTATTTTTATGTATCCCTAAAATATAACTCCCCTCATACTCTCCACTATTTAACTTTGAACATGTAAAATGAAATAATGGAAACTAACACTATGTTTTGTAACATGCAATTATTTTGTGCAAGTACTAGAATATATGAAATGAAAAATGAATCTACTCTAAAACAACTTAGAAATATGTATACCAAATTCAATGAGATAGATAATTTATTGGTTTCAAGTTTCATAAATGATATACTCAAATACACTATGTTTTCCAACCTACAATTATACCGTGTATTTATAGAAAAGAAAACAAATTACAAACCATGTTAAATACATAAAGGAATTAGTTTGTATTCTTTCATTTGTAGATAAGAATAAAAACGGAGGAGGTCAAATACATTCTTTTAAATCTATTTCATGTATACTATGTTGTGCAACCACACATTTAGGACGATAACATCCCATACTTACAACATTACTTCATTGTAGTTATTCATAGTTCTATATTGCATATTTCTTTCTAAAAATTAGTCTGTCGGCTTCACATTTGTGGTTAAACTAATAATTCATATCTACTCATAATTGATGGAAAATATTTATGACTAATAATTCATAGAATCATAATCATAGTGTTTATGGGGGTTATAGTCATCTTGCAACCCACATAAAACCATCCAAACTGACCTGAGGGATGACTAACCAATTGGTTTGTTAGGTTAGAGGGTTTTCTAATAGAATCTGGGATGCAGGTTTCATAACACCCACTATTTTTCAACATCTAATTATACATATATAGTATAATAACTCACAATCCACTATGTTTTCTAATATACAATTATTGTATGCATTTATTTTTCCATCATATGAGGAAATTGAAACAAAAATTTTACTCTAAGTAATAGTTCTGATAAACTTTGAAATTTCCTTTCATTACATTCATACTCTCTAAATAAGAAAAGGTTTTCATTACAGCAATTGTAGGTTAGAAAACATTAGCTTATATGAAACTTGCAACCCACATAGTATTGTAAAACCCTCTACACATAACAACTAAATTGGTTAGTCATCCATCAACTCAATTTGATTAGGTTTGTTTATCCCCCACCTAGAAATCCTCCCCAAGCTCTCCACCCTTTAGATTAAAGCAAGTAGAATGCAATCACTCCCAACCCACTATGTTTTCTAGCGTATGATTATTTTGTGCATTTGTTTTTCCATTATATGAGGAATTTTTTTTTACTCTAAGTAATAGTTGTGGTAAATTTTGAAAGTACCTTTCATTATATTTGTACTCTCTAAATGCATCTATAGATGTACTCCTAGATTGTCATTTGAGTTACAAAATTATGATAAATTTGGTAAGAGAGAGATGGGGGAAGAGGGACAATCATATCACCTATATAACTCATATTTAGTGAGGGGGAGAGGGAAGGAGGGAGTGAACGATAAAGGGAGGGGTAGATTGAAAGAGAGATGGGGTAAACGAGGGAAAAATAGAGGAAGAGGAAGGTTAGGAGGCATAATGAGAGATGAGAGATAGATATAAGTATTTCCAATTGTATTTATTCCATGGAATTCTTAAGTTCAAGAATATTTGACTTCATTTGTTAAAATCCACTTATAACATCATCTCTCATTTTATTTTCTTTCAAAAATTAATATGTAATACAAAACCTCTTGAATTTATCAACTTTTTTATTTCCATTTTCCCCTAGCACATACTACACACACACCTTCCTCAAATTCTTAAGAGAAGGAATATTATCTTTAGACAATACATTATCTATCTAATTCACTTTGGTCTCCTTATTTTTAAGTGTTTTTAGAGCAGATCCATTTTTCATTTCATACATTATAGTATATTCTACCTCCAGTTTTGTATTTCTATTATAGAGAGAGGTAGGTAGGTGATATAGGTATAGAGAGAGTTAGGGAGAGAGGGAGGGAGGTTGTCTCCACCCAACAATGTGAGTTCGTATATTGAGAAATTACAAACTGCTACCTGTCAACCTTCTTCATAACCCATCATTTTCACCACCTTATCGGGTCCCACCATATTTTGATGTCTTCATGTGTTTCCTTTGTAGGTCCCACCTACTTCATCAATGGTCATCATCTATCCATTGTGGATTTCTCCATGACTCCCCACTAACCCCATAGGTCTTGATCGGGCCCCACTGAAATCTCAGCGAGGTATGCGGGCACCATTCGATCTCCAAGGCTTGACCTCCATCATTGATCAAGCGAAGACAAATATTTGCATGACTTAGAAAACATTATAGCTACAAAATATTTATTAGGCCAATAATAGCTAGTTGAAGGGCATGGTTCCCCTCACTACTTCAATGACATAAGTTGTAAATTATGTGACCGGTTACCTATTGTTGACATTTAATGTCAAAATAGAAGAACATTTTGGCTACCATGACTGCAAACATATTAGGGTTTATTTGTAAACCCTAATATCACCCGAGAGTAGAAATAATGCATTTTTGGGCACATCCTTCACTTTTTGGACCTGTAGAGAATATCACTGGAATGCTCTAAAGAAACCCATATTGAATGTGCCACCTAATTGGCAATCAAATCCACTGCTCTAGCATTCATCCTTTTTCATCATGCCAACAATTCGCTTTGCATTATTTTCTCTTTTGACATCAATGATAAATATATGCCAATAGTATACAAAGAGTAAGGGAGGAGGAGAATGAGGGGTAGGTGGAGAGAGGGGGAAGGAGAGATATAGGAAGTGGTAGGGTTGGAGGAATAGAGGGAAGGTGAGAGATAGGAAGTGGTAGGGTGGGAGGGATAAAAGGACCCAAAATGGAGTTAGTAGGAGAGGATATGTGATGGTGGATTGTTGGAAATAGGCACCCAAAATTGACTTATAAGATGGAGGAGGGATAATGGTAATGTTTTTGGTTTGGTATTATGGAGGGTGATGGAGGGAGAGAAATGGTTTAGAATAATAATAATAGATAATTTATTGACTAAAGAGATTTTTCTTGCTCTTGAGAAGTTGAGGAAGGAGCATGTGCACTATGTGCAATGGGAAAATGGAAATATAAAAATGGAGGTAGTAGGTACTAGAATGTACAAAATTAAATGGGAAGTTGGTTTAAAAACACATGAAAACAAGTAGACCAAAGTGATTTTTGTATATTTGGAGAGTAGGATTTCATCCACCATGTTGATGATATGTTAATCAAGACTAATAAAGTTTTGATTAGAGATATCAAGGTTTAGTTGGAGTATAGTTTTGAGCTGAAATATCTAGGAGCTATAAGATAGATTCTTGGTATATAAATACATAAAAATATGGATAATAAGAAGCTATGGTTAAACTAGAGGAAGTATCTTGAGACTAGTCTAAAGTTTTTGAACATGCACAATGGTAATCCTATAAGTATTCCTTTACCAATATCCACTAAGTTGAGAATAAATCAATGCCCTAAATCTATGGAGGGAAGGAGGCATAGGTATAGAGAGAGTTAGGGAGGGATTGATAGGTGGACAAAGGTTGTATGTGTGTGAGAGGGAGAGAGAGAGGGGGAAGGAGGGAGATAGGAAATGGTAGGGTGGGAGGGATAGAGAGAGGGAGAGAAAGAGGACAGGAGGGAGATAGGGAGTGGTAGGGTTGGAGGGATAGAAGGAGGGAGAGAAAGAGGGAAGGAGGGAGATAGAGAGTGTTAGGGTTAGAGGGATAGGTACAAACAGAGTTAGGGATGGATGAAGGGAGGGGTAGGTGGAGAGAGATTCTATGTGTGTGTGAGGGGGAGAGGGAGGGAGAGAGAGGAGGAACGAGGGAGATAGTAAGTGGTAGGGTGGGAGGGAGAGAGGGAGGGAGAGAAAGAGGGAAGAAGGGAGATAGGGAGTGGTATGGTGGGAGGCATAGAGGGAGGGAGAGAAGGAAGGATATAGAGAGTGGTAGATTGGGAGGGATAGGTATAGAGATAGTTAGGGAGTAAGGGGAAGGTGAAGAGAGGTTGTTTGTGTGTGTGTGAGGGAGAGAGGTAGGGAGATACAGGGGAAAGGAGGGAGATAGGGAGTGGTAGAGTGGAGGGATAGAGGGAAGGAGATGAGGGAAGGAGGGAGATAGGGAGTGGTGAAATTTTTCATTTTATATTCAAAAGGACCATGATATAAGGAAACAAATCAAATTACTAAGCCTTTTTACTATGATCATTATGTAAACTATTCTCCATGAGGTAGTGAAAATGCCTCTATTCATGACCTCCCTCAATACTTGAATTTATACTTGATATTTAACATGGAACTCATTAAGCCATATTTCCTCCCTTTATTATATTTCACAACTATCAAACATCCTAAAAAAACACAAAGTAAAACATTCAAAAATAAAATCAAGGGACATCCTTGACTAATATTAGCTAGAATTCCCATAAAATCATTTAGGAAATCAAGACTTGACAATATACAATTCAAAATAATTGGTACTCTCTTTAGAAAACATACACATACTTTCCTTAAATTACTACCAATGCAATGCATATTATTCTAATTAAGAGGGAACACATAATTTTAGTATAGCCTCATGTACATCTAGTTATAGCATCTTAAGTTCAAGAATATTTGACTTCATTTGTTTAACTCCATTTATAGCATCATCCCTCACTTTCTTTTCTTGAACAAATGAACTCAAGTATTGTTGAACTTAATAATTCCATGGAACAAATACAATTGGAAATAGATGATAGGGAAAAGGAAAAAATAGATAAAGGGAGAGAGAGAGAGGAAATAAGGGAGACATGGAGAGGTAGGCAGAGAGAGTGAGGAAAACATGCAACACAAATTTTTCCTCATCTCCATTTCTCTTACCTATTAACAACCCCTACTATTCATTATCATGATCTTCTAACTTTTTTTCATATATTTTACTTCAATATTTAGATTAGTTGTTCCCTCATCAACCCTTAGGATAGAAACATCGCTTTCTTCGATAGAGTTTTCAATGTCTTGAATAATTTTATGTAGATTTGTAGCCTCCCTTTTCTCAGCTTTTAGAGATTCTTTACTATTAGAGAATGTAGATGTTTCTTTTAACCAAGTTTTTTACAATACTTTTCTACCTTTTTAGATTATACTTTCATGTCTCCACCCAATTGATTCTCTTTTTTTGCACTTAGATCTAATTTTTCCTTTTCGTTGTCATCTAATTCCAATTATATTTGTTCCATGGAATTCTTAAGTTCAAGATTCTTTGATTTCATTTGTTAAACTCCACTTTAGAATCATCTCTCACATTATTTACTTGCACAAATTCATATGCAACATAAAACCTCTTGAATTTATCCACTTATACATTTCCATTTTCCCATTGCACATATTGCACAAGAACCTTCATCAACTTCTCAAGAGTGGGAAGAATCTCTTAAGTCAATACACTATGTATCTCATTCACTTTCGTTTGATTCTTCAAATTAATTTTCCATTTCAATTTCTCAAGAGAAGGAATAATATCTTAGTCAATACATTATGTGTTATCATTCTTCCAAACCATTTATCCCCACCCCCCTCCATTATACCAGCCCAAAAACATTATCCATATCCCTATCCCTCCTTGATGCTATAAATCCAATTTGGGTTCCTATTTCCCATAATCCACCATCAAATCTTCCCCTCCTACTAAGTCTAAGATATTTAATTTTTCTATTTTCATACCATTTCCCATTTACAATTATTACTATATAGTTTTTTATCAGGTTTATATCAAATGTTTTTAATATTTTTTGTAGGATTAAAATTCTAATTCTACCCAATTGGTTGTAACATATTTATGGAAATTTATCAAAACTAATATATCTAATTATACCTCCAATATTTTAAATTTACATAAAGTTATAAGTTTAACCCATGATTTTGGATGGAGTGATAGGGATCTTCATATCTTTATTTCACACTAAATAAAATCAATTGAATCAAAAAATTGAAAATACATTTCATATTTGGCAACCCAAGGAGCACATCTAGAAAGGTAAGATATGAGGACCAATGAGAGTACCTTCAACCATGATGAGTACATATATAGTAGTTAGTTCTATCAATCCAATAAATTAATTTATTTGAGTTTATTTATTTTTATATTGCATTCATCTTCACCATGAGCTCCTTATGTACTTTCTCTTGTAATAATGTGACCATTTTCATAAGGAAATAATTAACAGGGGACAATCTATTTTCCAACACTGGAAATAATGTGAGCATTTTTCATTAGGAAAATAACTGACAAGAGATAGTGTGTTTTCCAACATTGCAAATAATGTGAGAAAATTTTTGTTCCAATCAAATGAAGAAAGTGAAATTCTATTTTTAATGTACCAAATAGTTGTTCTAAAATTGTAAGGTGGACTTCATTACATTGTTGGTGTGTATGAATCACAAACTTTTCATAAGGAAATATCTGACAAGGGATGGTGTGTTTTCCCACACTACAATAATGTGGGCATTTTTCATAAGGAAACAATTGATAAGGAACATTTTTTTTCCAACACTTGAAATCATGTGAGCATTTTTCATAAGGAAATAATTGGCAAGGGATAGTTTATTTTCCAACACTGCAAATACTGTGAGCATTTTTTTGTTCGAATCAAATGAAGAAAGTGAAATTCCATTTGTACTATACCAAATAGTTCTAAAATTTTACAGTGGACTTCATTACATTGTTGGTGTGTACAAATAAAAAAAAAATCATAAGGAAATATCTCACAACGGATAGTGTGTTTTCCAATATTACAATAATGTGAGCATTTTTCATAACAAAATAATTGATAGGGATATCGTCTTTTCCAACACTAGAAATAATGTGAGGATTTTTCATAAGGAAGTAATTCACAAGGGATAGTGTGTTTTCCAACATTGCAAATAATTTGAGCATTTTTTTGTTCCAATCAAATGAAGAAAGTGAAATGCCATTTTTACTATACCAAATAGTTGTTCTAAAATTTGAAGGTGGACAGTGTATGAATCGAAAACTTTTCATAATGAAATATCTGACAAGGGACGGTGTGTTTTCCAACACTGCAATAATGTGAGCATTTTTCATGAGGAAATAATTTATAGGGGACAGTGTGTTTTCCAACATTGGAAATAATGTGAGCATTTTTCATAAGGATATAACTAACAAGGGATAGTGTTTTTTCCAAAATTGCAAATAATGTGAGCATTGTTTTGTTCCAATCAAATGAAGAAAGTGAAATGTCATTTTTACTGTACCAAATAGTTCTAAAATTTTAATGTGGACTTGATTACATTGTTGTTGTGTAATAATGAAAGCATTTTTATAAGGAAATAGTTGATAGGGGAGAGTGTGTTTTCCAATACTGAAAATAATGTGAGCACTTTTCATAAGGAAATAATTGACAAGGGAGCATTTTTCAAACATTGCAAATAGTGTATGAATCGAAAACTTTTCATAATGAAATATCTGACAAGGGACAGTGTGTTTTCCAACACTGCAATAATGTGAGCATTTTTCATGAGGAAATAATTTATAGGGGACAGTGTGTTTTCCAACATTGGAAATAATGTGAGCATTTTTCATAAGGATATAACTGACAAGGGATAGTGTTTTTTCCAAAATTGCAAATAATGTGAGCATTTTTTTGTTCCAATCAAATGAAGAAAGTGAAATGCCATTTTTACTATACCAAATAGTTGTTCTAAAATTTGAAGGTGGATAGTGTATGAATCGAAAACTTTTCATAATGAAATATCTGACAAGGGACAGTGTGTTTTCCAACACTGCAATAATGTGAGCATTTTTCATGAGGAAATAATTTATAGGGGACAGTGTGTTTTCCAACATTGGAAATAATGTGAGCATTTTTCATAAGGATATAACTGACAAGGGATAGTGTTTTTTCCAAAATTGCAAATAATGTGAGCATTGTTTTGTTCCAATCAAATGAAGAAAGTGAAATGTCATTTTTATTGTACCAAATAGTTCTAAAATTTTAATGTGGACTTGATTACATTGTTGTTGTGTATGAATCAAAAAATTTTCATAAGGAAATATCTTACAAAGGACATGTGTTTTTCAACACTGCAATAATGAAAGCATTGTTATAAGGAAATAGTTGATAGGGGAGAGTGTGTTTTCCAATACTGAAAATAATGTGAGCACTTTTCATAAGGAAATAATTGACAAGGGAGCATTTTTCAAACATTGCAAATAATGTGAGCATTTTTTTGTTCCAATCAAATGAAGAAATTGAAATGCCAATTTTACTGTACCAAATAGTTCTAAAATTTTAATGTGGACTTCATTACATTGTTGTTGTGTATGAATCAAAAAAAATTCATAAGGAAATATCTTACAAGGGACATGTGTTTTCCAACACTGCAATAGTGTGAGCGTTTTTCAAAAGGAAATAGTTGACAGGGGATAGTGTGTTTTCCAACAATGGAAATAATGTGAGCATTTTTCATAAGGAAATAATTGACAAGGGACAACTTTTTTTCCAACACTGCATAAATTGTGAGCATTTTTTTGTTCCAATCAAATGAAGAAAGTGAAATTCCATTTTAATTGTACTGGAAATAGTTGTTCTAAAATTATAAGTTGGACTTCATTACATTTTTGGTGTGTACGAATCAAAAAAAATTAATAAGAAAATATCTGACAAGGGACACTATAGTTTCCATCACTGTAAATAATTAGAGCATTTTTTGTTCCAAGTATAGAGATAGAGAAACAAAAGGAGGGATAGAGAGAGTTAGGGAGGGAGGGAGGGGTAGGTGGTGAGAGGTGAGAAATGAAGGACATAAGGAGTGGTAAGGTGAGAGGGATAGATGTACATATAAAGAGAGAGGTTGGGAGAGATATGTATAGAGAGAGTGAGAGAGAGGGAGGAAGGTTAGGATAATTGGAGGGGTGGGTAGAGAGATTTTCTGTGTGTGAGGGAGAGAGAGAGAGAGGATACTTGAGGTATGTAGATAGAAGTAGAGAGATGAAGAAGTAAGATGGGACATGTAGGTATAGAGAGAGTGAGAGAGGGAGAAAGAGGAAATGAGGGACATAGGGAGTGGTAGTTAGAGAGAGATAAGGTGAACAAACTAGAGAGAGGTAGGTAGAGAGAGGGATCTAGGTAGGGTGGGAGAGGTAGAGAGAGGTGGTGTGTGTGAGAAAGAGTGAGAGGGGAGGGAGAGGTATAGAGAGAGGGGTAGGTAGAGTGAGGCAGATGTGGGGTGGGAGGGAGAGAGAGGGAAGGATGAATTTATGGTATCTAATACAATGAATTAAGGGGTACTAGTTAAGAGGATGGCTTAAGGGGGTATACAAGATCCTTGAATCAAATTATGTGTCATGCGAGATAATTAGTTTTATAAATAGATGGATTAAAAGGGTACATATTTTCAGATAAGGGGTATAGAATATTTGGATTTTAAACTATAAGGCTGTTTGTATGGATTTAAGTAGTCAATTTGGTTACTTTTATGTATCCCTAAAACTTAACTCCCCCATACTCTCCAATTGTATTTGTTCTATAGAATTCGTAAGTTCAAGAATCTTTGAGTTTATTTGCACAAATGCATATGCAATACAAAACCTCTTGACTTTATCCATTTCTACATTGCCATTTTTACATTGTACATACTACATATACACCTTCCTCAACTTCTCACGAGTGGGAAGAATCTCTTCATTCAATACACTATCTATCTCATTCACTTTGGAGAGAGGTAAAGAGAGAGTTAGGGATAGAGGGAGGGGTGGGTAGAGAGAGGTTGTGTGGGTGTGATGGAGAGAGAGGGGGAAGAAGAGAGATAGTGAGTGGTAAGTTGGGAGGGATAGAGGTACCTATAGAGACGGTGGGAGAGGTATGTATAGAGAGAGTAAGAGAGAGGGTGGGAGAGGTATGCATAGAGAGATTAAGAGAGATGGAAGGAGGGATAAAGGGACAAATAATGTGAGGGGTAGGTGGAGAGAGGTTGTGTGTGTGAGGGAGAGAGGGAATGAGGGAGTGAGTGATAAATGGATGGGTAGGTGGAAAGAGATAGAGGGGAAAGAAGGAAAAATAGAGGGAGGGGAAGGTTAGGAAGGATGGTGAGATATGAGAGATAGAGAGAAGTATAGAGGGATGGGGGGAGGAAGAGGTCTAGAAAGGTAGCATGGGAGGGATAAAGTGAGAGAGAGGGAATAGGGGAGACATGGAGAGGTAGGTAGAGAGAGGTATGGTTGAAGGAATAGAGGGAGAAATAGGTAGAGAGAGTTAGGGGAGATAGGGAAAGTAGGGAGGGAAGGGGAAAGATAACTAGATAGAGGGGGAAAGTTGGGATTGATTTATAGGATGGCTTAGGAGGGATAAGGATACATTTTTTTTAGGTTGGTAGGATAAGGATAATTCATCTAATTCTACATTGACATTTGCACATTGCGTATAGTGAGGGAGGGGCAGAGAGATAGAGGGAAGGAGGGAGATATAAAGTGGTAGGGTGGGAGGGATAGAGAGTGAGAGAAAGAGGGAAGGATAGAGGGAGGAAGAGAAAGAGGCAAGGATGGAGATAAAGATAGGTAGGGTAGGTGAGGAAGGTCTAGAGAGTTACAGAGAGAGGGAGGGGTAGGTAGAGAAATAGTGGAGAGAAGTTGTGTGTGTGTGAGGGAGAGAGAGGGCGAAGGAGAGAGATAGTGTCTAACTCCATTGTGGATGGTCATGCATGGTAGGATGTGTCAATAAATTTCTTAGGTTGGAATGCAAGTCATGTCTGGAAAAAACTATGGCATGTGTAGAACTATGAATAAGTATAGTGAAGTAATGTTGTATGTAGGATATGTTATCATCCGAAGTGTTTGGTTGTGCAACATAGTATACATGAAATAGATGTACAAGAATGTATTTTTCCTCGTCCATTTGGTTTCTTAGCTACAAATTAAATCCTATAGACTAGCTCCTTTATGTATTTAACATGGTCCACAATGTCTATGAAAAGTAAAAATATCATGGATCATAGTCATAAATAATGGATGTTGGTAAACCAAAATTGACCCAAATATGAGTGAAAAAAATACATAAGGCATTTATCATGGTGAGATTTTTATGCATTTGATATGATGGACATCATAGAGAACCCATCGACCATAATGAATATTTACTCATGTTGGTGATTTTTTGTAGGTATTATGTTCAAGAAATCCATGTTAATGGATTCTTATAGTTGTGTTAGAATTTCAAGAGTGGTGTAGATTCGAAGCTTCCTTTTTTTAGCGATGGATAAACTATTTGAGTGTCATAAAATATTTTACCAAGATATAGATTTGAAAGTAGTTATGACTAGATCATAATAGAGGGAGAGAGAGAGGGAGGGAGAGAGAGAGAGAGAGAGAGAGGGAAGGAGGTAGATAGGAATTGGTAGGGTGGGAGGGATAGGAGGGAGAGAAATATGGAAGGAGAGATATAGGGACATGTATAGAGAGTGGTAGTTTGGGAGGGATATAAGGAAGGGGGTGTTAGGGAGTAGTAGGGTGGGAGGGAGGGAAGGAGGGGTAGGTGAAGAGAGGTTGTAAATGTGTGTGAGGGAGGGAGGGGGGGAAGCATGGAGATAATAACTAGTAGGGTGGGAGGGATAAAGGGAGTGAGAGAAAGAGAGAAGGGGGGAGATAGGAATTGGTAAGGTGGGAGGGATAGAATGACCAAAAATAGACTTAGTAGGAGGGAGAGATGTGATGGTGTATTGTGGGAAATAGGCACCCAAAATGGATTTCATGAGAACAATATTTTATAGAAAATAATTAGTAGGGATTTCATAGTATATCCTTCATAATACATGCTTCACATTGTACATGTTGCTTCATATAAGAAATTTCTCAATGTCAACATCCAACATTTTCTCATTATGTAGAAGAATATGAAGGTGTGTGTTCCTTAATATAATAAATTTCTTCATATAATTACTAGGGATTTCATAGGGTATCCTTTATAGAAGGTACTAGAACGTATGAAATGAAAAAGGAATCTACTAAAAAAACACTTGAAAAGAATACCAAAGTGAATGAGATAAAATATGTATTGACTAAAGAGATTATTCTTACTCTTGAGAAGTTGAGGAAGGAGCATGTGCACTATGTTCAATGGGAAAATGGAAATGTAGAGCTAGAGGAAACAAGTACTATAATGTATGAAATAAAAAACGAATCTTCTCTAAAAACACTTTAAAAGAAGCAGACCAAAGTGAATTAGATAGATAATGTATTTATTGAAGAGATTTGTCTTGCTCTTGAGAAGTTACTGAAGGTTCATGCGAAGTATGTGAAATGAGAATATGGCAATGTAGAACTGGATTAGCAAGTACTAGAATGTATGAAATGAAAAAGGAATTTACTCTAAAAAAACTTGATAAGAAGCAACCGAAGTGAAGGAGATAGATGATCTATTGATTAAATATATTGTTTTTTCTCTTGAGAAGTTGATGAAGGAGCCTACGTAGTATGTGCAATTGGAAAATGACAATGCAAAAGTGGATTAAATCAAGTGTTTTGTATTATATATGAATTTGTGCATGCAAAGAAAGTGAGGGATGATGTTATAATTACAAATGAACAAATGAACTCAATTATTATTCAACTTATTAATTCCTTGGAACAAATACAATTGGAAAGATATGATAAGGAAAAGGAGAAATTATACCTAAGTGAAGAAAAAGAGAATGTGTTGGGTGGAGACATGAAATTATTATCTAAAAAGGTAGACAAGTCTTGTAAGGAACTTGTTAAGAAAACCATATGTATTCTCTAATCATAAGGAAATAACTGATAGGGGATAGTAAGTGGGAATTCACAATTGTAAAAATAACTTAAGTGCTAGTAAGTGGGAGGGATAGAGGGAGGAAGAGAAAGAGGGAAGGCCGGGGATAGAATGACTTAAAATGGACTTAGTAGGAGGGATAAATGTGATGGTGCATTCATTGTAATTAGGAAATTACTTAAGGGGATGCAAGATGATGGATTTAGGGTAGATAAGGAACTAACTTAAGGGTTCCGAAGATGATGGAATAAGGGGAGTTAAGATAATGAATTAAGGGGATGCAAGAGGATGGATTTAGGGTAGCTAACACAATGATGTAAGGGGTGCTAAGAGGATGGCTTAAGGGGGGTTAAGCGAATGAATTAAGTGAATGCAAGAGGATGAATTTAGGGCAGCGAAGACAATGAACTGAGGGGTCCTAAGTGGATGGATTAATGGTAGTTATGAGAATGACACAAGGGGATGCAAGAGGATGGATTTAGGGTAGATTATAAGACAATGACTTAAGGGGTCTTAAGAGGATGGTTTAAGGGAAGTTAATAGAATTACATAAGGGGATGGAAGAGGATGTCAAGGGTCGAAGGAGGGATAGGAAGTGGTAGGGTGGGAGGGATAGAAAGAGGGAGAGAAAGAGAGAAGGTGAGATATAAGAAGTGGTATAGTGGGAGGGATAGAAGGACCCAAAATGGACTTAGTAGGAGAGGGAGTTGTGATGGTGGATTGTATGAAATGAAAAAGGAATCTATTTTAAAAAGACATAAATAAACGTAGACCAAAATGATTTCTATATATTTGGAGAGGAGGATTGCATCCACCAAACAAAGGTTATAAAAATATTTTTCAAGAGGATTGCATCCACCAAACAAAACCTATGTAATATTTGATTATTATATATTGGTCCTTCTATCCCTCCCACCCTACCACTCCTGATATTTATTATCCATCACTCCAAAACCTCTTGAATTTATCCACTTATACATTTCCATTTTCCCATTGCACATAGTTCACATGTTCCTTCACCAAATTATGTTAGTTTAAAGAGAAATCTACATTCTATTCATAGTATTCAACCCTGGGAATTATGAACCATGCAACTCAAATACTATTGTAAAACCCTCTACAATATTTTTACCTAGGGAATACATAAAAATAATCAAATTTACCTAAGGGGTGACTAACCAATTGGGTTGTTATGTGTAGAGGGTTTTATAATAGTATGTCTAGGTTGTAGGTTTCATAACACATAGTGTTTTCCAACCTATAATTTTACAAAATAATAAGAATTTAATGAAAAACATTTTCTTATTTACATAGTAGGAATACAATGAAATTAACCTTCAAAATTTATAATAACTCTTAGTTAGAGTAAAAATTATGTTTCAATTTATTCATATGTTCAAAAAATGAATGCATAGTATAATTGTAGGTTGGAAAAAACAATGCGTTTTGAGTAGATGTTTAATGAGACCTACAACCAATACATTAAATCTATCTCATTCAATTTGGTTTGCTTATTTTCACGTTTTTTTTGAGAAGATTCATTTTTCATTTCATACATTCTAGTACTTGCTGCTAA
Source organism: Sequoiadendron giganteum (assembly GCA_007115665.2). Taxonomy (NCBI): domain Eukaryota; kingdom Viridiplantae; phylum Streptophyta; class Pinopsida; order Cupressales; family Cupressaceae; genus Sequoiadendron; species Sequoiadendron giganteum. The sequence goes on from CM021109.1 coordinate 89,762,496, forward strand.
AATTGGCATCAACAAGATCTCAAGAGGCTTTATGTTCAAAACTTTATTTATGTGCCCTTGCATAATGAGAAAATGTGGGTTGTTTGCATTGAGATATAGAAAATAAAAAAGGTTCTTGAACATGTGAGGGTTGTGTAAATGTTCCATTGATCTAGCACTTATTTCCCTCACCCACAATAATCAAGGGAGCATAATGCAAGGAACCTTGAAAATTTAGAACTCTTAGAAAACACAGTGGGTTGTGAGTGATTGCATTCTCCTTATTCTAAGATCAAAGGTGGAGAGTTCAAGGAGGAGTTTATAATTGGTGATACATAAAACTAACTAAATTGATCTAAGGGGTGACTAACTAATTGGGTTTTTATGTGAAAATGTCTTTACAATTGTATGTGGGTTGTTGGTTTCATAACACCCAATATTTTCCAACCTATAATTATTGTAATGAAACCTTTTCTTATTTTGCATTGTGGTTGTTCTAAGCTAAAGGGAGGAGACATTGGGGAGGAGTTCTAGATGATTGATATATAAAACTATTAATAAATTTGACTTGGGGATAGATTAACTAATTGAGTTGTTATGTGTAGAGGGTTTTAAACAATATTTGTCTTGCAGGTTCAATAACACCCAATGTTTTCCAACTTCGAATTTAGAAAATAGTATGTGGGTCTTTATAGGTTAGAAAACATAGTGGGTTGTGAGTGATAGCATTCTTCTTATTCTAAGATCAAAGGTGGTGGGCTCAGGGAGGAGTTACCGGTGGGGGATACATAAAACTAGCCAAAATTGATCTAAGGGGTGACTAACTAATTGGGTTTTTACGTGAAGAGGTCATTTCAATTGTATGTGGGTTATAGGTATCATAACACCTAATGTTTTTGAACTTATAATTATTGTAATGAAAACCTTTACTTATTTTGCACTGTGCTTATTCTAAGCTGAAGGGAGGAGACATGGGGGAGGTGTTCTAGGTGATTGGTAGATAAAACTAGTAAAGTTAACCTAGGTGATGAGTAACCAATTGAGTTGTTTTTGATAGAGGAAAAAATGGGTTTTACAGGGCCCCGAAACCACAAAGTTTACAAGAAAAACTAAAATAGACCATCATAGTACCCAAGGATAGAAAGGTTGCAAGATAGAGAAAAATAAAAAAGAACAACAACCACTAGCATAAACTAAGCAAAAAGACAACAAAAAACCAACAACAACAAAAACATAGCCATAATTAACCCAGAGAATTTAAAATCTTAGCAACTTCCACTTCTAGGTTGCCCATATCTTGGGCCACCTTCTTCAGGTCCTAGGTCTCTAGAGGCAGCGAATCCATTTTTTTCTTCATGTTAGCTCTAGTTCTCTTCAAAGGGCCATAATTCTCCGACTTGTTTCTATTCTTCTTAGCATCAAGATCCACAATCAGTGACCCCTGCTGGGTGTTTTCCCTTTTTTCCACCAAAGTGCTCAAGATTGTGGCATTGTTTTTGACAATTTTGTGGTTATGCTCAATGGTAGTTTTCATAGTTTCCCTGATCTTCCCTATTTATTTTTCTAGGTTCTCATTGTCCTTCTTGAAATTGTCAGTGAATTCAACCTCTCTTTGAAGGCATTCCACCATAGCCATCTTCTCTTTCATAGTCCATATGACCTCAACCAAATTCTGGGCAACCACTTTAGCTTCCAATATCTCCATTTTACTAGTTATTTCCTTGTTTTTGAGATTGAGATTCTTTATCTCATGGAAAGCCCCCTTTTTTTTTTTGAAATGGTCGACCGCTCCATTTTTGGCTAGAGTTATAATATATCCATGAAAATCCCTATCCGGCTTAAAATTAGGGCCTTCAAGATTCAGGACCCAGGGGAAATGGGTCTTTTTTCTCTATCAGTGGAATGAAAAGAGGCAAAGTAATTATCCTTATCATTGGGGTCATAATTTTCTTCATCTGGAGAGTCCCCCGAATAGGACACCGATTTTTCAATAGGGGGCTCATCCCTCTTCTCATCCTCTGCCTGAGACGTGCCGAGAGGACTATTCAAGGGGATAGATTTTTTATTTGAGGGCTTAGCAAGAGGGGCATTATTTTTCTTTCTAGGAGGGGGAGTAACCTCCTCAACACACTCTAGGTTTGAACCCTCATTTTCCTTTGATGAGCTAGAATCTATATCGTAACCCTTTGAGGTCGAGGCCATAATAGGATTAGAAACAAACGACATGGTTTTGAAGTGCTCATGAATGAGTTGTATAAGGCAAACATGCAGGACTGGATTCTTCTTAGGATTTCTACTAAACTCCTCAATACTATTATTCAAGGAACAAAGTAGGTAATAGGGGAAAGAAACCCTTACCTTATGTCTAGAATGATTGAGTAGAACATAGTGATACCTATAGACTCTGGTGAATCTACCATCTAGCATAATATACTCCATAAGAACCCTGAGTACGTCCCTCCAAATTTTCTTGATCCTCCTGGTGTCGAAGTAGCTATTGGAGACTTTGACCAACTTATTTTTTTCCTCCAATTTCAGGAAGCTAATAATAGATTTGTCCGAGAACTTCCTGTCATGATAGAGTTTCACACCTTCAGTAGAGAGATCGATAAATTCTCCAATGAGAGCCTCGTCCACTGTCACCTTCCTCCCAAAGAGAATAATCTCCCTATTATTCCAGTTTTTCAAAATAATCAGTGACCCTAGGGTTCGGACCATGAAGTTTTTCAATGAAAGGTTGAAGCCCTCCCTTCTCAATATTCTTCTAGACCTTGGAGTTATTTTTGATCTTCATGTAGCCTGTCAACTCAACTATTTTTCCCCATCCTCCCATGGTCGCAAATCCCCTATTCTGATAGCTCACACCATGAAAATATAGACTAAGGAGCCCACAGAAAAACCCAAATCACCCACAAAACGTGCAAGCCCTTCCCATCTGTCACAATTATTATGATCTTGCTAACATATCGAATGATATCTGAATACTTGGCACCTTTCTTATTAATCATATTTAAATGCGGCTTCTCTCCCATGAGTGATATCATAGTTGATTCAAGCTTTGACATCAACATCCAAATATTTTCAATTCTACCACGACACCTGTTTATTTTGCTTAATTCCCTCATTGGCAAAGTTGTTGGTAACACAATTCGCTTTACTATAGATATGGGAAATTTCAACTTTATCGAAATTAGATAAAGTGACCCTAGCTTCGTCAATCTAATATTTTATAGTCCATGATGGGGGGATATGCCTAGGAGGTAGTCAATGATATTTGTAGAGTTACCCTCAATCCTTATGTTTTTTAAAGTTAATCCTTCTTGCCAAATCAATGACCTGGTAGGCTCCTATGGCTTCAGCTAAATGATTAGTTTGTATTCCCAAGGAGACGGCTACCACCGCAATAAACATGCCTTTGTCATATCTTATCACATCACCACTCCCTGCCTTGCCCAGATTCCCTTTCGCCGCCCCATCAAAATTGGATTTTATCCACCCCCTGGGAGGGTGATACCATAAGACCCCTTTACAGTTATTTTTTGCAAGTTTTCAGGCTTTGGAAACATCTCTTTTAATCCCCCAATATTTGGCCATCTTGAGGTCATAAGTCGAGTAGACCACAGACTCCAACATCAACCCTTGAAGAGGGAGCATGTTGAATTTTTCTACAATAAGCCTATAGATTTTCTCAAACATAATTTTCTTTGTACTTTCCTTATCCCTAAATATTCTATTATTTCGGTCATTCCACAGTCCTGAAACAATATAAGGGAAAGTCAAAGACCATAACCTGCATATATAAGGATTCAAGGAGGGCACCACCCACTGAATAAATTGATCTTCAATAGTTCCAAGTGACACCCAAGAGATATTCCAAAGAGAATAGAACCTTCCCCAAATAGAATTCACAAAAGGACGGTGAAGGAATAGATGGTTAGCCATTTTTGCTTCATCCTTATAGAGGTAACAATGGTTGGGGATCTGAAAACCCCGGTTACAGAGGTTATCCACCATAAACACCTTATTTTGGAGGAGAATCCAAAAGAAAATATTGACCTTAGGGTTAGGTGGCTAAACCAAGATTTAGGCTAGAAGGGAGGAGGACCAAGAGATAAAGACAACAAAGAGAAAACCAAGGAAACTGAGTAGTTTCCTGATAGATTAGCCGTCCAAACCAAAAGATCCTCATGAGAGTTTAAGTCCACTCTAATTGTCATTAGGGAGGATTGGATCAATGCAAGGTTCATACTGATTTGGCTGAGGTTCACCCATTCCCCATTTCGTTAATAATCTTTAACAAAGATTCCATAAGTAGCCTTATAGTTATCGACCCACCATTTGAAGTCGTCATAGGAAATTAAGGGCTCCTTCATAATCCATCTGTCCTCCAAAAACCTCGCAAGATTCCCGTTTCTGATGCTCCATCCCATGCCCAAGTCAAAAACTTTCCTCCCTTTTATCATATCAGTCCATAGAGCCAATCCAATTGGAAAACAAGGAGAATCAAGCAAAGTTTTAAGAGAGCCACAATTAGCCAGATATTTTCTTTTTAAGATTTTGTTCCATTCTCCATTTGATGAGAATATTCTGCAAATCTATTTAGCAAGGAGAGCTCTATTCATTTTTTTGATCTTTTTGAGACCCATCCCACCAATTGAGTTGTTATGTTTAGAGGGTTTTAAACAATATGTGTCTTGTAGGTTCAATAATGCCCAATGTTTTCCAACCTCCCATTTTAGAAAATATTATGTGGATCTTTATATGGATTAAGGTACTCACCATGTATGTTGTGTCAAAAATTTGATCCATATGCATTATAATAGCATTTTCCTAGGAATTATGTTGAGTTATTCATAATTTTACATGTTGATGATATGTTAATTAGGACTAATGAAGTATTGATTAGATAAATCAAGGTTTAATTGGAGTAGAGGTTTGAGATGAAATATCTAGAAGCTATAAGATACATCCTTGGCATATAATTATATAGAAATATGGATAGTAAGAAGTGATGGTTAAATTAGAGAAAGTATCTTGACACTATTATATAGTGGTTCAACATGCATAATGATAATCCTATAAGTGTTCCTCTACCAATATCCACTAAATTGAGCTTACAACCATTCCCCAAATCTATGGAGGAAAGGAGGGATCTAGGGAGTGGTAGGGTGGGAGCGATAGGTATAGAGAGATTTTGGGAGGGAGGGTAGGTGGAGAGAGGTTGCATGTGTGTGAGAGATGGAGAGAGATAGGGGAAGGAGTGAGATAGGAAATGGTAGGGTGGGAGGGATAGAGGGAGGGAGATAAAGAGGAAAGGAGTAAGATAGGGAGTGGTAGGGTGGGAGGGATAGAAAGACAGAGAGAAAGAGGGAGGGATGGAGATAGGGAGTGGTAGGGTGGGAGGGATAGGTACAAAGAGAGTTAGGGATAGATGGAGGGAGGGGCAGGTGGAGAGAGGTTGTATGTGTGTGTGAGGGAGAGAGAGAGAGGGAGAGAGAGGAGGAAGGAGGGAGATAGGATATGGTAGAGTGGGAGAGAAAGAGGGAAGGAGGAAGATAGGGGGTGGTCAGGTGGGAGGGATAGAGGGAGGGAGAGAAGGAGGGATATAGGGAGTGGTAGGTTGGGAGGGACGGTAGGTGGAGAGAGGTTGTGTGTGTGAGATGGAGAGAAGGATGGAGATAAACATGAAAGGAGGGAGATAGGAGTTGTAGGGTGAAGGGATAGAGGGAGGGAGATAGGGAGTGGTGAAAATTTTGATTTTATATTTAGAAAGACCTTGATATATGGGACCACATCAAAGTAATAATCCTTTGGTCTATGATCCTTATGTAAACCATTCTTGACAAGGTAGTGAAAAAGCCTCTATTCTTGACCTCCCTCAATACTTGAATTTATACTTGATATTTAAGGGTATGTGCATACTCATGATGAGCCAAAAAGTGGTGATATGTAAGTGATATGATGAACCATGTGGCTGACGAAATTTTTTTACCCAAAATTGATGAAAAAAAAAGGATTTTTAAAGGAGGTTCTTAGCTTTCCACCAGTATAAATTATTCTTTACATTGAATTTAATAAATAATTATTATTGATTCTCTATTTGAATTACGACTAAAATCTTGATTGATAGACTGATTGAAAAACACCTATAGCTTTCAAACGGTGTCACATTTTTTGAATTTGAAACATGTGTCACTTTCTATGCTTTGCATACTATAGGAGTAAAAAGTAATCTGAATTTCATGAAGTTTTGACCAAGTGAAGGTGGTCAGACATACGAGTTTTTATATTTTTTAAAAGTTGTAATAAAAAATCCATAATTAATTATTTACTTGCAAAATAATTACAAAAAAATATGCATCACATCGGGACATGAGTTCTCTACTTATATCTAAAATCTTATAAAAAAATATTATGATTTTATTTTGGTTAGAGTGGTCTGACAAACACCTACTTCTTATTTTTTCCTTGAAATTTAAGTACTACTGCATTGAACTTTCAAATTTTCACCAAATAGATTTTTAAAAAAAAAACCTAGTAGTGTAGAAAATACATTCAATTTGCTACAAATTATATTCTTACATATTTTTGGAATAATATAGATAACTTATTCAATTTTTTACGTCAAGTTGCCTAACTTTGATTTTCTGAATTTTCATCACCACTTAAGGGCATGTTTTTTCCATGATGATCCTACACATACCCTTAACATGGAACTAGTTAAACCATATTTCCTCCATTTATTAGATTTAACAACTATCGAACATCCTAAAAAAATAAAGTGTAAAACATTCAAAAATAAAATCAAGCTTGCACATCATTGACTAATATTAGCCACAATTCCCATAAACTCATTTAGGAAATAAAGACTTGACAATATACAAATCAAAATAATTCCAATATACTCTTTAGAAAATATACGCATACTTTCCATAAATTAATTTTGATACAATGCATGCTATTCTAATTAAGAGGGAACAAATGATTTCAATATAGCCTCATACATCCAATTATAACATCTTAATTTCAAAAATCTTTGACTTCATTTGTTCAAATCCAGTTATAGCATCATCCCTCACTTTATTTTCTTGCACAAATTCATATGCATAAATTGGGTTGTTGCGTGTAGAGGGTTTTACAACAACATATGGGTTGCAGGTTTCCTAACACCCAATATTTTCAAACTTGCAATTATTGTAAAAAGATTTTGTCATTTAGAGAGTACGAATAATGAAAGACACCTTGAAAATTTTAGCACAAATATTAGTTACAATAAAATTTGCGTTTCAATTTCATCATATTATCAAAAAATAAATGCACAAATTAATCACAAGTTGGAAAACACAGTGGGTTATGAGTGATATGATTGTGCTTATTTATTTTTCGAATATATGAAGAAATTGAAACACAATTTTTTCTCTAACTAAGACTTGTTATAAATTTTGAAGGTGAATTTAATTACATTCCTACTTTACCAAAAAAAATTCATTGCATTCTTTTTATTTTTCAAAATTACAAGTTGGAAAACACGAGGTGTTATGAAACCTAAAACCCGCATGCTGTTGTAAAACCCTCTACACATAAATAGCCTAATTATTAGTTACCCCTCAACTAATTTTTTTTAGTTTTGTGTATACCCAACTTGGAAATCCTCCTCAACCTCTTCACCCTTGATCTTTGAACAATCACAACGATCTAATTGATAACCGACATTGTGTTTTCCAACCTCCAATTATACTTTGCATTTATTTTTCGATCATATGAGGAAAATAAAATATAATTTTCACTCTAACTAATAGTTGTGGTAAATTAGGAAGGTGACTTCTATTTTTTTTATGTTTTCTAAATGACAAAAGGTTTTCATTACAATCATACTAACTATGTATAATAGAAAATTGGAAAATACTTGGTGTTATAAAAACTGTAACCCACATACTATTGTAAAAACCTTTACATGTAACAACCCAATTGGGTAGTCACCCCTCAGGTCAATTTGGTTAGTTTTATGTATCCCCCACCTTAAAATCCTCTCGAGCTCTCCACCCTTGAGATTTGCACAAGAACAATGAAATGACTCACAACCCATTGTGTTTTTCTAAACTAGAATTATTTTGTGCATTTAATTTTCCATCATATGATGATATTGAAATCTAATTTATACTATAAATAGCAGTGAAGTGTTAAAATTTGAAGGATTCTTTGATTGCATTCATACTCTCTAACTAACAAAAGGTTTTCATTACAATAATACGATCTATACATACTTGGAGGTTGGAAAACATGAGGTGTTATGATTATGAGTATATGAATTATTATTAATTTTAATATTTTATTAAATACTAAACCAATGAGTTTTATGACTACTCTATGTACCTACATGAAGATACTTTCTAGCAGTAAAAGGTTCTTAAATACATAACAATATTATCGCGTTACATTTATATCAAATGTAGAGTTTATAACCTTAAAGATATTGAGACAAGATTATTATAATGCATCTAAGAATGGAGCCAAGATTATGCTAAATTCCCAATACAAAAATCTCTTATTACAAAAGCCACAATATTTCCCATGCAATGTGACTATATCAATGCAAAAAATTAAGTTTCATGAATACCGAATTGGTATATTTAGAATTTTTAATCTCACCAAACAATTTGAAGATGGATTCAAGGAAGGAAAAGTAAATTTTTCAATATCCTTCACCAATTAATATTATAGAGGTAAGAAGTGCTTCAATAAAACTTCTATGAGCCTCATCTTTGTGGAGGTGTTGAGTATCATATTAAATCTCGCATTCCTAAAAAATTACACAGCCAAAAACTAGGAAGCTTAGAATGTGCATGACTCTTGAAATTCTAAAATAACCTTAAGAATCCATTAGCATGGATTTATTGAACATAATAACTACAACAAATCACCAACATATCCTCCAACTTATTTGGTGATCTGAACATTGGCAGACATAAAATCAAATTTTTCAAAGCATTTGTGAGAAAAAAATCCAAATCACTAGCCCATAAGATATTTTGACGAGAAGATATTCCTTATCAAGATTTATTTTTCATTGAACATCAATCCAAACAATCAATATCAGTCGCATCTAAATTTCACATTAGTGTCACATCAAATCATCAAAATGATTTTGTTTCAAATCAACTTATCAACCAATCAACCCATCATCATCTCGAGATATCCTTCCCAATGATCCTGATGTTTCTTAACACTATCCTTCCATTGTTATGTATCCTCAACAATGTTATCCTCATCAATTTTGAAATCCTTGTGTTGTTTAACACTATCCTTGCATTGTTTTGTATCCTCAACAATGTTATCATCATCAATCCATTGATCCGATGAATCAACCCTAGCTTGGTTTTTGAAAAAGTCCCCAAAATCGATCGCTCATATCATCACATATCCAAAAACATCCAAATCATTCAAAATCCAAAACATGTCAGAAAATTAAAAAATTGACTCATCTAATCGAAATACGTCATCTTTGAGCTTGAATGTAGGTAAGGTTGATCTTTGATCATCCCACAAGACATTTAGGTTAGTCCTTTAGGCATTTGTTGCAATGGCAGTTCGTTTTCCCATCTATTTCACATTTAGGGTCACTCCTTAGGCGTTTGTCGCAATGAGAATCTGTTTGCCCATCTTCCTCATCAACAGTCAAGTTAATTATTGTTTGAACTATGTCATCTCTGAGCTTAAACATAGGCAAGGCCATCCTTGATCAGCCCTTGAGACACAAAATCCAAAAAAATCATAAAATCTCAAAAATCTAAAAAATTAAAAAATCTTAAAATTCCAAAAACAGCCTCAAAATATTTGAAAAACCCGAAATGGTGCATCCATCTCATCTCACTCTCACTCGCGACAATCACCATTCATAATAAATCAATCATCAACTTCATTCCTTTGGTGAGTCAGTCGAAAGCAAGTCTAGCAGGTTCAAAAGTGAACAACTAATTGTCAAAGTCTCAAGTCTAGATCAGTAAGTCAACAAGTTGATCAACTGAGAGTATCAATAACTTATCATCCAATCAATCTCATCAAAACCTTGATCACAACATGTACTAGGATGTATCCTTCCCACGATGGACAAAAGCATCAGGTATCTCATAGTAGTTTAGTCTTGGGTAGCGATATGAAGAACATTAGCTTGTTTGTTTACTTTATTTGGTCTTTTTGACTTATCTTATTTTGTGCTCATTCTAAGGATCTCTCGATCATGCCTAAACAAAATAGGTTTAGAGAGAAAGGAATGGGGCAGTGATCATTATATTTTTTCTCTGCTATGCTTGTTGGATGTTCTTGTAAAATAACTTGGTGAATACTTGCTTTGTTAGGTCCGTCCTAGCAAGGTTTCCATATGTCAAGTGTGAACAAGATAACTCCTATCTAATTTTTGAGTCAAAGTCCATCACACTACATAGAACGCCATCCTAGTTCTTTATACCTTGATGCATCGTACCTACGTGTTTTATCAAACATAAAGTATTTATCCCTTCAAAAATCCCAACTTCTGGTAAGAAAATCATCATCATCATCATAGAGTATGCTTGTTGGATCCTCCTTCCATCCATCTTATTCTTCTTATTCTTCTATCTTTACTAACATTTCTATCTAAAGTAGGTATGAGATCTCAAAATATACACGAGGCTACCCATGGCCGATGACTATCAATACATCATCAGAATTATCTTCCATCCTCTAATCAATAAAACCACTCCTCTAGCATCTTATCGCGATATTTATTGGAAAATTAGCATTTACGCCCGATCTCTTGAGGGGGCAATATATCAGCATAATCCTTCCACTGGGGTAGCAATGGGGCATCCAAAAAAATCAGATTTTTTTTTAATTTTCATCACAACAACTTATTCTTTGAACCAATGCAACAAGTACATTGCTTCAAAGATGGGAAAAATGTAGACATGGAAAATATACAATTCAATCTGACACACTTGATCCTGATTACTAACGATATTTCTTCCCGAATCACACTCTCAACTTATCATCATCTTTTGTCTCTTAAACTAGATAAATAGTTATTTATTTAATTAGGTCTTTCTCCTTTGTTGATTAAATTAATCAATTTAATTTAATTAACCTTATATCTCTATTCATTTAAATAATTCATTCTATTTAGATCAAGTCTCTAAATTCTTCTTATTAAATTGAATAAATTAAACCTTATTTAATTTAATCTAACATTGTCCACTTTAGTTAAATAGATCAAATCATTTATTTAATTAAATCTTTCTTCACAATTCTTGATTTAAATTAACTCATAATTCAAGTCAAAGTTGTCACATCTCCTAATTCCTCACTAAATTAATTAAGTTTTGATTAATTTAATCTTAATCTACATCACATCCTCTAAAGAATGCAACTTGCACAATAAATCAATTACTTTGATTTATTAAATCTCTTATTTTCCCTCACATGACATAAAAGCGGCATACTCTCTCTAATTTGAATTCAAAATTCAAGGGGATGGGTACTTACAACAAGGAATTTAATGCCTCTTACATGTCCTTAGCCTTCAGCCAAGTGACATTAACTCCACTTCCTTCTCCCTCCAATATGTCACATTCAAATTTTAAATTTGAATCTCATAGAATTTATCATGCACATTGACCAAACCGTTCTTAACCTTCAACCATTCACATCTTGACAAGTGGCACATAGCCATTGGATGTTGAATGATCCCACATTGCTCAATTTAACTCTCTCTTCCATTTTGGAAATCTATAAATGAGAGACTCTTCCTCTCATTAAATTATCCACAATTTGAGTAAACTTACTATACTCAACTTCATCCTCATCTACAATCTCATGCAAAGTTACTCTCTCCACATTGAAAGCTATTTTTTTCCATTTCTCTCCAAAGTATTCACAATTTTCATGATTTCATAGCTAGGTTATGCCGAAATCTCATCAAGGAGATTTTATCATCCACATATCATCAACATTTGAAACATAGGAGTTGGGGAAGGGCCAATTTTGACACATCAATTGACACCAATTCCCCCATCGGATCAATAGTTTTCTTTGCTTAGATAGATTTTATTTAGGTTTTGCATTGTTCTTAATTTTCCTTTCTATTTGAGCATAGTAAATGGATTTCATGGGGAATCTTTGTTTTATCTTCCATATTGATCTAATAATATGTTTATTTTTTGTATTTGTGTAGGTATAAAATTAGGGTTCACATGATTTTCTGAGAATCAAAGAATGGAATCTGAAGCCCTTAGTTTGTGCTTTCTACTCTTGTAGGTGTTCGATCCTAAAAGTGAAGATTCTGATTTGTAGGTGTCTTTTTGTGGATGGTTTTACCTAGATGACACGGAAGTGCCTTAACAGGTCATCAATCCATCCTTCAATGATTTCCAAACCTGTAAAATGCCTAAATTTGCAAACACACACAAAGAGAAATCAATATTGTTACGGCATGGGGGCTTGCCTTGGTCAAGCCCCTTTTAGATAATTAAATTGAATGAAGAGACAAGATAATAGAGCATGAAATATCAAATGATGGATTCAATTCCTTGCCATGCTGAATGATCTTGTGTTGTTCCAGCAATCAACCCTTGAATGCTTTGGAGAGATGTCGTGAAGAATTAGTACTAGAAACCCTAGCTTGCTTGAGAAGGAGTGGATGAGAGATTGAGAGGAGAGTGCTTTGAGTGATGCATAATATGATGAATTAGGGTTTTTAGGCTTATTTATATAATTTATGCCCTAATTTTCCTGAAATAACACCATACAGGTGAACCTTAGGGTTTAAGAGACAAAATCCCGAAAGAATTATGCTTTAATTTTGAATTTTATGCCACATGGGACTAGTTCGCCCAAGGTGGCGACCTAGTCCACCTAGGAAATTTTCATTGGTTATCGGGGATTAAAGTATAATTTTATTTCTTATCAGGATTATCTCATGAAAACACACTTAGATAGGACTTACAAGTGTATTAAGGGGTCATTATAACATAGTCAAGGGTTGATTAAGTGATGAAAAGCCTAGGAAAGCATGAAAATGTTTTACAACACCTTACAACACTCTGGAACAAGGCTTTTAAAAGGGTACAAAGAGGTTGAAAAAGGAAAAAAATCCATAGGCAAAGGTCCAAATGAGTGAAAAGTTTCAAAGTATACACTTTTTGGTGACACATTTAGCTGCCACTTTAGTAAGACTGTGAACTTGCTTTGAACTCACACTAAAGTAGGCCAATGGATATGGAAAAGAATGATTAAAAAGGAGAATTGGAAAGATAAAGGAGGTGGTCAAGCCCCCAAGGATTTTAGATTCTAAGTGAAAAAGACATCAATTCCAAAGAACACATTCAAGGGTGAATGAATTGCAACAAGACAAGATACATGATCATGCAATGACAAGATTTTAAATGAAGAGAAATGATGGAAAAGATGTGCTCACTCTGGGGCCATATAACATTCGGTTCTCTATAGGCATAGAATTCCTAAAGAAGGTGAGAAACATACACACAATTGGTATGTAATCACAAAGCTGGCTATGGGGAAAGTCGTACCACTTTTTGGGCTTCCCTCTTAAACCATACTAAAGTTATACCTCGTGATAACTCTTGATAAGGTGTCACAAAATAAAGTGATGTTGTTCAAACGGGATTTTATTTTTTTCATTCAATGTCTCAATCTTAAGGAACATTATGCATAATGTTTCCAAGACAAGGAAAGTGCAAATCTACTCATGTTGTATGCAAGAGAGGCAAGGGATCATCTAGTATGCAAAAGAGGAAAAATGTAGATGTCTCATCTTGAATAACAATGTGTGTAATGTTTTCAAGAGGAGGAATCGAAAGAAAAAGAAGATATCACAATGAAATGTGAGTGGTGATGTATTCCCCCACTTTAAAGTAATTACTAAACACCGTACTATGAGAAATTACTTTAAACTATAAGAGGAAAGCATCATGAGAGCTTATTCGGAAAGCCCTATGCCGAGTCATATGTTTTCGTAAAGATTCATCATGAGGAGTGTATGTAATATGTGAGTCAACTTAAGACAAATTATCCACACCCCAAGCTTGCTTTGATATGTTCATGAAAGGTTGATGACAAGTCAAAATAGAAAATCCCAAGTGACATACAAGGGAAAAGGCTTACTAACCTCTTACCCCCACTTAGTGTAGGAAAAGAGTGTGCCAAAAGGATTAACGGAATGTATGGTTGAGCGAAAAGTCAATATCCATTAGAGGAATGAGGTACCCCCAAATAAGGAAGAACACCAAAATCCTTAATATTTTGGATTTTACAACTGAAGGCCTTACACTAGTTAGTGGAGTGACCCTTAACTCGGTGGTAGGCATAAAAGGAATTCTTGTGGAAACATATCTTTCGAGTGCGAGGAGGAAGGTATATCAAGTGATCTTGAAGGAGCCTCAAGAAAATACCTTCATGATCAAGGGGAGAAGGGGATCCTTTGGTTTGCAATAAGGAAGGGTCTTTCTTATTATAGGATTTCATACATATGCAAGGCAATAAATATTGCGAGATTTTGTATACTCATTTAGAGGAGTGTGTAAAATCTGAATCATGAGTGGGTTGCGAGATGACATTGGCTTTAAGAAAAGAGTTCTTTTTTGGTTTCAAAGGATCACTTTCTAATGTTGGGGTAGAAGGGTGATTTGGGATGGTGTTGATGTTGGAGGAAGGTTTGATTATTTCGATGAAAGGAAAAAATACAAGACCATGATTGGATGTTGCGTGGTAGGCTCGATAGGGTTGTAGATACCTTTTTCGTTAGCACCACATCCTTTTTCACTATAGCCAATTTTCTTCATGAGCCCATAACCTTTTCCATAGAGCTTTTACGACACTTTTTTTATTGGGTGAGGGTTCATTATTTCCTATATTGGTTAAGGTTGTCGATGTGGATGCTTGTGAAGGATCGGTCGAGTCTTGTGTTAACAAGATTGCATTTCCCTTATTAGAGTCATTGTTTATGGTCTTGGATCCTCCTAGTAAAGGAGGTGTGAAGTCTAAGGAACCCCAATCATCATCAAAGGAATTTTGTTGTATAGGTTGCACTTGCTTGGTTGGTGTAGAAGTGGTGAAGGACTTGGATTTGGCTTGCTCAAGTTATAAGAAACTATAAGGCTCAGGACCAACATCTAGTGTGTACACTTTGTTGTTGTAGATATACTTCATCTTTCGATGAATATTTGAAGGCACACCATTCATTGCATGAATCCATGGCCTACCTAAGATGAGATTAGATGAAACATCATTAGGCATAACATGGATCAATGTGTCGAATGTGGCCACTCCAACAATGAGAGGAAAGTGATCACATGAAGTGATGTTTGTCCTACACTGTCAAATCCATTGATAGACAAGGAGCAAGGTTTGATGGTTGATTTATTGATATGGATCCTATCTAAGAGATGGACACTAGACACGTTAACAACAAAGCCATTATCAAAAAGGGTTTGCTTGATCCCTATGGATTTGTATTGAGATATGATCATGAAGGCTTCAATGTGGTTTTTCACATTCAAAGGAAGGAGCTCACTTTGGTGGAAAACAATATCATAATTCAAGCCTTGAATCGTAGTTGATATGTCATTTCCTTGCATATTAGAAGGGACAAGAATTTCTTGTAAGGAATCCTGCATCATTTTGTGATAATGAGAGGAGGCTTGAATGAGATTCCATAAAGATATTTTTTGGGGAGTATTCTTTAGTTGGTCAACATGGTCATACTCCCTAATGAGTGAATTTCGTTGAGGGGCAGCAGGTAAGATAGGAAGGGATGAAGGTAACGAAGTGGAAGTTGATGGTTGGGTTCAGGGATTGTTTCTAGTGTAATGTGTATGAGCAATGGTATCTTGACTCGGTTTCTGCAACACATTAGGATTAGGTGGGGAGAGAGTGAATTTAGGTTCAAAAGGTGGAGAAAGGATTATTTGAGGCTAAATAATATTAACATCCCCTTGGTAAGGAGAGTGAATGTTATCCTCGGTTTTCCTCTTGATGTCCTTCTGAGGAGGAGATATTTTAAGAGAACTACAAGCCTCATGTTCTTGACATTTGAGGATTGGTTCTTCTAAAATGACTTCAACACTAGTAGGGGAATGATCAATGATGGGATAGGAAAGAGTGGGTTGGTTAAGAGGGGAGTCTATTTGATTGTCTGGGGTCTTAGTCCCTTGTTCCCTACTATCTACCCTAGTAGGAGATCTTAGAAGAGGTTCATCACTAGCTTCATCACAAGAATGGGAGTCATTAAGAGAAGGACCACTATGATTGTCAAATAGATTATCCCGAATGGTGGGAGCATTAGGGAAGGGAGGGTCAAGAGTCTCATGACTATTAGGAGAAGGATTTTCTAACACCAACATGTCCTCTTTGCATCGAGGAGGGATATTAGAAGAAGGTCAAGGTTGGTGGTTATGGTTAGGGAACTAGGGAAGGTGATGTCAAGAATTTTTTTTTGTTAGGTGTTTGGAAAAGGGGAATGAGGAGAGGGACAATCAAGACCCTCAAGGCTTGTATCTTCTATCACCAAAATACCTTCATCACTAATAGGAGAGGTATATGGAGAAGAACAAGTATCATTGTTATGATTTTCGACACTAACATCATCATCAAGGGGCAATGTAGTGTTAAGAATAGTGTCAATGGTTTGGTTATTAACATGTTCTTTAATGAATTCATTATTATAATCTACATTGACCTCATAAGAAGGAATTTTGAACTTATGCAATCAATTGGAAACTATATCAAAACCACATCTTTTAAAAGAAAACATTGTATGAAGATAAATGAAAGAGAATGTAATGCAATGATTTAAACTAAAGTGTTGAGGGAGGTTGTGTGTGTGAGAGAGAGGGAGAGAGATAGGGGGAAGGAGGGAGATAGGAAGTGGTAGGGTGGGAGGGATAGAGGTAGGGAGAGAAGGAAGGAAGGAGGAAGATAGGGAGTGGTAGGGTGGGAGGGATAGGTATAGAGAGAGTTAGGGACAAATGGATGGAGGGATAGGTGGAGAAAGGTTGTATGTCTGTGTGAGGGTGAGAGAGAGAGAGAGAGAGATGGGGAAGGAGGGAGATATGATGTGGTACGATGGGAAGGAGGGAGATAGGGAGTGATCAGGTGGGAGGGATAGAGGGAGGGAGAGGAGGAATATGGGGAGTGGTAGGTTGGGAGGGAGGGTAGGTTGAGAGAGGTTATGTTTGTGAGAGGTAGATAAGGAGGGGAATAAAGAGGAAATGAGGGAGATAGGAGTGGTAGGGTGTAGGGATAGAGGGAGGGAGATAGGCAGTGGTGAAAAAATTGGTTTTAAATTCAGAAGGACCTTGATATAACGGACAACATAAAATTACTAAGCCTTTGTGCTATGATCCTTATGTAAACCATTCTCCACAAGGTAGTGAAAATACCTCTATTCTTAACCTCCCTCAATACTTGAATTTATACTTGATATTTAACATGAAACTCCTTAAACTTGAACCACCAAAAACATGATTTTCTAAAAGGTAAAGAGGATTCCCTAGTGAGCTTCTAGGGTTTTTCACCTAGAAGCTAACTTTGGAAGAATGGGCTCTCTTTCACCTAATGATATGATTTTGGGTATGTTCATTGAAAGGGGGATTGGGGGTTGTGAGGTGTGTGAAATTTATCTAAGTGAACTAATCTAAGTGTTGGAAATAGATAAAAGAAACTAAATGCTAATGAAAAACCTAAGAATGCAACTATGTTGGAACACACATTGAGATATGGAAGTATGTACAAGATAACCTAAGAAATATACATTAAACTAAAACAAAAGGATGGAGATGAAAGGGGTCTGCACCTAGAAACTTGTAGCGGCTGGAAATTCTACTGAATTCGATACAAAATAAGAAAGGGACACACGTGCCAAGTTGGGAAACCTAGTCCTTTTTTGGGAAAATTCTAGAAAACTGTTCTAAAGTCCGTTTCAGCCAAAACGGTATCCATATATACCAAAATCTCTGATAAAAAACTTCAGTGGGACTAGGTCACCATTGTTGGCGACTTAGTCCTCTTTTGAATTGTAGACATGGAGAATATACAATTCGATTTGACATACTTGATCCTAATTACTAACGATATTTCCTCCCAAATCACACTCTCAACCTATGATCATCTTCTATCTCTTAAATTAGATAAATCATTAGTTATTTAATTAGGTCTTTCTCCTCTACTGATTAAATTAATCAATTTAATTTAATTAACCTTAGATCTCTGTTCATTTATATAATTCATTTTATTTAAATGAAGTCTCTAAATTCTTCTTATTAAATTGAATAAACTAAACCTTATTTAATTTCACTAACATTGTCCCCTTTAGTTTAATAAATCAAATCATTTATTTAATTAAATCTTTCTTCACAATTCTTGATTTAAATTAACTCATAAATTCAAGTTAAAGTTGTCACATCTCCTAATTCCTCTTTAAATTAACTAAGTTTTGATTAATTTAATCTTAATCTATGTCAAATCCTCTAGATAATGCAACTTGCACAATAAATCAATTACATTGACTTATTAAATCTCCTATTTTCCCTCACATGACATAAAAGGGGAGTATTCCCTCTAATTTGAATTCATAATTCAAGGGGATGGGTACTTCCAACAAGGCATTTAATGCCTCTTACATGTCTTTGGCTTTGATCCAAGTGACATTAACTCCACTTCCTTCTCCCTCCAACATGTCACATTCAAAATTCAAATTTGAATCTCATAGCATTTATTATGCACATTGACCAAAATGTGCTCAACCTTCAACCATTCACATATTGAAAAGTGGCACATAGCCATTGGATGTTGACTAATCCCAGATTGCTCAATTTAACTCTCTCTTCCATTTTGGAAATCTATAAATGAGAGACTCTTCCTCTCATTCTATCATCCATAATTTTAGTAAACTTACTATACTCAACTTCAACCTCATCTACAATCTCATGCAAAGTTACTCTCTCCACATTGAGAGATAATTTTGTCCCTTTCTCTCCAAATTATTCACAATTTTCATGATTTCATAGCTAGGTTATGCCAAAATCTCATCAAGAAGATTTGATCATCCATATATCATCAACATTTGCAACAAAGAAGTTTAAAAAAGGCCAATTTCAACACATCAATTGACACCAATTCCCCCATGGGATCAAGAGTTTTCTTTTCTTAGATAGATTTTATTTAGTTTTTGGATTGTTCTTCATTTTCCTTTCTATTTGAGCATAGTAAATGGATTTCATGGGGAATATTTATTTTAGCTTGCATATTGATCTAATAATGTGTTTTTCTATTGTGTTTGTGCAAGTATAAAACTAGGGTTCACATGAATTTATGAGAATCAAAGAGTGGAATCTGAAGCGCTTAGTTTATGCTTTCTTTTCCTCTAGGTGTTCGGTCCCAAAAGGGAAGATTCTCATTTGTAGGTGTCTTTTTGTGGATTTTTTTCCCTAGTTGACAAGGAGGTGCCTTAACGAGTCATCAATGCATCCTTGAATGATTTCCAAACTTGCAAAATGCCTAAATTTGCAAACACACACAAAGAGAAATAAATATTATTAAGGCATGGGGGCTTGCCTTGGTCAAGCCCCTTTTAGATAATTAAATAAAATGAAGAGACAAGATAATACAACATTAAATATCAAATGATGGATTCAATTCATTTCCATTATGAATGCTCTTGTGTTGTTACAACAATCAACCATTGAATGCTTTGGAGAGATGTCTTGAAGACTTAGTATCAGAAACCCTAGCTTGCTTGAGAAGGAGTGGATCAAAGATTGAGAGGAGAGTGACTTGAGTGATGCATAATATGATGAATTAGGGTTTTTAGTCTTATTTATACAAGTTATGCCCTAATTTTCTTGAAATAACACCATACAGGCCAACCTTAGGGTTTAAGAGAGAAAATCTCGAAAGAACTATGTTTTAATTTTTAATTTTATGCCACATGGGACTAGGCCACCCAAGGTGGCGACCTAGTCTACCTAGGAAATTTTCATTGGTTGTCAAGATAACATAATAAAGGCTGATTAAGTAATGACAAGCCTAGGAAAGCATGAAAATGTTTTACAACACCTTACAACACTCTAGAACGAGGCTTGGAAAAGGGTACAAAGAGGTTGAAAAAGGACCAAAAATCCATAGGCAAAGGTCCAAATGAGTGAAAAGTGTCAAAGTATACACTTTTTGGTGACACATTTAGCCCCCAATTTAGTGAGAGTGTGAACTTGCTTCAAACTCACACTAAAGTAGCCCAATGCAGATGGCAAAGAATGACAAAGTAGAAGAATGGGAAAGATGAAGGAGGTGGTTAGGCCCCCATGTATTTTAGATTCTAAGTAAAAAAGACATCAATTCCAAATAACACATTCAAGGGTGAATGAATTGCAACAAGATGAGATACATGATCATGCAATGAAAAGATTTAAAATGAAGAGAAATGGTTGAAAAGATGTGCTCACTCTAGGGCCACAAAAAAGTCAGTTGTCTGCAGGGTGAGAATTACCAAAGAAGGTGAGAAACATACACACGGTTCGTATGTACTCACAAAGCTGGCTATGGGGAAAGTCATGTCACTTTTTGGGCTTCTCGCTTCAACCATACTAAAGTTATACCTCATGATAACTTTTGATAAGTGACACAAAAGAAACTGATATTGTTCAAAGGGATTTTTATTATTTTTAGGTGATGTCTCAATCTTAAGGAATAGTATGCGTAATGTTTCTAAGAGAGTGAAAGTGAAAATGTACTCATGTTGTATGCAAGATAGGCAAAGGATCATCTTGTATGCAAAAGAGGAAAAATGCAGATGTCTCATCCTGAACAACATTGTAGTATGCCCCAACTTTAAAGGAATTACTAAACACTGTACTGTGAGCAATTGCTTTAAAGTAGAAGAGGAAAGGGACATGAGAGCTTATTCAGAAAGCCCTATGCCAAGTCATATGTTTTTGAAAAGCTACATCATGAGGAGTGTATGTCATATGAGAGTCAACTTAAGACAAGTCATCCACACCCCAAGCTTTCTCTGATATGTTCATCAAAGTTTGATGACAAGTCAAAATAGACAATGACAAGTGGCATACAAGGGAAAAGGCTAACTAACCTCTTGCCCCCACTTAGTGCAGGAAAAGAGTGAGCCAAAAGGATTAAGGTAATGTATGGTTGAGTGAAAAGTTAGTATCCATTAGAGGAATGAGGTACCCCCAAATAAGGAAGAACACCAAAATCCTTAAGATGCTGGATTTTACAACTCAAGGCCTTACACTGATTAGTGGAATGACTATTAACTTAGTGGTAGGCACAAAAGGAATTATTGTGGAAACATTTATTTCGAGCGTGAGGAGGAAGGGATATCAAGTGATCTTGGAGGAGTCTCAACAAGATACCTTCATGATCAAGGGGAGAAGGGGATCCTTTGGTTTTCAATAAGGAAGGGTCTTTCTTAGTATAGGATGTCATACTTATGCAAGGTGCTAAAGATTATGAGATTTTTCATACTCCTTTAGAGGAGTGTGTAAAATTTGAATCATGAGTGGGTTGAGAGATGACATTGGCTTTAAGAAAAGATTTTTTTTTTGGTTTCAAAGGATCACTTTCTAAGGTTGGGGTAGAAGGGTGATCTGGAATGGTGTTGATGTTGGAGGAAGGTTTGATTATTTCGATGAAAGGAAAATTTACAAGACCATGACTAGATGTTTGTGTGGTAGGCTCGATAGGGTTGTAGATATCTTTTTCGTTAGCACCACATAATTTTCCACTATAGCCAAGTTGCTTCATGAGCTCATAACCTTTTTTGTAGATATTTTACAGCACTTCTAGATTGGGTGAGGGTTCATTGTGGGCTTCATTGGTTAAGGTAGTTGAGGTGGATGCTTGTGAAGGATCAGTTGATTCTTGTGTTAACAAGATTGCATTTCCCTTGTTAGATTCATTGTTTATGGTCTTGGATCCTCCTAGTAAAGGAGGTGTCAATTCTAAGGAACCCCAATCATTGTCAAAGGACTTTGCTTGTATGGATTGCACTTTCTTGGTTGGTGTAAAAGTGGTGAACGATTTGGATTTGGCTTGCTCAAGTTGTAAGACACTATAAGGCTCAGGACCAACATCTAGTGTGTACACTTTGTTGTTGTAGATATACTTTATCTTTCGATGAAGATTGGAAGTCACGCCATTCATTGCATGAATCCATGTCCTACCTAATATGAGATTAGATGAAACATCATTAGGCATAACATGGATCAAAGTGTCTGATGTGGCCACTCCAATGGTGAGAGGCAAAGTAATCACACCAAGTGATGTTTTTCCTACACTGTCAAATCCATTGATAGACAAGGAGCAAGGTTTGATGGTTGATTTATCGATATGAATACTATCTAAGAGATGGACACTACACACATTAAAAACAGAGCCATTATCAATAAGGGTTTTCTTGATCCCTATGCATTTGTATTGAGATATGATCATGAAGGCTTCAGCGTGGTTTTTCACATTGAAAGGAGGTATCTCACTTTGGTGGAAAACAATATCAACATTCAAGCCTTGAATCATATTTGATATGTCATTTTCTTGCATATTAGAACGGACAAGAATTTCTTGTAAGGAATCCTGCATCATGTTCTGATAATGAGGGGAGGCTTGAATGAGATTCCATAAAGATATTTTTGTGGGAGTATTCCTTAGTTGATCAACAAGTTCATACTCCCTAATGAATTAATTTAGGTGAGGGGAAGCACGTAAGATAGGAAGGGATGAAGGTAAGGAAGTGGAAGTTGATGGTTGGGATCGTGGATTGCTTTTGGTGTAATGTGTATGAGCAACGGTATCTTGACTCGGTTGTTACAACACATTTGGCTTAGGTGGGGAGAGAGTGAAGTTACATATATAAGGTGGAGAAAGTATGAGTTGAGGTTGAATAATATTAACATCCCCTTAGGAAGGAGAGTCAATGTTATGACCGGTTTGCATCTTGATGTCCTCCAAAGGAGGAGATATTTTAAGAGAACTACAAGCTTCATGTTCTTGACATTTGAGGATTGGTTCTTCTAAAATGACTTCAACACTAGTAGGGCAATAATAAATGATGGGATAGGAAAGAGTGGGATGGTTAAGAGGGGAGTATATTGGATTGTCTAGGGTCTTAGTCCCTTGTTCCCTACTATCTACGCTAGTAGGAAATCGTAGAAGAGGTTCATCACTATCTTCATCACAAGAATGCAGTCATTAAGAGAAGGACCACTATGATTTTCAAATAGATTATCCCAAATGGTAGGAGCATTAGGGAAGGGAGGGTCAAAAGGCTCATGACACTTAGGAGAAGGATATTCTAACACCAACATGTCCTCTTTGCATCGAGGAGGGATATTAGACGAAGGTCAAGGTTGATGGTGATGTCAAGAATTTTTTGTTTGTTTAGTGTTTGGAAAAGTTGAATGTGGAGAGGGACAATCAAGACCCTCAAGGCTTGTATCTTCTGTCACCAAAATACCTTCATCACTAACAAGAGAGGTATAGGGAGAAGAACAAGTATGATTGTTATAATTTTTGACACTAACATCATCATCAAGGGGCAATGCAATGTTAATAATAGTGTGAATGGTTTGGTTATTAACATGTTCTTTAATCTATTCATTATTATAATCCACATTGAACTCATAAGAAGGAATGTTGAACTTATGCAATCAATTGGAAACTAGATCAAAACCACATCTTTTAAAATAAAAAAAATTATGAAGAGAAATGAAAGAGAATGTAATGCAATGATCTAAACTAAAGTGTTGAGGTGCAATTTTTAGATGTAGAACAAGATAAATTTTTGATTACACTATGTAATAATTTGAAAAAGAAATAAAGTATATACAAAATTTAAACTAAGAAATTCATGAAATGAGCTAATTCAAGCTAGTTCTAATCAAATACATGTAACAAAAAAAAAAAATATTGATACAAGGAGTTAATGGCACAAAACAAAAGCTTAAAAATAGGGTTTTTAGCTTTGTAATAGGCAATTTCAAAAGCCTAGAGGGACTACGTGACCTAGTCCTTCTGGTAATTTTTTTGATATTTTATAGAAAATTTTGATGGATGTGGGTGGTTTCTAGGTTGTACATTGTATATCTAAGAATAAAATACAAAACTTCAGATAGTTTGAAATGATATAAATGTAAAAATGCAACCTACATGCACTTTTCACTAATACAAATTATGTTAAAACCCTAGAATGTAATTTAAACAATGCCTAATGCAATGCAATAAAATCCTAGGAGGAGGAATATGTTCAAGTTGGGAAAAGAAGGTGTAGGAAGGTTGGGTTCACCAAAATGAACCACCAAAAATATGATATGCTAAAAGGGAAAGAGGATTCCCTAATGAGCTTCTAGGTGAAATAGGGTTTTTCACCTAGAAGCTAAGTTTGGAAGAATGGGCTCTCTTTCACCTAATGATATGCTTTTGGGTATTTTCATTCAAAGGGGGGTTGACGGTTGTGAGTTGTGTGAAATTTATATAAGTGAACTAATCTAAGTGTTGGAAATAGATAAAAGAAACTAAATGCTAATGTAAACCCTAAGAATGCAACTATGCTAGAAAACACATTGAGATATGCAAGTATGTACGAGATAACCTAAGAAATATACATTAAACTTAAAAATAAGGTTGGAGATGAAAGGAGTGTGCACCTAGAAACTTTTAGGGTCTGGAAATGCTGCTGAATTTGATGCAGAACCCGAAAGGGACAATTGTGCCAAGTTGGGTGACCTAGTCCTTTTTCGAGAAAATTATGTAAAACTGCTTTGAAGTTTGTTTCAGTCAAAAGGGTAGCTAGATCTACCAAAATATCTGATAAACAACTTTAGTGGGAGTAGGTCACCATTGTTGGTGACTTAGTCCTCTTCTGAATTTTTGAGAATCAAAGAGTGGAATTTGAAGCCCTTGGTCTGTGCTTTCTGCTCCTCGAGGTGTTTGGTCCCGAAGGTGAACATTCTGATCTGTAGGTGTATTTTTGTGGACATTTTTCCCTAGTTGACAAGGAGGTTCCTTAACAAGTCTTCAATCCATCCTTAAATGATTTCCAAACCTACAAAATTCCTAAATCTGAAAACACACACAAAGAGAAAGAAATATTGTTAAGGCATGCGGGCTTGCTTTGTTCAAGCTCGTTTTAAATGATTAAATCAAATGAAGAGACAAGATAATAGAACATAAAATATGAAATGATGGATTCAATACCTTTCCATGATGAATGATCTTGTGTTGTTGTAGCAATCAACCCTTGAATGCCTTGGAGAGATGTCTTGAAGACTTAGTATCAGAAACCCTAGCTTGCTTGAGAAGGAGTGGATGAGAGATTGAGAGGAGAGTGAGCTAAGTGATGCATAATATGATGAATTAGGGTTTTTAGTTTTATTTATACAAGTTGTGCCCTAATTTTTTCGAAGTAACACCATATAGATAGACCCTCTAAGACAAACATAATCAAGCAAACTTATTCATAGTTCGATCAACCTTTGTTTAGAAATAGAGGGAGAACACATGCAATAGGTTTACTCACACTCTCAAGATTTTTTGTTCAATTTTAGATCCCAAATCAAAATGTGAAGGAAATATTTTAAACAATATAATATCACCAAAATACTTTGATTCTCAGGATCGTCATGATACGTGCGAGAAGTGCATATGCCTTTTAAATGATATTAATTTCTGAAAAAGATTGCAATGAATGAAAAAAAATTGTTCATTTTAAGTCCATAAAGCAATGATTTTGATTTGTTTTAAAGCACCCAAGCGAGACGTGAAATTTGTCTTGCTCAACTTTTAGGACCCAAATTGAAATTTAGTAGGTTCTAATGTTTAGTTTTAATCCAACTTTCAAAAAATCAACTGAGTGATTGATTTTAAACCCAAATTGAAAAGTTAGTTGGTTTAAAATAGAAAATGAAAGCAGGAATCAGATCCTTGAATTATAACAAAAAGTATTAAAAATGCTTTTCTTTTCAATTCTTCATCTTCAAGGTTTACTAAATGAGCATTTAGAAAATTGTATATATATATATATATATATTTTTTTGCATCAAAATCAACCTCTTTAGAAACTGTGTTTTACTAAACATGATCAACATCTAGAAAACATCCAAAAATTGTATTCAAGTTCTATAAATTAGTATCTGTTAATTGCATTTTCATATTCTTAAAAAAAAAAAAATAGTTTGTCAATTAGTTTCTGCTAACTTCTATTTTTAGGAATCATGTTCATTTCATTTCATTTTATTCCAAAAATAAGACTACTAAGAGCATTCAACAGGGTTTTTTTTTTTTCAATAGCTAACAATTTCAATATATAGAAATAGGACTACTAAGAGCATCCTAGCAATAAAATTTCCAATCCTTTGACAAGCTAAATGATGAAGATATAATGCTGTGATAATGGACAAAACTATCTCTCAATATGAAAAGAGTAACTTTGCATGAGGTTGTGTGTCCAAATGATGAAAGAAGGCCCTGGATTTATACGTGAGATTGAAGAGAGAAGAGGCATAGTTGAGGAATGTGGGAATGATCCTCAACCAATAGAAAAGAGCCACTTGTCACCATATGAATGGGCCATGGTTGTGCAAGTATTGGTTAATGTGCAAGATAAATGCATTTAGGTGAGTTTAAAATTTGAAAAATATCATTAAATGCATATGGTTGAGAGATTTGGGGGAAATTTTTTTGGACAAAAAAGTCAAACAAAGGGAGTTATTGTGGGCATATTCATTGGGAATATGCTTTGTGAGGAAAATAGAGCTTTTAATAAATTAAAATAAATGATTTATTGTGCAAGCGGAAAAAGCTAGAGGATGGGACATAGGTTAGGCTTAGCATTAATCAGGGATTTGATTAATTAATCTAGTAATTAGTTGATTGCGACATTTTAAATTAGATTTGTGGGTTAAAATAAATCAAAATAAGAGGAGATAATGATCATTGGCCATTTAATTAAATACATGTGATTTAATTAAATCAAGAAACTTTAGGAGATAATCAGATAAAAATGATTTATTTAATTAAATAGATAACCTTAGTGAATTAATTAAATTGATTTATTTAATTAATAGACAAAATTATGTTAATTGAAGCATGGTTAGATGCATGAGATAATTTTGCATGTCACCATTTCCAACCTGCAATTAGTGTAAAAACCTTTTGTCGTTTAGAGTATGAATAATGAAAGACACCTTGAAAAGTTTAGCACAACTATTAGTTACAATAAAAATTTCATTTCAATTTCATCATATTATCAAAAATAAATGCACAAATTAATTGCAAGTTGGAAAACACAGTGGGTTTTGAGTGATATGATTGTGCTTATTTATTTTTCGAACATATGAAGAAATTGAAACATAATTTTTACTCTATCTAAGATTTGTTATAGATTTTGAAGGTGAATTTAATTACATTCCTACTTTAACAAAAAAAATTCATTACTTTCTTACTATTTTATAAAATTACAAGTTGGAAAACATGAGGTGTTATGAAACCTGAAACCAACGTGTTGTTGTTAAACCCTCTACACGTAAATACCTTAATTATTAGTTACCCCTTAGCTTATTTCTTTAGTTTTGTGCATACCCAACTTGCAAATCCTCCTCAACCTCTCCGCCCTTGATCTTTGAATAAGCAAAATGAACTAATTGATAACTAACATTGTGTTTTCCAACCTTCAATTATACTTTGCATTTATTTTTCGATCATATGAGGAAAATGAAATATAATTTTCACTCTAACTAATAGTTGTGGTAAATTTGGAAGGTGACTTCCATTACATTTTTGTTTTCTAAATAACAAAAGGTTTTCATTACAATCATATTGCCTATGTATAATTAAAAATTGGAAAACACTTAGTGTTATAAAACCTGTAACCCACATTCTATTGTAAAAACCTCTACATGTAACAACCCAATTGGGTAGTCACCCCTCAGATCAATTTGGTTAGTTTTATGTACCCCCCACCTACAACTCCTCTCGAGCTCTCCACCCTTCAACTTTGCACAAGCACAATGAAATAACTCACAACCAATTGTGTTTTTCTAAACTACAATTACTTTTTGCATTTATTTTTCCATCATATGAGGATATTGAAATGTAATTTATACTATAAATAACAGTCAAGTGTTAAAATTTGAAGGATTCTTTCATTGCATTCAAACTCTCTAAATAACAAAAGGTTTTCATTACAATCATACTATCTATGCATAATTGGAGGTTGGAAAACACGAGGTGTTATGATTATGAGTATAGGAATTATTATAAATTGTAATAATTTATTAAATACTAAACCAATGAGTTTTATGACTACTCTATGTAGCTACATGAAGATACTTTCTAGCAAAAAAGGTTCTTAAATACATAACAATATTATCACCTTACATTTGTATAAAATGTAGAGTTTATAACCTTACAGATATTTAGATAGGATTATTATAATGCATCTAAGAATGAAGCCAACATTATGCTAAATTCCAAATATGATAATCTCTTATTACATAACCTACATTAGATGCCATGCAATCTGACTATATCAATACAAAAGAATTAAGTTTTATGAATACTTAGTTGGTATATTTAGAATTTTTAATCTCACCAAACGGTTTGAAGATGGATCCAAAGAAGGCAAAGTAAATTTTTGAATTTCCTTCACCAATTAATATTATAGAGGTAAGAAGTGCGTCAATAGGTAGTGCTTCAATAAAAATTCTATGAGCTCATATTTGTGGAGGTGTTGAGCATCATATTAAATCCTGCATTCCTAAAAAATTACAAATCCAAAAATTAGGAAGCTTAGAATCTACACCACTCTTGAAATTCTAAAACAACCATAAGAATCCATTAGCATGGATTTGTTGAACATAATGCCTACAACAAATCACCAACATAAGTAAATATTCATTATGGTCGATGGGTTCTCCATGATGGTCGTCATATCACATGAATAAAAATCTCACCATGATAAATGTCTTGCATATTTTATTCACTCATGTTTGGGTCCATTTTGGCTTACCAACTTCCATTATATATGACTATGGTCCATTTTTTGAACTTTTGGGAGATATTACAGACCATGTTAAATACATAAAGGAATTATTCTATAGGATTTCATTTGTAGATAAGCAACCAAATGGAGGAGGTCAAATACATTCTTGCACATCTACTTCATGCATACTATGTTGTGCAACCGCACACTTTGGATGATAGCATCTCCGACATACAACATTACTTCATTGTAGTGATTGATAGTTCTATGCATGACATAGTTTTTTCTAGACATGACATGGGTTCCAACCTAAGACATTTATTGACACATCCTACCATGCATGACCATCCACAACAGAGTTAGACATTCATTAACGAAAGTTTGACAAGACACTAAAGAGTGTATGTACCGATGTGTTCAATATATTCTTTCAATCTAATAATAGAAATATATAGAGTGACACAAAACTCACATATTTTATATTTGTGACAAATTTGATTTTATATTCAAAACAATCTTGATATAAGGCACCACATCAAAATATTAAGCCTTTCTGCTATGATCCTTATGTAAACCATTCTCCACAATCTAGTAAAAATGCCTTTATTCTTGACTTGCCTCAATACTTGAATTTATACTTGATATTGAACATGAGACTTCTTAAGCCATCTAAATACATTATATCACAACCTCAGGTACATAACATGCCATATGTTTTGTCTCCAAAACATGAGATGGCAAATAGTAAGACTGTTGCAAGTCATTATAAATGTGACGCCATTTCCTATCATCCACAGACGATTGCTGCAATGCTTATAGCTTGATGGTACCCAAATACCATCCTCGATCCACATTTCACTACACCCATTTGATTCCATTCCTCATCAGAATAAATCCTTATCTGCCATGAACAGCCATTACTCTTATGATCCTGTTGATTATTGTAATAGCACCTTTGATTTCGTGAGTGGCTTATTGATTCGATGCAGTATCATGCCTCCATGGTTTTCTCCATGATTCATTCCAGACATCTAAGGCGGATATTAATTCCAGCGAGCATGGAGAGCATGTACACCTTCACCTAATATATTTTTGGCAGGAAATTTTCAATTGTATATCGAATTACGTAAGCAGAGTTCAAACTTGAATGCATAATCTCTCCGAGTAATAATAGGTCTCTTAATTGCGTAGATGGTGGTTAATTTTCATTACCAGGTCTTAAGCGGTGTGGGAAAAGCTGAGAAAACTTCAACCGTTTAATTCCTGCAACCATTGTAATCTATGCAATAACATTTTATTGGAGGCGTTTGATAAGTATTGTTGCATGTCCACAAGTAGTGATATTACTACACTAACATATTTGCTTTTGTGGTTATTACACACACAGACTGCTGTATATAACATGAAGTTGAGGAGGCTAGTACAGCGTTGTCATTCAGGTATATGACATTACTGATCAATGCTCTCCCGTCCCCCTCCATCCGTTTACCTCTGCTTGCAGTACGCCGTTAGTTTCTCCCGTCTGCCGTCAGTTTCATCCGTTTCTCATTTTGGTGGGCCCCTCCAACGATGGCATGCTGCATGTATGTTTTTATGCGTTTCTGTATGTAGAGAGTTAGCCGGCTCCTCACTAAGGTGTCTTTAGTCATGCGTTTCATGATTCTAAGGGAGCTGGAAGTTACCGCATCCTTGAATTTGAATCGGCAGGCTCTCGAACTTGAGGACTTGCGCGTTCAGCACAGCCTCTCTCTCAGCACACTGATCGTGAAGCCAACATTCCATTTAAAATCGATCACTCACACCCGAAAAACAACAAGAAGTCACTAGACTGACTACCTTTCACAGTGCACACAATGAAATCTACACTACTAATAGGAGTTTGTGTTTTACCCGGTAACATATCCCATTGATACTTATAGGAGTTTCACGCATTTTGGGATGTGCTAATTTGAGATATACTTTCCTACACCGGTTATTCCATCATTTATTTCATGATTCTAAGGGAGCATCATTTTTGTTTTGACATCATGCATTCCTCATATTTAATTAAATCATATTCGTCCATCAATTAAATAAATCAAGTTTATTTGATTAATCTCCTAAGGTTATATCCTTAATTAAATAAATCAAATTATTTAATTAGTCTCCTAAAGTTCTTCCATTTAATTAAATAAATCCAAATGTTTAATTAAATCTCTAAATGTTCTTTATCTTCTCATTCAATTTAAATAAATCCAAATATTTAAGTTGAATGTCACAATCACCTAACATCGGCTTAATTAATCAAATCCATGATTAAAACTAAGCCTAATCCATGTCACATGCTCTAGATAATCCCACATCCACAACAAATCATTTATTTTGATTTATTAAATCTCTATTTTCCTCACAAAGCACATTCACAAGGAATATTCCCTCATTAACTCCATTTTTTTGACTTTTTTGTCCAAACAAATTTCCCTCCAAATCTCTCAACCATATGCATTTAATGTTATTTTTCAAATTTGAAATCTCCCCCTCTTTGGCACATTGATCAAAATGTGCACAACCTTCATCCTCTCACATCTTGACAAGTGGCATCTTGTCATTGGCTCATGTTTTGTCCCACATCCTCCATGTTTTGCATTCTTCCATCTTTCTTGGTTATAAATAGAGGCCTCCTCTATTGTATTAATCCTACACAACTTGATCCACAATCTCATGAGTTTTCATTATCATCATCTTGGCATTTTTTCTTATCAGGGGGTGGGAAAGGGCATCCTTTCCACATCATGAGGAGCACCACTCCCACTATGAGATAGGGTTTAATCATGCTTTTATGTGCTTTCACTTATCTACCTTTGTTTACTTATTTTGTTTGCATATTTTAACATGATTAAGTATTTCATGGGGATGTTCTATTTGATTTTCTTAATTTAACTAACAATGTTAATAGTTTTTTTTTTTGAGAATTTGGAGATTTTAACATCCACATAATGGTACTAGAGGGATGGGTGTAAATGTCTTGTTTTTGTTGATATACTTTCAATTCATGCGGGACTATAAAATCTTATTTCTTTTGGTTCAGTATGGATTAATGCTTTAGATAGGGCTATAAAGCCTTTTCTTCTGAAAAATATTTGTTTCTTTTGATATACCCCTTGCAGTTAGCAATTTAGAAGTGACTAGAGGTGCTACCTCATAGCCCCATATTTCTTTCAATGGATTTTCATGTTTCTTAACACGTCTTGAACTGATAAGGCATATGGTGCAATCCCAACAATAGTACCTTGATTTGAATAATGACCTTTAATATCCTTCTTTCTTATTCAACCACAAGCTGTCCATGATATATATTGCCTATACACAATACCAGTGACATTTAATACCTAAGCCCCACAACCTATTCACTTTATTGTATAAAAAGTAAACCTAGTTTAGCAGTCATTAAATTGACAATTAAGAGCTCAGTAGAATGTCAAATCTTATGTAAATGTAGAAGTTTATTAGAGCTAAGTTTATATCGATTAATGCATTCAATAGTTGCAGATTTCCCAATCGATTATTTAATAGCTTTTTTGGGGGCTAGGGGAAACAAAATCCATAGTCAATGAATGTTTTCATCAACAATTTGATTCGAAAGAAACATGTAAAGCAATCCACATTTTTTTTAACTTCTATCTATAGGTTTATTCCAAGAGAAGGCATGGGTTTACTCAAGCAGAGGTAACATTTGAAATCCAACATTGAATGTAAAGTCTTGCACATCTGATATGGAACTTGTTTCTTTGGGCTCATGCTTTCTTGCAAAGAGCAACTAGTGTGATTAGAAAAGAGGACATTTACTTAAGCAACAGTACATTTTATTTCTTGTGTGAATGCGTTGGTCATCTTAAAGTGTTCAGATTTACTACTCTTTTCCTTTTTTTTCACTTGCTTCATTTATATCTACTACCATCAATATCTGCTGCCATCGATATTGGTCGATATTCTTTGGGCTCATGATTTCTTGCAAGAAGTGGTTGGTGTGATTAGAAAGAATGAAATTTACTTGAGAAAGACCTATTTGAATGAGGGTCATGCCTGAGTCACTCACAACTTCTACATCACAACTGAAGCCAGTGTCAAAAGAACACCAAAGAAAATCATCTGTTTGCCATTCCTATTCAAAAACCATAACCGAAGAAGATAGAGAAGTGGAGGCTATGCTTGCATTTGCATTCGCATTTGTATTCATGTCTAGAAGAGAATTTTCATTGGATGAGGAAAACTGGGTTGCCATTAGTGTGCAATTAGGGCGAGTAGTGTGGAAACAACCATGGGGCTATTAGAATCGAGCAATTTAATTCTAGAAGTGCATCGATGTGGATCATTTAACAAAATGTTAATGTATACTTTTTCTGCAAGCTTTTGTTGGGACAAAATTTAGACCGGTGTTTTAAGGTTTGTGTAACTTTAAATACAAAGCTAAACTTTATTTTAGTGGGCCGTCTATATGAAATTAGTGTCTAAAAATAGGTTAGAAAATGCTCATATCTACCCAGCTTTTGACTTGTTTTGATTACTCTAACAATTAATTAGAGACTTTTGGCAAGTAGCATGAATTTATTGTGTGAATATTTTAGTGGTTGCCTCTACGTAATCCATGGTGATGCAGTCTTAGTGCATTAAAAGTACACTTGTTCATGGTTTTGTGTGCTCTTTAACATCGATTTCAAGCAATCTAAAGTCTGACATCAATAAGCATATTAATCATTTTTAAGTTATTCAATATTTCTTCATTTTTCGGACAACTCAATATCTTGTGCCGATTTTTCTTGATTGTCTCAACTGCTTAAGCATCTTAAATGAAAATTTCAGTATTTATTCTCTACTTGTGCAAGAAAATATGAACTCTAAGTAATGTAATCGACTTGGTGACAAGAGATTCTCTTAACAAAGGCTAAGGTAAATGATTGTTTTTGCCAAGCTTGATCTACTTTTGAAACCTAAAAAGTGGAGTTAAAGAGGAGCAACATTAGATGGAAATAAATCACAATCTTTGGAGTTTTCATCAAGGAAAACTGGTCATCTATCTGTTAGGAGAATCAAATAGCATATTAGAGTTGAGCAAAATTAATCCTTGAACATTGAAATCAGGATTGGGAAAAATAATTTTTTAATGCTTATTATTATAATCCAAGGCTTCAATTCCTGCTTTTGCTCTCTATTTTATTCCAAATCACTTCATCTTTTGGGCTTAAAATTAGCCCTCAATTCACACTTTATTAAAGTTGGATTAATATTAAACTTAGAAAATTACTAATTTTCAATTTGGGTTCTAAAAATTTGAGAAAACAACCCTCACATTTGGATTTTGGGGCTTTAAAAAGAACTCAAATTTTTCCTTTGGAAATTAAAATGAACATGTGCATTTGGTGTTTTGTAATATTTTTCACGAAATAATATAATCGAAAAGACATATGCACTTCTCTCGCACCTCAGGAAGATCTTTAGAATCAAAAGTCTTTTTCTGATATTAAGTTATCAAATATATTCCCTCCACATTTCAATTTGGGATTAAAAAATGAACCAGTCTTGCGAGTGTGAGTGGGGTATATTGCAAGTGTTCTCCATTTCTTTTGCAACAAAGGTTGATCAAAGTACAGGATATGCTTTCCTGCTTTTCTTTATCTTAGAAGGCATGCCTAGTGGGAAAAATTAATCACCCCAGGGAACGACCCAATTAGTAACACACTAAAGCAAAGCAACATCGAACCAGTATATAAGTGTGGATTCTCAAGGAAAGTTTGAGAATCATGAGGAGTATTCTGACAAGAAGGGCAGCAATGGTCTCTCACCACATGGATGGTCCCCCATGAATGGAATGCCTACATTAAAACCCTTGTTTAGAAAAGGCAAAAATCCTTTCTATTTGTTGGTGCAAAAGGTCATGTCCTTTGAAGCCGCCCCACATAACATGCGGTTTTGTTGTAGATATGAAAAGTATGCCATGATAGATTGATGGGTACTGATGCTTGGTTGACCTGAGAAGTGAGTGCACTATAAGGGGGAGCATGTATGGTCAAGCATCTAATCATTCACACTGAATATGCACAGCTGGATTTATCCAAGTCGGAACCCAACAAATATTGTCTCTTCATCTTAGGGTTGTGCATGTTCTTGCAATCGAAAACACATTGCTTGGGTCTTAAACATTTTAAAAAA
Organism: Sequoiadendron giganteum; assembly: GCA_007115665.2. Taxonomy (NCBI): domain Eukaryota; kingdom Viridiplantae; phylum Streptophyta; class Pinopsida; order Cupressales; family Cupressaceae; genus Sequoiadendron; species Sequoiadendron giganteum. The sequence continues at coordinate 89,797,699 of CM021109.1, forward strand.
AAACATTCACAAGATCTTCAAAATTTTAAACCCTTTGGAAGAAGCAAATACCTTTGACAAATTCAAGTGCTCTTTCTTACCCTAGGTATTTCATCATTAGAGGCTTCTAAGTATTTGGACTAAATCAAAATTTTCTCTCTCTAAAGTCAACACTAGGAAACTTTTTCCCTAATTTCCTTGATTTCCACACACTAGAATTTGTGGGATGAGAAGAAGTTAGGACATTAGACATTCAGTTTGAAACATAATCAAACAAGTCTTTGTGGTTGTAGATATACAAAATTAACATTACTAATTAAACATCACATTTAATCATTCTTTCCTCTTAATTAATTAAATCAAATTAATTAAATCAAATTAATTAATTAAACCTCCTAAAGTCTTGATTTAATTAAATATAATTAAATCACTCATATTAATTTCCTCTCATTTGATTTAAAAGAAATACAAAAATTTAAATCAAATGTCATATCACCTAAACTCCTGTTAGATTAATCAAATCCTGGTTAGTTTAATCCTAATTATGTGAATCCTCTAGATTCATCCACTTGCACAATAAATCATTTAAATTGATTTATTAAAACACCTATTTTCCCTCACAAGGGCATATTGCCAAAGAATATGCGCTCATTAACTCTCATGTTTGACTTTTTTGGACAAACACAATTCCGCCCAAAAACCCTCAACCATACTCATTTATTGCCCTTTTCAAAGTTGAATTGGCACATTGGCCAAAAATTACACAAGCTTGGGCCAATCCCATTATGATAAGTGGCTCTTTCTTATTGGATGGGATTTAGTCCCACATTGCCTAATCTTGGCTTCTCCTCTCTCAACTTCCCCTATAATTTCAATGCATTTTCTCTCATTTTGATCATCTATTATCTACAATTTGAGCACAATCATTATACGCAACTTGAGTTCATTAGCATCTCATTGTCTATCATCTAATCTGGCTTATCAAGGATTGGGAAAGGGCTCTTTCACATATTGAAAGACCACCAATCCAATATGGGATAGTTATATTTTATGTTTTACATGCTTTGTTCATCTTTGTCATTTATTTGCATTTTTGAAGCATGATGTATTATCTCATATGGATGTTGAATATTTTTTTTGTTGGAAATACTAATCATGCTACTAATGGTGTTTGTTAGGATCAACCATTTACATATTTTCATATCCACAAAATGGTGCCAGAAGGAGGGCAACTATACAATTTAAGATTTGTGTTCAATTTTTGCTTCTGATCAGCCTTTTGTTTAAGATGTCATATGGATAGTTTTGGTCTCTTTGCATGTTATGAAGATGACAATGATATTTTTATTTCGATATCAATACTATTATTATGATTGTTTAGGGTATGGTAAAATCTAATTGATGTTAACGTGGTATTTGGAGTACCAAGTAATCTATAACCTTTGCTTTGAGATTAGTTTATTTTTACTTGTTTTGTTTTTGCTTTATCTACCACACCTATATTTAGATAAAACTCTGATCTAGCAGTTTGTTTATGCCTTTGAGCTTCGTATGGTGCTTATTGATTCATTTTCTTGCCATGCATATTACATAGGTGTGGCATCAACCAGATCCTCCAATACTAGGCATCTACTCTGCACCTGTCAAAACTTAGGCATCCACAAACTCCCTTTGGTTGTCCTCTTAAAGGAAATGTTTAAAAATTTATTACGCCCACCTCATATGTCAGACAAGATCCAGTCATAATCTAAACAGGCATTGCTATACCATTATTCAGCGTACTATTTCTTACAGTTCGAAAGGTCAAAATGCTTGAAGTAGATTTCTTTGAACTTAAAAAAAAAAAACAGCTACTGCATATGTTTGCCTCTACTGAGATATAATTGATGTCTCCCTAAATGCATTTGTGGTTCCTTTATCAGCTTTTCTTGTTGAAACAAACTTAATCTAAAGAGTTTAAATCATAATCTGAACAGTCATTGCTATAGCTTTATTCAACGTACTATTTCTTAGAGTTCTGAAGGTCAGTATGTTTGAAGTAGATTTCTTTGAACTTGAAGACCATCCACAGTCTATGTTTGCCTTTGCTGAGATACAATTTATTTCTCTCTAAATGCGTTTGTGGTTCCTCTATCTGCCTTTCCTTGTGGAACAGTTGAAATGCACCCATGATCCCCAGGAGTAAATTTGATCAGAGGCATTCAAAAGAAGCATCAAAGGTGTTCAAGGGGAATCCATGGGAAACCAAAAGCCCCAGCATAGATGCATGTGCTTTGACAATAAGCTGTGAGTAAATAAGAGGCGGGTATTTGCCAAAGAAGTAGAGTGAGTCTCTGCAACTCCCAATTGCCAGGAAGCAATCTCTACAACGCTTTTTGGAGAAGAGCCAGGATAGGTTGAAGTCCAAAAATCCCTATGCAAGAGACGAAAATGCAGAGGCAAAGCCAACTCCAATTCCACATCTCATCTCTTCCTCGCCTACTCTTCAGGCTAACTAGAGATTTTTTAATGCTGAAAATAAGTCTCTGAAAATGGTGTATAGTTATGTTTTTAGTACTATTTCCTATAAATACAGGAAAGTAGATCTTTCTAACAGATAATTGTGTTCCAGCAGATATTCATAGTTCTTACTTACCTATATATGCTTCAATATTTTATTTAGCACTCTCTCTTCAAATGACCTATTACCCATCCTGGTGGTGTGATCCTTGGAGTGTGAGCTTCCACACGACCTCTTGTAAATATTGGTAGCCTCTAAATCGACTTAAGACACCTCCAACATGACCTTGGCTAGTTTTGATAGATCATAGCTCCTCATCTTTCTTCAAATGCTCACTTCTTTGAATGATTTATACTTTTACATACGCTTCATATAGTTGTCATCCTTTAACCTCCTTTTGAACATATACACATTGTAAGTTGGTTATGTTTCAAGATTTTGAAATCTGATGAAACTTCAACCTCCCTCTTCAATTCCCTGTCAGGCATTTGGCTTGAGGCATCCCATCGAATAGATAACGTGCCTGTTATAACCTTTATAGCCTGGTTACAACTTGTTAGATCTGTACAGGCCTGAGTATTTAAACTGCCCATCCCATTTCCATTAACTACAGCCTGTAGTTGGTGGCCATTTGTTTTTATATATACATTACTTTGAAATTGGTCAAAAATGAATAAATTCAAAGCTACAGGATAGGTCACAAGTAGAATGTAAAAATAATCACTCTGAAAGGATTTCTCATGGTTACATTACTTTGAAAATATACCCATTAGGAGTAAAAAACACTTTCTTCTAACTTGATTGCATCCATATTAACTTGTTGTTTGTCAATCTGTAGGAAAGTGCAATCAATTTATTCTACCATTTGTTGTCTTTCTTAACATTGATGTTGTTGTTCATGATTAATTGGCATTGATGTGTTGTGGGAATATTGAATATCGACAGGGCTGTCTTGTCTTTGAAATTATAACTTGGCAGTCAAAGTTATGAGATTTGAATATGAGGCAACTATGCCTCAGAATAATTGGAGTACTGACAATGCAGATTTATTTTAGAAGGGAACACCGATTGTCAAGACATGCGAATCATGAAGTGGGTTTAAATCTATTGTGAATGACTATGTTTACAGGTTGAAAGTGGGTTTGTAGGTTATCAAGGAGATTATGTTCAATATTGATTTGGCAGCGACTATTAAGCATAAATATTTGATTTTGAAAACTTTGCAGGATAGGTGTAAATTTTGTTTTTATACTACGTGCTTCATTGACCCCTTGAAGTAAATCTAATGGGAAAATTATTTTTTCATGTTGTAGATTGGCATCAAACGAAAATGAAGGCAAATAGAGTGGACTCAAAGATTTTCTTGAAATCAAAACTTCGAAAATAGCATTTTTTAATGCTTGTTTTAACAATCTTAGAGCTTCCATTTACTACCATTTTTTTCTATTTTAAACCAACTCACATTTCTTTTTTGGGTTTAAAATTAACCATTTGATTTAATCTTTTCAAATTATTTAAAATTGAACAAGGAAAACTTCACATCTCATTTGGTGCTTTTAAACCGAACTCATCATTGCTTTATGGACTTAAAATGAACAAGTGTTTGTCATGTTTTGCAATATTTTTCACAAATTAACATCATTTAAAATGCGTATGTGCTTCTCTCGTGGTTCATAGCTATCTTGAGAATCAAAAGCATTTTTGTGATATTAAGTTGTCAAAAAAATTGCCTCCACATTTGGATTTTTGAACTTAAAATTGAACAAAACATCTTACGAGTGTGAGTAAACTTATTGCGAGTGTTCTCCCTTTATTTCTAAATGAAGGTTGATCAAACTACGGATGAGTTTATTCGCTTTTGTCTAACTTAGAGGGCCTACCTTGTGGGAAAAATTACTCACCCAAGGAAGCGACCCAACCGGGAACATGTTAAAGCCAAGCGACTTCCAACCGGTATAAAAGTGTGGATTCTTGAGGAAAGTTCAAGAATCACGAGGATTATTCTGACAAGATGGACATAAATAGACCCTCACCGATGTTGGATAATTCCCCACGAACGGAATGCCCGAATTAAAACCCTTTGTGTAGAAAAGGCCAAATCCTTGTCTATTTTGTTGGTGCAAAAGGTCATGTCCTTTGAAGCCGCCCCACGTTATACATACGGTTTTTCTGTAGAGATAGAAAGTATGCCATGGCAGATTCATGGGTACTAATGCTGGGCTGACCCGAGAAGTGTGTGCCATGGAGGGGAGCCAGTGTGGTCAAGCATTTAGCCATTCGCACAAAATATGTGCAGCTAGATTTGTCTAAGTGGGAACCCAACAAAATATTGTCTCATCATCCAAGGGTTGTACATGTGCTTGGAATCAAAAACACTTTGCTTGGATTCAAAACATTGAAAAACAAACATTCACAGGACCTTCAAATTTCAAACCCCTTTTTAGGAAACAAATACCTTTGATGAATTTAAGCACTCTTGGTTTCCCTAGGGATCATATCCTTAAAGGTTTCTAAGTGCTTGGATTCTATCATCATTTGTTTTCAATAAGGTTAAATATAAGAGACTTTTGCCCTATTTTCCTTGATTTCCACATAATGGACTTTGTGGGATGAAAACGAAAGTGGGACATTAGACATACAGTTTGAAAGATAATCAAGACAGTGCTTTTTGTAAAAGGAATACACTAAGACAAGATAAAAGACAAATTGGATTACACATGTGTTTTCTAACATGATTTCCCGCAAGATCAAAATCCCAAAACCAAAGTTCAAGAAGCTTAGTCTGAAAGCTCATGTGGAGCGTCTTGAGAGACTTTTCAAATTCAGAGAAAGATTGGTTTACAACATTTACAAAAAATCTTTAAGAAACAATCCTGAGTTGTATGAGTTTTACTATCAACAGAATCCCAAACTTTTTGAAAGGTTTGCTTTCCTCCCATAGGAAATATAGCATGTTCTTCAACACCGAGGTCTTGTAAAAAGAAGTGTTATTCTAGGTCAAGTCCAGGATCAATTTCAATCACTTTCCTCCATCTCTCAACCATCAAAATCAGTCAAAAAAAATCACCTCACCAACAACTCTTGGAAACTTTGTAAACGTTTGTTATGCAAAACTTCTAGGTAAAATCAAATCACTTTGTTTGACTTAGCACACCTAGTCAAACCATCATCTTATACATGAGTTTTCTCTAAGATAACACAACTTCCTAGGGTTTACGAGTTCATCTTGTTTGGCTTAATACACTTAGTCAAATTATCAAATCATCACCTCGTTTGACTTAACACACTAATCAAACCATCCTCTTATGTACAAGTCCAATCTAGGATAACACAACTTCCTAGTGTTTACAAGTGCATTTATCACATTTTGTTTGACTTAACACATTTAGTCAAACTATCAATCCAATCACGATCAATCAAAGTCCTACAAATTTTAGCATTTCTTTCAAAGTTTCTTTAAGAGTTCCATTCATCCTTATCACTCATCTTTTATTTATCTCATCCTCTTCATCACTATGATCCTTCAATTATCGTAGTTCTTCGCTTCTTTGAACCTAAGGTATAGACCGATCTAAAGAATTAGAGGTTCATCTCTTACATTCTTGAAAATTGATCTTCATTTAATGGTTCAAACTCAATCTCAACACAAGAGGGACATGGAATATAAACCTAATCCATCCATCATTAGTAATCCAATTCAACCAAACTATCCAAGTCTCGCAATACCAATTGATTATCAAAACTCACATTTATGCAATTCAAACATGGCATCATTATCTCCACCAAACTTCAATGATACGAATGTGAGAATGCCCAATCCAAAGTTTGGAATACCTTTCCCAATGATAGATTTAAATCCATGTCCAAATCTGCAAATCTATCAACCAAACAGTCAATGCATGAGTTTTCCAAACAACATTATCCCACCAAATCCATACATGCCAAATACAAGTTTGTTGAACATGAACATTTCAAATCCACACTTGGTAAACTTTGGTGTAAACATGTTTGTAAATCCCATTAATGTTGTTCAAAATCCAAGCAATATGTTGATGACTCTAGATATCGATCCAAGTGAAGGTAACACAATGCAAAATAAAAGTTACCTAAATCAAGGCAATATGATTCTCTACCACAACAATATTCAAATTCAAGAAATGTCAACATCACTTGATCCTATGGTTGAAGACATTGGTAATATCTCTTCCACAATTGTTGAAAATAATGTTCAAGATCTTGAAGATCCTTCTAACCCATCCAATGATCAACTCAATATTCATCAAGAGCCACTTTTTAGTGATCTATTTCAAGATGTGTTACAATTATTTGATCCCATTGACATAATCTACGATCCATCGACCAATGATCATATCGAAAAGGTCTCTACGTCACCTTATGAGTTAGAGGACATATGTCAAAAACGTATTCCAAAGCATGATAAAAATCTATCACCAAGCTCTAGTAATGTTCCTTCCAAAGACATATTGACATTCTTTGACCTCATGGTTACACATATTGAAGGAATCCTAGCTCAAAATTTGATCCAAATCCACTCAAAGCTCAAGAGAATATTGAGCCACTTCCCAATGAAGATATCCAAGAACCCACTATAAGCAATCGATCCTTTGAAATTGACCCATGTCAATAACTTGATCCAAAGCATGTTGAAAATACTTCTAAAATCACTCAAGATCAAGAATTTGTATCTCCAAGATACTACAATGATCTAATGGGAACTCTTTTATCTATACAAGATGTTGCGAATGACGATCATATCCATATAGCACATCTTCATCCATCTACCCATGAGATGATTTCGTTGGATGGACACGTAAATGATATTCATTCAAAATAAGAGTCTCATGCTCTTACTGAGGAACAAGATTCTCCTACTCTTAACATTTGTACACATGATCAAAGTATAGAAAATTCTAGAAATATATCAGAAGAAAATCATGAAGAAGGCTTCTACCAAAGTTGCAAATCAAAAAAATCTTGTGGAGACATATCAAAAGGCTCCTGCAGAAGTCGTAAAACATCCTGTAAAATCTGTCAAGAGGAAGACTTTAATGTGGACGGTAAATCACCAACACCTCTTGAAGAAGCATTACAATTTCATATCTCACAAGATCAAGCTAAAGATATCAATCAGGCATTCACCTCACATATGGAAGATCCTATCACTTATAAACTTGGATCACTCACCTTTCTTAGGGAAAGCTACCTCATGAATAAAGAAGTTGTCGCTTTTGAAGATCCACCATAGAGCAGAGAAGGATTAACACTTTGTTTCCAAGGTAAATCATATCCTATGGCAAATAAAAATTTTCAGCAGATGAACTATCAAGGTAAAGGATTAGGCCTACATGAACATGGTATCTTAGAACTAGTGCAAATTATTGGCAATCCTAGGCATCAAGGTCTTGGTTATTCAATACTGGGGGCAACTTTGTCTCGAGCAAACGCCAACATAGGCAGCACGAATCTTCATCCACCCGTCACCCCATCCACGAATTGGGACCAACATCAAAATAAGGGATATTTGAATCAAAGCACAAAGAATGCTATCAAAGAAAAAATAGCAAAGCACAAAGGACAAATAAAATACAAGTGGATACCAAAGAATACAAAGAAATACTATCCCTATCAAACTCCATCAGTCAAAGAAACTATGGGGAAAAATCAAAAAGGGAAAAGTTTTGATCAAGTATGTCCACAATGGCAAAAGCAAGCTTCTCAAATAATGAACAAAGTTTATCGAGCTATTGGTCCGAATTCCATGAACACTTCTGTATCCACCCATTATTGCTCATCTTCCCAAGTTTGGAGAGTCAAAGGTTCCAAACTGTCAACCAATCCATATTTTATTCCTAAACACACTCCATCCACACCTCCACACATGATATCCAATTCTCACATTGACCATGTGTTGTCAATGACCCTTCATCATAAGAATTCAGAAGGCACTCTATCGCGATGTGCGCACAAAGACAAAGCTAACTCCGGTATCGGCAAAGCAGAATAGATTTCTCAAAATTTGATTTCAAGTGCACGTATCTTGGAAAAGAAACTTATTGAAGAAGGATAATGATGGCATGTTATGACAGAAGCATCAACATCAGCACCACCAGATGTTTCAGCATCAACTTAAAATCTCTGAGAAAATACAAAAAAAATAAAAAAAAATTAAAATCCAAAAAAACCAAAAAAATGATTGAAAATAGTAAAGATAAAAACCGTCCTCTAGCGAAAATCGCTTCGGTGGCACTTTGGGTAGGTACCATGATGAAAACCTGGCAAATAGGTGTCATGTGTAGAATTGAGCATCTAAGTGTGTCATTTCAATGGAAAGCATCTTATCATATGCATAATAAAGCAAACATTCCATCCATATCATCCATTCATCCATGAACCATTTTATCCAACCCATTACCATCTATCTGCCTTATCTTGATCTTGATGAAGCTTTGGGGCACACTTTATACTTGCTTATGGTAAACATCTTGACATGGGTCATTTTCATTGATCCCACCCTACCTAACACTATCTGAGCAATATCCAAATGAGCATTCCTCTATTCAAACACATTATCACCTTATCTTGTCACAAGATAATCCTTGGCATCCTTTGCATGCTTACCGTATCTATCCATACACCTATTAAAGAATCCACCCATGGCATTCCATACATTGCTAGACACTGCAGGCAGATATTGACATCTTACTTTGGGAATAAATCTAAATGTATATCCTCCATCCTATGTGGTGATCTGAGCATTGACGAACATGAAATAAACTTGGTCATGGCATTTGTGAACCAAAAATCCAAATGACTAGCTCATGGCATATTTTTGACGAGATGAGGTCCTCATCTAGATTTATCTTTCAACAAATAATTCATATCAGTCGTATCTAATGTGCACGCCAACATCACATCAAATCCTCAAAACAATTTTTTTCCAAATCAAGCTTCATCAATCTTAATCAATCGAATCCAATTAATTATCACCTTGTTTGACTTAACACACTTAGTCAAACTATCATCTTGTGCATGAGTTTACTCTAGGATAACACAACTTCCTAGAGTTTACAAGTGTATTATCATCTTATTTGACTTCACACACTTAGTCAAATTATCCAATCCATCATCAACTTGTTTAAATTACCACACTTAGTCAAGACATCCTCTTCTGTACAAGTTTACTCTAGGATAACACAACTTCCTGGATTTTACAAGTGCATTATCACTTTTGTTTGACTTAACAAACTTAGTAAACTATCAATCCATCAATTTGATCAATCAACCTTAGCTTGGTTTTCAACAAAATCCCAAAATAGAGCACTGATATCATCATATGTCCATATCCAAATCATCAAAATCGTGCGAAAATTTCAAAAAACATTTGAAAAATTAAAAAAAACAATTTTTTTTAGAAAATCCATCAAAAAAACTCAAAAACATTCAAAACATTCATCAAAAATTCAAAAAAATTCAAAAATCAATCAAAATCTCAAAAACATCTCAAAAAGTCAGAAAATAAAATAAAATTAAAATTAAATAAAAAATAGAGTCATCTTGCCGAACTACGTCATCTCTGAGCTTGAATGTAGGCAAGGTTGATCTTTGATCATCCCCTGAGAAAGTTAAGGTCAGTCCTTAGGCATCCGTCGCATTGGCAATCCGTTTGCCCATCTATTTTACATTTAGGTCAGTCCTTAGGCGTCCGTCGCATTGGCAATCCGTTTGCCCATCTATTTTATAGTTAGGTCAGTCCTTTAGGCATCCATCGCAATGGCAATCTATTTTTCCATCTTATCAGTCAAGTTAGTCCATCGTCAGTCGAACTACATGGTCTCTGCGTGTATAACGTAGGCAAGGCTAATCTACGGATCAACTCCTGAGACCCCTAGGATAGGTCTTTAAGTTAGTCCTTTCATTGAAAACCTCAAAAATACAGAAAACATTGAAAAATGTGAAAATACCAAAAACATTTGTAAAACATCTAAAAAATACCAAAACAACCTCAAAATATCTAAAAAATCCAAAATTGTGCATCCATTTCATCTCGCTTTCACCCGCGAATTTTATCACTCATAATAAAATCAATCGTCGCCTTCACCCTTTGGTGAGTCAATCAGAAGCAAGTTTAGCAGGTTCCAAAGTGAACACCTAATCGTCAAAGTCTCAAGTCTAGGTTAGTAAGCAAGCAAGTTGATCAACTCGGAGTATCAATACCTTATCATCCAATCAATCTCATCAAAAACCCTGATCGCAACATGTCCTAGGATGAAGCTTTCCTGCGATGGACATAAGCATCAAGTACCCCACAGTAGTTAGTCTTGGCTAGCGGTATGAAGAACATTAGCTTGTTTGTTTACTTAATCTTGGTTTTCTTGACTTATCTTATTTTGCACTCATTCGAAGGACCTCTCGATGTTGCCTAAACAAAATAGGTTTAGAGAGAAAGGAATGGGGTAACGATCATTATCTTTTTATCTGTCGTACTTGTTGGATATTCTTGTAAAATAACTTCGCCATCCGTACTTTGTTTTATTTGGAGGAAGGATGTTTTAGGTGTCTTGTTGACCACATAAGAAGGCTTGCCTTTTTATGTTTTGGCCCGAGATGTTTAGAATATCTGAACTTCATTCCGAATATGGTTTCATTTGTCAAGTGTGAACAAGAGTACTCCTATCTATTTGATGAGGACATTTACCTAAGAAACCGTACATTTTATTTCTTGTGTGAATGCATTGGTCATCTTAAAGTGTTCAGATTTACTACTCTTTTTCTTTTTTTTCTCTTGCTTCATTTATATCTACTACCATCGATATCGACTGCCATCGATATGGGTCAATATTCTTTGGGCTCATGCTTGCTTGCAAAAAGTGGCTGGTGTGATTAGAAAGAAGGAAATTTACTTGAGCAAGACCTATTTGAATGAGGGTCATGCCAAAGTCACTCACAACTGCTACATCACAATTGAAGCCAGTGTCAAAATAACACCGAAGAAAATCATCTGTTTTCCATTGCCATTCAGTAATCACAACCGAAGAAGACGGAGATGTGGAGGCTATGCTTGCATTTGCATTTGCATTCGCATTTGTATTCATGTCTAGAAGAGAATTTTCATTGGATCAAGAAAAGTGGGATGCCATTAGCATGCAATTAGGGCGAGTAGTGTGGAAACAACCATGGGGCTATTAGAATCGATCAATTTAATTCTAGAAGTGCATCGATGTGGATCATTTAACAAAAGGTTAATGTATGCTTTTTCTGCAAGCTTTTGTTGGAACATAATTTAGACTGGTGTTTTAATGTTTGTGTAACTTTAAATATAAATCTAACATTTATTTCAGTGGGCTGTCTATATGAAATTAGTGTCTAAAAATAGGTTAGAAAATGCTCATCTCTACTTAGCTTTTGGCTTGTTTTCATTACGGTAAAAAACTGTATCACTCTGATGATTTTATTACATTCTTGGAAATGTATTTGAAATACTTCACCTGCATAGTTTCAAGAACAATATTTGTGGGCTAGCTTCCTCTATACTGCAGTCACAATAAATGAAACGAAGACTTGTCATTAAATATCGATTTTTATTTTTATCAATATCAATGCTTCTATCATCAATATTGTTGTTCTTGACTCATTTATATTGTTATTTCAAAATTTATTATTCTATCAAATTTATTGGTGATATTACTCTAACAATTAATTAGATACTTTTGGTAAGTAGCATGATTTTATTGTGTAAACATTTTAGAGGTTGCCTCTACGTAATCCATGGTGGTGCAATCTTAGTGCATTAAAAGTAAACTTGTTTATGGTTTTGTGTGCTCTTTAACATCGATTTCAAGCAATCTAAAGTCTGGAATCAATAAGCATATTAATCAGTTTTAAGTTATTTAATATTTCTTCACTTTTTGGACAACTCAATATCTCGTACCGATTTTTCTTGATTGTCTCAACTGCTTAAGCATCTTAAATGAAAATTTCATTATTTATTCTCTACTTGTGCAAGAAAAGATAAACTCTAAGTAATGTAATTGACTTGGTGACAAGAGATTCTCTTAACAAAGGCTAAGGTAATTGATGGTTTTTGCCAAGCTTGATCTACTTTTGAAACCTAAAAAGTGGAGTTAAAGAGGAGCAACATTAGATGGAAATAAATCGCAATCTTTGGAGTTTTCATCAATAAAAACTAGTCGTCTCTCTCCCAGGAGAATCAAATAGCATATTAGAATTGAGAAAAATTAATCCTTGAACATTGAAATTAGGATTGGGAAAAATAGTTTTTTGATGCTTATTATTATAATCCAAGGCTTCAATTCCTGCTTTTGTTCTCTATTTCATTCTAAATCACTTCATCTTTTGGGCTTAAAATTAGCCCTGAATTTACGCTTTGTTAAAGTTGGATTAAAATTGAACTTAGAAAATTACTAATTTTCAATTTGGGTTCGAAAAATCTGAGAAACCACCCTCGCATTTGGATTTTGGGGCTTTAAAAAGAACTCAAATTTTTCCTTTGGAAATTAAAATGAACATGTACATTTGGTGTTTTATAATATTTTTGACGAAGTAATATCATTGAAAAGACATATGCAAGTGTTCTCTCTTACCTCAGGAAGATCTTGAGAATCAAAAGTATTTTTCTGATATTAAGTTATCAAAAATATTGCCTTCACATTTCAATTTGGGATTAAAAATTGAACCAATCTTGCGAGTGTGAGTGGGGTATATTGCGAGTGTTCTCCATTTATTTTGCAACAAAGGTTGATCAAAGTACAGGATATGCTTGCCTGCTTTTCCTTATCTTAGAGGGCATGCCTAGTGGGAAAAAGTAATCACCCTAGGGAATGACCCAATCGGTAACACACTAAAGCAAAGCGACATCGAACCGGTATATAAGTGAGGATTCTCGAGGAAAGTTTGAGAATCATGAGGATTATTCCGACAAGAAGGGCACCAATGGTCTCTCACCACATGGATGGTCCCCCACGAATGGAATGCCCGCATTAAAACCCTTGTTTAGAAAAGACCAAAATCCTTTCTATTTGTTGGTGCAAAAGGAGATGTCCTTTGAAGCCGCCCCACGTAACATGCGATTTTTTTGTACAGATGAAAAGTATCCCATGGGGGATTTATGGGTACTGATGCTTAGCTGACCTGAGAAGTGAGTGCACTGTAAGGGGGAGCATGTATGCTCAAGCATCTAATCATTCACATTGAATATGCACAGCTGGATTTATCCAAGTGGGAACCCAACAAATATTATCTCTTCATCCTAGGGTTGTGGATGCTCTTGGAATCGAAAACACACTGCTTGGGTCTTAAACATTTTAACACAAAACATTCATAAGATCTTCAAAATTTCAAACCCTTTGGAAGAAGAAAATACCTTTGACAAATTCAAGTGCTCTTTCTTACCCTATGGATTTCATCCTTAGAGGCTTCTAAGTATTTGGACTTAATCAAAATTTTCTCTCTCTAAAGTCAACACTAGGAAACTTTTTCCCTAATTTCCTTGAGTTACAGACAATGGAATTTATGGGATGAGAAGAATTTAGGACATTAGACATTCAGTTTGAAACATAATCAAGCAAGTGTTTGTGGTTGTAGACATACGAAATTAACATTACTAATTAAACATCACATTCAATCATTCTTTCCTTTTAATTAATTAAACCTCCTAAAGTCTTGATTTAATTAAATCTAATTAAATTACTCATATTCATTTCCTCTCATTTGATTTAAAAGAAATACAAAAATTTAAATCAAATGTCATATCACCTAAACTCCTGTTAGATTAATCAAATCCTGGTTAGTTTAATCATAATTACCTGAATCCTCTAGATTCATCCACTTGCAAAAAAAATCATTTAAATTGATTTATTAAAACACCGATTTTCCCTCACAAGGGCATATTCCCAAAGAATATTCCCTCATTAACTCTCATGTTTGACTTTTTTGGACAAACACAATTCCCCCCAAAAACCCTCAACCAATACTCATTTATTGCCATTTTCAAATTTGAATGGGCACATTGACCAAAACCTGCACAAGATTGGGCCAATCCCATTATGACAAGTTGCTCTTTCTTATTGGATGGTACTTAGTCCCACATTGCCTAATCTTGGTTTCTCCTCTCTCAACTTCTCCTATAAGTTCAATGCATTTTCTCTCATTTTGATCATCTAGAATCTACAATTTGAGCACAATTATTATAGGCAACTTGAGTTCATTAGCATCTCATTGTCTATCATCTAATTTGGCTTATCAAGGATTGGGAAAGGGATCTTTCACATATTCAAAGAGCACCAATCCAATATGGGATATTTATATTTCATGTTTTATATGCTTTGATCATCTTTGTCATTTATTTGCATTTTTGAAGCATGATGTATTATCTCATATGGATGTTGAATATTTGTTTTGTTTGAAATACTAATCATGCTACTAATGGTGTGTGTTAGTATAAACCATTTGCATATTTTCATATCCACAAAATGGCGCTAGAAGGAGGGCAGCTATACAATTTAAGATTTGTGTTCAGTTTTTGCTTCTGATCAGCCTTTTGTTTAAGATGTCATATGGATAGTTTTGGTCTCTTCACAAGTTATGAAGATCACAATGATTTTTTTTATGTCAATATCAATACTATTATTATAATTGTTTAGGGTATGGTAAAATCTAATTGATGTTAATGCGGTATTTGGAGTACCAAGTAATCTATAACCTTTGCTTTGAGATTAGTTTCTTTTCACTTGGTTTGTTTCTACTTTATCTACCACACTTGTATTTCCCATGCCTATATTTAGATCAAACTCTAATCTAGCAGTTTGTTGCTACCTTTGAGATCTATATGTTGCTTATTGATTCATTTTCCTGCCACGCATATTACATAGGCATGGCATCAACCAGATCCTCCAATACTAGGCATCTACTCTGCCTGTCAAAACATAGGCATCTACAAATTCCCTTTGGTTGTCCTCTTAAAGGCAATGTTCAGAAATTTATTACGCGCACCTCATATGTCATACAAGATCAAGTCATAATTTGAACAGACATAGCTATAGCATTATTCAGCTTACTATTTCTTATAGTTCTAAAGGTCATAATGCTTGAAGTAGATTTCTTTGAACTTAAAAAAAAAAAATAGCCGCTGCCTATGTTTGCCTCAACTGAGATATAGTTGATGTCTCCCTGAATGCATTTGTCGTTCCTCTATCAACTTTTCCTATTGGAACAAACTTAACCTAAATATTTTAAATCATAATCTGAACAGTCATTTCTATAGCTTTATTCAATGTACTATTTCTTAGAGTTCTGAAGGTCAATATGTTTGAAGTTGATTTATTTGAACTTGAAGACCATCCATGGTCTATGTTTACCTTTGCTAAGATATAATTTATTTCTCTCTGAATGCATTCGTGGTTCCTCTATCAGCCTTTCCTTGTGGAATAGTTGAAACACACCCATGATCCCCAGGAGTAAGTTTGATCAGAGGCATTCAAAAGAAGCATCAAAGTTGTTCAAGGAGAATCCATGGGAAACCAAAACCCCCAACACAGATGCATGTGCTTTGACAGTAAGTAGCGAGTAAATAAGGTGTGAGTCTTTCCCAAAGAAGTAGTGTGAGTCTCTGCAATTCCCGATTGCCAGGAAGCAATCTCTACAACGCTTTTTGGAGAAGAGCCAGGATAGGTGGAAGTCCAAAAATCCCTATGCAAGAGACGAAAATGCAAAGGCAAAGCCAACTCCAATTCCACATCTCATCTCTTCCTCACCTACTCTTCAGGCTAACTAGAGATTTTTTAATGCTGAAAATAAGTCTCTGAAAATGGTGTATAGTTATGTTTTTAGTACTATTTCCTATAAATACAGGAAAGTAGATCTTTCTAACAGATAATTGTGTTCCAGCAGATATTCATAGTTCTTACTTACCTATATATGCTTCAATATTTTATTTAGCACTCTCTCTTCAAAGGACCTATTACCCATCCTGGTGGTGTGAACCTTGGAGTGTGAGCTTCCACATGACCTCTTGTAAATATTGGTAGCCTCTAAAACGACTTAAGACACCTCCAGCATGACCTTGGCTAGTTTTGATAGATCGTAGCTCCTCATCTTGCTTCGAATGCTCGCTTTTTTGAATGATTGCTACTTTTACATACGCTTCATATAGTTGTCATCCTTTAACCTGCTTTTGAACATATACACATTGTAGGTTGGGTATGTTTCAAGATTTTGAAATATGATGAAACTTCAACCTCCCTCTTCAATTCCCTGTCAGGCATTTGGATTGAGGCGTCCCATCAACTAGATAACGTGCCTATTATCTAACCTTTACAACTTGGTTACAACTTGTTAGATCTGTACAGGCCTGAGTATTTAGAATGCCCATCCCATTTCCATTAACTACAACATGTAGTTGGTGGCCATTTTTTTTTATATATACATTACTTTGAAATGTGTCAAAAATGAATTAATTCAAAGCTAGAGGACAGGTCACAAGTAGAATGTAAAAACTAATCACTCTGAAAGGATTTCTCAAGGTTACATTACTTTGGAAATTTACCCATTGGGAGTTAAAAACACTTTCTTCTAACTTCATTGCATCCATATTAACTTGTTGTTTGTCAATTTGTAGGAAAGTGCAATCAATTTATTCTACCATTTGATGTCTTTCTTAACATCGATGTTGTTGTTCATGATTAATTGGCATTGATGTG
This sequence comes from Sequoiadendron giganteum, assembly GCA_007115665.2. Classification (NCBI taxonomy): domain Eukaryota; kingdom Viridiplantae; phylum Streptophyta; class Pinopsida; order Cupressales; family Cupressaceae; genus Sequoiadendron; species Sequoiadendron giganteum. Next base: position 89,814,913 of record CM021109.1, read on the forward strand.
TTGTGGGAATATTCAATATCGATAGGGTTGTCTTCTCTTTGAAATTATAACTTGGTTTTCAAAGTTATGAGATTTGAATATGAGGCAACTATGCATAGGAATAATTGGAGTACTGACAATGCAGATTTATTTTAGAAGGGAACACCAATTGTCAAGATAGGTGAATCATGAAGTGGGTTTAAATCTGTTGTGAATGACTATGTTTACAGGTTGAAAGTGGGTTTGTAGGTTATCAAGGAGTTTACATTCAATATTGATTTGGCAGTGACAATCAAGCATAAATATTTGATTTTGAAAACTTTGCAGGATAGGTGTAAATTTTGTTTTTATACTACGTGCTTCATTGACCCCTTGAAGTAAATCTAATGGGAAAATTGTTTTTTAATGTTGGAGGTTGGCATCAAATGAAAACGAAGTCAAATAGAGTGGACTCGAAGATTTTCTTGAAATCAAAACTTCGAAAATAGCATTTTTTAATGCTTGTTTTAACAATCTTAGAGCTTCCATTTACTACCATTTTTTTCTGTTTTAAACCAACTCACATTTCTTTTTTGGGTTTAAAATTAACCATTTGATTTAATCTTTTCAAATTGGTTAAAATTGGACTTAGAAACATACTAGATTTTGATTTGGACTTAAAATTGAACAAGGCAAACTTCACATCTCATTTGGTGCTTTTAAAACAAACTCATTACTGCTTTATGGACTTAAAATGAACAAGTGTTTGTCATGTTTTGCAATCTTTTTCACAAATTAACATCATTTAAAATGCGTATGCGCTTCTCTCGTGCTTCACAACGCTCTTGAGAATCAAAAGCATTTTTGTGATATTAAGTTGTTAAAAATATTGCCTCCACATTTCGATTTGGGAACTTAAAATTGAACAAAACATCTTACGAGTGTGAGTAAACTTATTGTGAGTGTTCTCCCTTTGTTTTTAAACAAAGGTTGATCAAACTACGGATGAGTTTATTCGCTTTTGTCTAACTTAGAGGGCCTTCCTGGTGGGAAAAATTACTCACCCAAGGGAGCGACCCAACCGGGAACACGCTAAAGCCAAGCGACTTCCAACCAGTATATAAGCGTGGATTCGTGAGGAAAGTTCCAGAATCACGAGGATTATTCCAATGAGATGGAAATAAATGGACTCTCGCTGACATTGGATAATCCCCCACAAATGGAATGCCCGAATTAAAACCCTTTGTTTAGAAAAGGCCAAATCCTTGTCTATTTTGTTGGTGCAAAAGGTCATGTCTTTTAAAGTCGCCCCACATTATACATGTAGTTTTTTTGTATAGATGGAAAGTATGCCATGGGAGATTCATGGGTACTGATGCTTGGTTGACTCGAGAAGTGTGTGTCATGGAGGGGAGCCAGTGTGGTTAAGCATTTAGCCATCCGCACAAAATATGCATAACTAGATTCATCCAAGTGGGAACCCAACAAAATATTATCTCATCATCCTAGTGTTGTACATGTGCTTGGAATCAAAAACACTTTGCGTGGATTCAAAACATTGAAAAACCAACACTCACATGACCTTCAAATTTCAAACCGCTTTTTAAGAAACAAATACCTTCGACGAATTTAAGCACTCTTGCTTTACCTAGGGATCATATCCTTAGAGGTTTCGAAGTGCTTGGATTCTATCATAATTTTTTTTCCATAAGGTTAAACATAAGAGAATTTTGCCCTATTTTCCTTGATTTCCACATAATGGACTTTGTGTGATGAAAACAAAAGTGGGACATTAGACATACAGTTTGAAAGATAATAAAGCAAGTTGTTTTTGTAAAAAGAATAGACTAAGACAAGATAAAAGACACATTGGATTACACATGTGTTTACTAACATGATTTCCTGTAAGATCGAAATCCCAAAACCAAAGTTCAAGAAGCTTAGTCTGAAAGCTCATGAGGAGCGTCTTGTGAGACTTTTTGAATTTAGAGAAAGATTGGTTTACAACTTTTACAAAAAAGCTTTAAGAAACAATCCTGAGTTGTATGAGTTATATTATCAACAGAATCCCAAACTTTTTGAAAGTTTTTCTTTCCTCCCATAGGAAATATAGCATGTTATTCAACACCGATGTCTTGTAAGAAGAAGTGTTATTCTAGGTCAAGTCCAGGATCAATTTCAATCTCTTTCATCCATCTCTTTACCATCAAAATCAGTCAAAAAAAATCACCTCACCAACAACTCTTGGAAACTTTGTAAACATTTGTTATGCTAAACTACTAGGCAAAATCAAATCACTTTATTTGACTTAGCACACCTAGTCAAACCATCATCTTATACACAAGTTTTCTCTAGGATAACACAACTTCCTAGGGTTTAGGAGTTCATCTTGTTTGGCTTAATACACTTACCAAAATTATCAAATCATCACCTCGTTTGAATTAACACACTTAGTCAAACCGTCCTCTTATGTACAAGTCCACTCTAGGATAACATAACTTCCTGGGGTTTACAAGTGAATTTATCACATTTTGTTTGACTTAACACATTTAGTCAAACTATCAATCCAATCACGATCAATCAAAGTCCTAAATTTTTGAGCATCTCCTTCAAAGCTTCTTTAAGAGTTCCATTCATCTATATCTCATCTTTCATTTTTCTCATCCTCATCATCACTATGATCCTTCAATTATCCTAGTTCTTTGCTTCTTTGAACCTAAGGTTTAGACCGATCTAAAGAATTAGAGGTTCATCTCTTACATTCTTGAAAATTGATTTTCATTTTATGGTTCAAACTCGATCTCAACACAAGAGGGACATGGAATCTAAACTTGATCCATCCATCATGAGTAATCCAATTCAACCAAACTATCCAAGTCTCGCAATACCAATTGATTATCGAAACTCACATTTATGCAATTCAAACATGGCATCATTATCTCCTCCAAACTTCAACGATACGAATGTGAGAATGCCCAATCTAAACTTTGGAACACCTTTTCCAATGATAGATTTAAATCCAAGTTCAATTCTAGAAATCTATCAACAAAACAATCAATGCATGAGTTTTCCAAACAACATTATCCCACCAAATCCATACATTCCAAATACAAGTTTGTTGAATATGAACATTTCAAATCCACACTTGGTAAACTTTGGTGTAGACATGTTTGCAAATCCCATTAATGTTGTTCAAAATCCAAGCAATATGTTGATGACTCTAGGTATCGATCCAAGTGAAGGTAACACCATGAAAAATAGAAGTTACCTAGATCAAGGCAATATGATTCTCAACCACAACAATGTTCTAAGTCAACCTATAATGCCAAATCAAAAAATCATACCAAATCATCCCATTTTTCCATTGATATCGCAACTGTAGGTGACAACCATTCAAGCAACCCCAACAATCAACACCAACCCACCATCACCACTAACACCCCCACCAAAACACAACATGAAAAATTCATTTTGTATCATGTTGCAAGTTGCCCGCAAAAAGGCACTCCAAGCCCAACAAGATGCACAAGTTGTGCAAGCGGCTCAAGTAGCCCGACAAGCATAGGCTCAAGCTCAGGCCCAACACCAAGCTCGAGAGGTGCAAGCACAATTTCAAACACTATTGCAAGCAATCCATCAATAATTGCATCAACAAGTAGCTCAACAACAAGCCCAACAAAATGCATTGTTGGCACAACAATGACATGACCAACAACAAGTGTTGTTGGCTTAGCAACAAACACAAGCATTAATCGCTCAACAAAGCTTGCAACAGATTCCCACCACAATTGTTGAAATCAAAAATCAAGATCAATCCATCAATGAACACATTGAAGATGTTTCCACCTCAACCAATGATCAAATCAACATACACCAAGAGCTACTTTTCAATCACGATCAAAATATACCAAAAGTACCCAACAATGATCAAATTCAAGAAATGTCAACATCACTTGATCCTATGGTTGAATACATTGGTAATCTCTCTTCCACAATTGTTGAAAACAATGGTCAAGATCTTGAAGATGCTTCTACCCCATCCAGTGATCAACTCAACATTCTTCAAGAGCCACTTTTTAGTGATCTATTTCAAGATGTGTTACAATTATTTGATCCCATTGACATAATCTACGATCCATTGACCAATGATCATATCGAAAAGGTCTCTGCATCACCTTATGAGTTAGAGGACATATCTCAAGAACGTATTCCAAAGCATGATCAAAATCTATCACCAAAGTCTAGCAATGTTCCTTCCCAAGACATATTGATATCCTTTGACCTCATGGTTATAGATATTGAAGGAATCCCTAGCTCAACATTTGATCCAAATCCACTCAAAGCTCGAGAGAATATTGAGCCACTTCCCAATGAAGATATCCAAGAACCCACTACAAGCAATCCATCCTTTGAAATTGACCCATGTCAAGAACTTGATCCAAAGCATGTTGAAAATACTTCTAAAATCACTCAAGATCGAGAATTTGTATCTCCAAGATACTACAATGATCTAATGGGCACTCTTTTATCTATACAAGATGTCACAAATGATGATCATATCCATATAGCACATATTCCTCCATCTACCCATGAGATACTTTCGTTGGATGGACATGTAAATGATCTTCAATCAAAACAAGAGTCTCATACTCTTACTGAGGAACAAGAGTCTCCTACTATTAACATTTGTACACATGATCAAAGTATAGAAAATTTTAGAAACATATCAAAAGCAAATCATGAAGAAGGCTTCTACCAAAGTTGCAAATCAGAAACAACTTCTGGAGACATATCAGAAGGCTCCTACAGAAGTCGTAAAACATCCTATAAAATGAGTCAAGAGGAAGACTTGTATGTGGACAATAAATCACCAACACCTCTTCAAGAAGCAAACAGTTTGATATCTCACAAGATCAAGCTAAAGATATCAATCAGGCATTCACCTCACATATGGAAGACCCTATCACTTATAAACTTGGATCACTCAACTTTCTTAGGGAAAGCTACCTCATCAATAAAGAAGTTGTCACTTTTGAATATCCACCACAGAGCAGAGAAGGATTAGCACCTTGTTTCCAAGGTAAATCATATCCTATGGCAAATTAAAATTTTCAGCAGATGAATTATCAAGGCAGAGGATTAGGCCTACATGAACAAGGTATCTTAGAACTAGTGAAGATTATTTGTAATCCTAGCCATGAAGGTCTTGGTTATTCAATACTGGGGGAAACTTCGTCTCGAGCAAACACCAACATAGAGAGCATGAAAGATCCTTATGATGAAACCAATGTCAATACTATAACCCACCACGCCATGAATCTTCATCCACCCTTCACCCCATCCATGAATTGGGACCAACATCAAAATAAGGGATATTTGAATCAAAGCATGAAGAATGCTATCAAAGAAAAAATAGAAAAGCACAAAGGATAAATCAAATACAAGTGGATACCAAAGAATACAAAGAAATACTATCCCTATCAAACTCCATCAATCAAAGAAACTCTAGGGAAACATCAAAAAGGGGAAAGTATCCATCAAGTATGTCCACAAGGGTGAAAGAAAGCTTCTGAAGCGACAAACAAAGTTTATCGAGCTATTGGTCCTAATTCCATGCACACTTATGTATCCACCCATTATTGCTCATCTTCCCAAGTTTGGAGAGTCAAAGGTTCCAAATTGTCAACCAATCCATATTTTATTCCTAAACACACTCCATCCACCCCTCCACATATGATATCCAATTCTCACATTCACCATGTGTTGGAAATGACCCTTCATCATAAGGATTCAGAAGGCACTCTATCGTGATGTGTGCACAAAGACAAAGTTAACTCCGGTATTGGCAAAGCAAAACAAATTTCTCAAAATTTTGCTTTCAAGAGCACATATCTTGGCAAAGAAACTTATTCAAGTAGGATACCGATGGAATCTTATGATAGAAGCATCAACATCAGCACCACCAAGTGGTTTAGCATTAGCTTAAAATCTCTCAGAAAATACCAAAAAAATCGGAAAAAGGATTGAAAATAGTAAAGATAAAAATCGTCCTCTAGCAAAAACTGCTTCGGTGGCGCTTTGGGTAGGTACCATGATGAAAACTTGGCAAATAAGCATCATGTGTAGAATTGAGCATCTACGTGCGTCATTTCAATGGAAAGCATCTTATCATATGCATAATAAAGCCAAAATTCCACCCATATCATCCATTCATCCATGAACCATTTTATCCAACCCATTACAATCTATCTACCTTATCTTGATCTTGATGAAGGTTTGGGGCACACTTTATACTTGCTTATGGCAAACATCTTGACATGGGTCATTTTCATTGATCCCACCCTACCCAATGCTATCTGAGAAATATCCAAATGAGCATTCCTCTATTCAAACACCTTATCTTGTCACAAGATAATCCTTGGCATCCTTTGCATGCTTATCGTATCTATCCATACACCTATTCAAGAATCTACCCATGGCATTCCATACATTGCTAGACACTGCGAGCGGATATTTACATCTCACTTTGGGAAGAAATCTTAATGTATATCCTCTAGCCTATGTGGTGATCCGAGAATTGGCGAACATGAAATAAAATTGGTCAAGGCATTTGTGAACCAAAAATCCAAATCACTTAACACACTTAGTCAAACCATCCTCTTCTGTACAAGTTTACTCTAGGATAACACAACTTCCTGGATTTTACAAGTGCATTATCACTTTTGTTTGACTTAACACACTGAGTCAAACTATCAATCCATGAATCTGATCAATCAACCTTAGCCTGGTTTTCAACAAAATCCCAAAACAGAGCACTGATATCATCACATGTCCATATCCAAATCATCAAAATCTTGCAAAAATTTCATAAAACATTTGAAAAATCAAAAAATCCAAAAAGATTCAGAAAATCCTTCAAAAAAACTCAAAAACATTCAAAAATCAATCAAAAATCAAAAATCAAAAACAAATTTATCTTGGCGAACTACGTCATCTCTGAGCTTGAACGTAGGAAAAGTTGATCTTTGATCATCCCCCAAGACAATTAGGGTCAGTCCTTAGGCGTACGTCACATTGGCAATCCGTTTGCCCATCTATTTTACATTTAGGTTAGTCCTTAGGCATCCGTCGCATTGGCAATCCATTTGCCCATCTATTTTATAGTTAGGTCAGTCCTTTAGGCATCCATCGCAATGGCAATGCATTTATCCATCTTATGATCAAGTCAATTTGTCATCAGTTGAACTACGTGGTTTGTGCGTGTATAACATAGGCAAGGCTTATCGACCAATCAACTCCCGAGACCCCTAGGATAGGTCTTTAAGTTAGTCCTTTCGTCGAAAACCTCAAAAATACAAAAAATATTGAAAATGTGAAAATACCAAAAAAATTTGTAAAACATCTTAAAAATACCAAAATAGCCTCAAACTATCGAAAAAATCCAAAATGGTGCATCCATTTCATCTTGCTTTCACCAACGAATTTTATCACTCGTAATAAAATCAATCGTCACCTTCACCTTTTGGTGAGTCCATCAGAAGCAAGTTTAGCAGGTTCCAAAGTGAACACATAATCTTCAAAGTCTCAAGTCTAGGTTAGTTAGCAAGCGAGTTGATCAACTTGGAGTATCAATAGCTTATCATCCAATCAATCTCATCAAAAACCCTGATCACAACATGTCCTAGGATGAAGCTTTCCTATGATGGACATAAGCATCAGGTACCCCACAATAGTTAGTCTTGGCTAGTGGTACGAAGAACATTAGCTTGTTTGTTTACTTTATCTTGGTCTTTTTGACTTATCTTATTTTGCACTCACTCCAAGGACCTCTCGGTGACGCCTAAACAAAACAGGTTTAGAGAGAAAGGAATGGGGCAACGATCATTATCTTTTTATCTATCGTACTTGTTGGATATTCTTGTAACATAACTTTGCCATGCATACTTTATTTTATTTGTGTGAACCCCAATCCTTTATACCTCCATAAACATGAGAAACAAACACAATGTTAGATTCAAATGCAAGTAAGAAGAAGGATTCCCCATGAAATTATATTGAAACATTAATATAGGAAGAAAAATGAATAACAATGCAAATGAAAGTAAATAAATCCTATTTTAGTGAACAACTATCAATCCCATGGGGAATTGGTGCAAAATTTGTGTGTAAGAAATGGCCCTTTCCCAACTCCTTTGTGTGATTGTTGATGATTTGATGAGTGATCCACTTTGATGAAGATTCAATCAAGCTCCATGATGAAAAACCTGCATAACCTAGCTAAGAACTTGATGGAATGGATAATGTTGAGGATGAAATTGAGTATAATAATTCTACTCAAATTGTGGATGCTCAAATGAGAGGAAGAGTCTCTCATTTACAGATTTTTAAATTGGAAGAAGAGTGAAATTGAGAAATGTGGGATCATTCAACATCCAATGGCCAAGTGCCACTTGTCAAGATGTGAATGGTTGAGGAATGAGCACATTTTGATCAATGTGCATGATAAATGCAATGAGATTCAAATTTGAATTTGAAAGTTGGCAAGTTTAGAGGGAAGGGAAATGGAGTTGATGTCACTTGGCTCAAGGCTAAGGACATGTAAGAGGCATTAAATGCCTTCTTGGAAGGACCAAGCTCATTTGAATTTGAAAGAATATTCCTCTTTTATGTCATGTGAGGAAAAATAGATGAATTAATAAATCAATTAAATTGATTTATTTGTGCAACTTGCATTCTCTAGAGGATTTTAATGCGAGGGATTAACTCAATCATGTTTTGATTAATTTAATGAAGAATTAGATGATGTGACAATTTAGACTTACATTTATGAATTGATTTAAATCAAATTGAGAGGAAGGGATTAATTAAATAAATGATTTGATTTATTTAAGTAGTGAGGAATATATTAGATTAAATCAAATAAGGTTTAATTTATTTAATTTAATAAGATGACTTTAGAGAATTTTAATTAAATAAAATGATTTATTTAATTAAACAGAAACATGGGGTTAATTTGATTAATTTAATCAATGGAGGAGAAAGACTTAATCAAATAAACAATGATTTATTAAATTAAGCGACATAATATGATGAAAAGATGAGAGTATGATTCTGGAGGAAATGTTGTTAGTAATCAGGATCAAGTGTGCCTAACCGAATTGTACATTTTGCATGTCTACATTTTGCCCCTCTTTGAAGCTATGTACTTGTTGCATTGATTCAAATAATAAACTGTTGTGATCAAAGTTCAATTTTTTTTGATTTTTTAGATGCCCCACTATTGCCCCAGTGAAAGGATTACGTTGGTATACTGCCCCCTTGAGAGATCGAGTGAAAATGTTCTATTTTCCGATCGAGATGATGATAAAATGTGAGAGGAGTGGTTCTATTGATCAAAGGACAAAAGATAATTCTTTGATGTAGAAAACTCTAATGATGTGGATACAATCATCAACCATGGGTAGCCTCATGTATATTTTTATACAACACACCAATTTTAGATAGAAATGTTTGTAAATATAGAAGAATAAGAAGAATAAGATGGATGGAAGGAGGATCCACACAAGTTCACATTATTACCGATGATGATTATGTATTTCTTACCAAGAGTTGGGATTTTCAAAGGGCCAATTACTTTATGTTTGATAACACACATAGGTACGAAGCATCAAGGTATAAAGGACCAGGATGGCGTTGCGCCTAGTGTGATGGAATTTTACTCAGAAAACAAATAGGAGTACTCTTGTTCACACTTGACAAACATAACCTTATTCAGAATGTAGCTCAGATATTCTAAACATCTCGAGCCAAAAAATAGGGAAGCAAGCTTTCTTATGTGGTCAACAAGGTATCTAAAACATCCTCTCCACAAACCAACAAATTATGCGTGACAAAGTTATTTTACAAGAATATCCAACAAGCACAGCAGATAAAAAGATAATGATCATTGCCCCATTCCTCTCTCTCTAAACCTGTTTTGTTTAGGCATCATCGAGAGGTCTGTGGAATGAGTGCAATATAAGATAAGTCAAAAAGACCAAGATAAAGTAAAAAAACAAGCTAATGTTCTTCGTACTGCTAGCCAAGGCTAAACTACCTTGGGGTACCTGATGCTTATATCCATCATGGGAAAGCTTCATCCTAGGACATGTAGTGATCAGGGTTTTGGTGAGACTGATTGGATGATAAGCTATTGATACTCCGAGTTGACCAACTTACTTGCTTACTGACTTAGGCTTGAGACTTTGACGATTAGGTGTTCACTTCTGAACATGCTAGACTTGCTTCTGACTGACTCACCAAAGGGTGAAGGCGACGATGATTTTATTATGAATGATGACAATCACGGGTGAAAGCGAGATGAAATGGATGCACCTTTTTGGTATTTTCACATTTTTCAATGTTTTTGGTGTTTTCAAGATTTATGACGAACAGACCAACTTAAAGACCTATCCTAGGGGTCTCAGGAGCTGATCCATAGATTAGCCTTGCCTAAGTTATACACACAGAGACCATGTAGTTCAACTGACGATAAACTTGACTTAATGAAAAGATAGTTGGGAAAACGGATTGCCATTGCGACAGATGCCTATGAACTGACCTAAATGTAAAAATAGATGGGCAAATGGATTTCCAATGCGACGGATGCCTAAGGACTGACCCTAACTGTCTTGGGGGCTAATCCATAGATTAGCCTTGCCTACGTTCAAGCTCAGAGATGACGTAGTTCAACAAGGTGAAAGACTTACAAGACTTTAATGATGATTTTTTTTAAAGATTTTTTGATATTTCGACATGTTTTTGGATTTTTGATGATTTTGGATGTTTTTGAATTTTTGATGAATTTGAAGAAGATTACGAGAATATACACGAATCCGATCCAATGTATGCGAAAACCTGCCCCCAGCGTGGTGTGATAGACTACTTCGATAAAGGCAAGACAAACTGACCTTAGGAATACGCCAAGTAGTACCATGGCAGAATATGATATGGACACCAACTTAGGCTATGGTATGGATGTGAGCGGATGGGTGGATGGATGATTTATTTGAGATGCGATGGAATGAGTGAGTCGTGCAGATCCTGGTAGATGGGGGGTGCTTTATTTACACTTGGTGCCTGTTTGCTAGGTTTTCACCAAGGTACTTGTCCAAAGCGCCACCGAAGTGGTATTTACTAGAGGATGAATTTTTCCTCTTTACTATTTTCAATCATTTTTCTGATTTTTTGGATTTTATTTTATTTTTTAATTTTTTTGTTTTCACCAAGACGCCTATTTGCTAGGTTTTCATCAAGGTAACCATTTTTTCAGGACTTTTTCTAATTGTTTTTGTATTTTTTTCTTCCATACCTTGCAAGTTTTTAGGCATAAAACTTTTTGAGGTGTGAACTATTCATGGCCTCCTGCAGGGGCTCGCCTTCCAGTGTCGACAACTGATATGCCTCCGATTTGTAACTTGCAGTGATGATGAAAGGTCCCAGCCAGTTAGGCTGAAACTTTTCTTTTGTATCGGGGTTTGGCACATTCTTTTGGTTTTCTTTCAGCACAAGGTCACCAACTTGGAAAGTGTGTTGCCTGATCTTCTTGTTGTAGCTTCGTTTCAGGCGATTCTGGTAAACCTGTAGATGATTCAAGGAATCCATGCATCGTTCATCGAGTAATTCCAACTCATTCAGTCTTGTAACCCTGTATTCCTCATCTATGATGAGGTTTTGTAGTGATATCCTTAGTGATGGGAGCTCGATCTCAATAGGGAGGATGGCTTCTGATCTGTAGACCAGGGAGAATGGGGTGGCGCCTATTGGCATGCGGATGCTGGTGCGGTAGGCCCATAAGGCAGGATCTAGCTACAGATGCCAGTCATGACCAAAGTCATTGACTATTTTCTTGAGGATTTTCAGAATGGTTTTATTTGTGGCTTTTGCTTGGCCATAGCCTTGTGGATAGTATGGGGTGGAAAAACGGTGCTGGATTTTGAATTTTTCACATAAATCACGAACATCCTGATTCTTGAAGGGTGTCCCATTATCAGAGATAATGGATTGGGGAACACCGTATCGGCAAATGAGGTAGTTCATGATGAATTTGGATATTTGTTTTCCCATGATGTAGGTCATGGGAATCGCTTCGACCCACTTTGTGAAATATTCAGTGGCGGTAATAATGAACTTATAGCCATTGGATGAGGTGGGTGAGATTTTACCAATGAAATCGAGTCCCCACTGTGAAAAGGGCCAAGGTGTAACAATGGGATGTAGTTCTTGAGCTGGTGCCTGAATAAGTTCTACATGTTGTTGGCATTGTAGGCATCTTCTGACAAAGTTGTGCGCCTCTCTCTTCATTGTTGGCCAATAGTACCCGGTTCTTAGCAACTTCTTAGCCAAGGTCATACCACTCGAGTGTGACCCGTACATGCCATTGTGTACCTCAATTAGAGCAGTCAAGGCCTCCTCAAGTTTTAAACAGCGTAGCAAAGTTCCATTGATACTTCTACGAAAGCGGGTCTCTCCTAGGATGACGAATCGTGAAGACCTTTTGACAAAGGTTCACTTTAGGTTTGGGGTGATGTCAGTGGGGAGGATTCTTAACCTTAGGTAGGTGTATATCTCATGATACCAAAGATCACCAAGACCAATGAGTTCACATGCGTATTCTGACTCTGGTACCTCGAAGGTGGGTACGAGAAGCTACTCTACCAGGAATTCGTGTTTCAAGATGTTGCGAGGAATGTCTAGCAAGGATCCAATTGTTGCCATTGCATCGGCTACTCTGTTGTTTGTCCTTGGTATCTGCTCAAAAGTGATGTCGATCAATGATTCCTTGAGGCTCTCTACCACCTTTTTGTATGGTGTGAGCTTATCATCCTTCATTTGGTATTCACCGTTGACTTGGTTGATGATAAGTTGTGAATCCCCATAGACCTATAATGCCATGATTCACCACTGTGCTATGATTTTGAGACCTATGGTTAAAGCTTTGTATTCTGCAATAGTGTTGGTATAGGGGAATGCCAGTTTATATGATCTAGGTATACAGTCTCCTTGCGGGGTGATGAAGAACACACCGGCTCCTGATCCATGTTGCATGTGGGAGCCATCGAAGTACAATTTCCAGTGGTTGGCTACACCAAGGTTGAAAAGGGACTCATCTAGGAATTCTGATATGAGTGGGTTGTCTATGTAAAGGCTTGCTTCTGCTAGCTGGTCTGCAATGACTTGTCCCTTTATGGATTTTCGTTCTACATACTCGATATCATGTTCAGACAATATCATTACCCACTTAGTCATTCTTCCTGTCAGCATTGCTTTTGACAATAGATACTTTAGAGGGTCTATCTTGGCAATCAACTTGATTTGGTGAGCTAGCATGTAGTGTCTGAATTTATGAGCTGGAAATACCAGTGCCAAGCAAGCCTTTTCTATTGATGTGTAGTTGAGCTCGTGCCCTACCATTGTTCTGTTGATATAGTAAATGGCCGACTCGGTTCCCTTTTCATCATGTTGAGCTAAAATGGCACCAAGGGCGGCTATTATTGCTGAGATGTATAGGATTAATGGCTTCCCGGTAATTGGTGGCATCAACACAGGTGGTGTAAGTAGATATTCCTTAATTTTGTTAAATGCTTTCTCACACTTGTCATCCCATCTGAATGCTACTCCCTTGTGGAGCAGGTGTGAAGAGGCGATCTATTTATCTACTAGTTGTGCTATGAATCTCTGGATGGATTGGAGTCTGCCTTGTAATCCTCTGAGTTGCTTTAATGTTCTTGGCACTTCCATTTCAAGGATTTCTTTTACCTTTGGAGGGTCCACCTCTATCCCTCTCATTGAAACTATGTATCGCAATAGCTTTCCCGATTGTACCCCAAAGACACACTTCTTTGGGTTGAGTCTGACCTTGTATTGTTCTAGTCTATCAAAGATTGCATTTAGAGATGCTATGTGATCTTGTCTCTTCTTTGATTTGGCCAATATGTCATCCACATAATCTTCGACTGTTTTATGGATCATGTCGTGGAAGATTAGTGTCATGGCTCTTTGATATGTAGCTCCTACATTTTTCAACCCAAACGGCATCACATTCCAGCACTAAGTGCCCCAAGGACATGTAAAGTTTATTTTATGTTGGTCCTCCTTTGCTATTGTTATCTGATTGTACCCCGAGAAATCGTCCATTAGGGACAACATCTCATGTCCAGCCGTCATATCCACTATCATGTCAATGTTGGGTAGTGGAAAATCATCCCTAGGACATGCTTTGTTTAAGTCTCTAAAATCTGTGCAGATGTGGATGCTCCCTTTCGGTTTTGAGAGAGGTACAAGATTTGATACCCATTCTAGATAGTCGATTGGGCGTATGAAGCCAACATCCAGAAGTTTCTGTAGCTCAATTTTGACAAGCAAGGCTATTTGTGGGTGCATCTTCCTCAGCTTTTGTCTGACTGGTTTTGCTCCGGGGTAAACAACCAAGTGATGAACCACTACTTCAAGATCCAAACCTAGCATGTCAGCATAGGTCCATGCAAAATTTACCTTTCTTTATTTTAGGAATGCTGCCAACCATTCCTGCTCCTCTGTTAGGAGCAACTCGGCATAGAAGGTGATTTGTGGTTCTGATTCTGTTCCTAAGTTGACCGGGTTGCATTGTTTTGCTAATACTGCTGATTTCTCCTGATGTAGAGCAGTAGGGGGGAGATTGAATCCTTCATCCTCTGGTGCCTTAGAGAGGTTTTCACCATTGGATGTGTCCTTTATTTTTATTGTTTTATGGTTAGAGAGTGCCACAGTGTAGTTTTCACTCAATAAATCTGAGCTTATGCTCGATATTTTCCTTTTGCAATTGAAAGGTTCAATCGTCTTCCCATAGTATGCTTGTGTGCCCAATGTGATGTTGAATCTAGCCTTGTGGTCTCCACATGGAATTGTATCCCATAGTCCCATGAATTTCGAGAGAGCCTCATCATTTTCGAATGAGTGTAGAATCGGTGGTCCCCGTTGGTCGTGATCAATGAGTTGGGGGTGTACTAAGGTGATTCGGTGGGTTGGTTGGTTTTACTCGGTAGTGGAGGCACTTATCATTAATAAGGAGGAATCTTCAAAAATCCTAGGGAGACCTGCTATGGTATCATCATCATTCCTACTGGGACAAACATCAGTGACGTCAAAGGTGTAATTATTGAGTGGGATACCTAAGCAAATGGTTGGTCTAGGAGTGGTTGTTGTTGCCAGAGGAGAGGACTTGACTGCCCTTCTAGGAGTACCTCTGCCACGTACAATTATACTCAAAGGAGTATAGCCAAGGACAAGGTTCTGCATTCTTCTTTCTACAATGATGGGCTCCAGCCATCCATCACTGTTTCTTCCCAGGCTCTCATTCTTGTTATAGCCCATACCGAACATCATTTGAAACCCTCTGTTAGTTTCATCCATGGGTAGGTTGGGAGTGGGTCTTTCATCTTGGTATAGTGTGTTTGAGATGTCCTCCTCATCCACATTCTCTCGACTGAGATCCCCCCAATGTTGGAATCCAGAGGGTTCTACTCTAATAGTGTGGATAGGTGTTTGAACCGGCTGGGGTTGTCCATGTGACCTAGGAGATTGTGGTAACTCTCCTACAACAAACACATTTCTCTTCATTCTATAGTCACCACATCCATTGTCTTCAATCATGCCTTTGATTTCGGATATGTCAGGGATGGTGTGTGTATCTGTCACAGAAGTGGAGGCGAGATTGGCTGGGTCTATGTATGAAGTAGATGGTCCTTCATCATTTTTGGGTACTTGAGGGATCTTATAAAACTTGGCTTCCAAGTTTTTACAATAGGCAAAAGGTTCGGGATCCCCATATATAGTGACCTCCTCATTCTGATGTGAGAATTTAATGCACTGGTGATAGGTCGAGGCCACTGCCTTCATTCCATGGATCCATGGGCATCCCAAGAGGATTTTGTATGTTAGGTCGAGGTTGAGGACCTAACAGGTGGTTTCCATGGTTGTCGGGCCCACTTGAATGGGGATTTTGATAGTACCTTGAGATACTCTTTCTTGGTCATCATATGCCCTTATTGTGATGCTTTTGTTCTTATTGATGGAATCCTCGGTGAATCTGAATTTATTTATGAGTTTTAGAGAACAAATATTAAGGCCTGCACCTCCATCTACCAAGACTCTTTTAACTTTATTTTTGTGGATTAGGACTTGGAGGTGGAGTGCACGGTTATGAGATGGTTGTGGAGGGAAATCTTGATCCAAAAATGTAATGAGGTTTGGGGTAACAATGTTACCCACCATAGCCTAAAATTGCTCTATGTCAAGGGTGGCGGTAATGGTAGACGCAGCTAGTGCTTCATCAAGGATTTTCCTATGGGCAGTGGAGATTTTTAATAGTTCCATGATGGAGATTTGGGCGGGTGTTCCTTTTAGCTGGTCAATAACATTGTAATCATAGGGGACGACCTTTGTATTAGTAATGGGGGTCTTAGCAGGTGCCTCGACAATGGTAACCTTTCTGCCTCGTGTGGTGACTCCACAGTCATTGTTGGCTCCCTTGATATTTATTACGGTGACCATTTCATCGACGCATCTGACTATCTCCTTGTATACTAGATTAGCACTAGAATACTTTTGCTTTCCCTTATTATTCCCTTAGTTATGATTCAACATCAGATTCGTGTATATTTTCAAGTCTTGGTTTTCGGTCGGCTGCTCGATGTTGATGACCTTATCCTCAATGAGATCCTAGATGATGTTTTTCAGTCTCATGCAATTTGTGGTGGTGTGTCCTTTGACTTTTTAGAACTCACAAAGGAGGTTCTCATTATACCATGGCGGCTTGGTCATAGGTTCTATGTACTACTCAGACTTAGAGATTTTGATTAGATTCTCTTTCACCAACTTCTTCATTATGGACTCAATCGATTCACCAAGAGCTGTGAACTTCCACTTGGGGGGAAACTTGTTGCGGGGAGGTGGTCCTCCTTGATTACCCAAATTGTTGACTTGATTGGTGGAAGATGGTTGTGGCTATGCTACTAGCACAGTAGTCTGCACATTGTTGTGATTATGATTTTGCAGTTGATTATAGTTTTGAGTATTCTGCTTAGGGGCACTGATGACCACCTAAGTGTCGACCATGTCGTCATTCGTGATATATTTTTTCCTCGACCATGTCTGTGGTTTATCATTGTAGTTGTTAGACGGGTGGTTATCTTGTGGTGGAGTGAATGTTGGTGTGCCTCCTCGTGCAGTAAGGGCTCTTTTGATGTTGAGCACCTTTGGAATCAATTGATCGTACGATGTGATGCACTGCATTTTTAGGTAGAACTCCAAGTTTTCATCTAGATTGGCTATGATAGTGCAAACTTGTTGTTCCTCTGGCATGGTCCATTTGCTCTGATTGGCCTTGGATCACTATCTTTGCAAGAATGATGTGAATAGCTCTCCTTTTCGTTGTTTGAGTGTAGATAGTTCTTCTAGACTGACATCCACACCCATGTTCAAAGTGTAATTTTTAAGGAAAGCATCCACTATTTCCTCAAATGTTTTAATGCCCGTGGGTAGGTGAGAGAACCATTCCATAGCTGGACCAGTCAGGCTTCAGGGGAAGAGTCGCATTAGGTACGTGTCATCATATGCGACCTCCATGCAGTGCACCCAAAATTCCCTGACATGGTTTTTAGGGTTGCCTGTTCCATTGTATTTGTCAAATTTTGGGGATCTCAAATCCCTTTTGGAATGGTACCATGGTGAGACTTCTATCAAATGGATAAGGGCACAAATTGCTTGGCGTCCTTGTGGTTTTTTCTGCTTGTAAGTCCAACACTTGTTGTGAAAGCAGCTTGATTTGTGTTGTGACATCCTTGCTCAGATCGAGAGGTGGGATGAATGAATTGTGAGGTGTTCAAGGTGTTTGATGGGTGGGGAGAGTACTAGTAGGTGTTTGCTACAAGCTTGGTTGTGCGTTCAAAGCCTAATAGTACACCTGCATTTTCGTCAACAAAGCTTGTTGTTGATCTTGTTGTTGTTGTTCCAACAATGCTTGTTGTTGGTCCATCTGCTGTTGTTCCCATGAAGCCTATTGTTGATCAATCTGTAGTTGAGCTAGTAAAGCTTGTTGTTGGTCTAGCTGCTATTGCACCAACAATGCTTATTGTTGGTTGAGCTGCTATTGTGCCAACAAAGCTTGTTGTTTAGCTTGTTGTTGTGCCTGAAAATCTTGCAGGGCTTGTTGGTAGGCTTGTAGATGGATCGCTTGCAATTGCGCTTGGTACAATGCGTGTGCTTGTGCTTGGGCTTGTGCTTGGGCTTGGGCTTGGGCTTGTGCTTAGGCTTGTGCTTGGGCTCGAGCTTGCGCTTGTGCTTGTGTTTGTGCTTGTGATTGGGCTTGAGCTTGCGCTTGTGCTTGTGCTTGAGCTTGTGCTTGGGCTTGTGCTTGTGCTTGTGCTTGGGCTTGTGCTTGGGAATGAGCTTACACTTGTGCTTGCTTCTTTTGTTGGAGTACTCTCTGTTGGTGGGCCCTTTGAAGGGTTTGGATCAGCATGGTAAATGAGTTTGTTGTATTGGTTTTTGGTGGGATTGGTGGTAGAACGGGAATCATGCCAACCGTTGTGACAAGTGAGGGGATTGTGGTAGTGATTGGGATTTGGGTTGTTGGAGGGGTGGTGGAGATGTTTGGCTCTTGAGAAGGCATGCTTTGGGATACTTGAGGACCAACAGATGTGTTTGTTACAGTGGCTTGGATAGTCGCCACCTGTGGCTGTGACGTTGTGGGAAAAGAGATGGATTTTGAGGTGACGTGTACATTGCCCTATTCTGAGAAGCTATCAGTGTTTAGGGGAGGAAACCCCACTCTGAGTGGTGATGTGGTCGTAGATGGAAATGGGGGTGGCGGTGGTAGGCTATCCCTGAAAGAAAAAGGATTAGCAACTTTAGTTGCTCTAAATAAATCACCTTCTTCTTGTGGTAAAGAAGTGGGTATGTTTAACGGATAGGCTGGCGAGGCATGAAATGAAGATGAACCAGTAGGATTATGAAATGCGAGTGGGACGTATGGGTGCAATGGATTTTCTGGCACAGTATTATCCAGCATGGTAGTGATAGCTATCTCTTTATTGGTTACTAGGCAATGCTACTGTAACTCTCGAAACATAGCACTTCCTTTGTTTCCAATTGGTGAGGTTGGAGTGATGGTTGTCGTGATGTGGGGTATTTCTTGATTGATGGTTGATGTTGGGGATGCACTTGTAAGAGGCATGTCCATACTAGTGCTTGCATCAAGGTAGAAAGGGAACGGGACCCCTCCTTCCGTTAATGCGTTTAAGTACTTGAACATGGAACTAACAACTTTATGGTTCTCGGGGTTTTGAACCATTCTTATCATTTTGGATTGTGTCATCCCCATGTCTTCGTTCGTGATTTCCTCCTGATGGCTCTCCTCTTGAGGATTTTGTGATGATAAAGGAGAGTTAGTTGGGGGATTGCTTGATCCTGCAAGGTTTATTTTAGAGGTTAACCGGCTCATGTCCACAGAAGTTGATATGTCATTGATATTTTCCATGTTCTTCTTGTATTGAGATCTAGTTTGAACCATAAAAATAGGGATCGTTTGATCCTAACCTTTCGGGTTCAAAAGAGAAGAGACTAGGAAAGACAAAGATCAAAGATGGTGGTAACGGTGATGGGTTAAATGGATGGGATGAGTGAGTGAAAACCTTTTTGGAGAACTTTTGAAGGTATATGCTAAACTTTAAGGGCTTTTGAATTGATTGATTGTGATAATTTGATTAGATGCGTTAAGTCAAATAGGATTATAGTGAAGTTGTATTCCCTAGGAAGTTGCGTTATCCTAGGGGAACTTGCACAAGTGGATGTACTACCTAAGTGTGTTAAGCCAATGTGATTTATGAACTAGTAGACCATTAGGAAATTGTGTTGTCCTAAAGGTAAATTCATCCAAGAGTGTTGACTATCTTGGCTAGGTGTGTTAAGCCAAGATAGGGTGATGTTGGTTTAGCCCTCTAAATTTAACATGAGTGATTTTTCTAGAGTTCTCAAAAGGTTTGATGATGGGATGAGATTTGGTTTTGATGAAAAGATGGATGGGGATGACACTTTGATCCTAGACTTGAACGTAGACCTAACTCTTCCTTACAAGATCTCGGTGTTGAAGAACACGCTATACTTCCTATGGGAGAAAAGAAAACCTTTCAAAAAGTTTAGGATTTTGTTGACAATAAAATGCATACAATGCAGGATTATTCCTTGAAGCTTTTCTGTAAAAGTTGTATACAAGTCTTCCTTTGAATGTGAAAAGTCTCTCAAGATGCTCCTCATGAGCTTTTAGACTAAGATTTTTGAACTTTGGCTTTGGGATTTTAATCTTGCGGGAAATCATTGCAAACAACACACATGAAGTTCAAATTGTCTTTTATCCTTGTTTAATGAGTTTCTTTTTATCAAAGACACTTGCTTGCTTAAGTTTCAAACTATATATCTAGTGTCCCACTTTCTTTCTCATCCCACAAGGTCCATTGTGTGGAAATCGAGGAAAATAGGGCAAAAGTTCCTTATGTTTAACCTTGTTGAAAATAAATGACGACAGAATTTGTGCACTTATAAACCTCTAGGAATATGATTCCTAGGGAAAGCAAGAGTGTCCAAATTCGTGAAGAGGTATTTGTCTCCCACAAGGTGTTTGAAATTTGAAGGTCTTGTGAATGTTTGTTTTCAAATGTTTTCAAGATCAAGCAATGTATTTCTTCCAAGCACTTTCACACTCCTAGGATGATGAGGTAATATCTTGTTGGGTTCCCACTTGGATAAATCCAGCTACGCATATCTTGTGCGAATGGCTAAATGCTTGACCACACTGGCTCCCCTCCACGACACTCACTTATTCGGGTCAGCCAAGCATTAGTACCCATGAATCTCCCATGGCATAATTTCCATTTCCACAACAAGATCACATGTATAATGTGGGGCAGCTTCAAAGGACATGACCTTTTGCACCAACAAGATAAACAAGGTTTTGGCCTTTTTCTAAACAAAGGGTTCTAATTCAGGCATTCCGTTCGTGGGGGATTATCCAACATCGATGAGAGTCCATTGCTTTCCATCTCGTCAAAATAATCCTCGTGATATTGGCCTTTGTTCCAATATCCACACTTATATCCCGAGTGGAAGTCGCTTAGCTTTAGCGTGTTCCCGGTTGGGTCGTTCCCTTGGGTGATTACTTTTTCCCACAAGGTAGGCCCTATAAGATAAACAAAAGCGAGCTAACATATCCCGTCATTTACATAACCTTTGTTGAAAAACAAAGGGGAAAACCTTTGTAATATGTCGTGCTCACACTCGCATGTTTTGTTCAATTTTAAGTGCCCAAATTGAAATGTGGAGGCAATCTTTTTAACAACCTAATATTACCAAAATGTTTTTGATTCTCAAGATTGCAATGAAGTGCAAGAGAATCGCATACACATTTTAGATAATATTAATTTGTAAAAAATATTCCAAAACATTGAGAATATTTGTTCATTTTAAACCTCAAAGCAATGATGACTTCTTTTTAAGCACAAAATGAAGTGTGAGTTTTCCTTGTTCAATTGTTACCTTTTAAACAAAATCTAGTGTGTTTGCCTAAAGTTCTTTTTAGCCTTTTGCAAACTTTGAAAAAGAAGATTTGTTTGTTCTTTTTAGAGCCCAAATTGAAATCTATTCAATCCTAAAAGCTTGAAAAGATTAAATCCTTAAAATTGGAATTATAATTGCTTCCAAGAGTGTTTAAAGACACTTGATACAATAGAAAGATGATTTCATAAGAAGATTTTCCTTTGTTTCCTCTTCCCTTTTGATTCTCTAACCTGCAAAAAATTCTCCAAATGTTAGATTAAACCAAGAAACAAGAAGGTACAAGGGTTACATGAATCATTAAGCATAAAAATCCTAAAAATTAGACCAAGTTATAGTGTGATTTGAGTTTAGATTTAAAATTTATAATTTTAACTCAAATAAAATTGATAAACACCTACATCATTGGATATCTTATGAAATTCTACCCCATTTCAAAAAAACAAATGTCAAAAAAGACCTCTGTATGACCAAGATATTGCTATTTAAAAAAATGATTATAAAAGCGCAAAACAGAGGTCTATGCGCTAAAACAGAGCTCGTATGTGCTAAAACAGAACCCAGATGCGCTAAAAGAAGGCTCGTATGCGCTAAAACAGGTGCCAAATGTGCTAAAACAGTCTGTATATGCAGTAAAACAGTCAATATATGCACTAAAATAGTCTGTATATGCGCTAAAACAGTCTATATATGCGCTAAAATATACCATGTATGCGCTAAAACAAGAATTAATGCACATAATTGTAAAAAACAGCAGAATTTTTTTAAAAAACGTGTTAAATTTGCAATTTATTGCCCTCCTTCTAGCGCCAAAATGTGAACCCCAATCCTTTATACCTGTATTAACATGAGAAACAAACACAATGTTAGATTCAAATGCAAGTAAGAAGAAGGATTCCCCATGAAATTAGATTGAAACGTTAATATAGGAAGAAAAATGAATAACAATGCAAATGAAAGTAAATAAATCCTATTTTAATGAACAACTATCAATCCCATGGGGGAATTGGTGCCAAATTTGTGTGTAAGAAATGGCCCTTTCCCAACTCCTTTGGTGATTGTTGATGATTTCATTGGATGAGGAAAGGTGGGATGCCATTAGCATGCAATTAAGGGAAGTAGTGTGGAAACAACCATGGGGTTATTAGAATTGAGCAATTTAATTCTAGAAGTGCATCGATGTGGATCATTTAACAAAAGGTTAATGTATGTGTTTTCTGCAAGGTTTGTTGGGATAGAATTTAGACTAGTGTTTTAAGGTTTGTGTAACTTTAAATACAAAGCTAAACTTTATTTCAGTGGGTCATGTATAAGAAATTAAGGTTTAAAAATAGTTTAGAAAATGCTCATCTCTACCCAGCTTTTGACTTGTTTTGATTGTACGATAATAAACTATATCACTTTGTTGATTTTATTACATTCTTGGGAATGTATTTGAAATACTTCGCCTGTATAGTTTCCTGAACAATCTTTGTGGGCTAGCTTCCTCTATACTGCAGTCACAATAAATGAGACGAAGACTTGTCATTAAATATTGATTTTTATTTGTATCAATATCAATGCTTCTATCATCAATATTGTTGTTCTTGACTCATTTATATTGTTTTTTCAAAATTGATTATTCTATCAACTTTATTGGTGATATTACTCTAGCAGTGAATTAGAGACTTTTGGCAAGTAGCATGAATTTATTGTGTGAATATTTTAGTGGTTGCCTCTACGTAATCCATGGTGATGTAGTCTTAGTGCATTAAAAGTACACTTGTTTATGGTTTTGTGTGCTCTTTAACATCGATTTCAAGCAATCTAAAGTCTGACATCAATAAGCATATTAATCATTTTTAAGTTATTTAATATTTCTTCATTTTTTCTGACAACTCAATATCTTGTGCCAATTTTTCTTGATTTTCTCAAGTGCTTAAGCATCGTAAATGAAAATTTCATTATTTATTCTCTACTTGTGCAAGAAAAGATGAATTCTAAGTAATGCAATCGACTTGGCGATAGGAGATTCTCTTAACAAAGGCTAAGGTAATTGATGGTTTTTGCCAAGCTTGATCTAATTTTGAAACCCAAAAAGTGGAGTTAAAGAGGAGCAACATTAGATGGAAATAAATCACAATATTTGGAGTTTTCATCAAGAAAAAATGGTTGTCTCTCTCCTAAGAGAATCAAATAGCATATTAGAATTGAGCAAAATTAATCCTTGAACATTGAAATCAGGATTGGGAAAAATAATTTTTTAATGCTTATTATTATAATCCAAGTCTTCAATTGCTACTTTTGTTCTCTATTTTATTCCAAATCACTTCATCTTTTGGGCTTAAAATTAGCCCTAAATTCATGCTTTGTTAAAGTTGGATTAAAATTGAACTTAGAAACTTACTAATTTTCAATTTGGGTTCTAAAAATTTGAGAAACAACCCTCACATTTCGATTTTGGGGCTTTAAAAAGAACTCAAATTTTTCCTTTGGAAATTAAAATGAACATGTGTATTTGGTGTTTTGTAATATTTTTCATGAAGTAATATCATTGAAAAGACATATGCACTTCTCTCGCACCTCACAAAGATCTTGACAATCAAAAGTATTTTTCTGATATTAAGTTATCAAAAATATTGCCTCCACATTTCAATTTGGGATTAAAAATTGAAACAATCTTGCAAGTGTTAGTGGGGTATATTGCGAGTGTTCTCGCTTTATTTTGCAACAAAGGTTGGTCAAACTATGGGATATGCTTGCTTGCTTTTGTTTATCTTAGAGGGCATGCCTAGTGGGAAAAAGTAATAACCCTAGGGAACGACCCAATCGATAACACACTAAAGCAAAGCAACATCGAACCGGTATATAAGTGTGGATTCTCGAGGAAATTTTGAGAATCATGAAGATTATTCTGACAAGAAGGGCACCAATGGTATCTTGCCACATGGATGGTCCCCCACGAATGGAATGCCCTCATTCAAACCCTTGTTTAGAAAAGGCCAATACCCTTTCTATTTTTTGGTGCAAAAGGTCCTGTCCTTTGAAGCCACCCCACATAACATGCGGTTTTGTTGTAGAGATGAAAAGTATGCCATGGGAAATTTATGGGTACTGATGATTGGCTGACCTGAGAAGTGAGTGCACTGTAAGGGGGAGCATGTATGGTCAAGCATCTAATCATCCACACTGAATATGCACAGCTAGATTTATCCAAGTGGGAACCCAACAAATATTGTCTCTTCATCCTAGGGTTGTGCATGTTCTTGGAATTGAAAACACATTGCTTGGGTCTTAAACATCTGAAAACAAAACATTCACAAGATCTTCAAAATTTCAAACCCTTTGGAAGAATAAAATACCTTTGAAAAATTCAAGTGCTCTTTCTTACCCTAGGGATTTCATCCTTAGAGGCTTCTAAGTATTTGGACTTAATCGAAATTTTCTCTCTCTAAAGTCAACACTAGGAAACTTTTTCCCTAATTTCCTTGATTTCCACACAATGGACTTTTTGGGATGAGAAGAATTTAGGACATTACACATTCATTTTGAAACATAATGAAGCAAGTGTTTGTGGTTGTAGACATACGAAAATAACATTACTAATTACACATCACATTCGATCATTCTTTCCTCTTAATTAATTAAATCAAATTAATTAATTAAACCTCCGAAAGTCCTGATTTAATTAAATCTAATTAAATCACTCATATTCATTTCCTCTCATTTGATTTAAAAGAAATACAAAAATTTAAATCAAATGTCATATCACCTAAACTCCTGTTAGATTAATCAAATCTTGGTTATTTTAATCCTAATTACCCGAATCCTCTAGATTCATCCACTTGCATAATAAATCATTTAAATTGATTTATTAAAACACCTATTTTCCCTCACAAGGTCATATTCCCAAAGAATATTCCCTCATGTTTGACTCTTTTGGACAAACACAATCCCCCCCAAAAACCCTCAACCATCCTCATTTATTGCCATTTTCAAATTTGAATGGGCACATTGGCCAAAACTTGCACAAGCTTGGGCCAATCCCACTATGACAAGTCGCTCTTTCTTATTGGATTGGATTTAGTCCCACATTGCCTAATCTTGGCTTCTCCTCTCTCAACTTCTCCTAGAAGTTCAATGCATTTTCTCTCATTTTGATCATCTAGAATCTATAATTTGAGCACAATCATTATAGGCAACTTGAGTTCATTAGCATCTCATTTTCTAACATCTAATTTGGCTTATCAAGGACTGGGAAAGGTCTCTTTCACATATTCAAAGAGCACCAATCCAATATGGGATAGTTATATTTCATCTTTTACATGCTTTGTTCATCTTTGTCATTTATATGCATTTTTGAAGCATGATGTATTATCTCATATGGATGTTGAATATTTTTTTTGTTTTAAATACTAATCATGCTACTAATGGTGTGTGTTAGGATCAACCATTTGCATATTTTCATATCCACAGTGGTAAAAGGAACCAAATGTAATCAAGATAATAAACAATTGAACCACACATATGCTTGGTCCCTTTTGGCTCATATGGTTTTCATTCAAATATTGGTCTTTTGGTTTGAAACACTCTTACGAAAAAAAATGTTCGTCATTACCTTGGTTCTGTAAACAAAGTCCTCTTAGATTCATCTAGGATCAGGTCAATCACTCTCACCCATCCCTCAACCATATAAATCAAATCAAATCTCACCAACAAACTCTTGGAAACTTTGAAAACATCATTTATGCTAAACTTCTAGGAAAAATCAAAATCATCTTGTTTGACTTAACACATTTAGTCAAATTATCCTTGTGAATGAATTTACCTCTTGATAAAATCCAACATCTTGTGGTCTAGGAGTTCATTATCCAAAATCACTTTGTTTGACTTAACACACTTAGTCAAATTGTACTCTTGTGAAAAATTTCATTCTATGCCAACACACTCTCCTAGAGTTTACAAGTTCATTATCCAAATAGATCAATTAAAATCCAATCAAATCAAGTCCTAAAGTTTAGCCTCCCCCTAAAATTTTCTCAAGAGTTTCATTCATCTACATCATCCGTCTTCTTTTTATCTCATCCTCATCACCACCTTGATCCTTAATTCATCCTAGGTCTTCTCTTTTTGTACATAAAATTGAAATAATTTATCCCTATTTTATGGTACAAACAAGATCACAACACAAAAAGAACATGGAATATAAAATTGCTCCATACATCATGAGTAATCCAAATCAACTAAAATTTGAAAGCCTTACAATGCCAATTGATTATCTAAACTCACATTTATACAATCCATACATGGGATCATTGTCTCCTACAAACCTCAATGGTACAATGAATGTGAGTATGCCCAATCTAAGTTGCATACCACCTTTCCATCTAATAGATTTAAATGAAATTCCAAACCTACATATCTATCAACTAAATAATCAATGCATGAGTCCTCTTCCAAAAAACATCATCCCACCAAATCCAAGCCTACCAAACATGAACATATCAAATAAACACTTGGTTAACTTTGGGATAGATGCATTTTCAAATCAAACCAATGTTGTTCAAAATCCGAGCAGTATATTGATAACTCCATGTATTGATCCAAGTCAAGGTAACCCCATGCAAAATCAAAGTTACCTAAATCCAAGAAAGGTGTTTCCCAATCACAATAATGTTCAATATCAACCAATAATGCCAAATCTAGACTTGTCAATTGTGCTTGGTCAAAAACCAAGTGAACGATATTGATAATGTCAACATCAAATATTGTGAAATAAAATTACTACACTCAAAAAAATCATTGATTCATATCACCAAGAGACATCTCCACCCCAAAATCAATGCACTCTTCCATTGGTTGAACCATGTCATCAAAGCATTGAGTTATCTCCACAACCATATCAAGAGAAATATATCCAAGGGGAAGAGGTTGGATATCAAGATCAACAAAAAACCCAATCACCCCATCTCAAAGATCAGTCATCACATATCAAAGATCAATCACAACTACCCATCAATAAACACCTTAAATATGTTTCCACCTCATCCAAAGATCAAATAAACATACATCAAGAGTCACTTCTTGATCATAATAAATACCCCTCAACAATATCCAACAATGATTTATTTCAAGGAGTGTTAATAATTAGGGATCCTTCCACCAATGATCACTTTGACAATACCTCTGCATCATCCAATGAGTTAGAGGACATATCTCAAGAATTTATTCCAAAGCATGATCAACATTTGTCATTAAAATCTAACAATGGTCCTTTCTGAGACATATTGACATCCTTTGACATCATAGTTATAGATATTGAAGAAATCGTCAACTCAACATATTATCCAAGTCCACTCAAAGATCCAAAGGATATTGAACCACTTCCCTTTCCTAATGAAGACATCCTAGAACCCTTTGTAAGCAATCCATCCTTTGAAACTAACCCATGTCAAGAACTTGATCCAAAGCATGTCAAAAGAAATTCTAAAATCATTCAAGATCAAAAATTTGTATCTCTAAGATACTACAAAGAGGTAATGGGCACTCTCCTATCTATACAATATGTCGCAAATAATTATCATATCCATATAGCACATACTCCTACATCTACCCATGAGATAGAGAGAAGTATAGAGGGATGGGGGGAGGGAGAGGTATAGTGAGGTAGCATGGGAAGGATAAAGGGAGAGAGAGGGAATGTGGGATACATGCAGAGGTACATAGAGAGAGGTAAAGTTGAAGGAATACAAGGAGAAGTAGGTAGAGAGAGTGAGGGGATATAGGGAAAGTAGAGAGGGAAGGGGAGAGATAACTAGATAGAGGGGGAAAGTTGGGATGGATTTATAGTATGTCTCAGGAGGGATAAGGATAATTGTTTTGGGTTGGTATGATAAGGATAATTCATCGACTTCTACAATGACATTTGCACATTGCATATAGTGGGGGAGGGAGTGAGAGAGAGGGAAGGAGGGAGATATGAAGTGGTAGAGTGGGAGGGAAAGATGGAATGATGAAGATAGGGAGTGGTAGGGTGGGAATATTAGAGGGAGGAAGAGAAAGAGGCAAGGAAGGAGATAAAGATAGGTAGGGTAGGTGAGGAAGGTCTAGAGAGTTAGGAAGAGAGGGAGGGGTAGGTAGAGATAGCTAGTGGAGAGAGGTTTTGTGTGTGTGAGGGAAAGAGAGGGGGGAGGAGAGAGATAGTTTCTAACTCCATTGTGGAAGGTCATGTAGGGTAGGATGTGTCAATAAATGTCTTAGTTTGGAACACAAGTAATGTATAGAAAAAACTATGCTATGTGTAGAACTATGAATAACCACAATGAGGGAATGTTGTATGTAGGAGATGCTATCATCCAAAGTGTGTGGTTGTGCAACATAGTATACATGAAATAGATGTACAAGAATTCATTTGACCTCCTCCATTTGGTTTCTTATCTACAAATTAAAGCCTCTAGACTAGTTCATTTATGTATTTAACATGGTCAACAATGTCTATGAAAAGTAAAAAAGTCATCGATCATAGTCATAAATAATGGATGTTGGTAAACAAAAATTGACCCAAATATGAGTGAAGAAAAGACACAAGACATTTATCATGGTGATATTTTTATGCATGCGATATGATGGACATCATAGAGAACCCATCGACCATAATGGATATTTACTCATATTGCTGATTTGTTGTAGGTATTATGTTCAAGAAATTCATGCTAATGGATTCTTATGGTTGTGTTAGAATTTCAAGAGTGGTGTAGATTAATGATTTGATAAACTATTTAAGTGTCATAAAATAATTTACCAATACCTAGATTTGAAAGTAGTTATGACTAGATCATAATAGAGGGAGGGAGAGAGGAGGGAGAGAGGGAGGGAGAGAGAGAGAGAGGGAAGGAGGTAGATAGGAAGTGGTAGGGTTGGAAGGATAGGAGGGAGATAAATAGGGAAGAAGAGAGATAGGGAAAGGTATAGAGAGTGGTAGGGTAGGAGGGAGGGAAGGAAGGGTGGGTGAAGAGAGGTTGTGCATGTGTGTGAAAGAGAGAGAGGGGGAAGGATGGAGATAAGAAATGGTAGGGTGGGAGGGATAGAGGGAGGGAGAGAAAGAGGGAAGGAGGGAGATAGGAATTGGTAGGGTGGGAGGGATGGAAGGACCAAAAATGGACTTCGTAGGAGGGAGAGATGTGATGGTGTATTTAGGGAAATAGGCACCCAAAATGGATTTCACGAGACCAATATTATATAGAAAATAATTAGTAGGGATTTCATATTGTATCCTTCATAATACACACTACACATGTTTCTTCATATAATAAATTGCTCAATGTCAACATCCAACATTTTGTCATTATGCAGAAGACCAAAGTGTGTGTTGCTTCATATAATTACTAGTGATTTCATAGGGTATCCTTCATAGCACATACTAGAATGTATGAAATGAAAAAGGAATCTCCTCTAAAATCACTTGAAAATAAGAAGACCAAAGTGAATGAGATAAAAGATGTATTGACTAAAGAGATTATTCCTACTCTCAAGAAGTTGAGGAAGGAGCATGCACACTATGTGCAATGGTAAAATGGAAATGTAGAACTAGAGGCAACAAGTACTAGAATATATGAAATGAAAAGGAATATTCTCTGAAAACACTTGGAAAGAAGCAGACCAAAGTGAATGAGATAGATAATGTATTTACTCAAGAGATTCTTCTTGCTCTTGATAAGTTATGGAAGGTTCATGTTCAGTATGTGCAATGAGAATATGGCAATGTAGAACTAGAGTAGCAGGTACTAGAATGTATGAAATGAAAAAAGAATCTACTCTAAAAACACTTGATAAGAAGCAACCAAAGTGAATGAGATAGATAATGTCTTGATTGATGATATTGTTGTTTCTCTTGACAATTTGAGGAAGTAGCCTATGTAGTATGTGCAATTGGAAAATGACAATGTAAAAGTGGATTAAATCAAGATTTTTGTATTATATATGAATTTGTGCGAGAAAAGAAAGTGAGAGATGATGCTATGATTATAAATAAACAAATGAACTCAAATATTCTTGAACTTAAGAATTCCATGAAACAAATATAATTGAAAATATATGATAAGGAATAGAAAAAATTAGATCTTAGAAGTGAAGAAAAAGAGAATTAGTTGGGTGGAGACATGAAATTCTTATCTAAAAAGGTAGACAAGTCTTCTAAGGAACTTGTTAAAAAAACCATATGTATTCTCTAATCATAAGGAAATAATTGACAAGGGAAAGTAAGTGGGAATTCACAATTGTAGAAATAACATAAGGTGCTAGTAAATGGTTGGGATAGAGGGAGGTAGAGAAAGAGGGAAGGAGGGAAATAGGAAGTGGTAGGGTGGGAGGGATAGAAGGACTGAAAATGGACTTAGTAGGAGGGAGCAATGTGATGGTGGATTCACTGTAATTAGGAAACTACTTAAGGGGATGCAAGATGATGGATTTATGGTAGATAAGGGGCTGAATTAAGGGGTAGTAAGAGGGTGGATTAAGGGGATTAATGACTTACGGGGTTTCAAGAGGATGGATTTAGGGTAGCTAACACAATGATGTAAGGGGTCCTAAGAGGATGGCCTAACGGGGCTTAAGAGAATGACTTAAGGGTATGAAAAAGGATGAATGTAGGGTAGCGAAGACAAAGAATTAAGGGGTCCTAAGTGGATGACTTAAGGGGAGTTATGAGAATGACTTAAGGAGATACAAGTGGATGGACTTACGGTAAATTATAATCTGGTGAATTAAGCGGTCCTAAGATGATGATTTAAGGGGAGTTAAGATAATTACTTAAGGGGATGCAAGAGGATGTCGAGGGGGAAGGAGGGATAGGAGGGAGAGAAAGAGGGAAGGTAAGAGATAGGAAGTGGTATGGTGTGAGGGATAGAAGGACCCAAAATGGATTTAGTAGGAGGGGGAGATGTGATGGTGGATTGTATGAAATGAAAAAGGAATCTACTTTTAAAAAACATGAAAAAAGTAGACTAAAGTGATTTCTATATATTTTGAGAGTAGGATTGCATCCACCAAACAAAGGCTAGAAAAATTATTTTCAAGAGGATTGAATCCACCAAACAAAACCTATGTAATATTTGATTTTTTTATATTGGTCTTTCTATCGCTCCCACCCTAACACTCACTATATTTATTATAAATCACTCAAAAAACTCTTGAATTTATCCACTTCTACATTTCTATTTTCCCGTTTCACATAGTTCACATGTTCGTTCATCAAATTATGTTGGTTTAAAGAGAAATCTACATTTCATTTGTAGTATTCAACCCTGGGTATTATGAACCATGCAAACCACATACTGTTGTAAAACCCTCTACAAGAGTTGTAGGTGGGGAATACATAAAACTAATAAAATTGACCTAAGGGGTGACTAACCAATTGAGTTGTTATGTGCAGAGGGTTTTATAATAGTACGTCGAGATTGCAGGTTTCATAACACATAGTGTTTCCCAACGTATAATTTTACAAAATAATAAGAATTTAATGAATTTTTTTTGTTATTTAAATAGTAGGAATGGAATAATATTCACTTTCAAAATTTATAATAACTCTTAGTTAGAGTAAATTTTTTGTTTCAATTTCTTGATATGTTCAAAACATGAATGTATAGTATAATTGTAGGTTAGAAAACACAATGGGTTTTTAGTAGATGTTTAATGAAACCTGTAACCAATACATTAAATCTATCTCATTCACTTTTTTCTACTTCTTTTCAAGTTTTTTTTGAGAATATTCCTTTTTCGTTTCATATATTCTAGTACTTGTTGCTCCAATTGGCATCAATGAGATCTCAAGAGGCTTTATGTTCAAAACTTTAGTGATGTGCCCTTGCATAATGAGAAAATGTGGGTTGTTGACATTGAGTTGCACAAAATGAAAAATTATCTTGTACATGTGAAGGTTGTGTAAAAGGGCCATTGATTTGGAACTTATTTCCCTCACCCACAACAATCAAGGTAACATAATGCAAGGAACCTTGAAAATTTATCTCTTAGAAAACATAGTGGGTTGTGAGTGATTGCATTTTTCTTATTCTAAGCTCAAAGGTGGAGAGCTCGGGGAGGATACATAAAACTAACCAAATTGATCTAACGGGACACTAAATAATTGGGTTTTTATGTGAAAATATGTTTACAACTGTATGAGGGTTGCAGGATTCATAATGCCCAATATTTTCCAACCTATAATTATTGTAATGAAACCTTTTCTTATTTTGCATTGTGCTTGTTCTAAGCTCAAGGGAGGAGACATTGGGGAGGATTTATAGGTGAATGATAAATAAAACTATTAATAAAGTTGACTTGGTGGATGACTAACTAATTGAGTTGTTACGTACAGAGGATTTTAGACAATATGTGTGTTGTAGGTTCAATAACACCCAATGTTTTCCAACCTCCCATTTAGAAAAAAGTATGTGGGTCTTTATAGGTTAGAAAACATAGTGGGTTGTGAGAGCTCGGGGAGGAGTTGCAGTTGGGGGATACATAAAACTAACCAAATTGATCCAAGGGGTGACTAACTAATTGGGTGTTTAGGTGAAGAGGTTTTTATAATTGTATGTGGGTTGTAACTTGTTTCATAAGAGCAAGTGTTTTCAAACCTTTAATTATTGTAATGAAAACCTTTTCTTATTTTGCATTGTGATTATTCTAAGCTCAAGGGAGGATACATGGGGGAGGAGTTATAGGTGATTGATAGAAAAAAATAACAAAAATGACCTGGGGGATGAGTAACCACTTGAGTTGTTATGTGTAGAGGGTTTTAGACAATATGTATGTTACAAGTTCAATAACACCCAGTGTTCTTCAATGTCCCATTTTAGCAAATAGTATGTGGGTCTTTATATAGATTAAGGTATGCGCCATGTATGTTGTATCAAAAATTTGATCCATATGCATTAGAATAGGGTTTTCCAAAGAATTATGTTGAGTTAGTCACAATTTTACATGTTTTTGATTGAGGAAAAAATGGGTTTTAGAGGAACCCGAAACCACAAAGTTTCCAAACCAAGAAAAAATATATCAAAAGTAAATCCAGGAAAAGACAGGCTGCATAATAAAGATAAACAAAAAATACTAGTACCCACCTGCAAAAGACCAACAATAGTAGAAACACAACCAAGACTAACCCAAAGACTTGAAGTTCTCAGCCACTTCCATTTCTAGGATATCCATATCCTAGGCCACCATCCTCAGATCCTGGGTCTCCAAAGGTGTAGTGTCCTATCTTTTCTTCATGTTGGCCCTAGTTCTCTTTGAAGGGTCCAAATCCTCAGCTTTGTTTTTGTTCTTCTCAGCATCCAGATCCATAATTAAAAGTCCCTGCTGAGTGTTGTCCATATTTTATGCAAATGCTCTCAAGACAGTAGAGTTATTCTTAACTATTCTATGGTTGTTTTCTATCGTGGCTTTCAAAAGTTCCTTGATCTTCTC
Source organism: Sequoiadendron giganteum (assembly GCA_007115665.2). NCBI lineage: Eukaryota > Viridiplantae > Streptophyta > Pinopsida > Cupressales > Cupressaceae > Sequoiadendron > Sequoiadendron giganteum. Next base: position 89,848,939 of record CM021109.1, read on the forward strand.
AATCTCTCTTCCAAGGATCTCCCTATCCTTCTTAAGGATTTTAGTAAAATCTACCTCTTTCTGGAGGTAGTCCACCATGGCCATCTTCTCATCCACTGTCCACAAAGCCTTCCTTGGGTTCTGCTCCACCACCTTGGTTTCGAGAATTTCCACTTTACTATTCAGAGCTCTATGTTTAAGGTTTAGTTCCTTAATTTCGTGAAAAGCCCACTTATAAATTTGAAATTATCAATTCAACGATTTCTTGCCAGAGAAAGAATATCGCCATGAAAGTCCCTATCAGATTCAAAACCTCGGTCATCAGGGTTCAGGTCCACGTGAGGGTTGGGCCTATCCTCTCTTCCAACAAAATTGAAAGAGGCGGAGGAGAAATCTTTTCTAGAAGGTACCGCAATGTCATCATTCAGAGAGTCCTCCAAGTAGGCCACCAATTTATCCATAGGGGGTTCATCCATTCTCTTTTCCTTCGACACTGATGCTTCAGGAGGAATTTTTTGAGAAAAATATTTCTTGTTTGAAGGCTTACCAATTGGTGTATTCTTCCTTTTTTAACTAGCAGGAGGAGTAATCTCTTCCACCCAGTCTGGGTCCAAACCCTTGATATCCTCAGGCGAGCTTGACTCAGTGTCATAACCCTCCAAGGCTGAGGCAGAGGTGGGGTTAGATACCGCTGACATATTTTTGAAGTGCTCATAAATGAGCCGTATTAGGCCAACATGCATGATCGGAGTTTTATCAGGATTTTTCCTATTCTCCTTAATGTTATTGTTTAAAGAGAATAATAGGTAATAGGGAAAAGAAACTGCAGACATGCAAAACTAACATCATGCATTCATTTCTTCTATTAATCAATTAAAATATTTTATTGATTAAATCCCTAATGTTCATCAGACTTAATTAAATAAATCAAATTATTTAATTAAGTTCCTAAAGTTCTTCTTATTTGATTTAATAAGTCAAATTGATTTAAAATCAAATATCAAATCCCTAAAAATCCCCTAAGTTAATTAATCTAAATTAATTAACTTCTAATCATGATTACCATTCTCTAGCTTTTGACTCAACTAGAGTCAAATCTAAACTCCTAACTAACGCACCCACTTGCACCAATAAATCATTTATTTGATTTATTATTTCCTCTAATTACATTCAAAATGGAATCAAAATGGAATATTCTTCCAATTTGAATCTTCCCCACAAAAGTGACTTGTCCCTTCCAACAAGGTTTTAAATGCTATTTGCACAAGTCAAACATGGCATTTATTGCATCTTTCATCCCCCCTAAACATGTCATTTCATCCAAATTTGAATTTCAAATTGGCACATTGGCCAAGACTTGCACATTCCTCACCCTCTCACAACTTGACAAGTGGCACCTTGTCATTGGTTTGTGAATTATCCCACATTCATCAAAATCTTTCAATCTCCTACCCTTGAATCTATAAAATGCAAAGCATTTCTCCAAAGCAACTACAACACAAAATCTGAGAACAACACATTTTCATGCAAGGTCATTCTCTTCACTTGAGAATCAATCTTGTTCATCATCTACAATCTACAATTTGAGCACTATCATTTTAGGCAACTTGAGATCACTTAGCATTTCATTGTCTATCATCTTCATTCAAGCTTATCAAGGATTGGGAAAGGGCATCCTTTCTACATCATAAGGAGCACCAATCCAATATGGGATAGATTTGTATTTAGGTTTTATATGCTTCCTTTGGTTTTGTTGTTTAAATGTCTCATGTAGCATATTTAACTTGATGCAATATCTCATAAGGATGTGCATTTCTGTTATATTGTTTTTATCATGTTGACTAACCAATTTGCAGATTTAGCATCCACAAAATGGCGCTAGAAGGAGGGCAATCTGTCACCAATAATCACTATGGCGGGATTTTTTTTTTTTTAAATCAATGTTGTATACCTTATTACACTGTCTTATTGACTTGAATGGATGTTGATAGCCATTGACGTACTCTCAGGACGTCTTTTTTTTATGATTCACAGTACATGCATCCTTTTGAATAGTCACGCATGTATAATTTTTCAAAACAAGACTAATCTTGCAAAAACATAGATTCCTTGGCTGCTGTGGTCAGGAGATTTTCGGTGTAAAGGAGTGCATGTATTGTTTGAAATTCTAATTGAGCATACTTGTCTATAATTTTCTCCTTCACTGAATTTTTCGTATAAGAATTTCTTCCAGAACCAATGTCTAACTGTTCATGTTAGGGGGATATTCCTTATAGTTTTTGCGTGTGGCATCATACTTGATACACTATCATCAGGATGAAGATATTTTTTTTATTTTTTTGCTTGCACCCCAACCCTGGAATGCTTAGATCTGGGCAGATTTTGAGATGAAGAGGTATGCTTTGAGATAACGAAACCACACCTTCCAGACACCATGCTTTCTTCTCCAATACCGAACTCAAAATATGTACCTTGCAGATATGGGTTAATCCTTTCCATCGAGCGGCTTGTATTTCAAAGAGTTTGAAACTCCTCTCGAGAACTGGCTAGCTCAAGCCCAATCCTGGAGAACCAAAAAAAGGAGAAGGTGATACACCAGCTGTATGATGCGCTAGGATCAGGCGACGCACGGGCGGTGCCGAGCATTTTGGCCCCTGATTTGGAGTGATGGTTCCACGGCGCTCCCAGCTGCGAGTATTTGGTGTGCTTGCTCACCGACCTATCTCACCACACCTGCTTCTCATTTCTGCCTGAGATTTTAATGGTGGTCGGCGACAAGGTGTTTGTGAAAGGCCGCTTAAGTGAATCCCTGTATTGGGTTCACGTCGAGACTATGGAAAATAGGATAGCTACGGAAATTTGTGAGTATTTTGATACGTCCTTGGTCATCACAGATTTCAACCTGCCTACCTGCCACTTGCATTAGTTTAATTGTTTCGAAAGTTCTCACACCTGCCAACAACATTTATTTGAAAGTTCTCACACCTGTTCAAAAGAACAACCTTCTGCATTTTTTCTTTGTGTTTGAGGCATTCTAACAGAAAGATTGCATATCCTCTCCGTGCCTTCTGACAAAAGCATTTGCTACCAAAGATCCTTTTTGTTGCATCGAAGATATCTAAGGATGGATTCAGTCCATAGCCATCTTATCATATGTAGTTAACAAAATATATTATGGTGGGTGTAGTGTCATATCTAAATCTTTCAGACATGCCTTCAAAGGTACGCACCAGGTTAGATTTGTTGACAATCGGCATTGTCTTCACCATAGGCGTCATTAATGGTAGAATAGTGGGTGGGATTCTAAAGTAGAAAAAAAAAAATGATTATGAGTGATGCCTATTATCTTTGGTATTGTCAGCAATGATGATATTTAAAAGCTACTAAATCTCTGCTTGAACATTCATTTATCATATCTTGATTTGAGGATTCGACACTATTGTCTATGCCTTGGAATTCTGACACTGATTTAAGAAATTCTGTTTGGCTACACTCTAAAATGCTGCGACCTTAACCTTAGGCTTGGCTACCACCTTGATTTTGGCTGTGATTTTTTCTCCATTACTTTGATAAAATTGTTGTTTGCAGGATTGCATGTGGTAGCAGACTTCTTAGATGCTTTGACAGTAGCTGCTTCAGCTGAATGTGCTCACCAAATTTGAGTATCTTTTTCTTTGAACAGAAGCCGTAGGCAAAGGATACAAATGCTCAGAATGATAGACACTCAACTAATAGAAAAGAATATATGAAAAGCTTGTAACCATCAAAATTACAGCTCATCTACAAGTTAAGAAAGCATGATTTAATGCTATATCCTGACAACCTGAAAGCGGAAGGGGAAATTTGTAGGGCAATGACTTTCTGGATGTCAATTATTGTTTGAAACCAACCACCGATCTGAATACTTCTATTTTTTGTCAATCTCCAAGCACAATAGACAGCTTAGGCTAGGTGCATTGATAAACTCCTTTTCAAAGTCTATTAAAGCATTAATAAGAAATGACAGCCTTGGGGTAGGATAGAGGAATGCTAGAGTGACTTCGAATTTTTCTTCATTCTTTTTCTTTCGCATTCTCTAGATAACCTTCTAAATATGATCATTCGGAAGGGTGCGGAACTGTTAAAGTCTTTATTGCTGGTGCAGGTGATAGATGGAGTAAAATTATGATGTTTTTCTTTGACTATTGGTAGAATTCATTTAATGTTAATGTCTATCATTAGAGATTGTTTGGCAGTGGGAAAGTCTTTGTTCATTAATGTTGATATTTTCTTATTTTTTCCTGCAGGGTAAGAGGATGAAATTTTAGATGCTACTCAAACATTTATCCTTCTAAGTTTTCTGTTGTTGAAATATCAGCAAAAAGGCTTTGCTCATTATTGGCAAACTTTCCCTTTATGGAAGAATACTTTCTTTAAAGTCCTTGAATAGAATTTTTTCTTTAAAATATTTGAAAATGCTAATTATAACCCATTTGCCCTTTGATCTTATGGAATAGGAGGTTGACATCAAGGTGTTGAAATCAAGGTTGACATCAAAATTAAAATTGGAGGTTGACATTGGAGGTTGACAAAAGGCGAATGGAGTGAAGTGGGAGATTTATTTTTTGAAATCAAGACTTGGAAAAAGCATTTTTTAATGCTTATTTTAAATCTTAGAGCTTCAATTCACTACCTTTTTTTTCTGTTTTAAACCAACTCACATTTCCTTTTGGGTTTAAAATTAACCACTTGACTTGATCTTTTCAAAGTTGGTTAAAAAGAACCTTAGACATTTAATAGATTTCAATTTGGACTTAAAATTGAACAAGGAAAACTTCACATCCCATTTGGTGCTTTTAGAATGAACTCATCATTGCTTTGAGGAATTTAAAATTGAACATGTGTACTTTTTGTTTTGTAAACTTTTTTGCAAAGTAGTGTCATTTAAAAGGGAGTATACGTTTCTCTCGCACTTCACGGCGATCTTGAAAAACAAAAGTCCTTTTGATGACCCTAAGTTGCATAAAATATTTCCTCCACATTTCAATTTGGGTATCTTAAAATTGAACAAAACATGCGAGTGTGAGCACAATATATTGCAGAGGTTCTCTCCTTTGTTTTTAAACAAAGTTTGTGTGAACGATGGGATATGTTTGTTCGCTATTGTTTATCTTAGAGGGCCTGGCTTGTGGGAAAAAGTAATCACCCAAGGGAATGACCCAACTGGGAACACGCTAAAGCCAAGCGACTTCCACCCGGGATATAAGTGTGGATATTGGAACAAAGGCCAATATCACGAGGATTATTCCGACGAGATGGACAACAATGGACTCTCGCCTATGTTGGATAATCCCCTATGAACGGAATGCCCGAATTAGAACCCCTTGTTCAGAAAAAGGCCAAAACCTTGTCTATCTTGTTGGTGCAAAAGATTATGTCCTTTGAAGCCGCCCCACGTAACATGCGGTCTTGTTGTGGAAATGGAAAGTATGTCATGGGAGATTCATGGGTACTAATGCTTGGCTGACCCGAATAAGTGAGTGTCGTGGAGGGAAGCCAATGTGGTCAAGCATTTAGCCATTCGCACAAGATATGCACAGTTGGATTTATCCAACTGGGAACCCAACAAGATATTGCCTCATCATCCTAGGATTGTAAAAAGTGTTTGGAAGTAAAAGATACATTGCTTGGTTGTCAAAACGATTGAAAAACAGACATTCACAAAGAGCCTCCAAAATTTCAAACCCCTTTGAGGAAACAAATACCTTTGATGAATTCAAAACACTCTTGCTTTCCCTAGGGATTCTGTCCCTAGAGGTTTCTAAGTGCTTGAATTCTATCATCATTTGTCTTCAATAAGGTTAAACATAAGAAAATTTTGCCCTATTTTCCTCAATTTCCACACAATGGACCTTGTGGGATGAAAAAGAAAGTAGGACATTAAACATATAGTTTGAAAACATAATCAAGCAAGTGCTTTTGGTAAAAGGAATTCACTAAGACAAGATAAAAGACAAATTCGATTACACATGTGTTTTCTAACATGATTTCCCACAAGATCAAAATCCCAAAACCAAGGTTCAAGAGGCTTAGTCTAAAGGCTCGTAAGAAGCATCTAGAGAGACTTTTCGAGTTTGAAATATAGCATGTTCTTCAACATCAAGGTCTTGTAAGCTGAAGTGTTATTCTAGGTCAAATCTAGGATCAAATTCAATCCCTTTCATCCATCTCTCAACCATCTAAATCAGTCAAAATTCACTTCACCAACAAGTCTTGGAAACTTTGTAAACATCTTTCATACTAAACTTTTAGGTGAAATCAAATCACTTTATTTGACTTAACACAACTAGTCAAACCATCATCTTATACACGAGTTCTCTCTTGGATAATGCAACTTCCTAGGGTTTACGAGTTCATCTTGTTTGGCTTAACACACCTAGCCAAATTATCAAAGCATCACCTCGTTTGACTTGAAGCACTTAGTAAAACTACCATCTTGTAGGAGTTCACTCTATGGATAACACAACTTCCTAGAGTTTTACAATTACATTTATCACTCTTGTTTGACTTAACACATTTAGTCAAACTATCAATCCAATCACGATCAATCAAAGTCCTAAAAAGTTTAGCATTTCCTTCAAAGTTTCTTTAAGAGTTCCATTCATCCGTATCACTCATCTTTCGTTTATCTCATCCTCATCATCTATTTGATCCTTCAATTATCCTAGTTCTTCGCTTCTTTGAACCTAAGGTTTAGACCGATCTAAAGAATTAGAGGTTCATCTCTTACATTCTTGAAAATTGATCTTCATTTTATGGTTCAAACTCAATCTCAACACAAGAGGGACCTAGAATATAAACTTGATTCATCCATCATGACAAATTCGATTCAACTAAACTATCCAAGTCTCATAATGCCAATTGATTATCGAAACTCATATTTATACAATTCAAACATGGCATCTTTATCTCCTCCAAACTTCACTGATACGAATGTGAGTATGCCCAATCTAAAGTTGGGAACACCTTTCCCAATGATAGATTTAAATCCAAGTCCAAATCTGCAAATCTATCAACCAAACACTCAATGCATGAGTTTTCCAAACAACATTATCCCACCAAATCCATGCATGTCAAATACAAGTTTGTCAAACATGACCATTTCAAATCCTCACTTGGTAAATTTTGGGATTGATATGCTTGCAAATCCCCCTAATGTTGTTCAAAAGCCTAGCAATATATTGGCAACTCCATATGTTGATGCAAGTCAAGGTAACCCCATGCAAAATCAAAGTTACCTAAATCAAGGCAATATGATTCCCAACCACAACAATATTCAATTTCAATCTATCATGCTGAATCAAAACATCATACCAAATCATCCAATTTTTCCATCGGTATCGCAACAGCAGGTGGCAACCATTCAAGAAACCCCAACAATCAACACCATTCCAAAACCACAACCACCCCCGCCAAAACACAACACGGCCAATTCATTCTCCATCATGTTGCAAGCTGCACAAGAAGCTTCCCGCAAAAAGGCACTCCAAGCCCAACAAGCTGCACAAGTTGCGCAAGTGGCTTAAGTAGCTTGACAAGCTCAAGCTCAAGCTTAAGCCCAACACCAAGCCCGATAGGGGCAAGCATAATTTTGGGCATTATTGCAAGAAATCCATCAACAAGTAGCTCAACAACAAGCCCAACAAAAAGCATTGTTGGCACAACAATGACACGACCAACAACAAGCGTTGTTGGCTCACCAACAAACACATGCATTACTCGCTCAACAAAGCTTGCAACAGATTCCCACCACAATTGTTGAAAACAATGATCAAGATTTATCCATCAATGAACACATTGAAGACGTTCCCATCTCATTCAATCATCAAATCAGCATACACCAAGAGCTACTTTTCAATCACAATCAAAATTCACCAACATCACCCAAGAATGATGCAATTCAAGAAATGTCAACATCACTTGATCCTATGGTTGAAGACATTGGTAATCTCTCTTCCACAATTGTTGAAATCAAAAAGCAAGATCAATCCATCAATGAACACCTTGAAGGTGTTTCCATCTCATCTGAAGATCAAATCAACATACATCAAGAGCCATTTTTTAGTCATAATCAAGACCACTCCTACAAAAATCTATTTCAAGGAGTGTTGATGTTATTTGATCCTACTGATATAAGCTACGATCCATCCACCAATGATCATATTGAAAATGTCTCTACATCACCTTATGAGTTAGAGGACATATCTCAAGAACGTATTCCAAAGCATGATCAAAATCTTCCATCAAGGTCTAGCAATGTCCCTTTCAACGACATATTGACATCCTTTGACCTCATGGTTACAGATATTGAAGGAATCCCTAGCTCAACAATGGATCCAAATCCACTCAAAGCTCAAGAGAATATTGAGCCACTTCCCAATGACAATGTCTAAGAACCCACTATAAGTGATCCATCCTTTGAAATTGACCCATGTCAAGAACTTGATCCAAAGCATGTTGAAAATAGTTCTAAAATCACTCAAGATTGAGAATTCGTATCTCCAAGATACTACAATGATCTAATGGGCACTCTTATATCTATACAAGATGTTGCAAACCATGACCATATCTGCATAGCACATACTCTTCCATCTATCAATGAGATGCTTTCTTTGGATGGACCTGTAGATGATCTTCATTCAAAACAAGAGTCTCATACTCTTGACATCATTACCAAGGAACAAGAGTCTCTTACTCTTAACATTTGTACACATGATCAAGATATAGAGAAATGCAGAGACATACTAGAAATGGGTCATGAAGAAGGCTTCTACAGAAGTTGCAAATCAGAAACATCATGTCAAAGCATATCAAGAATGAATCATGAGGAGGACTTTTATGAGGACAGTGAAGCATCAACACTCCTTGAAGAAGCACTACAATCTGATATTTCACAAGATCAAATTAAAGATATCAATCAGGAAGATCCTATCACTTATAAATTGGGATCACTTACCTTTCTTAGAGGAAGCTATCTTATCAATGAAGAAGTTAGCACCTTTGAAGATCTACGACAAAGAAGAGAAGGATTAACACCTTGTTTCCAAGGTAAATCATATCCTATTGCAAATAAGTTTTTTCAACAGATGAATTATCAAGGAAGAGGATTAGGCCTGCATGAACAAGGTATCTTAGAAGCATTGCAGATCATCGGCAATCCTAAACATCAGGGCCTTGGTTACTCGACAATCAAGGGATCTCAACATATCAGTAATATTTCCACAAAACTGGGGGCAACTTCATCTCGAGCAAACATCAACATAGGGAGCACGAAGGATCCTTATGATGAAACCAATGCCAATACTACAACTGGCCACACCGTGAATCTTCATCCACTTATCACCCCATCCACGAATTGGGACCAACATCAAAAGAAAGATTTGAATCGAAGCATGAAAAATGTCATCGAAGAAAAAGAAGCTAAGAAGCACGAAGGAAAAATCAAATACAAGTGGATACCAAAGAATACAAATCCCTATCAAACTCCATTAGTCAAAGAAACTATGGGGCAAAATAAAAAAGGGAACAGTATCCATCCAAGACGTCCACAAAAGCAAAATAAAGCTTCTCAAGCAACATACAAAGTGTATCAAGCAGTTGGTCCTAATTCCACATACACTTCCATATCCACCCATCATTGCTCATCTTCCCAAGTTTGGAGAGTCAAAGGCTCCAAACTGTCAACCAATCCATCTTTTATTCCTAAACAATCTCCACCATCCATGCCTCCATGCATAATATCCAACTCTCACATTAACCATGTATTGGCAGCGACCCTTCATCATAAGGATTCAGAATGCACTGTATCGCGATGGGCGCACAAAGACAAAGTTAACTCTAGTACCAGCAAAGCAGATCAAGGATCTCAAAAGTTGCTTTCAAGTGCACATGTCTTGGCAAAGCAACTTATTCAAGCAGGATACCGATGGCACGTTATGACAGAAGCATCTACATCAGCACCACTAGGTGGTTCAATATCAGCTTAAAATCTCTCAGAAAATACAAAAACAATCAAATAATGTCCTCAAAAAATGGTCACCTTGATGAAAACCTAGCAAATAGGCATCTTGATGACAACAAAAAAATTAAAAATTAAAAAAAATCCAAAAAACAATTAGAAAAAGGATTGAAAACAGTAAAGAAAAAAATCTTCCTCTAGCGAAAACCATTTCGGTGGCGCTTTGGACAGGTACCATGATGAAAACTTGGCAAACAAGTGTCATGTGTAGAATCGAGCATTTGCATGTGCCTGTTCAAAGGAAAGCATCTTATACATCCATAATAAAGCTATAATTCCATCCATATCATTCGTTCATCCATGAACCATTTATCCAATTGGGCAGTTTTATCCATCTGCATCCAAGGTCCAAGTTACCTTGATCTTGATAAAATTTTGGAGCACACTTTACGCTTGTTTATGGTAAACATCTTGACATGGGTCATTTTCACTGATCCTATCCAATCCGAACATTATCTGAGCCTTGAAGCATTATCCGAATGAGAATCCTCTATTTTGAACACCCTTATCTTATCGCAAGATAATCCATATCCATTCGTCCAAACATCCACCCATGGTCATTCAAACATTGCTAGACATTGGGGGCAGATGTTTACATCTTGTTTCAGGAATAAATCTTGACCTATATCCTCCAACTTATGAAGTGATCCGAACATTGGCAAACGTGAAATCAAATTGGTCAAAGCATTTGTGAGTCAAATCCAAATCACTAGCCCATGGCATATTTTGACAAGAAGACATTCCTTATCATGCTCTATCTTTTGTCGAACATCAATCCAAATAATCAATATCAGTTGCATCTAATGTGTACTTCAATTTCACATCAAATCATCAAAGCTATTTTGTTCCAAATCAAGCTTCATCAATCTTGATCAATCGAATCCAATCAATCATCACCTTGTTTGACTTAACACACTTAGTCAAACTATCATCTTGTGCATGAGTTTATTCTAGGATAACACAACTTCCTTGGGTTTACAAGTTCATTATCATCACTCTATTTGGCTTAACACACTTAGCCAAATTATCAAATCCATAATCACCTTGTTTGGCTTCACACCTAGCCAAATTGTCCTTTTTGCACGAGTTTACTCTGGGATAACACAACTTCCTAGAATTTACAAGTGCATTATCACTTTTGTTTGACTTAACACACTTAGTCAAACTATCAATCCAATTGATCAACATTAAGCTTGGTTTTTCTTCAAAATCATAGAACAGAGCACTAATATCATCACATATTCAAAAAATCCAAAAACATTCAAAAAATTCATCAAAAAATCAAAAACATTCAAAAATCTATCAAAAAAATCAAAAACATTCAAAAAATTCATCAAAAAACTCAAAAACATTCAAAAAATTCATCAAAAATCCAAAAACATGTCAAAATATCAAAAAATCTTCAAAATTCATTGAGTCTTGTCAGTCTTTCACCTTGTCGAACTATGTCATCTCTGAGCTTGAACGTAGGCAAGGTTGATCTTTGATCATCCCCAGAGACATTTAGGTCATTCTTTATGCGTCCATCGCATTGGCATCCATTTGCCCATCCTTTAGGCATCCGTCGCAATGGCATTCGTTTGCTTATCTTTGTTACATTTAGGTCAGTCTTTTAGGTGTCTGTCGCATTGGCAATCCGTTGGCCCATCTATCTTTTCATTGAGTCAGTTTTGTCATCTGAACTACGCCGTCTCTGAGCTTAAACATAGGCAAGGCCATCTTTGATTGGTCCCCGAGACACAAAATCCAAAAATATTCATAAATCTCAAAAAATACCAAAAACATTGAAAAAGCTGAAAATCAAAATAGCCTCAAAAAAAAAAAAAAAAATTCAAAATATCAAAAACATCCAAATATCCGAAAAACCCAAAATGGTGCACCCATCCCATCTCGGTTTCACCCGCAATAATTACCACTCATAATAAATTATTGTCGCCTTCATCCTTTGGTGAAGCAATTAGAAGCAAGTTTAGCAGGTTCCAAAGTGAACACCTAATCGTCAGAGTCTTCAATCTAGATCAGTAAGCAAGCAAGTTGGTCAACTTGAAGTATCAATAGCTTATCACCCAATCAGTCCCACCAAAACCCTGATCACTACATGTCCTAGGATGAAGCTTTCCTGCGATGGACATAAGCATCAGGTACCCCACAATAGTTAGCCTTGGCTAGTGGTATGAAGAACATTAGCTTGTTTGTTTATTTTATCTTGGTCTTGTTTAGACTTATCTTATTTTGCACTCATTCCAAGGACCTCTCAATGATGCCTAAACAAAACAGGTTTAGAGAGAAAGGAATGGGGCAGTGATCATTATCTTTTTGTCTGCTGTGCTTGTTGGATGTTCTTGTAAAATAACTTGGCGAATACTTGCTTTGTTGGGTCCGTCCTAACAAGGTTTCCGTATGTCAAGTGTGAACAAGAGCACTCCTATCTGATTGTCGAGTCAAAGTCCATCACACTAGGTGCCACACCATCCTGGTTCTTAATACCTTGATGCATCGCACCTACATGTGTTATCAAACATAAAGAAAGGTATGCTCTTTTCCCATCCCTGGATAAGCAATACATCATGATCATTCATCATCATTTTCAATAAAGTTGTCTTGTTGGACTTCTGTATTCTTCTTGAATTTAAGGGTTCATCCCTCTCATTCTTCAACCTTCTTTCACGCTAACAATGCATCCATCCTGCATCCATGCTGCATTCATCCTCTCATCTTGCATAGTCACTTCATATCATTATAGGACAACATCATCCATCTCATCCATCTCACATGCATTGCATAATTATTTAATCTATTTAGGATAATATAAATTTGTTATTCTAAGCATCTTCCAAACATCTCATTGGCATCATCATTATCATATAGTCTCGTCATCCATATATCCATTTTGAACCTCTTTATCATGAGATCCACCTCAAATCGAATCCTTTCGCTCGATCTATCGAGGGGGCAGTGTACTAGAGTATTTCTTTTCGCTTGGGCATCTGGAAAATCAGAATTTTTTTAATTGCGATATCGATAACATCATTCTTTGAACCATTGCAACGAGTACATTGCTTCAAAGAGGGGCAAAATGTAGACATGCAAAACTAACATCATGCATTCATTTCTTCTATTAATCAATTAAACTATTTTATTGATTAAATCCCTAATGTTCATCAGACTTAATTAAATAAATCAAATTATTTAATTAAGTTCCTAAAGTTCTTCTTATTTGATTTAATAAATCAAATTGATTTAAATTCAAATATCAAATCCCTAAAAATCCCCTAAGTTAATTAATCTAAATTAATTAACTTCTAATCATGATTACCATTCTCTAGCTTTTGACTCAACTAGAGTCAAATCTAAACTCCTAACTAACCCACCCACTTGCACCAATAAATCATTTATTTGATTTATTATTTCCTCTAATTACATTCAAAATGGAATCAAAATGGAATATTCTTCCAATTTGAATCTTCCCCCCAAAAGGGACTTGTCCCTTCCAACAAGGTTTTAAATGCTATTTGCACAAGTCAAACATGGCATTTATTGCACCTTTCATCCCCCCTAAACATGTCTTTTCATCCAAATTTGAATTTCAAATTGGCACATTGGCCAAGACTTGCACATTCCTCACCCTCTCACAACTTGACAAGTGGCACCTTGTCATTGGTTTGTGAATTATCCCACATTCATCAAAATCTTTCAATCTCCTACCCTTGAATCTATAAAATGCAAAGCATTTCTCCAAAACAACTACAACAAAAAATCTGAGAACAACATATTTTCATGCAAGGTCATTCTCTTCACTTGAGAATCAATCTTATTCATCATCTACAATCTACAATTTGAGCACTATCATTTTAGGCAACTTGAGATCACTTAGCATTTCATTGTCTATCATCTTCATTCAAGCTTATCAAGGATTAGGAAAGGGCATCCTTTCTACATCATAAGGAGCACCAATCCAATATGGGATAGATTTGTATTTAGGTTTTATATGCTTCCTTTGGTTTTGTTGTTTAAATGTCTCATGTAGCATATTTAACTTGATGCAATATCTCATAAAGATGTGTATTTCTGTTATATTGTTTTTATCATGTTGACTAACCAATTTGCAAATTTAGCATCCACAGAAACCCTAACCTTATATCTAAAATGTTTGAGTAAGAAAAAATGATACTTGTATACTCTGGTAAATCTCCCATCGAGCGTAATGTACTCCATTAGGAATCAGAGAACCTCCCTCCAAATTTTCTTTATCCTACTCGAGTCAAAATAGCTATTAGAGACTTTAACAAGTCCCTTCTTCTCCTCCTCAGTCTTTGGAAAACTGATCACTGGTTTATCCGAGTATTTCCTATCACGGTAAAATTTCACACCATCCATAGATAGACCAATAACTTCTCCAATAAGCACCTGATCCACAAGCACGTTCCTTCCAAATAAGATGATCTCACCTTTATTGCAGTGTTTCACAAAATAATCAATTGCTCTGAGGTCTGGCCCGTGAAGTCTTTCAATGAACGGTTATAGCACTCCCTTCTCAGTTTTCTTCCACACCTTTGATTTTTCTTCATTCTTAGTGCATGCATTAGGCTCAACTCTTTTCCTGCTTCCTCCCATTGTTGTCAATATTTTTCTCTAAAATCCCACAGCAAGAAAATATAGACTTATGAGAAAGAATAAAAACCAAAGCACCCACAAAATGTGCAAGCTCAACCCATCTGTCATATTCATTATGATTATGCCACCAAATCTTATAATATCGCAGTACTTGGCACCTTTGTCTTTAATCATTTTTAAATTCAAATTCTCTCACATGAGTGCAATAATAGGTGATTAGGGCTTTGATGTTAGCAGGAAAATAGTTGTAATCTTGCCACGTCACCTTTCTATTATGTCTTATTCCCTCATTTGCAAAGAATTCTGCCACACCATTCCCTTCCCTATAGATATGAGAAATTTTAACTTTTTGAAACTTAGATAAAGTGGCCCTAGCCTGATCAATCCAATACTTAATAGTCCAATATGGGGGGGAAAAGAAAAGGAGGCAATCAATGATATTCTTGGAGTCGCCCTCAATCCAAATATTTTTAAAGTTCAAACTATTAGCCAAATTTATGATCTGGTAGGCTCATAAAGCTTTAGCTAAATCATTGGTTTGTTTCCCCAAAGAGACAACAACCACAACAATGAACATACCTTTATCATCACATAACACACCTCCACTCCAAGCCATTCCTGGATTCCCTTTCACCGCCCCATCAAAATTGGCTTTAATCCAACCCCTAGGAGGGTGATACCACAAAAAACCTTCCCAGTTCTTTTTAGCAGGTTTAGAAGCCAGGGACACATCTCCTTTAATCTCCCAAACTTTGGCCATTTTAGATTCATAGGCTGAACAAACTGCAGATTCCATCACCACCTCCTAAACAGGAGCCAAATTAAAGTTTTCCCCAATGAGTCTAAATTTTTTATCGAAAACAAGTTTCTTCGTAGTTTCCTTATCCCTGAACACTCTATTGTTTCTCTCTTTCCAAACTCCCTAGGCAAGATAAGGGAAGGTCAAGGACCATAGCTTGGGAATATGCGGGTTAGAGGACAGGGCCACCCACTGAGTAAAATGATCCTTAATAGTACGAGGCGACACAAAGGAGATTCTCCACAGAGAGTAGAAACTTTCTGAGATAGAGTTTAGAAAAGGACAATGAATAAACAAATGATTAGCCATTTCCACTGCACACTTACAAAGGTAGCTGTGGTTGGAGATTTGAAAGCCCCTCTTACAAAGGTTGTCCACTGTAAGCATCTTTTTCTGAAGAAGGATCTAAAAATAAATATTAACCTTCGGGGTCAAGTAGCTTAACAAAAATTTTTCCCAAAAGGGGGGAGGGGCAGGAGATAAAGACAACAAAGAGACAACCGATGAAACATAGTACTTTCCCGACAAACTAGCCATCCAAACCAAGATGTCCTCTTGAAAATTCAATTCCATTTTGAAAGCCATAAGGGAGGACTAGATAGGGGCAAAATCCATGTTGATTTGACAAATATTCACCCAACATCCATTCCTCTAGTAGTCTTTAACTAAGAATCCAAAAGTAGCCTTGGAAATGTCTGCCCAATGCTTGAAACTTTCAAAAGAAACCAAAGGTTCCTTCAAAATCCATCTATCCTCCTAGAACCTCGCAAGATTTCCACTTGTTATACTCCATCCCATTCCCAAATGAATTATTTTACTCCCTTTTAAGATATCATTCCAAAGAGTTGAACCACTAGGTAGACTCTGAGAATCCAACAAAGAATTAAAAGATCCAGTGTTAGCTAGATATTTTCTTTTTAGGATTTTCTTCCATTCTCCAAATCTGTTTAGCAAGAAGAGCTTTATTAATAATTTTGATTCGTCTAAGGCCCAATTCCCCTAGCTTCTTTGGTCTACAAACCAAGTCCCATTCAATGAGGGACATATGCCGCCTTTCTTCAACTCTAGACCAGAGAAAAAGTTTCTGGATTTTTTCAATAGATTCTGAATACTTAAGAGGAATATTAAAAAGACTCTGAGCATAGATTGGAAGGTTCGAAAGAGTGGCTTTGAGGAGTTGAATCTTACCAGCTTGACTGAGAAGATCTCCCTTCCAAACCGCCATCTTTTTGTTGAATCTATCCACCAAGGAATTCTAGAAAGAGTCAGAGGGCTTAAGGCCCAAGGGCAAGCCCAAATATATTGAAGGAAGAACCTCCACTCTGCATCCAAAAATATTAGCTATCCTATTTTGTCTTCTAACCAGAGTATTGAAGAAAAAATAGAGAATTTTTTAAAATATTAATCTTTTTACCAGAAGCTCCTTCATAGTCATCTAGAACTTTTTTAAGAGTTCTAGCTTCAACCATTGTAGATCTACCCATCAAAATGGTATCATCAACAAATTGTTGATGAGAGATTACAAGGTTTCTAGACGAAGGGCATAAACCCATCAAGACTCCTTGAACAACTAGTCTATTCAGGTTCCTCCCGCGGAATTCAACCATTATAATAAAAAAAATAGCGGAAATGGGATCACCTTGTCTTAATCCTTTGGAATTCTTAAAAAAATGTGAAGGAGACCCATTGACCAAAATAGTGATGGTAGCGGAAGAGATGAGTTGGAAAACCAATTGAATGACTCTTTTTCTAAAGCAAAACACCATCATTATCTTGAATAAAAAATCTCACTCAACCTGGTCATAGGCTTTGGAAATATCAAGCTTCAAGAGAATGCCTTCAGTTTTAGAAACAATGACCAGATGAATAATTTCATGCATAGCTAAAAGTTTGAGAAAGCCATTTTGCTGGGGGGAAATTAAGGAAGGAAGAATAGTTAAAAGTTTGGAAGTCAAGAATTTATAAATAATTTTATAGAAAGAATTACAAAGGATTATTGGCCTAAAAGCTTCAAAATCCGTAGCCCCAGGACGTTTGGGGATCAAAACCAGGAAGGTAGCATTGAGTTCCTTTAGGATGCATCTCGATCCAAAGAATTTCTTAACCACATTCACCACATCCTCTTCCACAATCTCCTAGAACCATTGAAAAAATAATATTGGAAAGCCATCAGGTCCAGGGGCTTTGTTACCTTCAACATAAAAAGTATCCTTCTTAATTTCTTCCTTCGACGGGATGGTAGAGAGAATTTTATTTTCTTCCTCCATAACCAGACTGGGTATAGCCGCTGAAAGAGATTCCTATAGATTTTGACTAATCTCATCATTAGCCAAAAGGAGATTGCTAAAATATTCAACAACTTATCTCCCTATGTCCTATTCCTTCTCAAAATGAACACCATTTTCCTCAATATAAGTTATCATATTCACAATGTGGTATTTTAGGGCAGACATATGAAAATATCTGGTATTTTTATCCCCGGTTGAGAGCCATTGAACCATGGATCTTTGTCTCCAAAATTCCTCCTCTTTAGCTATGATGTCATGCATCTCCACAAAAAGCCCATTTTATTTCATTCTAGTCTCCATATTGCATCCCTTCTTCTGGATCCTTTCCTCGATCTCCTTCATGTCCGAATTTAGCTCATCTTTTCTTCTGAAGATATTTCCAAAATAATCTTTATTCCACTCTCTTATCCTATTTTTCACTTCTCTTAGTTTTTTAGCCACCTTGAACATAGGATTCCCCAAAATAGAAATATTCCACCATTTCCTAACCTCATCATGAATCTTTGGATGATGCAACCACATAGCTTCATATTTAAAAGGGATATTTCTTTTAGCCACAATAGGATCCGCCACAAATCTAATAGGAAAATGATCAGAGCCCACCCTCGACAGGGCTTTTAAAGAGAAAAAATACTTAAGAAACTATTGATCAGAAATTAAAGTTATGTATAATCTAACTTGAATCAACTCCTTACCCACTCTGCGATTAGACCAAGTAAAGGAAGCTCCTTGCAGCTCTAAATCTATCAATGCTTGATTGTTGATGAAATCCAAAAAGGTCCATTTTGCTTTCCATATTGATCTGGGACCCTCCTAATTTTTCATTATCCCTTAGTGGAGTATTGCAGTATCCCATAACCACCCAGGTCTCATTAATGTATTTACAATGGAAGGCAGCCAAGTTTCACCAAAAAATATTTCCAGCCCCCCTTCCATTAGGGGCATAGATATTAGTCATGATCCAACTGTAATTGTCTATGATATGGGTAAATTTGGTGGCCACATGATTAGAACTTTCGAACAACAGTTCACCTTTTATAAGATTAAGATTCCAAAAGGTAGAAATACCTCCAGAGGCACCTTCTGAACTATTCCCTTGAACCCCACATAATTTAAATAACTTAATATTTTCCACTTTTTCTTTAGGAATTTTAGATTCCTAAACCAATAAAATATTAGGTTTATGATCTCTAACAAAATTATACAACACATCCCTCTTATGGAGGTTATTCATCCCCCGAAATATTCCATGACATAATCTACATTTCTTACCTAGAGTGAGATTGCAAATTTCAGGAATGATCTTCTGATAACCATCCACAATGTCCTACATGTGAAAATTATCCCTGTGCCAATGAGTAGATCTTCTCCCCTGACTATTGTTTATGACTCCACAATCTACCTTAGCTCGAGCTCTCGTTGAGATCCCTTTCGGAGTGCTCAACTGAAGATTTTTCTTGTTCCTCCTCTTATTGTTAGAGCTTAAATCCTCTCTATCAATCTCTTCCTGACTCTCGTCCTCCCTTCTAGATTCCCAATCTTTCACATAATACCCTTTCTGGTCCAATGGAAGAGTATCCATCAAACCATTACTATTTTTAGATGGGTTCACATTTATACACTCCACATTCTAGCTCGAATCCACCAAAGATTCAATCTCATTCTCCAATGAATCAACAGTTCTAGGAATCAGGGCAGGATATCCCCTTCCACTAGGGGCTAGAGATAACATAGGGATCCCAATCTCCAGCCTTAAATTTCCATCTTTGATCAACATATTAAAACCCTATGAACTGATTTCATCAAGACCGAACTCAACAATGTCCTTCCCAAAGCCAGTGGAATCATGAATAATATTCTAAGGCGTCATAAATTCTAGGTCTCCCTCACTATTCTGCAAGAATCCATCATTATTTTTCTTCTCTTCATCTTTTGCATCTCGTTGGTGGGATTCCACCATATTATATTCCAGATCAGCATGAGTCCCTTCCACCTCTTTTTTCTTGGAGATAACCTCAACCACCACCCTCTTGATACTTTCATTTTCTTCAAAAAA
This sequence comes from Sequoiadendron giganteum, assembly GCA_007115665.2. NCBI lineage: Eukaryota > Viridiplantae > Streptophyta > Pinopsida > Cupressales > Cupressaceae > Sequoiadendron > Sequoiadendron giganteum. The sequence continues at coordinate 89,868,732 of CM021109.1, forward strand.
AATTTCTTTAATTTGTTTCTCTTCCCCTTCACTTTTATTTTGCCAAACCATCTTGGATTTAGGTTGGGGCTTTTCCTTAGTCTTCCTGGCATTAAGCGGGCAATTCTTAGCCCAATGATCTGATTTACTACATTTGAAACATGCAAAAGGGATCGTTTCAAACTCAATAGATTGAACCCATGTGCCCAACCTAGATTAGAATTTAATAGTCCTCGGCAGATCCGGATTCTGGGAAACACCCACACTTATTCTAGAAAATACCAATCGTCTCCTAGCTACCATCATCAGGTCAATGGATAGGAGCTCACCAAAAAATCTAGCTAGACCACTAAAAACATCCACATTCTAGTACTCCATAGGAAGCCCAGGAAGTCTCGCCCAAACAGGGACAGTTTCAAAAATAGAGTCTAAAAGATCTAGATTAGTGGACCATTTCTTTAGGGCTAATGAGGACTTGCCAATAATCCAAGGACCTCCACTTTGCATAGCCTGATTGTCCTCCTTACAAGAGAACTCAAAAGAAAAATAACCCTTGGGTAGGGCAGAGATGACATCTTGGCCATTAGTTCTCCATTTTTTATTCACAAACATCCTGACCACCTCAATATTAGGTCTAGGCCCCATAAATCTACCAACCAACACTCTATCCATTAGTGAAATATTATGATCAATGAATAGATCCAGAATAGAAATAGAAAACTTACCCTTTGCTGGCTCAAAGATGTTGCACATAGGAGGGAAAGCCGATTTTCTGTTTGGTTTGACCCCAAAAAGAGACAACCATTGTTTAGGGTTGGTTGCTTCCCCTCTAGCTACCCCCACTATATTTTTAGTATTATCACACTAAATTCGCTTGGTACTTCGAGAAGGAATCTCACAAGGAGAAAATTTCCCTCTCAGGTCCCCCAGGATGTTTCCACCGGGATCAGGAATAGTCTTATCTTCCTTACCTTTCTTTCTGGTCAAATCTTGCTTCGATTCCCCCTACGATTCCTCTGATTCTGCACTTCCATGATCTGTACCATTGTTCAAATATTCAAAATTCCATTTTTACTGCCTGGTTGCATGCACTTCCTCCCGCTCGCACGCCATTTTTTTTGGCATAATAATGTAACTACAAGGAATCTACAATTTTACATGTTGATGATATGCTAATTAGTAGTAATGATGTGTTGATTAGAGAAATCAAGGTTTAGTTGGCGTATAGGTTTGAGATGAAATATCTAGGAGCTATAAGATACATCCTTGGCATATAATTATATAGAAATGTGGATAATAAGAAGTAATGTTTCAATTAGAGTCCAAGTATCTTGAGACTATTATATAGTGGTTCAACACATACAATGATAATCCGATAAGCATTCCTTTACCAATATCTACTAAGTTGAGCCTACAACAATTCCCTAAATCTTTGCAAGAAAGGAGGGATCTAGGGTGTGGTAGGGTGGGAGGGATAGGTATAGAGAGAGTTAGGGAGGGAGGGTAGGTGAAGAGAGGTTGTGTGTGTGAGAGAGATGGAGAGATATAGGGGGAAGGAGGGAGATAGTAAGTGGTAGGGTGGGAGGGCTAGAGGGAGGGAGAGAAAGAGGGAAGGAGGAAGATAGGAAGATGTAGGGTGGGAGGGATAGAAGGAGGGAGATAGGGAGTAACAGGATGGGAGGGATAGGTATAGAGAGAGTTAGGGATAGATGGATGTATGGATAAGTGGAGAAAGGTTGTATGTATATGTGAGGGAGAGAGAGAGGGAGAGAGATGGGGGAGGAGGGAGATAGAATGCAGTACGATGGGAGGGATAGAGGGAGGGAGAGAAAGAGGGAAGGAGAAAGACAGGGAGTGGTCAGGTGGGCGGGATATGGGGAGTGGTATGTTGGGAGGGATAGGTATAGATAGAGTTAGGGAGGGAGGATAGTTTGAGAGAGGTTGTGTGTGTGAGAAGGAGAGGAGGAAGATAAAGAAGAAATGAGGGAGATAGGAGTGGTAGGGTGTAGGGATAGAGGGAGGGATATAGGGAGTGGTGAAAATTTTGGTTTTATATTAAGAAGGACCTTGATATAAGGGACCACATCAAATTACTAAGCCTTTGTGCTATGATCCTTATGTAAACCATTCTCCACAAGGTAGTTAAAATGCCTCTATTCTTGACCCCCCTCAATACTTGAATTTATACTTGTGTAGACATGCAAAATATACAAGTTGATCCAACACACTTGATCCTGATCACTAACATCATTTCATCTTGAATCACCTTCTCATCTTTTCATCACCTTTAATTAAATAAATTATTATTTATCTAATTAAATCATTCTTCCCTTTTGATTAAATTAATCAATTTAATTTACTTAACCTTCTATCTTTGTTTAATTAAATAATACGTTTTATTTAATTAATCTCTAAAGTAATCCCATTAAATGGAATAAATTAAACCATGTTCTATTTAATCTAACATCATCATTCCTCTTTAATTAAATAAATAAAATCCCTTTATCTAATTAAATCTATCCCTCATCCTTTTGATTTAAATCAACACATAAATCTAAGTCAAATGGTCAAATCAGCTAATTCCCTCTTAATTAATCAAATCTTGATTAATGGTAATCCTAATTAGTCCAATCCTCTAGAGAATGCAACTTGCAGAATAAATTAATTACTTTGATTTATTTAATTACCTATTTTATCTCAACATGGAATAAAGGAGGAATATTCCTTCAAATTTGAATTCAAAATCCAAGTGGATTTGTACATCCAACGAGGCATTCACTCCTCTTACATGTCCTTGTGAATTGAGCCAAGTGACATTAACTACATTTCTTTCTCTCTCCAACATGTCACATTCAAATTTCAAATTTGAATCTCATGGAATTTATCATGCACATTGACCAAAATGTGCTCATTCCTCCTCCAATCACATATGGACAAGTGGCCTCTTCTCATTAGTTGGTCTTTTGTCCCACATTGCTCAATTTCACTCTTTCTTCCAATTTGGAAATCTATAAATGAGAGACTCTTACTATCATTCTAACATCCACAAATTGAGTAAACTTACTATACTCAACTTCATCCTCATCCATAATCTTATGCAAAGTTACTCTCTTCACATTGAGAGATAATTTTGTTCATTTATCCTCAATTATTCATCATTTTCATAATTTCATAGCTAGGTTATGTCAAAATCTCATCAAGGAGATTCAATCATCCACACATCATCAACATTCCAACAAAGGATTTGGGAAAGGGCAAATTTCGACACATCAATTGGCACCAATTCCCCCATGGGATCGAGAGTTTTCTTTGCTTAGATATATTTTATCTAGTTTTTACATTGTTCTTCATTTTCCTTTCTATTTGAGCATAGTAAATGGATTTCATGGGGAATCCTTCTTTTATCTTGTATATTGATCTAATAATGTGTTTTCTTGTTGTATTTGTGTAGGTATAAAACCAGCATTCACAACTTGATATTTAACATCAAACTCCTTAAATTTGAACCACCAAAAACATGATTTTCTAAAAGGGAAAGAGGATTCCTCAATGAGCTTCTAGGGTTTTTCACCTAGAAGCTAACTTTTGAAGATTGGACTCTCTTTCACCTAGTGATATGCTTTTGGGTATGTTCATTCAAAGGGGATTGGGGGTTGTGAAGTGTCTAAAATGTATCTAAGTGAACTTATCTAAGTGTTGGAAATAGATAAAAGAAACTAAATTCTAATGTAAAACCTAAGAATGCAACTATGCTCGAAAACACATTGAGATATCCAAGTATGTACAAGATAACCTAATAAATATACATTAAACTAAAACAAAAGGTTGGAGATAAAAAGTGTGTGCACCTAGAAACTTGTAGGGGCTAGAAATTCTATTGAATTTGATGCAAAATCAGAAAGGGACACTTGTGCCAAGTTGGGCGACCTAGTCCTTTTTTGGGCAAATTCTGGAAAACTGCTCTGAAGTCCGTTTCAGCCAAAAGGGTATCTAGATATACCAAAATCTATGATAAACAACTTCAGTGTGACTAGGTCACCATTTTTGGTGACTTAGTCCTCTTCTTAATTTCTAAGAATCAAAGAGTGGAATCTGAAGCCCTTAGTCTATGCTTTCTACTCCTCTAGGTGTTCGGTCTCGAAAGTGAAGATTCTGATTTGGAGGTGTCTTTTTGTGGATGTTTCTCCCTAGTTGACAAGGAGGTGTCTTAACAAGTCATCAATCCATTCTTGAATGATTTCCAAACCTGCAAAATACCTAAATTTACAAACACACACAAAGAGAAATAAATATTGTTAAGGCATGGGGGCTTGCCTTGGTGAAGCCCGTTTTTGATAATTAAATCAAATGAAGAGAAAAGATAATAGAGCATGAAATATCAAATCATGGATTCAATTCCTTGCCATGATGAATGATCTTGTGTTGTTACAACAATCAACCCTTGAATTCCCTGGAGAGATGTCTTCAAGACTTAGTATCAGAAACCCTAGCTTGCTTGAGAAGGATTGGATGAGAGATTGAGAGAAGAGTGAGTTGAGTGATGCATAATATGAAGAATTATGGTTTTTAGGCTTATTTATACAAGTTATGCCCAAATTTTCTTGAGATAACACCATATAGACAAACCTTAGGGTTTAAGAGACAAAATCCCGAAAGAAGTTTTTTTTAATTTTGAATTTTATGTCACATGGGACTAGGTCACCCAAGGTGGCAACCTAGTCCACCTGGGAAATTTTCATTGGTTGTCGGGGATTAAAGTATGATTTTATTTCTTGTCGGGATTGTGTCATGAAAACAGACTAATATAGGACTTATATGTGTATTAAGGGGTCATTATAACATAATAAAGGGTTGATTAAGTGATGACAAGCCTAGGAAAGCCTGAAATGTTTTTACAACACCTTACAACACTCTAGAACAAGGCTTGGAAAAGGGTAAAAAGAGGTTGAAAAAGGCCCAAAATCCATAGGCAAAGGTCCATTTGAGTGAAAAGTGTCAAATTATACACTTTTTGGTGACACATTTAGCCCCTACTTTAGTGAGAGTGTGATCATGCTTCAAACTCACACTAAAGTAGCCCAATGGAGATGATAAAGAATGAAAAAGAAGAAGAATGGGAAAGATGAAGGAGGTTGTCAAGCCCCCAAGGATTGAGATTCTAAGTCAAAAATACATCAATGCCATAGAACACATTCAGGGGTGAATGAATTGCAACAAGATGAGATACATGATCATGCAATGGCAAGATTTGAAATGAAGAGAAATTGTGGAAAAGATGTGCTCACTCTAGGGCTACAGAACATTCGGTTGTCTGCAGGGTGAGAATTGCCAAAGAAGGTGAGAAACATACACATGGTTGGTATGTAGTCACAAATTTGGCTATGGGGAAAGTCGTGTCACTTTTTGGGCTTCTCGCTTAAACCATACTAAAGTTATACCTCATAATAACTTTTGATAAGTGACACAAAAGAAACTGATATTGTTCAAAGGGATTTTTATTTTGTTCATATGATGTCTCAATCTTAAGGAACAATATGCATAATGTTTCCAAGAGAGTGAAAGTTAAAATGTACTCATGTTGTATGCAAGAGAGACAAGGGATCGTATTGTATGCAAAAGAGGAAAAATGCAGATGTCTCATCCTGAACAACATTGTGTGTAATGTTTTCAAGAGAAGGAATTGCAAGAAAAAGAAGATCTCACAATGAAATGTGAGTGGTGATGTATGCCCCCACTTTAAAGGAATTACTAAACACTATACTGTGAACAATTGATATAAAGTAGAAGAGGAAAGGGACATGAGAGCTTATTCAAAAGCTCTATGTCAAGTCATATGCTTTCAAAAAGCTACGTCAAATGAGGAGTTTATGTCATATGTGAGTCAACTTAAGACAAGTCATCCACACCCCAAGTTTTCTCTGATATGTTCATGAAAGGTCGATGACAAGCCAAAAGAGACAACAACAAGTGACATACAAGGGAAAAAGGCTAACTAACCTCTTGCCCCCACTTAGTGCAGGAAAAGAGTGAGCCAAAAGGATTATGGGAATGTATGGTTGAGTGAAAATTCAGTATCCATTAGAGGAATGAGGTACCCCCAAATAATGAAGAACACCAAAATCCTTAAGATGTTGGATTTTACAACTCAAGGACTTACACTGATTAGTGGAGTGATCATGAACTTGGTGGCAGGCACAAAAGGAATGCTTGTGGAAACATTTCTTTCAAGTTGAAGGAGGAAGGGATATCAAGTGATCTTGGAGGAGTCTCAACAAGATACCTTTGTGATCAAGGGGAGAAGGGGATCCTTTGGTTTGCAATAAGGAAGGGTCTTTCTTAGTATAGGATTTCATACTTATGCAAGGCACTAAAGATTGTGAGACTTTGAATACTCCCTTAGAGGAGTGTGTAAAATATGAATCATGAGTAGGTTGTGAGCTGACATTGGCTTTAAGAAAAGAGTTCTTTTTTGGTTTCAAAGGATCACTTTCTAAGGTTGGGGTAGAAGGGACAAGGATGAAATTGGCTTTAAGAAAAGAGTTTTTTTTTGGATTCAAAGCATTCAAGCCTTGAATCATAGTTGATATGTCATTTTCTTGCATATTAGAAGGGACAATAATTTCTTGTAAGGAATCCTGCGTCATATTGTGATAATGAGGGGAGACTTGAATGAGATTCCATAAAGATATTTTTGCGGGAGTATTCCTTAGTTGGTCAACAAGGTCATGCTCCCTAATGAATCAATTTAGGTGAGGGGCAACAGGTAAGATAGGAAGGGATGAAGGTAAGGAAGTGGAAGTTGATGGTTGGGATCATGGATTATTTCTGGTGTAATGTGTATGAGCAACGGTATCTTGACTTGGGTACTACAACATATTAGGTTTAGGTGGGGAGAGAATGAATTCAGGTTTATAAGGTGGAGAAAGGATGACTTGAGGTTGAATAATATTAGCATCCCCTTGGGAAGGAGAGTCAATGTTATCCTTAGTTTTCATCTTGGTGTCCTTCGGAGGAGGAGATATTTTAAGAGAACTACAACCCTCGTGTTCTTGACATTTGAGGATTGGTTCTTCTAAAACAGCTTCAACACTAGTAGGGGAATGGTCAATGATGGGATAGGAAAGAGTGGGATGGTTAAGAGGGGAGTCTATTTTATTTTCTAGGGTCTCAGTCCCTTGTTCCCTACTATTTACCCTAGTAGGAGATCTTAGAAGAGGTTCATCACTAGATTCATCAGAAGAAGGGGAGTCATCAAGAGAAGGACCACTATGATTGTCAAATAGACTATCCCAAATGGTGGGAGAATTAGGGAAGGGAGGGACAAGAGTCTCATGACGCTTAGGAGAAGGATCATCTAACACCAACATGTCCTCTTTGCATCGAGGAGGGATATTAGAAGAAGGGAAAGGTTGATGGTTATGGTTAGGGAGACTAGGGAAGGTGATGCCAAGAAATGTTTGTTTTTTAGTGTTTGGAAAATGGGAATGAGGAGAGGGAAAATCAAGACCCTCAAGGCTTGTTTCTTCTGTCACCAAAATACCTTGATCACTAATAGGAGAGGTATAGGGAGAAGAACAAGTATGATTGTTATTATTTTTGACACTAACATCATCATCAAGGGGTAATGCAATGTTAAGAATAGTGTCAATAGTTTGGCTATTAATATGTTCTTTAATGAATTCATTATTATAATCTACATTGAAATCATAAGAAGGAATGCTGAACTTATGCAATCAATTGGAAACTAAATCAAAACCACATCTTTTAAAAGAAAACATTGTATGAAGAGAAATGAAAGAGAATGCAATACAATGATTTAAACCAAAGTGTTGAAATGAAATTTTTAGATGTAGAACACGATAACTTTCTGATTACACTATGCAATAATCTGAAAAAGAAATAAAGTATATGCAAAATTTAAACTAAGAAATGCATTAAATGAGCTAATTTAAGGTAGTTCTAATAAAATATATGTAACAAAAACACAACCTATTGATACAGGGAGGTAATGGCACAAAACAAAAGCTTAAAAATAGGCAGTTTCAAAAGCCTGAAGGGACTAGGTGACCTAGTCCTCCTAGTAATTTTTTTGACATTTTATAGAAAATTTTGAAGGATGTGGGTGGTTTCTGGGTTGTACACTACATATCTAAGAAGAAAATGAAAAATTCTAGATAGTTTGAAATGATATAAATGTAAAAATGCAATCTACATGCACTTTTCACTAATGCAAATGTCAAAACCCTAGAATGTAATTTAAACAATGCCCAATGCAATGCAATATAATCCTAGGAGGAGGAATAGGTTCAAATAAAAAGAAGATGGTGTAGGAAGGTTGCATTCACCAAAATTAACAACAAAAAATATGATATGATAAAAGGGAAAGATGATTCCCTAATGAGCTTTTAGGGTTTTTCACCTAGAAGCTAGCTTTGGAAGAATGGGCTCTCTTTCACCTAATGATATGCTTTTGGGTATTTTCATTCAAAGGGGAATTGAGGGTTGTGAGGTGTGTGAAATGTATATAAGTGAACTAATGTAAGTGTCATAAATAGATAAAAGAAAGTAAATGCTAATGTAAAACCTAAGAATGTAACTATGCTAGAAAACACATTGAGATATGCAAGTATGTACAAGATAACCTAAGAAATATACATTAAACTTAAAAATTAGGTTCGAGATGAAAGGGGTGTGCACCTAGAAAATTTTGGGGACTAGAAATGCTATTGAATTTGATTCAGAACCTAAAAGGGACACTTGTGCCAAGTTGGGTGACCTAGTCATTTTTCAGGAAAATTTTGGAAAACTGCTTTGAAGTTTGTTTCAGCCAAAAGGGTAGCAAGATCTACCAAAATATCTGATAAATAACTTCAGTGGGACTAGGTCACCATTGTTGCTTACTTAGTCCTCTTCTAAATTTCTAAGAATCAAAGAGTGGAATTTGAAGCCCTCGGTCTGTGCTTTCTAGTCCTTCAGGTGTCTGGTCCTGAAAGTGAAGATTTTGATCTGTAGGTGTATTTTTGTGGAAAGTTTTCCCTAGACTACAAGGAGGTTCCTTAAATAATCTTCAATCCATCCTTGAATGATTTCCAAATCCGCAAAATGCCTAAATCTGCAAACACACACAAAGAGAAAGAAATATTGTTAAGGCATGGGGGCTTGCCTTGTTCAAGCCCCTTCTAAATGATTAAATCAAATGAAGACACAAGATAATAGAGCATAAAATATGAAATGATGGATTCAATACCTTGCCATAATGAATGATCTTATGTTGTTGCAACAATCAGCCCTTGAATGCCTTGGAGAGATATCTTGAAGACTTAGTATCAAAAACCCTGGCTTGCTTGAGAAGAAGGAGTGGATGAGAGATTGAGAGGAGAGTGAGTTGAGTGATGCATGATATGATGAATTAGGGTTTTTAGTCTTACTTATACAAGTTGTGCCCTAATTTTCTTGAAGTAACATCATATAGGCCAACCTTAGGGTTTAAGAGACAAAATCTTGAAAGAATTATATTTTAATTTTGAATTTTATGGCACATGGGGTGACCTAGTTGAACTGGGAAATTTTCATTCGTTTTCGGTGATTAAAGTATGATTATTGTTGCTTTTCGGGATTGTCTCATGAAAACATACTAAGATAGGACTTATATGTGTATTAAGGGGTCGTTATAACATAATGAAGGGTTGATTAAGTGATGAAAAATCCTAGGAAAGCATGAAAATGTTTTATAACACCTTACAACACTCTGGCACAAGGCTTGGAAAGAGGTAAAAAGAGGTTGAAAAAGGTCAAAAATCCATAGGCAAAGGTCCAAATTAGCGAAAAGTGTAAAAGTATACACTTTTTTGTGACACAAATCCATATTTCCTCCCTTTATTAGATTTTACAACTATTGAACATCCTAAAAAAATAAAATGTAAAACATTCAAAAATAAAATCAAGCTTGGACATCATTGACTAATATTAGCCACAATTCCCATAAAATCATTCAGAAAATCAACAATTGATAATATTAAAATCAAAATAATTCCAGTACACTCTTTAGAAAATATACGCATACTCTCCTTAAATTACTATTGATGCAATGCATATTATTCTAATTAAGAGGGAAAAAACGATTTCAATATAGCCTCATACATCTAGTTATAACATCTTAAGTTCAAGAATGTTTGACTTCAATTGTTCAACTCCAGTTATAGCATCATCCCTCACTTTCTTTTCTTGCATCAATTGGGTTGTTACAAGTAGAGGGTTTTACAACAACATATGGGTTGCAGGTTTCATAACACCTAGTATTCTCCTATAATACCACAAAATATGCAAACTTAAACTATTAATCCATATTGGCATAATGTAAGTTTGAAGAAAGCAAATAAGAAACATTCTTATGAAATAATCTAACATGTTTCACATTACAAAAAAATAACAAGATAAACTACTTCTGAGCACCAAAATCATGTCAAATACCTATTCCATATTGGATTGGTGCACCTTGGGTATATTAAGGAGCCCTTTCCCAATCCTTTGACAAGCTAAATAATGAAGATATAATGTTGTGATAATGGAAAAAATTAGCTCTCAATATGAAAAGAGTAACTTTGCATGCGTTTGTGTGTCAAAATTATGAAAGAAGGCCTCGGATTTATAGGTTAGATTGAAGACAGAAGAGGAAAATTTAAGGAATGTGGGACTATTCCTCAACCAATAGCAGAGAGCCACTTGTCACCATATGAATGAGCCATGCTTGTGCATGTATTGGTTAATGTGCACGATAAAAGAGGCGAAAGCTAAGAACAAAGAGGCATGGACAAACCACATCAATTATCTGACAACACATGGGAGTATGAATTAGCCATGTGAACTGTTTGAAAAAAAAGTGTACATATCATTTACTTTTGTCTGACAGTGCACGATGAAGCGAACTAGCACATATCTTTTCATGGCACTATTGTCTTTGTAACATGAAATATGTTGTATGGAAAAGAAAAGAACGAACTTTAGCACCACTTACCATGTGTATCAAATCAGGTGGAAGAAACAAAGAACTCCTGGGGAAGAAGCTTTAAATATCATGATGTTGGAATCCACTTTCAACAAAGGAAAACAGAACCAAATTGTTGGATCACCAATATTGTATAATCTCAACACAATCGGAATAGGTACATAGTAAATGGTAAATTGTCACATAGAAAAAAATTATTTTAAAATTGCATATTACATTTGGAATCACCATTTTAATCTTCTTCATTGCACAAATCAGCTTTTTAGTACAAAAATGATCATTTAGAAAACTGTATATATATTTTACTTTTTTGCATCCAAATCAGCCTCTTTAGAAACTGTGTTTTACTAAACATGATCAGCATCCAGAAAACATCCAAAATTTGTATTCAAGTTGTATAAATTATTATTTGTTAACTGCATTTTCATATTCTTAAAAAAAAAACAAATAGTTTGTCAATTAGTTTTTGTTAACATCTATTTTTGGAATCATGTTCATTTCATTTCATTTTATTCCAGAAATAAGACTACTAAGAGCATTCAACAGGGTTTTTTTTTTCAATCGCTAACAATTTCAAAATATAGAAATAGGAATACTAAGAGCATCCTCGTAATAAAATTTTCAATGGCAAGAAAAAAAGAACTCAATTAGAACAAAAACCCTCCTTCTAGCGCCACATGTAATACCACAAAATCTACAAACTTAAACTATCAATCCATATTGGCATAATGTAAGTTTGAATCAAGCAAACAAGCAATATTCTTATGAAATAATCTAACATGTTTCACATTACAACAAAATAACAAGATAAACTACTTGAGATCACCAAATTCATGTTAGATACCTATTCCATATTGGATTTGGATTATTGCACCTTGGGTATCTGAAGGAGCCCTTTCACAATACTTTGACAAGCTAAATGACGAAGATATAATGTTGTGATAATGGACAAAATTAGCTCTCAATATGAAAAGAGTAACTTTGCATGAGGTTGTGTGTCGAAATGATGAAAGAAGGCCTTGGATTTATAGGTGAGATTGAAGAGAGAAGAGGCAAATTTGAGGAATGTGGTACTAATCCTCAACCAATAGGAAAGAGCCACTTGTCAGCGTGTGAATGGGCCATGCTTGTGCATGTATTGGTGAATCTGCAAGATAAATGCATTTATGTGAGTTTAAAATTTGAAAAATGTCATTAAATGCATATGGTTTAGACATTTGGGGGGAAATTTGTTTGGACAAGTAACTCAAACAAAGGGAGTTAATGAGGGCATATTCCTTGAGAATATTCTTCGTGAGGAAAATACAGCTTTTAATACATCAAAATAAATTATTTATTGTGCAAATAGGAAAAGCTAGAGGATGGGACATGGGTTAGGCTTAGCATTAATCAGGGATTTTATTAATTAAGCTAGTGATTAGTTGATTGTGACATTTTAACTTAGATTTGTGGGTTAAAATAAATTAAAATGAGAGGAGATAATGATCATTAGCCATTTAATGAAATACATGTGATTTAATTAAATCAAGAAACTTTAGGAGATAATCAAATAAAAATGATTTATTTAATTAAATAGATAACCTTAGTGAATTAATTAAATTGATTTATTTAATTAATAGATGAAATGATGTTAATTGAAGCGTGATTAGATGCATTACTCAATTTTGCATGTGTACATTTTCCCCCTCTTTGAAGAAATGTACTTGTTGCATTGGTTCAAAGAATGATGCCACCGACATCAAAATTAAAAAAAATTATGATTTTTTCAGATGCCTCAATGGAAATAAGTACGTTAGTACATTGCCCCCTCGAGAGATCAAGGAAAAAGATTCGATTTGAGGTTGATCTCATGACAAAGAGGTTCAAAATGGATGTATGGATGACTATGACTAAATGATCTATATGATAATGATGATATAAATGAGATGTTTTTAAGATGCTTCGAATAAAAATCTATATTAACCTAAACAACTTAGATGATGATGCAAATGAGATGTTTGGAAGATGCTTATAATAAAAAATCTATATTATTTGAAACATCTTAAATGATTATGCAATGCATGTGAGATTGGATGAGATGGGTGATGATATGACATGATTATGCAAGATGCAGCAGGCATGCAGGATAGACGCATTGTTAGTGCGAAAGAGGATAGAAAAATGAGAGGGATCAACCCTTAAATCCAAGAAGATGCAGAAGTCCAACAAGTCCCCTAGTCGTCAAGACTTTATTGGATATGATGATGAATGATGATGATGTATTTATTATCCAAGGACGGGAGAGATAAAGAGCATACCCTTCTTTATGTTTGATAACACACATAGGTGTGATGCATCAAGGTATTAAGAACTAGGATGGCGTTGCACCTAGTGTGATGGACTTTGACTCATCAAATAGATAGGAGTACTCTTGTTCATAGTTGACAAACAAAACCTTATTCAGAATGCAGTTCAGATATTCTAAACATCTCGAACCAAAACATAAAAAGCTAAGCCTTCTTATGTGGTCAACAAGACACCTAAAACATCCTCCCTATAAACAAAAAAAAACATGAATTATGAAGTTATTTTACAAGAATATCCAAAAAGTACAACAGATAAGAAGATAATGATCATTGCCCCATTCCTTTCTCTCTAAACCTATTTTGTTTAGGCATCATCGTGAGGTCCTTGGAATGAGCATAAAATAAGATAAGTCCAAAAGACCAAGATAAAGTAAACAAACAAGTTAATGTTCTTCATACCACTAGACAAAGACTAAACTATGATGATAATTGATGTTGATGTCCATCGCAGGAAAGTCACATTCCTAGGACATGTTGTGATTAGGGTTTTGATGAAATTGATTGGATGATAAGCTATTGATACTCTGAGTTGATCAACTTGTTGACTTACTGATCTAGACTTGAGACTTTAACAATTAAGCTTTCACTTTAGAACCTATTTAGACTTGCTTCTGACTAACTTACTAAGAGATGAAAGTGACGATGGTTTATTATGAGCAGTGATTATTATGGGTGAAACTGAGATGAGACAAATGCACCATTTTGGGTTTTTTCAAATGTTTTGAGGCTTTTTTTAGAATTTTGAGATGTTTTACAATTTTTTTTTATATTTTCAAGATTTATGATGAAAAGACTAACTTAAAGACCTATCCTAGGGGTCTCGAGAGCTGATCCATAGATTAGCCTTGCCTACATTATACATGCAAAGACCATGTAGTTCGATTGACAACAGAGCTGACTCAATGATGAGATACATGGGAAAATAGATTGCCATTGTGGCAGACGACTAAAGGACTGACCTAGGGTGTGAAATAGATGGGAAAGTGGATTTCCATTATGAAAAATGCCTAAAGGAATGACCTAAAATGTCTCAGGGGATGATCAAAGATCAACCTTCCCTACGTTCAAGCTCAAAGATGGCGTAGTTTGGTCGATGACACTATTTTTGGATTTTTTGGATTTTGAAATCATTTGGACTTGAATGATTTGGATGCTTTTGGATTTTTTTATATTTCTGAATGTTTTGAATTTTTGATTTTTTGAATGTTTTTAGATTTTTGATGTTTTGAATGTTTTTGGATTGTTTTGATGTTTAGGAAGATCACGAGAATATACTTGAATCTGATCCAATGCAGTTATAGGAACATGCCTCCAGTGTGGTGTGATAGACTAGTTCGATAAAGGTAGGACAAACTGACCTTAGGAATATGCTAAGTAGTACTATGGTGGAACATGATATGAGCACAAGATCAAGCTATGGTACAGATGTGAATGGATGGTGGAAGGATAGATGGAATGTAATGGATAAGTGAGTGTGTGGAATAGGCCTTGAAGATCTTGGTGGATGGAGAGTGCTTTATTTACACTTGGCACCTATTTTCCATGTTTTCACCAAGGTACTTGTCCAAACTGCCATTGAAGTGGTTTTCACTAGAGGACGATTTTTTTCTCTACTTTTTTCAATCCTTTTTCTAATTTTTTTTTTGGACTTTTATGTTTTTGATTTTTTTGTTGTCACCAAGATGCTTGTTTGCTAGGTTTTCATCAAGGTAACCATTTTTTTAGTACATTTTTTTTTTTTTTGTATTTTGGTTCTATACATTGCAAGATTTTAGGCATAGAACTTTTGAGATGGGAGCTATTCATGGGTTCCTACAGAGGCTCGTCTTCTAGTGTTGATAGTTGATATGCCCCTGACTTATATCTTGTTGTGATGATGAAAGGTCCCAACCAGTTGGGCTCAAATTTTCCTTTTCTTTCTAGATTTGGCATATTCTTTTGATTTTATTTTAGCACAATTTCACCAGCTTGGAATGTGCATCACTTGATCTTCTTATTGTAGCTATGCTTCAAGGGGTTCTGATAGACTTGTAGATGGTTGAGGGCATCCATGCACCATTCATCTAATAAATCTAGCTCATTTAACCCTAAAACCCGATATTCCTCATCTGTAATGAGGTTTTGTAATGATATCCTTAATGATGGAGCTCAATCTCGATTGGGAGGATAGCTTCTGATCCATAGACCAGGGAGAATGGGGTGGCACCTATTGACTTGGTTGATAATAAATTGTGAATTCCCATAAACATTTATTGCCATGATCTGCCACTGTGCTGCAATCTTGAGACCTATGGTTAAAGCCTCATATTCTGCAATGTTTTTAGTGCAGGGGAATGCCAATTTGTAGGATCTAGGAATGCAATCCCCCTCTGGGGTGATGAAGAAAACACTAGCTCCTGATCCATGTTGTGTCTATGAGCCGTCAAAGTAGATTTTCCAGTGATCGGCTATGTTGATATTAAAGATGGATTCGTCTGGAAATTCTAATATGAGTGGATTCTCTGAATAGATTGGAGCCTCTACCTGTTGGTCTGCAATTGTATGCCCATTGATAGCCTTATGCTATACATATTCAATATCATGTTCTATCAATATCATAACCCATTTTTTTGTCCATCCCATGAGAGTGGCCTTAGAGAGCAGGTATTTTAGTGGATCTATCTTTGCAATCACCTTGATCTGATGAGCCAACATGTAGTGTCTAAACTTTTGGACTGCAAACACAACTACCAGGCAATCTTTTTCTATTGTTGTGGAGTTGAGCTCATGGCATACCATTGTCCTGCTGATGTAGTATATTACTCTCTCTTAAATTTTCATCATGTTGAGCTAATAGATCGCCGAGAGGTGCCATGGTTTCTTAAATATACAAGATTAATGGCTTTCTTGGGATTGGGAGCATCAAAACTGGTGGTGTGAGTAGATATTCTTTGATTTTACTAAATGCTTGATCACACTTGTTATCCCACTTGTATGCTACTCCCTTGTGGAGTAGATGAGAGTATGGGATCTTCTTATCTTCCAGTTGCACTATGAACCTACCGATGGATTGGAGCCTGCCTTGTAGACCCCTCAACTGCTTTAATGTCCTGGGTGCTTCCATATCGAGGATTTCATTGAACTTGGTTGTATCTACCTTGATTCCTCTCATTGATACTATATATCCTAGGAGTTTTGTAGGTTTTACCCCAAAGAGACACTTCTTTGGGTTGAGACAAACCTTATATTTTTCCAAACTATCAAAAATAGAGCTCAAGGTTGTTGTTTGGTCTTGTCTTTTTCTAGATTTTTCCAATATATCGTCTACATAGTCTTCCACTATTTTATGAATGATGTCATGGAAAATTAGTGTCATGGCTCTTTGGTATGTTGCACCTGCTTTCTTCAACCCAAATGGCATCATGTTCTAGCAATAGGTGCATCATGGACATGTAAACATTGTCTTATGCTCGTCTTCCTTTGCGATCATGATCTAGTTGTGCCCTGAGAAGCCATCCATTAGTGATAGAATCTCGTTTTTGAACATCATGTCCACTATCATATCAATGTTGGGTAGTGGAAAATCATCCTTAGGACACTTTGTTTAGGTCTCTAAACTCTGTGTAGATACAAAATTCCCCGTTCACTTTTGAAACTGGCACGAGGTTTGATACCCATTCCGGATAATCAATTGGGTGTATAGTGTTAGTGTAATTAATTAATTATTATACTAGCATAAGTTAACTTAGGTTTTAATTAATCATATTGGTCCTAAGTTGCATTTAATCATTTAATAAAGTTGTTGAGATAAGATTCCCTTCTAGAAGATGAGTTGTCTTTTCTAAAACTTATCTCCATCTTGTTATCATTCCCTAGGTAGTTGGTTAGGGTTTCTTGTTGTCACATGAAGTGTGATTTGAACACTTGGCAACATCCTTTTCATTCTAGGTTTAGCACTTGCCTATATAATCAGGCATATGTACTCTTTGTAATTATCCATCTATAAATCAATCAATACTTTCTTTGTGGTTGAATATTTCTTCAAACCCTTGTTTGTTTTATCCATCCATTCTCTTCCTTGTGACAGGTATCCATTTGCATGTAAGTGATCTTGGAGTATGAAGTTGGTTCTGACAACTTTTACATGGTATCAAAGCTTTCCTGCTGCATGTCTGTTCTTGTTTGAAGAGTTTCAAGCTATTTAGAGCTACAAGGGTTTGTTGCATGCTGTTTTTTATTGGAGCCGTCATCTTTTTTGCTTCAAAAATCTGGTTTTCACTCATTTGTAGGGAAAACGATTTCTGGGTTTTGAAGCCAGCGTCGAAATCTGAACTGGCTATCTTTTAGATTTTGCATATCTTGCATAGATCTAGAGAAAATCACTGTTGAAAAAATGGCACACGTCATTTTTCTCCTGGTTGAAGGTTAAAAAAAAATCAATTTTTCATCTTCTGCTTGTTGGATCAAAAAATGATTTCTGGGTTTTTATTTTTGTCTACAAACAGTGAGTAGATTTTCTAGAAATCAAGTTAGAAATAAATGTTTTTTGTTAGAAAATTCGTTTCCTGCAAGCTAAATTCAGTTTTTGAAAAAATCATAACTTTTGGCCACGATGTCCGTTTTTGGCAAACGAGATATTGACGGAAAACTTGTTTCGAGCACTTCATACTGGTGTAGACCATGTTTTCAGATTTGGTCATCTACACAAATCTGAAGTTATTTTCATCATGGAGGCAGATGTAAACATTGGTTTGTGCATGCACTCTTTTTTGTTTCCATGTAGTAGGTTTGCATTTTGTTTTTAATTTATGCATGTTTTGCATATTCTCTCCTTTTGCAATCATTGGGTATTGTAATAAATGAACTGATATAAAGTTCCATTAGGGGGTTTTCTTCCATAATAATCTGATTAGAGTGTGCATGCACTTTGATCTTCATTGTGTTTTGATGACAACTCGCATGGGTTGTAATCTGGTAGCTTAGTTTCTTTTGGCCACTATTTTGTCTTAGTTTGACACATATCAGATTCGCATTGGATCCATCTTAGTTTGAGGGCCACTAAATTTGCGGTTAATGTTCCTGAGTCTTTATGGTACTTTTTCTCATAGAAAAGTTTTAGTCTCAGTTTGACATCGGCATCGAGATTCACGGCTTCCAGATTCTGTCATCATTTTTTCATCTACTATTGCTTTATGGATTCTAGGGTTGTTCCAGTTTGGTGTTTTCGAGTGTTCTACGGCATCGGGTCTGTTGTTGCATTATTCTGATTCCGATATGGTTTCTTGTAGATAGAAGTATCTTTCCTTGCTTGTTGGATTGCAGTTCCAGTGTTACTCCATAGTGTTCTTCCAGTGCTTCTTTGCTGCAGTCATCTCATTGTAGGGGGGTTGTCCCACTAGGTTTTCCTTCTCTACCTCATTATTGAATTTGTACATGGGTGCCTGATCAATCCTTATTGTCAGGACCCATTCATGCTTTCTTGCATTCATCTTAGTTTTAGGTGCATGCTTATCTTGTCTCCCTAAGTTGTACTTATGGGGGGGTGTTAGTGTAATTAATTAATTATTACACTAGCATAAGTTAACTTAGGTTTTAATTAATCATATTAGTCCTAAGTTGCATTTAATCATTTAATAACGTTGTTGAGATAAGATTCCCTTCTAGAAGATGAGTTGTCTTTTCTAGAACTTATCTCCATCTTGTTATCATTCCCTAGGTAGTTGGTTAGGGTTTCTTGTTGTCACATGAAGTGTGATTTGAACACTTGGCAACATCCTTTTCATTCTAGGTTTAGCACTTTCCTATATAATCAGGCATATGTACTCTTTGTAATTATCCATCTATCAATCAATCAATACTTTCTTTGTGGTTGAATATTTCTTCAAACCCTTGTTTGTTTTCTACATCCATTCTCTTCCTTGTGACAGGTATCCATTTGCATGCAGGTGATCTTGGAGTCTGAAGTTGGTTTTAACAACTTCTACATATAGAATTGACATCCAAGAGTTTATGTAATTCTACCTTGACTAGCAAGGCTATTTGAGGGTGCATCTTTCTCAATTTTTGTCTCCCTGACTTTGCCCCTGGGTAGATAGCTAAATGATGAACCATGACTTTTGGATCGTGACCCGACATGTCAGTGTAGGTCCATGCAAAGTTCACCTTTCTTTCTCTTAGGAATGCTACTAATAGTTCTTGTTCTTTTGATGGAAGTGACTCAACATAGAAAGTGATGTGTGGTGTTGCTTATGTTCCCAGATTGATAGGACTGCATCGTTCTGCTAAGATTATGATTTCTCTTGATGAAGTGCAATACGAGGGAGATTGAATCCTTCATCCTCTAGTGCCTCAGAGAGGTTTTCACCATCAGATCCATCCTTTATTTTTAATATTCTATGGTTAGAGAGTGTCACTTTGTGGTTTTGACTCAATGACCTTGAGCTTATTCTCATTTTTTTCTTTTACGACTGAAGGACTCAATCGTCTCGCTATAATATTCTTGTGTATCTAGGTGATGTCAAACCTAGCTTTGTGATCTCCACATGGTACTGTATTCCTTAGTCCCATGAATTTTGAGAGAGCCTCATCATTTTCAAATGTGTCTAGAACCTATGGTCATCGTTGGTCATAGTCGATGAGTTGGGGGTAAACTAGGTTTATTTTTTGAGTTTGACAGTCTGATTCAATGGATGAGGAACTAATCATCAATAAGGAGGAGTCTTCAAAAATCATGGGAAGGCCAGTTATGATATCCTCATCATCACTACTACAATAAATGTCAGTTATGTCGAAGATGAAGTTGTCTGGGGGCAAAACTATGGATATGGGTAGTTGAAGACTGACTATTGATAACTAAGGGGGAGACCTGACTACTCTACTAGGGGTACCTCTACCATGTATGGTAATGCTTTGAGGGGTACATGCAAGGCCAATATTTCTCATTCATTTTTCAACAATGATGGGCTTTAGTCATCCATCGTTGTTCCTTCCAAGGCTTTCATTTTTCTTGTAGCCCATACCAAGCATCAGTTGTAGTCCTCTATTGGCTTCATCCATGGGTAGGGTGGGTGTGGGCCTTCATCTTGGTATAGCAAGCTTGCAATGTCTCTTCCATCCACATTTTCCTGACTGAGATCCCGCCAACAACGGAATCCAAAAGGGTCTATCCTAAAAGTTTGGATAGGTGTTATAACTAGTTGGGGTTGACCATGTGACCTAGGAGATTATGGTAACTCTCCTACAACAAAGGAATTTCTTCTCATTTTGTAATATCCACAACCATTGTCCTTGATCATCAACTTGATGTCGGATATATTGGGGATGGAGGGTGTCTCTATCGTAGAAGTGGAGGTGAGGTTATATGGGTCTATATATGAAGTGGAGGGACCCTTGTCATTTTTCAGGACTTGGGAAATTTTGTAAAACTTTCCTTCAAAGTTTTTGCAATAGGCGAATGGCTCTGGATCACCATGTATTGTGACCTCCTCATTTGGTATAATAATTTGATGCATTGGTGGAATGTTGAGGCGACCGCCTTCATTCCATGGATCCATGGGCATCTTAGGAGGATGTTGTAGGGAAAGTCAAGGTTGAGAACCTAACTTATTGTTTCCATGGTGGCTGGCCCCACTTGGATTGGGATCTTGATAGTGCCATGATACACTCTTTGCTAGTCATCATACGCTCTAATGGTGATGCCTTTATTTTTGTCGATGGATTCTTCTGAAATTCCCAAGTTCTTTATGAGTTTAAGTGAGCAAATATTGAGGCCCGCACCTCCATCCACCAGGACCCTTTTGACCTTTTTCTTGTGAACTAGTACTTGAAGCTGAAGATCACGATTGTGAGATGGTTGGGAAGGGAAGTCTTGATCAGAGAAGTTGAGGTGATTTTGAGTGATGATTTTATCAACCATAGCCTGAAATTGTCTTGTCCCAAGGGTAGCGAAGATAGTGGATGCAACTAATGCTTCGTCAAGGATTTTCCTATGGGCAGCGGAAATTTTCAATAATTCTATGATGGAGATTTGAGTGGGGGTTATTTTTAGCTGGTCAATGATGTTATAATCATAGGGAAAGGCTTTTGGGTTTGAAATGAGGATCTTAGATGGCTATGATGCCTCTATAATAGTAACCTTTCTGCTGCGTATGGTGACTCCACATTTAGCATTGGCTCCTCTAATGCTAATGGCAGTGACCATTTTGTGTATGCATGCGATGATGTCTTCATATACAAGGTTAGCACTGGCATACTTTTGTTTTCCTTTATTGTTCCCTTGGTTATTTCCTTGATTATGATTGGGCATCAGATTCATGTATATTATGAGGTCTTGATCTCCAACGGGTTGCTCAACATTTATGATTTTATCCTCAATAAGGTCTTAGATGATGTTCTTCAACTTCATACAGTTGGCAGTCATGTGTAACTTGATTTGATCATAATCACATAGGAGATTTTCATTGTCCCAGGGTGGCTTCACCTGGGGTCATTGTAATTATCATGGGTGGGTACCTTGATGACATTCTCATTGACCAAATTTTTCATGATGGATTTGATTGACTCCCCAAGGGATGTGAATTTTTGTTTGGGGGATAACTTATTTCACGAAGATGGTCCTCCTTGATTATTGAGATTATTGGTCTGATTTTGGGGTGGTTGTTGGCTTACAACATTTGTTTGTAGGTTATTTCAGTTGTTGTTGTACGGTTGATGATGATGCACTTAATTATTTTGCTTGGGGGTAGTGATGACAACCTTGGCATCCACTACTCCATTATTGGTGACATTTCAGTTCTTTGCCCATGTGTGAGGTTTTTTCGTTGTAGTTGGTGGATGGGTGATTGCCTTGATGTTAAGGATAAGTAGGCGTTCTCACTTGTGTAACAAGAGCTCGTTAAATATTGAGCACCTTAGGAATCAATTGATCGTATGTAGTGATGAATTGCATCTTCAGATAGAATGCCAAGGTTTTGTTTGTATTGGCAACAATGGTACAAACTTTTTGCTCTTCTAGAATGGCCCACTTACGTTGATTGGCCTTGGGTTGCCATCATTGGAGAAAGGCAGTGAATGATTCCCTCTTAGCCCGTTTGACTGTGGAAATTTCTTCCAAACTAACATCCACATAAATGTTGAATGCATAATTTTGGAGGAATGCGTCTTTGATCTCCTAAAATGTTTTAGTTCTTGTAGGTAGATGAGAAAACCATTCCATAGCGTCACCAGCCAAGCTCCGAGGGAATAGCCACATTAGATATGTGTTATTGTAGGTAACTTCCATGAAATGTACTTGGAACTCCCTGATGTGATCTTCAGGGTTTCCCATCCTACGATATTGATCAAATTTGGGGATTTTGAATCCCTTCCAGAATGGTACCATTGCCAAGCTTCTGTCAAACGAGTAGGGGCACAAGTTTCTCGGTGTCCTAACTATCTTCCCTGATTGAATATCTAGCACTTTCTACGAGAGAAATTTGATCTATTCCATCAGATCACTGTGTGGATCAGGAGGTGGGTTGAATATGTTCTGGGGTGCGGGATTCATGGGTGGAATGTTGGTGTGGTTTTTTTGCAAGCTTTGTTGAGCAAGTGATGCCTACACTTGATGTTGAGCCAAAAATGCTTGTTGTTGGTCTTCTTGTTGTTGTTGTGCCAACAACGCTTGTTGTTGATCGTATTGTTATTACGCCAACAAAACTTGTTGTTGGTCATATTTATGTTGGAATTGACAGTCTTGCAAGGCTTGTTGATATGCTTCTTGTTGTAGTTGCAATTGTGCTTGGTATTGTTCTTGCGCTTGTGCTTGCTGAGCTTGGAATTGGGCTCAGGCCTGAGTGTGTTCTTGTTGGATTGCTAGTGCAATCTGAGTGGCATGTGTGGCTTGTGCACCTTGTGAAAATTAAATGGCTTGAGCTACCTGTGCAACTTGGGTGGCTTGAGAGCCTGAGTGATCCCACAATAATGGGTTACATTTTTTAGCCAAACTTGACATTGAAATCAACATTTTTCACTAGATCTTCACTTTTGTACGCCTATACAAGCTAAACCATTAGGAATTTGAAGATGAAGAAAACTAGTGATTTATGATATTTTGTGTTGATAATCTAATTATTACTTTTTTAAAATTAAAAAATAAATTGTGAATTGTTTTATGTAGTTTTTATTAACTTAATTTTTTTACTAAACATTGGTTTCAAAAATTGATGCTTACTTTCAGCTGCATAACTTTTTTTATATAAAGCATACAATTCTAATTTTTTAAATAAAGTGTTTTCACACCATTATATAGTGGATGGATATTTTTTCATAATTTTTGTTGAATATATATTTTTTAATTAATTTTCTAATTCAAAGTAATTATAATTTGGATATATTATACTTTCAGCTGGATAACTTTTTTTGTATTCATTTGAATTAACTTATTCTTTTTTTGTTAGAATAAGGACATCAATAGCTAGTGTACATGCATTTTTAAGAAAAAAAAATTCTCTCTTTTCCTATTTTTCCGTATGTGTGAAATAAAGACCTCGATGTTCATTGAAAAACCTACATTCACTAGAAATAAAAAATAAATATAATAATAAAATTAAATATATTTAAAATTATACTTTTTGGTAAGCTTATAATACAGAGTACATGTTTACAAAAAAATAATTTTAAATAAATTAATTTGATCCCCTAAAAGGTAAATCAAAAGTGGTTTTTTATCAGCATTTTGATAGGTGTAAAGTAGACTCCATTATAGGTATGGTTTAAAAATAGTGGCTTTCTATCCAAGGGGGTTTGATATAAGTGGGTTTGATGAAACCCTTAAAATGAAACCTTTTTAAGGCTTAAATCATTATATTTTCTAAAAATATGTGATTTTAGCAAAAATACGGATGTCCCAAAAAGTGTAACCCATTATTGTGGCAACACCCAACCACTTGTGTGGCTTGTTGTTATCCAAGGTTCCCCCTACTCCAAACAAGTCACCCTTGGGTAGCGCAATCCCTAGAAGTGATGATGATAGATCCAAGGTTCCTCCTACTCCAAACAAGTTACCTTGTCCTTCTGAGATAGGGAGAGAGGTTTGCATGTCCAGAGGATGAATTGGTATGATCATGAAACGTGAGTGAGACGTAAGGGTGTAACATATTTATGGGGATATATTTATCCGATGTCGCACTTGCATTCAACCCTCGGTTGTTCACAAGGTGATGTTTTTGGAGTTCGCAAAACATGGCACTTCCCTTGTTAACAACCGACGAGGTTCAAGCGATAGATAATATGATTTGGTAGATGTCTTGAGTGACGTTTTGAAGTGGAAGTGTGGATGCAGGTGAGGGCATGATACCAAGGGACATCTCCACAATAGTGCTTACATGAAATTCAAAAGGGGGTTTATCCCCTTCTTTTTCTAATTCTAACATGTATTGGGACCAGGTAAAACCTCAGCATGGCACAAAAAATTCAGTGGTTCTCAGGGTTTTGCACCATTTCTAAAAGTTTTGATTGTGTCATCCCATTGTCAGTGGTGTCCTCTATATGACCCTCCTCTTGAGAATTTTGAGGTACTTGAGGAGGATTGATTAGGAGTTCAATAGTTATTGTCGAGTCGAATGTTGTTTTGGTTTGACTTAGATCACTTGAAGAATTGGAGAACTAGGATAATTCAAGAACCAAAGTGATGATGAGGATGAATGGAACTCTTGAGGAACCTTGAGGGAGATGCTAAACTTTTAGGACTTGATTGATTGATTGTGATGGATCGACAATTTGACTAAGTGTGTTAAGTCAAACAAAAATGATAATGCACTTGTAAACTTTAGGAAGTTGTGTTATCCTAGGGTAAACTTATATAAGAGGGTAGTTTGACTAAGTGTGTTAAGTCAAATGAGGTGATTATGGATTTGATAATTTAGGTAAGTGTGTTAATCCAAACAAGATGATAATGGACTTGTAAACCCAAGGAAGTTGTGTTATCCTAGAGTAAACTCATGCACAGGATGATGGTTTGAATAAGTGTGTTAAGTCCAACAAAGTGATTTGATTTTTCCTAGAAGTTTAGCATAAATTATGTTTTCAAAGTTTCCAAGAGTTGTTGGTGAGGTGCTTTTTGACTGATTTTGATGATTGAGAGGTGGATGAAAGTGATTGATTTTGATCCTAGACTTGACCTAGATAAAACTCCTTCTTACAAGACCTTGGTTTTGAAGAACAAGTTGACTTCTTATGTGAGAAAAGAAAACCTTTCAAAAAGCTTAGGATTTTGTTGATAATAGAACTCATACAAGTCAGGGTTGTTTCTTGAATCTTTCTTGTAACATTTGTAAACCAATATTTCTCTAACTTCAAGAAGTCTTTCAAG
The DNA here is from genome assembly GCA_007115665.2 of Sequoiadendron giganteum. Classification (NCBI taxonomy): domain Eukaryota; kingdom Viridiplantae; phylum Streptophyta; class Pinopsida; order Cupressales; family Cupressaceae; genus Sequoiadendron; species Sequoiadendron giganteum. The sequence goes on from CM021109.1 coordinate 89,894,389, forward strand.
ACACTCCTCACGATCTTTTGGACTAACTTTTGAACTTTGGTTTCTAGATTTTGATCTTGTGGGAAATCATTTCAAAGAACACATGTGTGGAGTCGATTGTCCTTATCTTTTCTTAATGAATTCTTTTTACCACAAATAATTCTTTGAGAAAAGTTTCAAACTAAATGTCTATGTCTCAATTCCTTTTCATTCCACAAGGTCCATTATGTGAAAATCAAGGTTTCAAGAGAACAGTTCCCTAAGTTGACTTTAGTGAAAATAAATGATGATTAAACCCGAGTACTTCGAAACCTCTAAGGATATAATCCCTAGGGAAAACAAGAGCACTTAGATTTGTCAAAGGATATTTGTTTCCTCCAAAGGGTTTGAAGTTTTCAAGATCTTTGTGAATGTTTGTTTTCCAATGTCTTAGATCCAAGAAATTTTTTTTGACTCCAATAACATGCACAATCCTAGGCTAAAAAGATAATATCTGTTGGGTTCCCAATTGGATAAATATAGCTACACATATTCATTGTGGATGATTAGATACTTGACCACACAGGCTCCCCCTTACAGTGCATTCACTTCTCGAGTTAGCCAAGCATTAGTACCCATGAATCTCCCATGGCATACTTTTCATCTCTACAACAGAATCGCATGTATACGTGGGGTGGCTTCAAAGGACATGACCTTTTGCACAAACAAATAGATAGGATTTTGGCGTTTTCTAAAAAAAAGGTTTTAATTCAGAATTTCCATTCATGGAGATTGACTGATGCGGTAAGAGACCATTGCTTCCCTTCTCATCGAAGCCAACCGCATGATACTGGCTTTTATTCCAATACCCACTTTTATATCCCAACTGAAAATACACTTGTCCTTAGTGTGTTCCCGGTTGGGTCATTCCCTTGCAAGAGTAATTTTCCCCACAAGGAAGACCCTCTAAGATAAGCATAAGCGAGAAAACATATCCGTAGTTCGATCAACCTTCATTTATAAACAAATGGAGAACACACACAATAGGTTTACTCACACTTGTAAGATGTTTTGTTCAATTTTAGATCCCAAATCAAAGTGTGAAGGAAATCTTTAAAAAAAATTAATATCACCAAAAGAATTTTGATTCTCAAGATCGCCAAGAAGTGTGAGAGAAGCGCATACGCCTTTTAAATGATATTAATTTGTGAAAAAGATTGCAAAGCATGAAAAACACTTTCTCATGTTAAGTCCATAAAGCAATGATTTTGATTCATTTTGAAGCACCCAAGCGATATGTGAAAGTTTTCTTGTTCAATTTTTAGAACCCAAATTGAAATTTAGTAGGTTCTAATGTTTAGTTTTAATCTAACTTTGAAAAAATCAAGTCAGTGATTGATTTTAAACCCAAATTGAAAAGTGAGTTGGTTTAAAAAAAAAAATGAAAGTAGGAATAGAAGCCTCAAATTATAACAAGCATTAAAAACACTTTTCTTTTCAAGTCTTCTTCTTCAAGTTTTTCAATTCCGATTAGTTCGCCTTTGTTTAATTTTGATGCTTGATTCCAATGCCAACCTATTCCATTACAATGTATAACTTTAGAAATGAGATTTACTTTAAGGAATTAATGAAGTAACAAGAAAAAATTACCCCCATCATGCAAAATTTCTAAAAAATAAATGATGGTTAAAGTCAAAAATAAGATTTGAGGAGCCCAAAAAGAAAACATATTCAATACTAGGTAATAAAATGGAATTGTAAAACTGCAATATTTTATGCTCCAGATCTAGCATTGTCTGTTTTATTGAAGCAATGTTATATGATTGAAGTCAATCGAATTATTATTTTATTTTCTTACCCATCATTCTCATATAATATGGTGAACACTTCAAATAAAAATACTATCATTGTCGCCTTCGGATTTTCTAATATCTACTTTCAAAATCATTCACACAGCCTACCAATAATGAGCTTTTCACAAAGATATTAATTTAACTCATATTGATACACCACTATAGGGAAATTCCACTTGGCACCATCATCCCAAGGTTATATCACTTCATGTCAAGTTGATTCATTAAATGACAACAAACTTGACTTTCCACTTATAAAGATTCAAGGCCTTACCAACAACTATCCAACCAAGAAATAAATGCACAACTTTTTGAAACAATAAACCAATCAAGTATGGTGTAAAAGACCATGATGGGCATTGCAACTATTTTTTTCCTAATTCCAGTGGCTGTCTAGTGGGAATACTCAAGGAATACCAAAGACGTAGTGTGAGAATGCATCTTTAGATGTTGACCTTTCAATTATACATTGCCATATAAGACTTAGCAGCCACATCCATTAAATTTTTAGAAAGATTGCAATCAAATAAAATAGCTAGGAAAATTTAAGACAGTATTGTTACTAAAATAAAAGGTACGCCTATCTGAAAAATCCAAGAGATGGAAGCATTGTTCGAATTCAAAAGTGGAAAGTTTTCACTATTCTCAACACATCCAATGAAAGTTTTATGCCAGTGCAGAGAATTGACCAAGGACAACATAATTTGTTACATACATTGGTTAGACTGCTATAGAAATGGCTTTTGTAAGATCAGACAAGTAACATTCACAGTGCTTGGTAAATTACAAGTAACATTAACTTGTGTTGTGTGCTCTGACTGATAGGTAATAAGTTTGCAGCAACAAGGCAATCTAAAGTACTTCGATGTTCATTTTCTCTAATTCTAAGCATTACCAAACCAAAGAAAAAAGCATGAGAGAAAAAAAAAGATGCATAGAAAAGTCATCAAATCTAGAAACCAGTGAATACAGGCATTCCAAAGATTTGAAGTCGTTGTAATTAACAGGTGTAAACTCAGCTAATAAAGGAATTTTCCAACTAATGAAATTGGCAGGCGCGAAAAAAAATGATTTCCACAATCTTTTCATTGAGTGTTATGACTGAAGGGTATATTCAATGAAATGTGAGAAACTTTCAAGTAAATGCAGTTGGCAGGTGTAAATATAAATTCAACAATCTTAAAACAATGAATAAACCAATGAATGCAACTATCATCCAAATCGATGAGTAAACGCATTCAAACTTTCAAGCTACTACCATTGGTAGGTGTAAAACAGAATGTGACAGGTCCGCACAAGGACAACATTGAATAGGTATGAGATAATTCAACCGAATGCAATTGGTAAGTGCAAAATAAATGAAGATTGAGAGATAAGGACGACGCCATTTGTAGGGTCTAGTTGAAGTCCTAAACGTAGATTGAGATGTAAAGTAACACCGTCAGAGTCCCCATCTAATCACAATTATTGAACTCGGTGAATTATACTAAAATTTGGCCAACTTCTTCAAATTGAGATACTCATGTATGCCCATGCGACATCATAGAAAAGACACTTGAACTAATCGATAAGATGGTTTTGAGGGATGCGGCCTCCTAAATTAGAAAGCTTGTAAGATATGCACAAAATAAACTTGGTGAACAGGTTTCCAAATTTCAAAAGGCAAATCGCAGTTATAAAAGCACATTTCTCAACTTTCTTAGCATTAACTATATGAGAATTACATCAAAGAAATGAAAACTTGCAGACCATACTGGCTGGGAATATTATTGAAATGGTTGCATAAGGCATATGACATAGGAAATGTATAAAAAAATACCTAACAGAGACATTATATTACTGTTGACTGCTCGCAATAAGACTAAATCGATGAGCTAGAATGAAATTTTCCTGTAAAAATGATAGTCAAAGAAAATTCCACCTGCACAAAAGAGATTTATTTGTAAAGGCATAAAGAACATTTAAGAAAAATTATTTAAGGCAAAAGCTAAGAACAAAGAGGCACGAACAAGCCACATGAATTGTCTGATAGCACGTGGGAGTATAAACTAGCCATCTGAACTATTTGACATATATGTGTACATATCTTTTACTTTTGTCTAACAGCGCAAGGTGAAGCGAACTAGCACATATCTTTTCATGGCACTGTTGTCTTTGTAACATGAAATATGTTGTATGGAAAAGAAAAGAATGAACTTTAGCACTACTTACCATGTGTATCGAATAGGGTGGAAGAAACAAAGCACTCCTAGGGAAGAATCTTTAAATATCATGAGGTTGGAATCCACTTTCAACAAAGGAAAGGAGAATCAAATTTTTGGATCACCAATATTGTATAATCTCAACACAATCAGAACATGTACATAATAAATAGTAAACTGTCACATAGCAAAAAATTATTTTGAAATTGCATATTACATCTGGAATCACCATTTTAATCTTCCTCGTTGCACAAATCAGATTTTTAGTACACAAATGAGCATTTAGAAAACTATATATATATTTTACTTTTTTGCATCCAAATCAACCTCTTTAAAAATTGTGTTTTCCTAAACATAATCAACATCCAGAAAACATCCAAAATTTGTATTCAAGTTGTATAAATTAGTATATGTTAACTGCATTTTCATATTCTTAAAAAAAAACAAATAGTTTGTCAATTACTTTCTGCTAACTTCTATTTTTAGGAATCATGTTCATGTCATTTCATTTTATTCCAGAAATAAGACTACTAAGAGCATTCAACAGGCTTTTTTTTTTTATAGCTAACAATTTCAAAATATGGAAATAGGACTACTAAGAGCATCCTAGCAATAAAATTTCCAATACCAAGAAAAACAAAGAGATGGATTAGAACAAAAGCCCTCCTTCTAGCGCCACATGTAATACCACAAAATCTGCTAACTTAAACTGTCAATCCATATTGGCATAATGTAAGTTTGAATCAAGCAAACAAGCAATATTCTTATGAAAAAATATAACATGTTTCACATTACAACAAAATAACAAGATAAACTACTTCAGAGCACCAAAATCATGTTAGATACCTATTCCATATTGGATTGGTGCACCTTGAGTATGTGAAGGAGCCCTTTCCCAATCCTTTGAAAAATTAATGAGAGAAGAGGCAAAGTTGAGGAATGTGGGACTAATCGTCAACCAGTAGGAAAGAGCCACTTGTCACCATGTGAATGGGCCATGCTTGTGCAAGTATTGGTTAATGTGCAAGATAAATGCATTTAGGTGAGTTTAAAATTTGAAAAATTTCATTAAATGCATATGCTTGAGAGATTTGGGGGGAAATTTGTGTGGAAAAATAAGTCAAACAAAGGGAGTTAATGAGGGCATATTCCTTGGGAATATGCTTTGTGAGGAAAATAAAACTTTTAATAAATCAAAATAAATTATTTATTGTGCAAGTGGGAAAAGCTAGAGGATGGGACATGGGTTAGGCTTAGCATTAATCAAGGATTTGATTAATTAAGCTAGTGATTAGTTGATTGTGACATTTTGACATAGATTTGTGGGTTAAAATAAATCAAAATGAGATCATATAATGATCATTATAGTCATTTAATTAAATACATGTGATTTAATTAAATCAAAAAATTTTAGGAGATAATCAAATAAAAATAATTTATTTAATTAATAGATTACATGATGTTAATTGAAGTGTGATTAGATCCATGATTTAATTTTGCATGTCTACATTTTTCCCCTCTTTGAAGCAATGTACTTGTTGCATTGGTTCCAAGAATGATATCATTGACATCGAAATTTAAAAAAACTCTGTTTTTTTGGATGCCCCAGTGGAAATAAGTATGTTAGTACATTTCCCCCTCGAAAGATCAAGCGAAAAGATTCGATTTGAGGTCGATCTCATGACAAAAAGGTTCAAAATGGATGTATGGATGGCTATGACTAACTGATCTATATGATAATGATGATGTAAATGAGATGTTTTTAAGATGCTTAGAATAGAAAATCTATATTATCCTAAACAACTTAGATGATGATGCAAATGAGATGTTTAGAAAAACAAATCTATATTATTTTAAACACATTAAATGATTATGCAATGCATATGAGATTGGATGAGATGGATGATGTTGTCCTATGATGATATGTCATGATTATGCAAGATGCAAGATAGATGTAGGATGGATGCATTGTTAGTGCAAAAGAGAATAAAAGAATGAGAGGGACCAACATTTAAATCCAAGAAGATCTAGAATTCCAACAAGTCCCCTAGTCATAGAGACTTTATTGGATATGATGATGAATGATGATGATGTATTTCTTATCCAAGGATGCGTGAGATAAAGAGCATACTCTTCTTTATATTTGATAACACACATAACTGCAATGCATCAAGGTATTTAGAACCAGGATGGCGTTGCGCCTAGTGTGATGGAATTTGACTTGTCAAATAGATAGGAGTACTTTTTTTCACACTTGACAAAAAAAACCTTATTCCAAATGCAATTCAGATATTCTAGACATCTCACACCAAAACATAAAAAGATAAGCCTTCTTATGTGGTCAACAAGACACCTAAAACATCCTCCCTATAAACAAAACAAAGCATGCATGATTAACTTATTTTACAAGAATATCCAACAACAACAGTAGATAAGAAGATAATGATCATTGTCCCATTCCTTTCTCTCTAAACCTATTTTTTTAAGGCATCGTCGAAAGGTCCTTGGAATGAACAAAAAAAAAAAAGTCTAAAAGACCAAGATAAAGTAAAAAAACAAGTTAATGTTCTTCATACCGCTAGCCAAAGACTAAACTATGGTGATACCTAATGTTGATGTCCATCACAGGATGTCACATTCCTAGGACATGTTGTGATCAGGGTTTTGATAAAATTGATTGGATGATATGCTATTGATACTCTGAGTTGATCAAATTGCTGACTTACTGGTCTAGACTTGAGACTTGGTCGATTAAGCTTTCACTTTAGAACCTATTTAGACTTGCTTCTAATGACTTACCAAAGGATGAAAGCAATGATGCTTTATTATGAGCGGTGATTATTATGGGTGAAACCAAGATGAGACAAATGCACCATTTTGGGTTTTTTCAAAGTTTTTGAGGTTAATTTTTGAATTTTGAGAAGGTTTACAAATATTTTTGGTATTTTCAAGATTTACGATGAAAAGACTAACTTAAATACCTATCCTATGGGTCTCGAGAGCTAATCCATAGATTAGCCTTGCCTATGTTATACACGCAGAGACCACGTAGTTTGACTGACGACAGACTTGACTCAATTATGAGATAGATGGGAAAATAGATTTCCATTGCGACGGATGCCTAAAGGACTAACCTAGGGTGTGAAATAGATGGGAAAACGGATTGCCAATACGATAGATGCCTAAAGGACTAACCTAAAATGTCTCGGGGGATGATCAAAGATCAACCTTGCCTACGTTCAAGCTCAGAGATGACGTAGTTCAACCGATGACTCAATTTTATTTTTTTTTGGATTTTGAATGATTTTGATGCTTTTGGATTTTTTATTTTTCTGATGTTTTTGAATTTTTGATGGATTTTTTGAATGTTTTTGGATTTTTGATGTTTTGAATGTTTTGGGTTTTTTTATGTTTAGGAAGATCAAGAGAATATACATGAATTTGATCCAATGCAAGTATACGAACATGCCCCTAGTGTGGTGCGATAGACTACTTCGATAAAGGCAGGACAAACTGACCTTAGGAATATAATAAGTGTAGAGATGCAAAATTAACATTATTGATTAACATCATATTTGATCATTTTCTTGTTAATTAATTAAATCAAATTAATTAATTAACCTCCTAAAGTCTCTTCATTTAGTTAAATCAAATGTATTTAATTAAATGGCTAATAATCATTATCCTCTCATTTTGATTTATTCTAACACAAAAGTCTACTTCAAAATGTCACAATCAATAAATCACTAGATTAATTAATCAAATCCTTGAGTAATACTAAGACTAACCCATGTCCCATCCTCTAGCTTTTCGCACTTGCACAATAAATCATTTATTTTGATTTATTAAAATCTCTATTTTCCTCACAAGGCATATTCCCAAGGAATATGCCCTCATTAACTCCTTTTGTTTGACTTTTTTGTCCAAAAAAATATCCCCCCAAATCCCTCAACCATATGTATTTAATGCTATTTTCAAATTTCAAATGGGTACATTGGCCAAAACTTGTGCAACCATGGCCCATTCACATGGTGACAAGTGGCTCCTTCCTATTGGTTGAGGATTAGTCCCACATTCCGCAATCTTGCTTCTTCTCTCCTCAATCTCACCTATAGATTCAAGACCTTCTTTCACCATAGACACAACAAAACCTCATGCAAAGTTACTCTCTTCATATTGGGAGCTAATTTTGTCCATCATCGTTGAATCATATTTTCATCATTTAGCTTTGGAAGGATTGGGAAAGGGCTCATTCACATACTCAAGGTGCACTGATCCACCATAGAATAGGTTTACATTGGGATCAAGCGAAAACAAAGGCGAACGAAGTGGAGTTGGAATTTTTTTTAAATCAAGACTTGGAAAAAGCATTTTTTAATGCTTATGGTTACAATCTAGAGCTTCCAATTCCTCCTTTCATTTTATTTTTTAAACAAACTCACTTTTCAATTTGGGTTTAAAAACAATCATTGATTTGATCTTTTCAAATTTGGATTAAAATTGAACATTATAAACTTACTAAATTTCAATTTGGGATCTAAAAAGTGAACAAACAACTCTCATATTTTGATTTTGGGGCTTTAAAAAGAACTCATTTTCTGCTTTGAAGATTAAAATGAACAAGTGTTTTTCATGTTTTGCAATCTTTTTCGCAAATTAATATCATTTAAAAGATGTATGGACTTCTCTCATGCTTCACGACGATCTTGAGAATCAAATTTTTTTTGGTGATATTAGATTGTTTAAAGGATTGCCTCCACACTTTGATTTGGGGATCTAAAACTGAACAAAACATCTTGCGAGTGTGAGCAAACCTATTGCGTGTGTTCTCACTTTGTTTGTCAATGAAGGTTGATCGAAATACGAATATGGTTTCTCACTTTTTTTAATCTTAGAGGGCCTGCCTTCTGGGAAAAAGTACTCACCCAAGGGAACGACCCAACCGGTAACACACTAAAGCCAAGTGTATTTCCAGTCGGGATATAAGAGTGGGTACTGGAAAAAAAGCCAGTATCACGTAGTTGGCTCCGACAAGAAGGGAAACAATGGTCTCTCACCATATATGTCAATCTCCATGAACAAAAATTCTGAATTAAAACCCCTTGTTTAGCAAAGGCCAAAATCCTATCTATTTGTTGGTGCAAAAGGTCATGTCCTTTGAAGCCACCCCACATATACATGTGATTCTGTTGTAGAGATGAAAAGTATGCCATGGGAGATTCATGGGTATTGAGACTTGGCTGACTCGAGAAGCAAGTGCACTGTAAGGGGGATCCTATGTGGTCAAGCATCTAATCATCCACACTGAATATGCGTAGTTAGATTTATCCAAGTGGGAACCCAATAAATATTGTATTTTCAGTCTAGGTTTGTGCATGTTATTGAAATCAAAACACTTTGCTTGGATCTAAAAGATTGGAAAACAAATATTCACAAAGAACCTCAAAATTTCAAACCCTCTGGAGGAAAAAAATATCTTTTGACAAATCTAAGTGCTCTTGCTTGCCCTAGGGATTCTATCCTTATAGTTTTCTAAGTACTTGGGATTAATCATCATTTGTTTTCACTAAAGTCAACTTAGGGAACTATGGTCTTGAAAACTTGATTTTTACATAATGGACCTTGTGGAATGAAAAGGAATTGAGACTTAGACATTTAGTTTAAAAATTTAATCAAAGAACTATTTGTGGTAAAAAGAACTCATTAAGCAAAGTAAAAGAGAATCGAACTCCACACAGGTGTCTTTCCAAATGGTTTCCCGCAAGATCAAAATACGGAACCCAAGTTCAAAATTCTTAGTCCAAAAGCTTGTGAGGAGCATCTTGAAATACTTCTCAAAGTTAGAGAAAGATTGGCTTACAAATTTTACAAGAAAACTTCAAGAAAAAACCCTAACTTGTATGAGTTCTATTATCAACAAAATCCTGAGCTTTTTGAAAGGTTTTCTTTTCTAACATAGGAAGTCAAGCATGTTCTTCAAAACTGAGGTCTTGTAAGAAGGAGGGTTATCTAGGTCAAGTCTAGGATCAAAATCAATCACTTTCATCCACCTATCAACCATCAAAATCAGTCAGAAATCACCTCACCAACAACTCTTGGAAACTTTGTAAAGATCTTTTATGCTAAAATTCTAAGCGAAATCAAATCACTTTGTTTAACTTCACACACTTAGTCAAACCATCCTCTTATGCACAATTTTACTCTAGGATAACACAACTTCCTAGGGTTTGCAAGTTCATTATCACTTTGTTTGGCTTAACACAGTTAGCCAAATTATCAAATCCATAATCACCTCATTTGACTTAACACACTTAGTCAAACTACCCTCTTATGTATGAGTTTACTCTAGGATAACACAACTTCCTAAATTTTACAAGTGCATTATCACTTTTGTTTGACTTAACACACTTAGTCAAGCTATCAATCCATCACAATCAGTCAATCAAGTCCTAAAATTTTAGCATCTCCCTCAAGGTTCCTCAAGAGTTCCATTCATCTACATCATCCGTTTTTTGTTTATCTCATCCCCATATTCACTTTGGTTCTTGAATTATCCTAAGTTCTTCGCTTCTTCAAATCTAAGGTTTAGAATGATCTAAAGGATTAGAGGTTCATCTCTTACATTCTTGAAAATTGATCTCTATTTTATGGTTCAAACTCGATCTCAACACAAGAAGAAAATGGAGCAAAACAAAGAAACATCCATTTTGAGTGATCTAATTCAAATGGAAACAACTTTCAACCCAACGATAACCATCAAACTCCCAATCAATCCTCCTCAAGTACCTCAAAATTCTCAAGAGGAAGGTCATATAGAGGACATCACTAACAATGGGATGACAATATCAAAACTTCTAGAAATGGGTATGTGCAAGATCATGATGGGCCAAACAGTGGCAATATGATGGGTATGTGGCTGATGACTTTTTTTTTACCAAAAATTGATGAAACGAAAAGGGTTTTTAGAGGAAATTCTCAACTTTTTACCAATATAAACTATGCTTTAATTTGAATTTAATAAATAATTATTATTCATTTTCTATTGAATTATGACTAAATTCCTGATTGATAGGCTAATTGAAAAACATATATAGCTTTCAAATGGTATCACATTTTTTGAATCCAAAACAAGTGTCACATTATATGCTTCGCATACTATAAGATCAAAAAATAAAAATAAAATAATTTCATGATGTTTTGACCAAGTTAAGGTGGTCAGACATATGAGTCTTTATATTTTTTAAAAGTTGTAATAAAAAAATTATTATTAATTATTTACTTGGAAAAAATTACAAAAAAATATCCATCACATCGGGACATGAGTCCTCTACTTATATCTAAAATCTTATAAAAAAATATTATCATTTTAATGTGGTTAGAGTGGTCAGACAGACACCCACTTTTTATTTTTTCCCTAAAATTTAAGTACTACTATATTGAAATTTCAAATTTTCACCAAATAGATTTTATTTTTTTGTAAATAAACCTAGTAGTTTAGAAACTACATTCAATTTTCTACAAATTCTATTCTTACATTTTTTGAAATAATATAGATAAATTATTCAAATTTTTATGTCAAGTTGCCTAACTCTAATTTTTTTGAATTTTTTGCCACTTAAGGGCCTATTCTTTCCATGATGATCCTGCACAAAATGAAATGGTGCAAAACCCTGAGAACCACCAAATTGTCAGTGCCATGTTGAGATTGTACCCATCCCAATACATGTTAGTGTTAGAAAAAGAAGGGGCTAAACTCCCTTTTGAATTTGACATAAGCACTATTGTGGAGAGGTCTCCCGATATCATGTTCTCACCCACATCCACGCTTCCACTTCAAAATGTCACTCAAGACATTCCCCAAATTATATCATCTATCGCTTCAACCCCACTCGTTGTCAACAAGGGAAGTGCCATGTTTTGTGAACTCCAAAAACATCATCTTGTGAACAATTGAGGGTTGAATGCAAGCATCGCATCAGATCAATTTGTCTCGGTAAATCCGTTACACCCTTACATCCCGCTCATGTTTCATGATCATACCAATTCATCCTCATTTCATGCAACACTGGATTATCCTCTTGATAGACAAACCTCTCTTGTTATCTCACAAGGAGAAGGTGAATTTTTTGGAGTAGGGGGAATCTTGGATCCCTCATCATCATTTGTAGGGATTGCACCACCCATCTTTCAACCACTTCCCCCCATACCACTCACATCTACATCATCACTTGGGTACGATCTTCCTCCTCTTCCTACCATCAACCATTCAAATCTGAAAACCTTATCAAATCCACTAGCTGTGTCATTAGAATTACAACAACAGATGGCAACCATCCAAGTAACCACAGTGATCAACACATCTACCATTCCTTAAAGCATGGTGTCTCGGGGACCAAGAATCTTAATCGCACCATCCATTAACATGACTGTTCTGCTCATCACAATGGTCGGTGTTATTCCCAACCCACTACCATTACCATGAAGGAACAATGCACTCAATTCATTCACCATGACGTTGTAAGATGCTCGGTAAGCTTCCCAACAAAAAGCACTCCAAAATTAGCAAGCTACACAACTAGCTGCTCAACAAGCGCAAGTGTAATTAGTAGTGCAACAGGCATAGCAGGTTGCACAATCCGAAGCCTTGTTACAACAATAACAAGTCGTGCAAGCTGCACAAGCTACCCAGGCTACCCAAGCTGCCCAAGCTGCATAGGCATCTCAAGTCGCTCAATCCGCACAAGCTGCGCAAGCCGTACATGCCACTCAAATTGCACAGGAAATCACACAAGCACATGCTCAGGCACGAGCCCAATTCCAAGCTCAACAAGTGCAAGCACAAGCACAATACCAAGCAGAATTGCAAGAACTATCAATTATAGCAGCAGGACCAACGACAGGCATTGTTGGCTCAACAACAAGCGTAGGCATCAATTGCTCAACAATTCTTCCAACAAAACCACACAAAAATCCCACCCATCAATCCCACACCCCATAACATATTTACCCCACCTCCTGATCCGCAAGGTGATGTGACGACATAGATAAAATTTCTCTCGTAGAAAGTTCTAGATCTCCAATTAGGAAAGACAGTCAGGACACCAAGCAACTTGTGCCCTTATCCATTTGACAGAAGCTTGGCAATGGTACCATTCTTGAAGGGATTCAAAATCCCCAAATTTGATAAATATCGAGGGATGGGAAACTCGAAAGATCACATGAAGGAGTTTCAGGTACATTGCATGGATGTCGCCTACAATGACACATATCTAATGTGGCTATTCCCTCGAAGCTTGGCTAGTGATGCTATGGAATGGTTTTCTCGTTTGCCTATGGGAATCAAAATATTTCAAGAAATCAAAGATGCATTCGTCTAAAATTACACATTCAACATTTATGTGGATGTTAGCTTGGAAGAACTCGCAGTGCTTAAATAGAGTAAGGGGGAATCATTTACTGCCTTTCTCTAATGATGGTGAGCGAAGGCCAATTGAAGCAAGTGGACCATGCTAGAAGCGCGACAAGTCTATACCATCATTGCCAATATAGAAAAAACCTTGGAATTCTATCTGAGGATGCAATGCATCACTACGTATTATCAACTGATCCCCAAGGTGCTCAATATTGAATGAGATCTTGTTACACAAGGGAGCATGCCCACTTATTCTAAACATCAGGATAGTCGCCCATCCACCAGTTACAACGAAAAAATATTGCACATGAGCGAAAAATTTAAATGTCACCAATGATGGAGTAGTGGATGCCAAGGTTGTCATCAGCGCTCACAAGAAAATAATCAAACACATCATCATCAAACATATAACACACAAACAAATGCGGTGAACCAAGAACCACCCCAAAATCAGATCAATAATGTCAATAATCAAGGAGGAACACCTCCACAAAATAAGTTCCCCCCAAAAAAAAATTCATAGCCCTTCGGGAGTCAATTGAATCCATCATGAAAAATTTGCTTAATGAGAACATCATCAAGGTCCCCACACATGATAATTATAGTGAAACCACCCTGGTATAACAAAAATCTCCTATGTGATTATCATAAACTCAAGGGACACATGGCCGCCAACTGTATGAAGTTGAAGAACATCATCCAAGACCTCATTGAGGACAAAATAATAAATATACATGAATCTGATGCCTAATCATAATCAGGGAAGTAATCAAGGAAATAACCAAGGGAAAAATAAAGGAAAAAAAAAGTATGTCAATGTTAACCTTGTATACGAAGACATCGTCGCGTGCATAGATGAAATGGTCACTGTCATTAGCGTCAGAGGAGCCAATTCTAATTGTGGAGTCACCACATGTAGCAAAAAAGGTTACTATTGGAGGGGCATCACAACCATCTAAGACCCCCATTTCAAACCGAAAATTTGTTCCCTACGATTATAGCGTCATTGACCAGCTAAAAAGAACCCCTGCTTAGATCTCCATCGTTGAGTTGCTGAAAATTTTTGGCACCCATAGGAAAATCCTTGATGAAGCATTAGTTATGTCCATTGTCTCCACTACCCTTGATACAAAATAATTTTAGGCTATGGTTGGTAACATCATCTCCCCAAATCTCCTCACCTTCTCTGATCAAGACTTTCCCACCTAGCCATCTCACAATTGTGCACTTCACCTTCAAGTGTTAGTTCAAAAGAAGAAAGTCAAAAGGGTTCTGGTGGATGGAGGCTTAGGCCTCAACATTTTTTCACTCAAACTCATAAAGAACTTGGGATTCTTGGATGACTCCATCGACAAAAAAAAAGGCATCACCATAAGAGCATATGATGACTAAGAAAGAGTGCCTCAAGGCACTATCAAGATCCCAATCCAAGTGGATCCAACTACCATGGAAACCACATGTTAGGTCCTTAACCTCGACTTGCCTTACAACATCCTCCTAAGACACCCATGGATCCATGGAATGAAGGCGATCACCTCAAGATTCCACCAATGCGTCAAATTCTTATACCAAATGAGGAGGTCACAATACATGGTGATCTGGAGCCATTCACCTATTGCAAAAACTTGGAAGCCAAGTTTTATAAAATTCCCCAAGTGGAAAAAAAGGATGAAGGTCCCTCCACTTAATACATAGACCCATCTAACCTCGTATCCAGTTTTGCGATAGAGACACCCTCCATCCCCAACATATCCGACATCAAGCTCATGATCCAAGACAATGGCTGTGGAGATTACAAAATGAGAAAAAATGTGTTTGTTGTAGGAGAGTTACCACAATCTCGTAGTTCGCATGGGTAACCTCAATCAGTTGAAATGCTTGTCCACACTTTTAGGGCTGACCCTTATGGATTCTACCGTTGGGGGGATCTCAGTCGAGAAAATGTGGACAAAAGAGACACTGAAATCTCATTATACCAAGATGAAAGACCCACACCCACCCTACCCATGGATGAAGCTAGTAGAGGGTTGCAAATGATGATTGGTATGGGCTACAATAGAAATTAAATCCTTGGAAGGAATAGTGATGGATGAGTGGAACCCATCATCATGGAAAGGTGAATGAGAAATCTTAGCCTTGGATGTACCTCTTTGAGTATAACCGTATGTGGCAGAGGTACCCCTAGTAGAACAGTCAAGTCTCCTTCTCAGTTATCACTAGCCACTCTTCAACTACCCGTATCTATAGGTCTGCCCATAGATAATTTTACCTTCGACATAACTAATGTTTGTAGTAGTAGTGATGATGAGGATACCATAATAGGCCTTCCCATGATTTTTGAAGATTCCTCCTTACTGATTATTAGTACCTCATCCATTGAGTCAGCCTGCCAAACTCACAAAATAAACCTAGTTTACCCGCAACTCATCAACTATGACCAACGAGGACCACCGGTTCTAGACACATTCGAAAATGATGAGGCTCTCTCAGAATTCATGGGACTAAGGGATACAGTACCATGCAGAGATCACAATTTTGGGTTTGACATCACGCTAGATAGCCAAGCTTATTATGGGGAGATGATTGAGTCGTTCAGTCACAAAAGCAAAAAAATGAGAATAAGCTCAAGGTCATTGAGTGAAAACCACACTATGGCACTCTCTACCCATAGAATAGTAAAAATAAAGGATTCATCCAACAGTGAAAACCTCTCTGAGGCATCGAATGATGAAGGATTCAATCTCCCCCCTACTACACTTCATCAAAACAAATCAACAGTTCTAGCAGAATGGTGCAACCCTATCAATCTGGGAACAAAAGCAATGCGACACATCACTTTCTACACTGAGTCACTTCTATCAGAAGAACAAGAACTACTAGTAGCATTCCTAAGGGAAAGAAAGGTGAAATTTGCATGGACCTATGCTGACATGTCCGGTCTCAATCTGGAAGTTGTGGTTCATCATTTAGCTGTCTACCTAGGGGCAAATCTAGTGAGAAAAAAATTGAGAAAGATGCAACCTCAAATATCCTTGCTAGTCATGGTAGAATTATAGAAACTCTTGGATGTTGGTTTTATATGCCCAATTGACTATCCAGAATGGGTATCAAATCTTGTGCCAGTTTCAAAACCAAATGGGGGAATCTGTATCTGCACAGACTTCAGAGACCTAAGCAAAGCGTGTCCTAAGGATGATTTTCCACTACCCAACATTGATGTGATAGTGGACATGACAGTCGGACACGAGATGCTATCACTAAAGGATTGCTTCTCAGGGTACAACCAGATTCTGATCACAAAGGAAGACCATCATAAAATAGCATTTACATATCCATGGGGCACCAACTTCTGGTACATAATACCATTTGGGTTGAAGAACATAGGAGCAACATACCAAAGAGCCATGACAATGATTTTCCATGACATGATCCCTAAGGCATCCATTGCAATGGCAATCCATTTTCCCATCTAGTTTATATTTTAGGATTTTAGGCATCCATCGCAATGGCAATCTCTTTGCCCATCTATTTTACATTTTAGGATTTTAGGCGTCCGTCGCAATGGCAATATATTTTCCCATCTAGTTTACATTTTAGGATTTTAGGCGTTCGTCGCAATGGCAATCCATTTTCCCATCTAGTTTATATTTTAGGATTTTAGGCATCCGTCGCAATGGCAATCCGTTTGCTCATCTATCTCATAAGTAGTCAAGTCAATTATCGTATGAACTACGTCATCTATGAGCTTGAACGTAGGCAAGGCTGATCTTTGATCATCCCCCGAAATAGTTAGTTCATTCCTTTAGGAATTTTTCGCATTGGCAATCCGTTTGCCCATCTATTTTACATTTTAGGTCAGTCCTTTAGGTGTCCGTCGCATTGGCAATCGGTTTGCCCATCTATCTTTTCATTGAGTCAAGTTTGTTGTCAGTTGAACTATGTGGTCTTTGCGTGTATAATGTAGGCAAGGCTAATCCATGGATCAAATCCTAGGACCCCTAGGATAGGTCTTTAAGTTATTCTATCCGTCATAAATCTAAAAATTCCAAAAACAACCTCAAAATATCTGAAAAAACCAAAAATGGTGCATCCATTTCATCTCGCTTTCACCCACGATTATCTTCACTCATAATAAATCAATCGTCGCTTTCACCCTTTAGTGAGTCAATCAGAAGCAAGTTAAGCAGGATCCAAAGTGAACACCTAATCGTTAGAGTCTTAAGCCTAGGTCAGTAAGCATGAAAGTTGATCAACTCGAATTATCAATAGCTTATCATCTAATTAGTCTCATCAAAACCTTGATCACAATATGTCCTAGGAATGCAACCTTCTTGCGATGGACATCAGCATCAGGTAACCCCGTAGTTTAGCCTTGGCTAGCAGTACGAAGAACATTAGCTTGTTTTCTTACATTATCGTGGTCTTTTAGACTTATCTTATTTTGTGCTTATTCCAAGGACCTCTCGATGATGCCTAAACAAAATAGTCTTAGAGAGAAAGGAATGGGGCAGTGATCATTATCTCTTTATCTGCTTGTTGGATATCCTTGTAAAATAACTTCGTCAGGCATACCTTGTTCTGTTTGTAGGAAGGATGTTTTAGGTATCTTGTTGACCACATAAGAAGGCTTGCCTTTTTATGTTTTGGCCCGAGATGTCTAGAATATCTGAGTTACATTCTAAATAAGGTCATGTTTGTCAAGTGTGAACAAGAGTACTCCTATCTATTTGACGAGTCAAAGTCGATCACACTAGGTGGAACGTTATCCTGGTTGTTAATACCTTGATGCATTGCACCTATGTGTGTTATCAAACATAAAGAAGGTTATGCTCTTTATCTCTCCCATCCTTGGATAAGAAATAGATCATCATTATTCATCATCATATCTAGTAAAGTCTCAATGACTAGGGAACTTGTTGGACTTCTTCATCTTCTTGAATTTAAGTGTTGATCCCTCTCATTCTTCTATCCTTTTTTGCGCTAACAATGCATCCATCCTACATCCCCACTTTCATTTTGCATATCATCATAGGGCAACATCATTCATCTAACATCCCATCTTTATAATTATTTAATTTTTTCAGGATAATATAAATTTGTTATTCTAAGCATCTTCCAAACATCTCATTTACATCATCATTATCATATAGATCATATAGTCTAACCATCCATACATTCATTTTTAACCTCTTTGTCACGAGATCGACCTCAATCTTTTTGCTCGATCTCTCGAGGGGCAATGTACTAATGTACTTATTTTCGCTGGGGCATCTGAAAAAATTAGAATTTTTTTAAATTTCAATGTCAGCGCTATCATTCTTTGAACCAATGCAACGAGTATATTGCTTCAAAGAGAGGCAAAATGTAGACATGAAAAATATACTCATACATCTAATCATGTTTTATTGAACATTATTCTGTCTACTAATTAAATAAACCAATTTAATTAATTCACTAACGTTTTCTTCCTAATTAATTAAGTCAAATTAATTAATTAACTTCCTAAAGTCCCTTCATTTAGTTAAATCATACATATTTAATTAAATTCATTTTCCTCTCATTTGATTTAAAATAAATCAAAAAATACAAATCAAATGACACAATCAACTAATCACTAGCTTAGTTAGTTAAATCCCTAATTAATGATAATACTAACCCATGTCCCATCCACTTGCACAATAAATCATTTAATTTGATTTATTGAAACCCCTATTTTCCTCACAAGGCATATTCCCAAGGAATATATGCCCTCATTAACTCCCCTTGTTTGACTTTTTTGTTCAAATAAAATTCCCCCCAAATCCCTCAACCATATGCATTCAATTCCATTTTCAAATTTGAAATGGGCACATTGGCCAAAACTTGCACAATCATGGGTCAATCCCATTGTGACAAGTGGCTCTCTCTCATTTATTGGTTTTTAGTCCCATATTGCTCAATCATGGCTTCTCCTCTCTCAATCTTTCCTATAAATTCAATGCCTTCTCTCTCATTTTTCATCTACATTTGAAGCATTCTCACTATAGGCAACTTGAGTTCACTTTGCATCTCATTGTCTATCATCTCATTTGGCTTATCAAGGGTTGGGAAAGGGCTATCTTCTACACAAAGGATAACACCAATCCACTATGGAATAGGTTTATTTCATGTTTTAAGTGCTTTGATCATTCTTGTCATTTGTTTGCATTTTGAAACATGGAGTATTATTTCATAAGGATATGTATTTTTGTTATGTTTTTTTTGTCATTTTACTAACAATTGCATATTTTCATGTCCACACGACCCATTCGAGAAAAACCACTAATTTTATACATATCAACAACAAAAACAACACTCGGTGCTCTTTTAGCTCAACACAATTAAAATGGGACAAAGAGGGCCATCTATTAAATCAATAGAATAATGGTCGGCTATGAGTTAAACTACTCATTCATTGAAAAATCTTGTCTAGCAATAGTGTTTGCTTCACAAAAATTTTGACATTACATGTTGGAACACAAAATCAAACTCATCACCAAGATCGATCCCCTAAAGTATCTAGAGTCATAGGTAGTGCTCACAGGATAGATGGCTAAGTGGGTCATGATACTATTAGAATATGACATTGAATATGTGGAGTGAAAAGCAATCAAAGGACAAGTTAGTGCAGACCAATTGGCAAAGGCTCCAATCTATTCAGAGAATCCACTCATATAAGATTTTACAGACGAATCCATCTTTAATCTCAACATAGTCGACCATTGGAAACTCTACTTCGATGGCTCATACACACAACATGGATTAGGAGTTGGTGTTTTCTTCATCACCCCAAAGGGGGATTGTATTACTAGATCCTACAAATTGGCATTCCTCTTCACTAACAACATTGCAGAATACAAGGCTTTAACCATAGGTCTCAAGATTGCATAATAGTGAAGGATCATGGCGCTAAAGGTCTATGGAGATTCATAGCTTATTATCAACCAAGTCAATGGTGAGTACCAAACTAAGGATGATAAGATGACAGCATACAAGAAGTTAGTAGAGAGCCTCAAAGAATAATTCATTGATACCACCTTTGAGCAAATATCGAGGGCTAACAACAGAGCAGCTGATGCCATGGCAACAATTGGATCCTTATTGGATATCCCTTGTAATGTCTCAAAACATGAATTCTTGGTAGAGGAGCTTTTCGTACCCACATTCGAGGTACCATAGTCTGAATATGTGTACGAACTCATTGGTCTCCATGATCCTTGGTATCACGACATCTATACCTACCTAAGAATAGGAGTCCTCCTAGCTGACATAACCCCAAACCTCAAACGAGCCTTCATCAAAAAGTCCACCTATTTTGTCATCTTAGGAGAAACCCTTTATCGTAGGAGCATTGAAGGAACCCTATTGTGTTTCTTAAATCCTGAGGTACATAATGACATTTGTGGTTCACACTCGAGTGGTATGACCTTGGCTAAGAAGTTGCTAAGAACTAGGTACTATTGGCCAACAATGGAAAGAGAGGCACATGAATTTGTCAGAAAGAGTTTATAGTGCTAGCAGCATGGAGATCTTATCTAGTCACCAACTCAAGAGCTTCTTCCTATTGTTATCCCTAGGCTATTTTCATAGTGGGGGCTTGATCTCATCAGAAAAATCATACCTACCTCATCCAATGAGCTTAAATTCATCATCACCACCATGGAGTACTTTACAAATTGGGTAGAAGCAATTCCAATGACCTACATAACGGGAAAGCAGATATCCAAGATCATCCTGAACTATCTCATTTGTCGATACGGTGTCCCCCAATCCATTATCTCTAATAATGGGACACCTTTCAAGAATCAGGATGTGCGTGACCTTTTCCATAAATTCAATATCCAACATCGCTTTTCCACTCCCTACTATCCCCAAGGCAATGGCCAAGCAGAAGCTACCAACAAAACCATCTTGAAAATCCTTAAGAAGAGAATCAATGACTCTGGTCATGACTGGAATCTGTAGCTAAATCCCACCTTATGGGCCTACTGCACCAGCATCTGCACGCGAATAGGTGCCACCCCATTCTCCCTGGTCTACGGATCATAAGCCATCCTCCCAATCGAGATTGAGCTCCCATCACTTAGAATATCATTACAAAAACTCATCATAGATGAAGAATATAGGGTTTCATGACTGAATGAGCTGGAATTACTAGATGAATGGTATATGGATGCCTTAAACTATCTACAAGTCTATCAAAATTGGCTAAAGCACAGCTACAACAAGAAGATAAGGAGACATACCTTCCAAGTCGGCGAACTTGCGCTAAAAGAAAATCAAAAGAACATGCCAAACCCAGATAGCAAGGGTAAATTTGAGCTCAACTGGTTGGGACCTTTCATCATCACACCAAGCTGTTAGTTAGCAACATATCAATTGTCAACACCAGAAGGCAAGCCTTTGTAGGAGCCCCTAAACAACTCCCATCTCAAAAAGTTTTATACCTAAGAACTTACAAGGTATGGAATCGAAAAATACAAAAAAATAAAAAAAAATTCCCGAAAAAATGGTTACCCTAATGAAAACCTGGCAAAAAAGTGTCTTGGTGACAACAAAAAAATACAAAAATACAAAAATACAAAAATCCAAAAAAAAATCAGAAAAAGGATTGAAAATAGTAAAGAAAAAAATCATCCTCTAGTGAAAACCAGCTCAGTGGCGCTCTGGACAAGTACCTTGGTGAAAACTTGGAAAACAGGCACCAAGCATAAATAAAGCACTCTCCATCCACCAAGATATTTGCATCCTATTTTGTGCACTCACTTATCCACTACATTCCATTTATCCTTCCATCATCCATTCACATATGTACCATAGTCTTATCTTGTGCTCATATCATATTCCACCATAGTACTACTTGGCATATTCCTAAGGTCAATTTGTCCTGCCCTTATCAAAGTAGACTATTGCATCACGCTGGGGGCATGTTCTTGTACCTGCATCAGATTGGATTTTTGTATATTCTTGTGATCTTCCTCAACATCAAAAGTTCAAAAACATTCAAAAAATCCATCAAAAATTCAAAAACATTCAAAAAATCCATCAAAAATTCAAAAACATTCAGAATACCAAACCATTTCAAAATCAAAAAAATCAAAAAATAGAGTTAGAGTCATCAGCCAAACTACGTCATCTCTGAGCTTGAATGTAGGCAAGGTTGATCTTTGATCATCCCATGACACATTTTAGGTTAGTCCTTTAGGCGTTTGTCGCAATGGCAATCTGTTTGCCCAGCTATCTCATCATGGAGTCAAATTTTTCGTCATTCGAACTACATGGTCTCTACATGTATAATGTAGGAAAGGCTAATCTATGGATTAGCTCCAGAGACCCCTAGGATAGGTCTTCAAGTTAGTCTCTTTGTCATAAATATCGAAAATACCAAAAACACTTGTAGAACATCTCAGCATTATAAAAATAGCTTAAAAACATTTGAAAAACCCAAAATGGTTCACATGTCTCATCTCTCTTTCGCTCACAATAATCACCGCTCATAATAAAGCATCCTCGCTTACATCCTTTGGTGAGTCAGTCAGAATCAAGTGTAGCAGGTTCTAAATTGAACACGTAATCATGAAAGTCTCAAGTCTAGTTCAGTAAGTCAGCAAGTTGATCAACTTAGAGTATCAATAGCTTATCATCCAATCAATCTCATCAAAACCTTGATCACAATATTTTCTATGAGTGTGAGCTTCTAGCAATGGATATCAGCATCAGGTATCACCATATTTTAGTCTTTGGCTAGCTGTATGAAGGACATTAGCTTGTCTATTTACTTTATCTTTGTCTTTTTAGAATTATCTCATTTTGCGCTCATTCCAAGGACCTCTCGATGATGTCTAAACAAAAAGATTTAGAGACAAAGGAATGGGGCAATGATCATTATCTTTTTATCTGTTGTACTTGTTGGATATTCTTGTAAAATGACTTCATCATGCGTGCTTTGTTTTGTTTGTAGGGAGGATTTTTTAGGTGTCTTGTTGACCACATAATAAGGCTTGCCATTTTATGTTTTGGTATGAGATGTCCAGAAATCTGAACTGCATCCTGAATAAGGTTTCATTTGTCAAGTGTGGACAAGAGCACAAGATCAAGCTATGGTGCAGATGTGAATGAATGGTGGAAGGATATATGGAATGTAATGGATAAGTGAGTGTGTGGAATAGGCCTTGAAGATCCTTGTGGATGGAGAGTGCTTTATTTACGTTTGGTGCCTGTTTGCCAGGTTTTCACCAAGGTACTTGTCCAAAGTGCCACCGAAGTGGTTTTCACTAGAGAATTGTTTTCTTTACATTTTTTAATCCTTTTTCTATTTTTTTATTTTTTTATTTTTTTATTTTTTTGGTGTCACTAAGACACCTATTTACAAATTTTTCATCAAGATAACCATTTTTTTAGGACACTTTTTGATTTTTTTGTATTTTTCAGTTCCATACCTTGCAAGATTTTAGGCATTAATTTTTTTAAGATGGGAGGTATTCAAGGGTTCCTGCAGAGGCTTACCTTCTGGTGTTGACATTTGATATGCCTCTAACTTATAGCTTGTTGTGATGATGAAAGGTCCCAACCATTTGGGCTCAATTTTTCCATTGCTTTTTGGATTTGGCACGTTCTTCTGATTTTATTTTAGCACAAGTTTGACGGCTTGGAATGTGCATCTCTTGATATTCTTATTGTAGTTGCACTTTAAGTGATTCTGATAGACTTGTAGATAGTTGAGAGCATCCATACACCATTCATCTAATAACTCTATCTCATTTAACCTTGAAACCCGATATTCCTCATCTATAATGAGGTTTTGCAATGATATCCTTAATGATGGGAGTTCGATCTCGATTGGCAGGATGGCTTTTGATCCGTAGACTAGGGAGAATGTGGTGGCACCTATTGGCATGCAGATGCTGGTGTGGTAGGCCCATAAGGAGGGATTTATCTGTAGATGCAAGTCATGACCAGAGTCATTGACTATTTTCTTAAGGATTTTCAAGATGGTTTTGTTGGTAGATTTTTCTTGGCCATTGCCTTGGGGATAGTACAGAGTGGTAAAGCGATGTTGGCTTTTGAATTTGTGGAGAAGGTCGCACACATCCTGAATCTTGAAGGGTATACCATTATCCAAGATAATGTATTGGGGGACACCATATTGACAAATGATATAGTTCAAGATGAACCTGCATATCTGCTTTCCAATGATGTAGGTCATTGGAATTTCTTCAACCTACTTTGTGAAGTACTATGTGGCGATGATGAACTTGTGGCTGTAATTTTGCTGATGAGATCGAGTTCCCACTATGAAAAGGGCCAAGGTGTAACAAGAGGATGAAGCTCTTGAGCTGGTGCATGAATAAGGTCTCCATGTTGTTGCCATTGTAAACACTTTCTGAAAAAGTTGTGTGCCTCTCTTTCCATTGTTGGCCAGTAGTACTCAGTTCTCAGAAACTTCTTAGACAAGGTCATACCACTTGAGTGCGAACTACAAATGCCATTGTGTACCTCAGTCAAAGTAGTTAAGGATTCCTCAGGGTTTAAGAAATGCAACAGGGTTCCTTCAATGCTCCTATGATAAAGGGTTTCTCCGAGGATGACAAAAAGGGTGGACCTTTTGATAAATGATCGTTTAAGGTTTGGGGTTATGTCAGCTGGGAGGACTCCTATTCTCAGGTAGGTATAGATGTTGTGATACTAGGGATCACTAAGGCCAAAGAGTTCACACACATATTCTAAATCTACTGCCTTGAATGCCAGTATGAGAAGCTGCTCTACCAAGAATTCAAGTTTTGGGATATTGCAAGGGATATCCAGTAGGGATCCAATTGTTGCCATGGCGTTAGCTACTCTGTTGTTAGCCCTTGGTATTTGATCAAAGATGATATCAATGAATGATTTTTTGAGGCCATCTACAAACTTCTTATATGGTGTCATCTTATCATCCCTAGTTTGGTACTCACCATTGACTTGGTTGATAATAATTTGTGAATCCCCATAAACGTTTAGTGCCATGATCGACCACTGTGATGCAATCTTGAGACATATGGTTAAAGCCTCATATTCTGAAATGTTGTTAGTGCAGGGGAATGCCAATTTGTAGGATCTAGGAATACAATCCCCCTATGAGATGATGAAGAAAATAATTACTCCCGATCCATGTTGTGTGTATGAGGTGTCGAAGTATAGTTTCTAGTGATCGGCTATGCTGAGATTAAAGATGGATTCATCTAGAAATTTTAATATGAGTGGATTCTTTGAATACATTGGAGCCTCTGCCAATTGGTCTGCAATTTCCCTCCCCTTGATAGCCTTGAGCTCTACATATTCAATATCATGTTCTCTCAATATCATAACCCATTTTGTTGTCCGTCCCATGAGCGTGGCCTTAGAGATTAGGTATTTTAGTGTATCTATCTTTGCAATCAGCTTGATCTAATGAGCCAACATGTAGTGTTTGAACTTTTGGGCCACAAACACAACTGCCAGGCAAGATTTTTCTATTGGTATATAGTTGATTTCATGCCCTACCATTGTCTTGTTGATGTAGTATATCGCTCTCTCTCTTCCATTTTCATCATGTTGAGCTAACAGAGTGTCGAGAGTTGCTATGGTTGCTCAAATATACAGGATTAATGGCTTTCCTAGGATTGGCGGCATCAAAACTCATGGCATGAGTAGATATTCTTTGATTTTACTAAATGCTTGATCACACTTGTCATCCCACTTGTATGCTACTCCCTTGTGTTGTAGATGAGAGTATGGGATCTGCTTATCTACTCATTGCGCTATGAACCTATGGATGGTTGGAGCCTGCCTTGTAGACCCCTCAGCTGCTTTAATGTCTTGGGTGCTTCCATATTGAGGATTTCCTTGACCTTGATGGGATCTACCTCGATTCCTCTCATCGATTCTATATATCCTAGGATTTTTCCAGATTCTACACCAAAGACACACTTCTTTGGGTTGAGAAAAATCTTATATTTTTCCAATCTATCAAAAATAGAGCTCAAGCCTGCTATGTGGTCTTGTCTTTTTCTGGATTTTTCCAATATGTCATCTTCGTAGTCTTCCAATATTTTATGGATGATATCATGTAAAATCAGTTTCATGGCTCTTTTGTATGTTGCACCTGTGATCTTTAGCCAAAATGGCATCATGTTCTAGCAATAGGTGCCCCATCAACTTGTAAACATTGTCTTATGCTGGTCTTCCTTTGCAATCATGATCTAGCTTTACCCTAAGAATCCATCCATAAGTGATAGAATCTTGTGTCCAGTTGTTATTTCCACTATCATATCAATGTTGGGTAGTGGAAAATCATCCTCAGGACATGCTTTGTTTAGGTCTCTAAAGTTTCTACAGATACGGATGCCCCGTTTGGTTTTGAAACTGGCACAAGGTTTGATACCTATTCTGGATAATCAACTGGGCGTATAAAACTGAAATCTAAGAGTTTTTGTAATTCTACCTTGACTAGCAAGGCTATTTGAGGGTGCATCTTTCATAATTTTTGTTTCACTATCTTTGCCCTTGGGTAGACATCTAAATGATGAACCGCAATTTCTGGATCGAGACCCGGCATGTCAGTGTAGGTCCATGCAAATTTCACCTTTCTTTATCTTAGGAATGCTACTAATAGTTCTTGTTCTTCTAATAGAAGTGACTCAGTGTAAAAAGTGATGTGTGGTGTTGCTTTTGTTCCCAAATTGACAGGATTGTACCGTTATGCATAGACTATCAATTTCTCTTGATGAAGTGTAATAGGGGGAATATTGAATCCTTCATCCTCCAGCACCTGAAAGAGGTTCTCACCATTGGATGCATCCTTTATTTTTACTATTCTATGGTTAGAGAGTACCACAGTGTGGTTTTCACTCAATGACCCTGAGCTTATTCTCATTTTTCTACTTTTGCAACCGAACGACTCAATTCTCTCCCCGTAATATGCTTGTGTATCTAGCGTGATGTAAAACCTAACTTTGTGATCTCTACATGGTACTATATCCCTTACTCCCATGAATTCTAAGAGAGCCTCATCATGTTTGAATGTGTCTAGAACCAGTGGTACTCATTGGTCGTAGTCGATGAGTTGGGGGTAAACTAGGTTTATTTTCTGAGTTTGGTGGTCTATCTCAACAGATGAGGCACTAATCATCAGTAAGGAGGAGTCTTCAAAAAACATGGGAAGATTGGATATGGTATCCTCTTCATCACTATGGGTAGTTGAAGAGCGACTACTGATAACTGATGAGGAGACCTGACTTCTCTACTAGGGGAACATCCAAGGCAAATATTTCTCATTTATTTTTCAACAATGATGGGATCCCGTCATCCATCGTTATTCCTTCCAAGGATTTCATTTTTGTTGTAGCCCATACCAAGCATCATTTTCAATCCTCTATTGGCTTCATCCATGGGTAGGGTGGGTGTGGGCCTTTCATCTTGGTATAATGAGCTTGCAATGTCTCTTTTGTCCACATTTTCCTGACGGAGATCCCCCCAATGGCAGAATCCAGAAGGTTTTGTCCTAAAACTGTGGACAGGTGTCTCAACTAGTTGGGGTTGCTCATGTGACCTAGGAGATTGTGGTAACTCTCCTACAACAAAGGATTTTTTCTTCATTTTCTAATCTCCACACCCATTGTCCTGGATCATGAGCTTGATGAAAGATATATTGGAGATGGAGGGTGTCTCTATCATAGAAGTAGAGGGGAGGTTACATGGGTCTATATATGAGGTGGAGGGACCTTCATTATTTTTTGGGACTTGGAAAATTTTGTAAAACTTGGCTTCCAAGTTTTTACAATAGGAGAATGACTCTGGATCACAATATATTGTGACCTCCTCATTTTGGTATAAGAATTTGACGCATTGGTGGAATGTTGAGGTGACCAAATTCATTCCATGGATCAATGGGCGTCCTAGGAGGATGTTGTAGGGAAATTCAAGGTCGAGGACCTAACATGTGGTTTCCATGGTGGCTGGCCCCACTTGGATTGGGATCCTAATAGTGCCTTGAGACACTCTTTCCTGGTCATCATACGCTTTGATGGTGATGCCTTTGTTTTTGTCGCTGGAGTCTTCTGAAATTCCCAAGTTCTTTATGAGTTTAAGCAAGCAAATATTGAGGCTCGTGCCTCCATCCATAAGGACCCTTTTGACCTCTTTCTTGTGAACCAATACTTGAAAGTGAAGCGCACGATTGTGAGATGGTTGGGCGGGGAAGTCTTGATCACAGAAGGTGAGGAGATTTGGAGTGACGACGTTATCAACCATAGCCTGAAATTTTTTTGTATTAAGGGTAGCGGAGATAGTGGATGTAGCTAATGCTTAATCAAGTATTTTCCTATGGGCAGCAAAAATTTTCAATAATTCCATGATGTTGATTTGAGCCGGAGTTCTTTTTAGCTAGTCAATGACGTTATAATCATAGGGAATAAATTTTGGGTTTCGAATGGGGGTCTTATATGGCTGCAATGCCCCTACAATAGTAACATTTCCACTACGTGTGGTGACTCCACAGTCAGCGTTGGCTCCTCTACCGCTAATGATAGTGACCATTTCATCTATGCATGTGACGATGTCTTTGTATACAAGGTTAGCACTGGCATACTTTTGTTTGCCTTTATTTTTCCCTTGGTTATTTCCTTGATTATGATTGGGCATTGGATTCATGTATATTTTGAGGTCTTGATTTCCAATGGGTTGCTTGACATTTATGATTTTATCCTCAATAAGGTCTTGGATGATGTTCATCAACTTCATACAATTAGTGGTCATGTGTCCCTTAAGTTTATGATAATGACTAGGAGATTTGCATTGTACTAGGGTGGCTTCACCTGGGGTTCACTGTAATTATCATGGGTGGGTACCTTGATTATGTTCTCCTTAACCAAATTTTTCATGATGGATTCGATTGACTCCCCAAGTGCTGTGAATTTCCATTTGGGGGGGAGCTTGTTTCATGCAGGTGTTCCTCCTTGATTATTGAGATTATTGATCTGATTTTGCAGTGGTTGTAGGATTACCACATTTGTTTGCATGTTATTTTAGTTTTTGTTCTACGGTTGATGATGATGCACTTAATTATTTTTCTTGGGGGCGGTGATGACAACCTTGGCATCCACTACTCCATCTTTGGTGACATTTCGGTTCTTTTGCCATGTGCGAGGTTTTTCATTGTATCTGGTGGATGGGCGACTATCCTAATATTCAGGATAAGTAGGTGTGCCTCCTTGTGTAATAAGATCTCGTTCAATATTGAGCACCTTGGGGGTCAGTTGATCATACATAGTGATGCATTGCATCTTCAGATAGAATGCCAAGGTTTTGTCTGTATTGGAAATAATGGTAGAAACTTGTTTCTCTTTTGGCATGGCCCACTTGCTTCAACTAGCCTTGGCTCGCCATCATTGGAGAAAGGCAGTGAATGATTACCCCTTACCCTGTTTGAGTGCTGAAATTTTTTCCAACCTAAAATCCACATAAATGTTGAATGCATAATTTTGGAGGAATGTATATTTTCTCTCCTGAAATGTTTTGATTCTCATAGGTAGATGAGAAAACCATTCCATAGCGTCACCAGCCAAAATCTGAGGGAATAGCCGCATTAACTACATTTCATTGTAGGTGACTTTCATGCAATGTACTTGGAACTCCTTGATGTGATCTTTAGGGTTTCCCATCCCACGATATTTATCCAGTTTGGGGATTTCGAATCCCTTTGGGAATGCTACCATTTCAAAGCTTTTGTCAAATGGGTAGGGGCACAAATTACTTGGTGTCTTGACTATCTTCCCTGATTGAAGATCTAGCACTTGCTATGAGAGAAATTTGATCTGTATCATCACATCACCTTGTGGATCAGGAGGTGGGGTGAATGCATTCTGGGGTGCAGGACTGATGGGTGGAATGTTGGTGTGGTTTTGTTGCAAGCTTTCTTAAGCCAACAATGCTTGTTGTTGGTCTCGTTGTTGCTGTTGTGCCAACAATGCTTGTTGTTGATCGTATTGTTGTTGGTCGTATTGCTGTTGGAATTGGTAGTCTTCCAAGGCTTGTTGATATGCTTCTTGTTTTGCTTGCAATTTTTCTTGGTATTGTTCTTATGCTTGTGCTTGCTGAGCTTGAAATTGGGCTCATGCCTGAGCGTGTGCCTATTGGATTTCCAGTGCAATCTGAGTGGCATATGTGACTTGCGTAGCTTGTGTGGATTGAGTGGCTTGAGCTTCCTGCATAGCTTGGGTGGCTTGCCCTTCTTGTGAGTCTTTTTGTTTTTGTAACAAGACTTGGGCTTGTGTAGCCTACTGTGCTTGTTGTGCTACTAATTGCGCTTGCACTTGCTAAGCTACTAGTTGTGCAGCTTTCTGATTTTGGAGTGCTTTTTGTTGGGCAACATTTTGAGAAAATTGCAATGTCATGGTGAATGAATTGGTTGCATTGTTCCTTGGTGGTAATGGTGGTGGATTAGAAAGAATGTTGACCATTGTGATGAGTGGAACAGTTGTGTTAATGATCGGGGTTTGAGCTATGAATGGTGTGATTGAGGTGCTTGGTCCCTAAGAAACCATGCTTTGAGGAATGGCAGATGTGTAGATCACTGTGCTTGCTTGGATTGTTTCCATATGTTGTTGTGATATAGATGACACAACCGGTGGATTTGATAAAGTGTTTTGAATTGAATGGTTGATGACAGGAAGAGGAGGAAGACCCAACCCAAGTGATGATGTAGATGCAAGAGGTAGGGGTGGAAGTGGTGAAAATATGGGTGGCACAATCCCTTGAAGTGATGATGATGGATCCAAGGTTCCCCCTACTCCAAAAAAGTCACCTTCTCCTTGTGAGATAGGGAGAGAGGTTTGCATGAAACGAGGATGAATTGGTATGATCATGAAACGTGAGAGGGACGTAAGGGTGTAACGGATTTACTAGGATGGATTGATCCAATGTGGTGCTTGAATTCAACCCTCAGTTGTTCACAAGGCGATCTTTCTAGAGTTCGCGAAACATGGCACTTCCCTTTTTAACAGCTGACGGGGTTGAAGTGATAGATGATATGATTTGGGGGATGTGTTGAGTGAATTTTTGACGTGGAAGTGTGGATGTACGTGAGGGCATGATACTAAGGGACCTCTCCATAATAGTGCTTATGTCAAAGTCAGAAGGGATTTTAACCCCTTCTTTTGCTAACTCTAACATGTATTGGGATGGATACAACCTCAACATGACACTAGCAATTTGGTGGTTCTCAAGGTTTTACACCATTTCTAGAAGTTTTGATTGGGTCATCCCATTGTTAGTGATGTCCTCTATATGACCTTCCTCTTGAGAATTTTGAGGTACTTGAGGAGGATTGACTAGGATTTCAATAGTTATCGTCAGGTCAAATTTTGTTTCGGTTTGACTTAGATCACTTGAAATGGATGTTTCTTTGTTCTGCTCCATATTCTTCTTGTGTTGTGATCAAGTTTGAACTATAAAATAAGGATCATTTTCAAGAATCTAAGAGATGAACCTCTAATCCATTAGATCGATCTAAACCTTAGGTTTGAAGAAGTGAAGAACTAGGATAATTCAAGGACCAAAGTGATGATCGAGATGAGATAAACAAAAAAATGGATGATGCAGATGAATGGAACTCTTGAAGAACCTTGAGGGAGATGCTAAACTTTTAGGACTTGATTGATTGATTGTGATGGATCGATAGTTTGACTAAGTGTGTTAAGTCAAACAAAAGTGATAATGCACTTGTAAACTTTAGGAAGTTGTGTTATCCTAGGGTAAACTTATACAAGAGGGTAGTTTGACTAAGTGTGTTAAGTCAAATGGGGTGATTATGGATTTGATAATTTGGCTAAGTATGTTAAGCCAAACAAGATGATAATGGAGTTGTAAACCCAAGGAAGTTTTTTTATCCTAGAGTAAACTCATGCACAAGATGATGGTTTGACTAAGTGTGTTAAGTCAAACAAAGTGATTTGATTTTGCCTAGAAGTTTAGCATAAATGATGTTTTCAAAGTTTCCAAGAGTTGTTGGTGAGGTGATTTTGGATTGATTTTGATGATTGAGAGGTAGATGAAAGTGATTGATTTTTATCCTAGACTTGACCTAGATAAAACTCCTTACAAGACCTCAGTTTTGAAGAACACATCTGACTTCCTATGTGAGAAAATCAAACCTTTCAAAAAACTCAGGATTTTGTTCATAATAGAACTTAGACAAGTCAGGGTTGTTTCTTGAAGCTTTCTTGTAAAATTTGTAAACCAATATTTCTCTAACTTTGAGAAGTCTTTCAAGGTTCTCCTCACAAGCTTTTGGACTAAGACTTTTGAACTTGGGTTTCCGTATTTTGATCTTGTGGGAAATTATTTCAGAGAACACATGTGTGGAGTCGATTGTCCTTATCTTTGCTTAATGAATTATTTTTACCAGAAACAGTTCTTTGATCAAAGTTTCAAACTAAATTTCTATGTCTCAATTCCTTTTCATTCTACAAGGTCCATTATGTGAAAATCAAGGTTTCAAGAGCACAGTTCCCTAAGTTGAATTTAGTGAAAAAAAATGAGGATTAAACCCAAGTACTTAGAAGCCTCTAAGGATAGAATCCCTAGGGCAAGCAAGAGCACTTTGATTTGTCAAAGTATATTTGTTTCCTCTAAAGGGTTTGAAATTTTGAAGATCTTTGTGAATTTTTATTTTCCAATGTTTTAGATCCAAGCAAAGTGTTTTGATTCCAATAACATGCACAATCCTAGGCTGAAAAGAAAATATTTGTTGGGTTCCCACTTGGATAAATCTAGCTGCACATATTCAGTGCGGATGATTAGATTGTTGAACACACATGCTCTCCCTTATGGTGCACTCGCTTCTCGGGTCAACCAAGCATCAATACCCATGAATCTCCTATGGCATACAATTCATCTCTACAACAAAATCACATGTATACGTGGGGCGGCTTCAAAGGACGTGACCTTTTGCACCAACAAATAGATAGGATTTTTGCCTTTGCTAAACAAGGGGTTTTAATTTAGAATTTTTGTTCGTGGAGATTGACCCATGCGGTGAGAGACCATTTTTTCCCTTCTCATTAGATCCAACCACGTGATACTGGCTTTTGGTCCAGTACCCACTTTTATATCCTGGATGGAAATACACTTGTCCTTAGTGTGTTACCGATTGGGTCGTTCCCTTGGGTGAGTACGTTTTCCCACAAGACAGACCCTCTAAGATAAACATAAGTGAGAAAAAATATTCACAGCTTGATGAACCTTTGTTTAGAAACAAAGGGAGAACACACGCAATAGGTTTACTCACACTCGCAAGATTTTTTGTTGAATTTTAGATCCCAAATGAAAGTGTGAAGAAAATATTTTAAACAATCTAATATCACCAAGACTTTTGATTCTCAAGATCACCGTGATACGTGAGAGAAGCGCATACACCTTTTAAATGATATTAAATTGTGAAAAATATTGCAAAGAATGAAAAACACTTGTTCATTTTAAGTCCATAAATCAATGATTTCGATTCGTTTTAAAGCACCCAAGCGAGAAGTGAAAGTTGTCTTGTTCAATTTTTAGAACCCAAATTGAAATTTAGTAGGTTCTAATGTTCAGTTTTAATCCAACTTTGAAAAAATCAAGTCAGTGATTGATTTTAAACCCAAATTGAAAAGTGAGTTGGTTTAAAATAGAAAACGAAAGCAAAACTCGGAGCCTCGAATTATAACAAAAAGCATTAAAAACGCTTTTCTTTTCAAGTCTTCATCTTCAAGTTTTTCAATTCCAATTAGTTTGCCTTTGTTTTATTTTGATGCTTGATTCTAATGCCAACCTATTCTATTACAAAGTAAAACTTTAGAAATGAGATTTACTTTAAGGAATTAGTGAAGTAACAAGAAAAAATTACCCCCATCATGCAAAATTTCTAAAAATGAAATGATGGTTAAAGTCAAAAATCAGATTTGAGGAGCCCAAAAATAAAACATATTCAATACTATGTAATAAAATGGAATTGTAATACTACAATCTTTTATGCTCCAGATCTAGCATTGTTTGTTTTATTGAAGTGACATTATATGATTGAAGTCAATAAAATTATTCTTACATTTACTTACCCACCATTCTCACCTTTTTCAAACAATAAACCAGTCAAGTATGGTGTAAAAGACCATGATGGGCATTGCAACTATTTTTTTTCTAATTCCAATGGTTGTCTAGAGGGAATACTCAAGGAAGACCAAAGACGTAGTGTGGGAGTGCATTTTGAGATGTTGACCTTTCAACTAGACATTTCCATATAAGACTTAGCAACCACATCCATTAACATTTTAGAGAAATTGCAGTCAAATAAAGTAGATAGGAATAGTTAAGACAGTATTGTTACTGAAAAAAATGTACGTCTATCTGAAAAATACAAGAGATAGAAGCATTGTTCAAATTCAAAAGTGGCATGTTTTTCACTATTCTCAACACATCCAATGAAAAGTTTATGCCAGTACAGAGAACTGACCAAGGACAGCATAATTTGTTACATGCATCGGTTAGACTGCTATAGAAACAGTGCTTGGTAAATTACAAGTAACATTAACTTGTGTTGTGTGCTCTGACTGATAGGTAATGATTTTGCAACAACAAGGTAATCGAAAGTATTTTGATGTTCATTTGCTTTGATTCCAAGCATTACCAAACCAAAGAAAAAAGCATGAGACAAAAAAAAAGATCGATATAAAATCCATCAAATCTAGAAACCAGTGAATGCAGGCATTCATAAGATTTCAAGTACGTGTAATTAATAGGTGTAAACTCAGCTAATAAAGGCATTTTCCAAGCAATGAAATTGGCAGGCACGAAAAAAAATGATTTCCATAATCTTTCCGTAAGTGCTATGACTGCAAGGTATATTCAATGAAATGTGAGAAACTTTCAAGTAAACGTAGTTGGTAGGTGTAAATATAAATTCAACAATCTTAAAAAAATGAATAAACCAATGAATGCAAATATCATCCAAATCGACGAATAAAGGCATTCAAAATTTCAAGCTACTGCCATTGGTAGGTGTAAAATAGAATGTGATAGGTCTACACAAGGACAACATTGAATAGGTATGAGAGAATTCAAGCGAACGCAATTGGTAAGTGAAAAATAAATGAAGATTGAAAGATAATGACGACGCCATTTGTAGGGTCTAGTTGAAGGCCTAAACATAGATTTAGATATAAAGTAATACCGTCAGAGTCCCCATCTACTCACAGTTATTGAACGGGGTGAATCATACTGAAAGTTGGCCGACTTCTTCAAATTTAGATACTCATGTATGCCCATGTGGCATCATAGACAAGGCACTCGAACTAATCGACAGGATGGTTTTGAGGGATGCAGCCTCCTAGATTACAATGCTTGGAAGATATGCACAAAATAAACTTGGTGAATAGGGGAGAAGACCCAGTTACCGCCCCCCATTGAATAACTGTCACCTCCAGGCTCACTCCACCCCCCAAAAAAAAATTAACTTTGACCCAATACAAAACTTTATTTGAACAAATAAAAAATTACAACAATAGCTGCTCATAACACAATGAGTAACTCACCAATCATAATAGACAACTAAACATGCTCTTTCATTTATAATTAAAGTCAACTTGCACATAAAAAGGCTCATTTACAATTTAATTTAAAACATTTAATGTTACAAATACCCCCACTCGCAAAATTTTGTCCCTCATTACATTTTATATTTACAACTACACATGCACACTTAATGGTACTTTACATGACATAATCACAATCTCCTATTAACTCTATGGGATTTTAAATCCATAGTCTTCCACACACTCCCTGGCAGATATATGTATTTACTTCATTTCCTGTAGGTACCTGCATAATTAAATATAGGTGTAAGGCTCCCCAAATAAACATCAAATCCAAATATAATGCAGAATTCACTCATATCATCTCTAAAAACCTACGTACTGGCATCTACAAATTCATTTTTTAAAACAAATTCAAATTTCAAACTCAACAACCAAATTGAATGCATTGAATTGCCACATTCGAATTCCTAAATAAGAGGGGGAAAGCAACCATTTTCATTTGTTATGTGTGACAACTTATTCTCTACATCCTCTGCACA
This sequence comes from Sequoiadendron giganteum, assembly GCA_007115665.2. Classification (NCBI taxonomy): domain Eukaryota; kingdom Viridiplantae; phylum Streptophyta; class Pinopsida; order Cupressales; family Cupressaceae; genus Sequoiadendron; species Sequoiadendron giganteum. The sequence goes on from CM021109.1 coordinate 89,930,950, forward strand.
TTCCTTTGCAGTTTCAGGTTGGTACTTTATACACATTCTACTTATAGTTATTTTCATGAACTATGCATTTAACATTTATATTTATGCAGTGTCTTCTTACTTTCATGAACTGTTCATTTAACATTTATATTTATGCACTGTCTTTGTACTTTACTTTATAAGTAAATGAGAGGTCTTTTTTGTTGTCTTTACAAGATCTGCAAAACGAATTCTCCTAAGTTTTGCAACAATTATTTTATATCATTTTCTACGTTTCCTTTGGCTGTCCAATACAAGAGACTAGCATTTCAATACGTTTCCTTTGGCTATCCAATACAATAGACTAGCATTTCAATAGGTTTCCTTTCACTGTCCAATACAAAAAACTAGCATTTGTTTATATTTTTATACATTCCATTGCACATACAGCAGGCCAGCATACATATATTTGTCATTTTACATTTTGTGTCTCTTGTTCATTTAGCAAATCGATATATATGTGTGTATTATTTGTCTATCCTTTGGGAATGCAAACAATGGTACTGGTTAATCATTTTCTTCTGCATCTTATTGAATTTGTAAAAGAATGTGTACAATGTTATTTATATATATATACCTGTAAAACTCATATTAAGCAGTGTGTTTCAAATTGTAAATGAATCTGTGCAATGTTTTATACATTCATTTACAAATTATGTGTATGTTGTCTCTTGTTCATTGAGCAGAATGATATATATGTCTGTTTCCTTTAACTATCCTTTGAAAATGCAAACAATGGTACTAGTCAATCATTTTCTTTTGCATCTTTCATGACCCGTTAAGGGTTTATTTAATGATTGAAAAATTATTACTGCTTGTTTATGAAATAAATCATTCCTTTTACAGGCATTCTCGTCGTGTGCTATTTTATTTTGTTGGGTCATGGTGCTATTTTTCTCTCCCACATTGCATGTATGGATGTATGTATGTTTGTATGCATGCACATACATACATACATACATACATATATACATATATACATGCATACATATATTTATATATATATATGTGTATACATATATGTATGCATGTATGTATGTATGCACATACATACATACAAACATACATATATATATGTATGTATGTATGTATATATAAAGTTGTCTGTCCATGGTGTGAGGTAACAACAAACATCATTCTCCTTTCAAAGTGTATGTATGTATGTATGTATGTATGCACATACATACATACATATATATAAAAATGATTTCCTCTCCCTATTTTTCCACGTACTCACGGTCTTGTAAAGACCATTGTATCATGATTTTGTATGCAGAAATGATAGGGGAATTTTGTGGGTTTGAGCACATGTCTGCAAATAATGATTAATGGTCTGCATCGACCATTTTATAAAAAACCCATGTGCATACGAGCATAAATCGCCAAACCCATTTAGTATACACCATTTTTTGTGAAAACCCTTGCTTTGTTTTTTCAAATATGGGTTTTTTTGGGGTTAAATGATTAAATACGACCCGGTAAACTCGACTGTCTCATGATATTGTCTCCAGAAATAATGAGGAATTTCCTAGGTTTGACCAGATGTCTGCAAATTTCTGAAAACCCTAGTGTATTCCTACAAGTGAGGAATTATTATTATGAAACCCTTGGCTAATTTCTTGTGCACATTTATGAAAACCCAAGTGTGTAAACAATCTACTTCTATTAAAATTTATATCCTATTGTTATTGAATATAGCACAGCTTCTTTCATTTATTGTACAATATATATATGTGTATGTATGTGTGTATGTATGTGGACACACACACACACACATATATATATATGTCTTTATGTATGTGCAAACATGCATGCATACATATATATATGTATGTCTCTATGTATGTACATACATACATAAATACATACATATATATATTTATGAATTTATGTATGTCTGTATGTATGCACATACATACATACATACATACATACATATATATCTATGAATGTATGTATGTATGTATGTATGTATGCACATACATATATATATGCCTTCTGTCGCCATGAGAACCTTCCAGAGAGAGCACGCAGTAAAATGATGGAAAATAATGGGGTACCGACCAAAAAAAACATTACTCATATGCTTAAATCAGACTCCAAATGAAGATTAATTAGGGTGTAATGTGTTTGGTGTCTGCTGCTAAAGTAAGGAGATTAATATGTAGGAGTGATTTTTAATAAGCAGGAAAATGATTTTTTAAGGTGCCAACGTGAATTAGACCCATTGACTTTTGAGCGGATTTGAATGATATAATAGTTTTATTTAAATGTTAATAGTAACACATTTAGCACTGTTTTCTATTTTGCACTGTATATCAGTGATTTTCTTTGTAATTATATTTGTCTAATTATATGTACAGGATCATAGTTTTCTGAGTCTTTATGGCTTACAATGTATAGGATCACTGACAATCATGGCACCAGGCCAGAAGAGGAAGAGATCGACTGGGAGGCGTGTGATTAAAGTACCTCATGGAGTGACATTCAATGTTCCAGATGTTGTTGATGAAGAGCCAGTAGTGAACACCAACGAGGAAGATATTTCTGAAAATGCACAATAGACCAATGAAAATGATGGTTTTGAACCTGTTGTTCATAATACTGAGGTAGAAATGGAACTGCCACCTGCTGACCATGTGACAACCCCAGATCTGTGCATGAAAACTTGGTTTTTGGATGACGTGGAAAAAGCCATTGCAGATGTTGAGGACAATCGAATGTCAATCAGAGGTTCAACGATCAAATGGGGAATCCCGCCTAGCAGTTTGTAGGCATGGCTCAATGGTGTGACATCCACAAAAAGAAGGGGGCCCTGAACAATCCTAAGTGATGAAGAAGAATCTGAAATTGTGCAGTGGTGTAAAGATATGGCTAATATTGGCCATGGCCTTCAAGTGTCACAACTTAAGTCAACGGTGGCCCAAATGGTTGGAGCAAGGCCTAACCCATTCACAAATGGGATACCAGGGAGGTCATGGTGGGTTGGCTTTCGTCAAAGGCATCTCGATCTAACAATTCGAACACCCAAAGGACTGGACACAGATCGAGCTATAATGCTACGCCCAAAAATAGTTTCTTCATTCTATGATAACTTGGAGGAGTTGTACAACAAACATAATTATGGGCCCAACAAAATATGGAACTGCAATGAAATAGGTGTGTAGGCTAGCAGAAACTGTGCAATGAGAGTTATTGCAAAAATAGGGACGAAATGTGTTCCATAATTAATTGCTAAAAGAAGAGAATGGATCACTGTTCTAGCTTGTGTTAATGCAGCAGGTCAAGCTATACCTGGTTACTATTTGTTCAACTCCAAAAGGAACATTAGAAACTATATTGTTAACTATGAGCCAAGGGCATGCATGGCAATCCAAGAGCATGCTTGTATGACCAAAGAATTATTTGTGGAATGGTTAAAATACTTTGCAAGAAATGTCCCATGAGGGGTGTCACCATCCAACAAACAACTTCTCATCTTTGATGGTCATGACAACCATGTTGCATTCAAAACGATTGAAGAAGTAAAGACTATGGGAATAGATCTACTCACACTTCCAGCACATTACAGCCACAAATTGCAGCCCTTTGATGTTAGTGTGTTCTCACCATTTAAGAACTACTACAAACAACAAAGGAGTATATGGCTCTCTGAAAATCCTCAACTTGACATTGGAAGGGTAGAGTTGGCAGCACTTGCCAGCAAATATTTTGCACAAGCTTTGACCTCTAATAACATTGCAAGTGGTTTTCGATGAACGGGAATTTGGCCATTGAATAGACATGCACTTGACTTCGATATGGGGCCAAGCCAAGCTTTCGTGGTTGAAGAGGAAGGAACCACATTAGGAGAAGAAATAGAGGGTGATACAGCCGATGATGAGGCATAGTTCATGGCAACAGAAACATGTTTGAGGATAGCAAGTTGGAATGAGGATCAGATTGGACAGTTTGTGGACACCTTTTCTACAAGCATACCCCCCAATCCAACAAGTGAAGAAGGATATTGCCCAGGAAACATTGAAGCAACAAAAATTGAACAAGAACCAGCAGTTCATTCATGCAGTCAGGTAGTTGAAAATGAAGAGAGTCTCAATCTGCCATCTGAATTTCAAGATGCAACTTTGAACCTAGGGGTACATCTCAATTTCAGTCAAGTGGATGAAGGGTTGTCCATACCATCACCACTAGATGTTGATCCTAAAGATGTCATCCATTACTTCACAACTGGGAGAAATTGGGAGGCTGCAAATGATGATGTGGATGGAATCGAAGGTGATGAGGATGGACTCGAAGGTAATGACTCAAGTGACAAAGAGGTTGACTATGTGCCATGCACATAAGTCAATGATCAGTAACCAGCAAGTAGGAGAAGCATTTTTTTGCAACTCCCAATGAAAAGGGTGCACCAATCATCTAATACAGGTCGCAATGGGGTCTTATGCCTTAGTAGGTAGTCTCAAATTTTGACATCAGATGATTTTTTCAATTTGCTGAATGAACAAGAGGCACAAAAATGAAGAAACCAAGAATTGCAGCAAAGGAAAAGGGAGCAAATGGCTGAAAAGAAGATAGAAAGAGAAGCAATCCTCGCACAGAGGGAGGCAAACAAATTGGAGCGTGCTGCAAAAAAATAAAAAATTGCAAAGGAGAAGTTGAGGCAGTGACATCAAAAGGAGCTTCAAAGGGAGCAAGCAAAGATTGCTCGACAGTTGAAGGAAAACGAAAAGCAGGGAGAAAGAGCATAAAGAAATAGAAGTAAGAGTACTCCTACAACTCCTCTTCCAAGTCAACATCCAATTTTAAGGGACATGGTTAACATTTTGGCTCCAGCCTTTGCTACTCTTAGTAGCATACAAAATGGGTCTTCTGAAGGCTACTCTCCACAGTTACAACTCACTCCAGAGGCAAATTATGCATTGCTTGCTTTTATCGCAAGTGCCATACAGAACAATCCATAGTCCTTAACATCTTCTCCAGTTGATGCAGAGTCAGTTGAACCCCAAGGAAACACCACTTCTTAATCAGATCTGTGGATGTCTGATTAGGATTTTTTGTTGTCAAAATTTTGACCTCGAAGTGTGCTAGAGTGTTTTTTGTAAAACTGAATGCTAGTCTATTGTATTGGACAACCAAAGGATAGTAGTCTATTGTATTGGATAGTCAAAGGATACAACTGTCCAATTTTGTAGAACTGAATGGTAGTTTGTAGTCAACTTATAATACTTTGATGTCTGCCAGTGTCTTTTTTCTAAAACTGAAGACTCCTTGTCTTCTTTCCAACTTTGTCTTAATCATGTTTAAAGTTAATGATCTATGCTTTTGTGATTCAAAATTGATTTTGTGTTGGTTGTATTCATCAATCATTTTGTTGGATATGTGTTTGTTGTATTCATCTAACTAACATTGTTGGAAATATAAATGTACACTAAGAAATGTATGTAAATGAAGTTCAGAAAATTATGTACAAATATAAAAATTGTAACTGTAAGTGTAATTGGAAATCAATCTAATTGTAAATTATAAGTGTAAGTTTACAATGAATAAGAAAAATGAACATCATATATATACATGCATACATATATGTAAGTAAACTCTTGAAATACTTGACCTGAAATGTCATCTTCTAATTTGACATGCTCTTTACAACCTTCATAGTTGTCTATACATGCATACATATATGTAAATATATATATGTATGTATGTACATACATACATACATACATGCATACATATATGTACGTATGTATACACAACTAAGTATATGCATACATATATCTATACATCTATATGCAGCATATCCAAAAATTAATCTATTTGAAATTATAAATTTTTCAACACCTACACTTGGAAATCAATCTAATTGTAAATTTTAAATGTAAGTTTACAATGAATATGAAAAATGAGCATTATAAATGAACACTATGTCTACCGGGTCACAGCCAAAGTAAAGTCCAGAAAGACTTTACCTGAAATGTAATCTTGCAATTTGACATGCTCTTTAAAGCCTCCTAGCCATTTTACATGCCTGCCAGAACACACAAACATCGTAAATAGTTATTGAAATAAATACCAAAGACATACTAGTTAGTGAACAATATAGAAAAATAATTGAAACATCGAGCCATTTGAACAAAAAATCCTTAATTATTTGGTGTGTTGACAAACACATTTATCAAACTGCCCACCCTAAACATTGTTGCACCACCTCTCCTTGTTCTCTCATGCTTGCAAGAAAATATTTATAACCACGGGCAGTCACAACTGAGGCTAGTAACATACAAACATCATACAACATTTGAAATAATGCATGTACAACAACACATAATTAATCACTGAATTCTGCATTATATTAAGATTTGATGTTTATTTGGGGAGCCTTATATATCTGTGATTTTTTGCATGTTTGTATGCATGCATACAGTCATACAAACACAAGCATACATGTAAACATTCATATAAACGTATACATACATATACATTGTAGAAAATCTCTGATATACATTGCAAATAAATTTTAAAAAACACCTAAATGTGTCACTATTAACATTTAAATAAAACTATTATATCATTCAAATCCGCTCAAAAGTCAATGGGTCTAATTCACATTGGCACCTTAAAAAATCATTTTCGTGCCCATTAAAAATCACTCCTACATATTAATCTCCTTACTTTAGCACCGGACACCAAACACATTACACCCCAATTAATCTTCATTTGGAGTCCGATTTAAGCATATGACTAATGTTTTTTTTGGTGGGTACCCCATTATTTTCCATCATTTTACCGCGTGCTCTCTCTGGAAGGTTCTCATGGCAATGGAAGACATATATATATGTATGTGCATACATACATACATACATACATAAATATATACATACATTCATATATATATATGTATGTATGTACATACATATATACATACATTCATATATATGTATGTATGTATGTACATACATACATACATACATACATACACATATATATGTATGTATGTATGTGTGTATGTATGTATGGATGTATGCACATACATACATACATAAATACATACATACATACACTTTGAAAGGAGAACGATGTTTGTTGTTACCTCATAGCATGGATAGACAACTTTATATATACATACATACATACATAAATACATGCAATGTGGGAGAAAAAAATAGCACCATGACCCACAAAATCAAGTAGCACACGGCGAGAATGTGTGTAAGAGGAATGATTTATTTCATAAACAAGCAGTAATAATTTTTCAATCATCGAATGAACCCTCCACAGGTCATGAAAGATGCAGAAGAAAATGATTAACTAGTACCATTGTTTTCATTTTCAAATGATAGTTAAAAGAAATAGACATATATATCAATCTGCTCAATGAACAAGAGACAATAGACACATAATTTGTAAATGAATGTATAAAACATTGCATAGATTCATTTACAATTTGAAACACACTACTTGATGTGTGTTTTACAGGTATATATATATATATATATAAATAACATTGTACACATTATTTTACAAATTCAATAAGATGTAGAAGAAAATGATTAACTAGTACCATTGTTTGCATTCCCAAAGGATAGACAAATGATACACACATATATATCGATTTGCTAAATGAACAAGAGATATGGAATGTAAAATGACAAATATATGTATGTTGGCCTGCTGTATGTGCAATGGAATGTATAAAAATACAAACAAATGCTAGTCTGTTGTATTGGACAGCCAAAGGAAACGTAGAAAATGATATAAAATAATTGTTGCAAAACTTAGGAGAATTCGTTTTGCAGATCTTGTAAAGACAACAAAAAAGACCTCTCATTTACTTATAAAGTAAAGTAAAAAGACAGTGCATAAATATAAATGTTAAATGAACAGTTCATGAAAGTAAGAAGACACTACATAAATATAAATGTTGAATGCATAGTTCATGAAAATAACTATAAGTAGAATGTGTATAAAGTACCAGACTGAAACTGCAAAGGAATGTGCAGAGGATGCAGAGAACAAGTTGTCACAAATAACAAATGAAACTGGCTGCTTTCCCCCTCTTATTTAGGAATTCGAATGTGGCAATTGAATGCATTCAATTTGGTTGTTGAGTTTGAAATTTGAATTTGTTTGAAAAAATGAATTTGTAGATGCCAGTTATGTAGGTTTTTAGAGATGATATGAGTGAATTCTGCATTATGGATTTGATGTTTATTTGGGTACCCCATTATCTTCCATCATTTTACCGCATGCTCTCTCTTGGAAGGTTCTCATGGCGATGTGCATAGTATGTATATATGTATGTATGTATGTGCATACATACAGACATACATACATTCATAAATATATATATGTATGTATTTATGTATGTACATACATACATACATACATATATATATGTATGCATGTATGTTTGCACATACATAAAGACATATATATATATATATGTGTGTGTGTGTGCACATACATACACACATATATATGTACAGTAAATGAAAGAAGCTGTGCTATATTCAATAACAATAGGATATAAATTTTAACAGAAGTAGATTGTTTACACACTTGGGTTTTTAGAAATGTGCACAAGAAATTAACCAAGGGTTTCATAATAATAATTCCTCACTTGTAGGAATACACTAGGGTTTTCAGAAATTTGCAGACATCTGGTCAAACCCAGGAAATTTCTCATCATTTCTGGAGACAATATCATGAGACAGTTGAGTTTAGCAGGTCGTATTTAATCATTTAACCCCAAAAAAACTAGTATCTGGAAAAACAAAGCAAGGGTTTTCACAAAAAATAGTGTATACTAAATGGGTTTGCCAATTTACGCTCGTATGCACATGGGTTTTTTATAAAAAAGTCGATGCAGACCATTAATCATTGTTTGCAGACATGTGGTCAAAACCCACAAAATTCCTCACCATTTCTGCATACAAAATCATGATACAGTCGACTTTACCAGTTGTATTTAATCATTTAACCCCAAGAAAACCCGTATTTGGAAAAACAATGCAAGGGTATTCGCAAAAATGGTGTATACTAAATGGGTTTGCCAATTTATGCTCGTATTCACATGGGTTTTTTATAAAAAGGTCGATGCAGACCAGTAATCATTTTTTGCAGACATGTGGTCAAACCCATGAAATTCCCCTATCATTTCTATGCAGAAAAATCATGATACAATGAACTTTATGAGGCCATGAGCACGGTAAAACAGGGAGAGGAAATCATTTAACCCCAGAAAAACCCATGTGTAAAACACCAGCACCATGAGCCAACAAAATCAAATAGCACACGGCGGAAATGCGTGTAAGAGGAATAATTTATTTAATAAACAAGCAGTAATAATTTTTCAATCATCGCATAAACCCTTCACGGGTCATGAAAATGCAGAAGAAAATGATTAACCAGTACCATTGTTTGCAATTTCAAAGGAAAATGATAATTGATGTTACCTATGCAGGAGCCGTGGAGACCAGACAGTGTTCGCTTCCATGGGCATGGAGACTAGTCGGCGGTCGCTTCCATGGCCATGAGAACCTTCCAGAGAGTGCACGTGGAAAAATGATGGTGCCCACCGAAAAAAACATTACTCATATGCTTACATCGGACCCCAAATGAAGATTAATTGGGGTGTAATGTGTTTGGTGTTTGGTGCTAGGGTAAGGAGATTAATATGTAGGAGTGATTTGTAATGGGCATGAAAATGATTTTTTAAGGTGCCAATGTGATTTAGGCCCATTGACTTTTGAGCAAATTTGAATGATATAATAGTTTTATTTAAATGTTAATACTGACATATTTAGGTGTTTTTGAAAAAAAAAATTGGTGGTTGTAGCTGGCGGGTATTGGGACGTTAGGTGGCGAGGAGCGGACAACACCTCTAAAAGGTGTCTTTTTGACCTCCGTGCACATATGCAACGCTCCCGCACTCTACCGAATTGCCAAGAAGCCAAAATCTTAGATATAAGCTCTTAACTCATGGGCGAAAAAAACCCATAAATTTTTTTTCCGATTTGATGTACGGTTCACATTCTATGATTGTGCGAAGTTAGCCCTAGCGGGTACTGGGTCTTCTCCCCTAGGTTTCCAAATTTCAAAAGGCAAATTGCAATTATAAAAGCACATTTCTCAAGTTTCTTAGCATTAATTATGTTAGCATTACATCAAAGAAATGAAAACTCGTGGACCATAGTGGCTGGGAATATTATTGAAATGGTTGCATAAAGCATACAACACAGGTTGTGTTTAACAAAATACCTAACAGAGATATATCACCGCCAACTACTTGCAATAAGACTAAATTGATGAGCCAGAATGAGCTTTTCTTGTACAAATGATAGTCAAAGAAATCTCCACCATCACAAAAGAGATTTATTTGTAAAGGCATAAAGAAAATTTCAGCAAATGTATTTAGCAGGCGAAGCTAAGAACAAAGAGGCACAGACAAGCCACATCAATTGTTTGATAGCGCATGGGAATATGAACTAGACATGTGAATTGTTTGACACAAATGTCTGACAGTGCACGGTGAAGCGAACTAGCACATATCTTTTAATGGCATTGTTGTCTTTGTAACATGAAATATGTTGTATGGAAAAGAAAAGAACGAACTTTAGCACCACTTACCATGTGTAATAAATAGGGTGGAAGAAACAAAGGACTCCTAGGGAAGAAGCTTTAGATATCATGAGGTTGGAATCCACTTTCAGCAAAGGAAAAGAGAACCAAATTGTTGGATCACCAATATTTTATAATCTCAACACAATTGTAACATGTACATAGTAAATGGTAAACCATCACATAGCAAAACATTATTTTCAAATTGCATATTACATATGGAATCACCATTTTAATCTTCCTCGTTGGACAAACCAACTTTTTAGTACACAAATGAGCATTTAGAAAACTGTTTATATATATATATATATATATTAGATCAAAATCGACCTCTTTAGAAACTATGTTTTACTAAACATGATCAGCATGCAGAAAACATCCAAATTTTTTATTCAAGTTGTATAAATTAGTATTTGTTAACTACATTTTCACATTCTTAAAGAAAAAACAAATAGTTTGTCAATTAGTTTCTGCTAACTTCTATTTTTAGGAATCATGTTCATTTCATTTCATTTTATTCTAGAAATAAGACTACTAAGAGCATTCAACAAGGTTTTTTTTTTTCAATAGCTAACAATTTCAAAATACAGAAATAGGACTATTAAGAGCATCCTAGCAATAAAATTTCCAATGGCAAGAAAAAAAAAGAAATGGATTAGAACAAAATCCCTCCTTCTAGCGCCACACATGTAATACCACAAAATCTGCAAACTTAAACTATTAATCAATATTGGCATAATGTAAGTTTGAAGCAAGCAAACAAGAAATATTCTTATGAAATAATCTAACATGTTTCACATTACAACAAAATAACAAGATAAACTACTTGAGAGCACCAAAATCATGTTAGATACCTATTCCATATTGGATTGGTGCACCTTGGGTATGTGAAGGAGCCCTTTCCCAATCCTTTGACAAGCTAAATGATGAAGATATAATGTTGTGATAATGGACAAAATTAGCTCTCAATATGAAAAGACTAACTTTGCATGAGGTTGTGTGTCCAAATGATGAAATAAGGCCTTGGATTTATAAGTGAGATTGAAGAGAGAAGAGGCAAAATTCAGGAATGTGTGACTAATCCTCAACCAATAGGAAAGAGCCACTTGTCACCATGTGAATGGGCCATGGTTGTTCACGTATTGGTTAATGTGCAAGATAAATGCATTTAGGTGAGTTTAAAATTTGAAAAATTTCATTAAATGCATATGGTTGAGAGATTTGGGGAAAAAAAATTTGGACAAAAAAGTCAAACAAATGGAGTTAGTGTGGGCATATTCCTTGGGAATATGCTTTGTGAGGAAAATAGAGCTTTTAATAAATCAAAATAAATGATTTATTTTGCAAGTGGGAAAAGCTAGAGGATGTGACATGGGTTAGGCTTAGCATTAATCAGAGATTTGATTAATTAATCTAGTGATTAGTTGATTGTGACATTTTAACTTCGATTTGTGGGTTAAAATAAATCAAAATGAGAGGAGATAATGATCATTAGCCATTTAATTAAATACATGTGATTTAATTAAATCAAGAAACTTTAGGAGATAATCAAATAAAAATGATTTATTTAATTAAATCGATAACCTTAGTGAATTAATTAAATTGATTTATTTAATTAATAGACAAAATTATGTTAATTGAAGCGTGGTTAGATGCATGAGATAATTTTGCATGTCTACATTTCCAACCTGTAACTTGTGTAAAAACCTTTTGTCATTTAGAGAGTACGAATAATGAAAGACACCTTGAAAAGTTTAGCACAACTATTAGTTACAATAAAAATTTCATTTCAATTTCATCATATTATCAAAAAATAAATGCACAAATTAATTGCAAGTTGGAAAACACAGTGGGTTGTCAGTGATCATATGATTGTGCTTATTTATTTTTTGAACATATGAAGAAATTGAAACATAATTTTTACTCTATCTAAGAGTTGTTATAAATTTTGAAGGTGAATTTAATTACATTCCTACTTTAACAAAAATAATCATTACACTCTTACTATTTTATAAAATTACAAGTTGGAAAACATGAGGTGTTATGAAACCTGAAACACACGTGTTGTTGTAAAACCCTCTACACGTAAATACGTTAATTATTAGTTACCCCTTAGCTCAGTTCTTTAGTTTTGTGTATACCCAGCTTGCAAATCCTCCTCAACCTCTCTGCCCTTGATCTTTGAACAAGCACAATGAACTAATTGATAATTGACATTGTGTTTTCCAACCTCCAATTATACTTTACATTTAATCTTTGATCATATGAGGAAAATGAAATATAATTTTCACTCTAACTAATAGTTGTTGTAAATTTGGAAGGTGGCTTCCATTGCATTTTTTTTTTCTAAATAACAAAATGTTTTCATTACAATCATATTGCCTATGTATAATTGAAAATTGGAAAACACTTAGTGTTATAAAACCTATAACCCACATTCTATTGTAAAAACCTCTACATGTAAGAACCCAATTGGGTAGTCACCCCTCAGATCAATTTGGTTAGTTTTATGTATCCCTCACCTACCTCTCCACCCTTGAGCTTTGCACAAGCACAATGAAATAACTCACAACCAATTGTTTTTTTCTAAACTACAATTATTTTTTGCATTTATTTTTCATTCATATGAGGATATTGAAATGTAATTTATACTATAAATAATAGTCAAGTGTTAAAATTTGAAGGATTCTTTCATTGCATTCACACTCTCTAAATAAAAAAAGGTTTTCATTACAATCATACTATCTATGCATAATTCGAGGTTGGAAAACATGAGGTGTTATGATTATGAGTATATGAATTACTATAAATTGTAATATTTTATTAAATACTAAACCAATGAGTTTAATGACTACTCTTTGTACCTACATGAAGATTCTTTCTAGCAAAAAAAGGTTCTTAAATACATAACAATATTATCACCTTACATTTTTATAAAATGTAGAGTTTATAACCTTACAGATATTGAGAAATGATTATTATAATGCATCTAAGAATGAAGCCAATATTATGCTAAATTCTAAATACAACAATCTCTTATTACATAACCAACATTAGATGCCATGCAATTTGACTATATCAATACAAAATAATTAAGTTTCATGAATACCAAGTTGGTATATTTAGAATTTTTAATCTAACCATACGGTTTGAAGATGGATCCAAAGAAGGCAAAGTAAATTTTTGAATTTACTTCACTAATTAATATTATAGAGGTAAGAAGTGCTTCAATAGGTAGTGCTTCAATAAAACTTCTATGAGCCTCATATTTGTGGAGGTGTTGAGCATCATATTAAATCCTACATTCTTGAAAAATTACAAAGCCAAAAACTAGGAAGCTTAGAATCTACACCACTCAAATTCTAAAACAACCATAAGAATCCATTAGCATGGATTTCTTGAACATAATACCTACAAAAAATCACCAACATAAGTAAATATTCATTATGGTCGGTGGGTTCTCCATGATGGCCGTCATGTCACATGAATAAAAGTCTCACCATGATAAATGTCTTGCATCTTTTATTCACTTGTGTTTGGGTCCATTTTGGCTTACCAACTTCCATTATTTATGACTATGATCCATTTTTCTAACTTTTGGTAGATATTACAGACCATGTTAAATACATAAAGGAATTATTCTATAGGATTCCATTTGTAGATAAGAAACCAAATGGAGGAGGTCAAATACATTCTTGCACATCTATTTCATGCATACTGTGTTGTGCAACCGCACACTTTGGATGATAGTATCTCTGACATACAACATTACTTCATTATAGTGATTGATAGTTCTACGCATGACATAGTTTTGTCTAGACATGACTTGGGTTCCAATCTAAGACATTTATTGACACATCCTACCATGCATAACCATCCACAATGGAGTTAGACACTCATGAACAAAAGTTTGACAAGACACTAAAAAGTGTATGTACCAATGTGTTCAATAAATTCTTTCAATCTAATAATAGAAATATATAGAGGTACAAAAAGCTCACCACAAACCTCACATATTTTATGTTGGTGACAAATTTGATTTTATATTCAAAACAATCATGATATAAGGCACCACATCAAAATATTAAGCCTTTCTGCTATGATACTTATGTAAACCATTCTCCACAATCTAGTAAAAATGCCTTTATTCTTGACTTGCCTCAATACTTGAATTTATACTTGATATTAAACATGAGACTCCTTAAGCCATATAAATATATTATATCACAACCTCAGGTACATAACATGCCATATTTTTTGTCTCCAAAACATGAGATGTTAAATAGTAAGACTGTTGCAAGTCATTATAAATGTGATGCCATTTCCTGTCAACCACAGATGATTTCTGCAATGGTTATAGCTTGATGGTACCCAAATCCCATCCTCAACCCACATTTCACTACACCCATTTGATTCCATTCCTCATCACAATAAATCTGTATCTGCCATGAACAACCATTACTCTTATGATCCTATTGATTATTGTAATAGCACCTTTGATTTCGTGAGTGGTTTATTGATTCTATGCAGTATCATGCCTACATGGTTTTATCCATGATTCATTCCAGACATCTAAGGCGCATATTAATTCCAGCGAGCATGGAGAGCATGTACACCTTCACCTAATATATTTTTGGAAAGAAATTTTCAATTCTTTATCAAATTACCTAAGCAGAGTTCAAATTTGAATGCATAATCTCTCTGAGTAATAATAGGTCTCTTAATTGCGTAGATGGTGGTTAATTTTCATTACCAGGTCTTGAGTGGTGTGGGAAAAGCTGAGAAAACTTCAACCATTGTAATCTATGCAATAACATTTTATTGGAGGCGTTTGATAAGTATTATTCCATGTTCACAAGTAGTGATATTACTACACTAACATATTTACTTTTGTGGTATATAACATGAAGTTGAGGAGGCTAGTACAGTGTTGTCATTCAGGTATATGACATTACGGTTGGGCTTAACCGACACACTATAAGGGTACACTCCCTTAGGTGTCGGGGCCATGTGGGGCCCTCTTAACCCAATCTTTTTTTGTTTGTGTAGAATTTTCTTAACTGCACCTTTTCAAATCTCCATTTTCGTAGCACTCAACCGTTACAGTTTACAGTTGACGTTCTCGTTCCATAGCTGTTCGCATCATGGTTTGCTTGGTCATTGAACTAGGCGATTTAATCCCATATTCATTTCATTTCTGCATACGAGTGAGTTTAGCTTTTATATTAAGAAGAGTGCATACTACTTTATCTATTAGAAAAAATTTTAAAAATATTTTTTCTTATATTAAGTAATAATATTTTTCTTAAAAGATTTATAACTTATTTGTAATTGTAATGATTTCTAATGAATGAAAGTTAGTTTTAATTTTTTAATATTTTAATTTATTATCTTAATTATCATAAAATATATATTTAATAATGTTATTATATTTTTTATTTTTTTTTATTTTTATTTTTTTATTAGACTGCAGGAATCGGGTAGCACGACCCTATAAACTGCAGTGGGCCTGGTAAACTTTTTAACGTGACCAGCGGCACTGGTGCGACACACCCTCCGGTACCATAGGGGTGGGGGAGACTAGGCCTCGTGACCAACCTCCTGCAATAGGAAAGATTCAACCAAACGAGCTAGGGCCCCAACCCCTAATGTTATTATATTTAATTATTTATAAAAATTATTGTTTATTATATTATATTTGTTGATGTTATTAGCAGCTTCGGGTTGCTTCTTCCAGCTTACAGAATTTGAGAATAAACCAAATTAAATAATAGCCTATCAGCTATTTAATTTGATATTGAGATCATTAATATTTATTTATATATGTGAAGGGGTGCTTCACAAAAGGTTAATATAAATTCAGCTTGAGGGCCGACCCTCCTTGTGTTCTTATATTTCATTTTGTATTGGGCCGACCCTTGGCAATTATTTGTAATTTATTTGTAATCTTCAAGTGGCTGACCTGATTGAGGAGACATTACATTTTGTATATATACAAAGTCGGATTTCTCATTTGACATCATTAAGTTCATTCATCATATTCGCATTCCTAGAAGAAGTTCGCATTTTTGCAACAGATAAACATCTTGAGTAGTAGATCATTATTTTGTAGCAGCAGACCGAATTCAAGGAGAAACATATTCGATTGTATCTTTGCATCTAGGAGAGGTTCTATTATTCATTGTATCAAATTTGGCTATATGCTAGGCTTGAGTTGTAAGCAGATTTCTGCTCTTATTCCTACATTATATAAGAGAAATATTTGTTGGGTTTTTATCCCTCAAGAGGAGGGTTTTCCTAGGGTATCTTGTTGTGTTTATTGTTGTATGTGTTGCAATTTTTTGAGTGCTATCAGTTGTTTATCTGATCTATAAAACATTAACAATATTCAAATAAGAATTCAAGGAACTGCTATGTTCAGAATTGCTAAAAAGTTAAGGGAAGTGAAATGTAATTTAAAAAAGTGGAAAAAGGATTCTTTTGGGAACATCTTTAAGATTAAGTCTGATCTATAGATGGATTTGGGAGAAATTCAATTTAAAATACAAAAGGAGGGTTACTTGAATGACACTAAGGAAAAAGAGAATGAGCTCCTTACGAAGATGCATGACATAATTGGAAAGGAGGAGGAGTTCTAGAGACAAAGATCCAGAGCTCTTTGGCTGTCTGTAGGAGATAGAAACAACAGGTGCTTCCATTTATCAGCATCAAAACACAGAGCTGTTAACAAAATATCTCAAATAGATGTGAATGGAACCAGGTATGAGGAGGAGGATATTAGAAAGCAAGTGAGCTCCTTCTTTAAACATCTTCTCTCGGCAAGTAATGAAATAAACCAAAATGAGAAGGATCAGTTAGTTGGAGCTATACCAAGAATTATCAACCAGGAAAATAACTCTTTTTTGACAGCGATCCCCACCAATGAGGAAGTCAAGCGGGCTGTCTTTTCCTTTGATGAGAGTAAAGCTCCAGGTCTTGATGGTTTCCCTTTATTTTTCTTTCAATAGCTTTGGGAGATTGTTGAAGAAGATGTGGTTAATGCTGCTAAGTAATTCTTTGGATCCAAAAGCCTTCTTAAAGAATTAAATGCTACTTTCTTGGTTCTAATCCCCAAGAAACCTGGAGCTAATAACTTTGAGGCTTTTAGGCCTATAAGTCTCTGTATCTCTTTATACAAGATCATCTCTAAGGTCTTAACCTCTAGATTCTTAACTTTTTTGCCTTCCTTGATTTCTCCTCAACAGAATGGCTTTGTCCCTGGTAGACAAATTCTTGACTCTATTGTTACTGTACATGAGAATATTCACTCCCTTGTCGAGTCGAAAACTGAAGGCTTCTTATTAAAGCTTGATATCTCAAAAGCCTATGATAGAGTTGATTGGATTTTCTTATTTAAAATCTTAAAGGCTTTTGGTTTTAGTAATAGGGTTATCCAATTGGTGGAACAACTTCTGTCCACGGCTTCCATATCGATTATGGTCAACGGATCCCCTACATCTTCTTTTTAGATTACCAGAGGTCTAAGGTAGGGTGATCCTATCTCCCCTATTTTATTCACTATTATGGCTGAAAGTTTAGGTAGGAATCTGAAAAATTTGGTTGACTTTAAATTTCTTTCTAGTCTCAAACCTTCCTCGGGCAATCTGGTGTGTTCCCATCAACAATTCGTTGATGACACTATGCTTATGGGTCAAGCTATGGAGTCTGAAGGAAAATATATAAAACAATTGCTTGAGGAGTATGGGAGAGCTTCAGGACAGTTGATCAACAATCAAAAAAGTTTTGTATTCTTCTTCAACACTCCAGATCACAGACAGGCCAAAATTGACAGAATTCTGGGTTGCAGGGTGGATTATTTTCCTTCCACCTACCTTGGTCTACCTTTAAGCTTGAAAAATCTTGAGTCTTTCTAGCTCTCATTGGTGGAAAGATTCAGCAAGAAGCTTGCAGGTTGGAAAGGAGCCCTACTAAGTCAAGTCGGAAAACTTCAGCTCCTCAAAGCCTCTCTCCAGAATCTGCCTATCTATGCCTTGAGCCTATTTAAGATTCTTGCTAAATTTGCTAATTCCATTGAAAAAATTCAAAAAAGATTTCTTTGGTCGGGTGTTGAGGATAATAAAAGACTTCCCTTAATTGGCTAGAATCTAGTTTGTAAACCTAAAAAGGGCGGTGGACTTGGTTTAAGAAGAATCAGAACTATCAATAAAATCCTCTTAGCTAAACAATTATGGAGAATCTCCTCTTCTTCTAGGGAATGGATTGATATTCTGGCTAGCAAATACTTAGAAACCAACTCTTCTTCCATTATAAAGAAGGACCCCCACCTTCTTCCCAGAGGGTCTACATGCTGGAACAATATAATCAATGGTAAAAAGATTGTGGATGATGGTATTGGATGGAAAGTGAGAAATGGTAATCACAACGGATTCTAGGAGGACAGATGGCTTTTTAAGGAGCCCATTATAAAATTCAATTCCTTCAGTGAATGGGCTAAGAACTGTAAGGCACGGTTTGGAATTTATGTGAAAGATTACAAAGCGAATGGTAATTGGGTGGACTTGTGCAGTGTTAGTCAGACTTTGGCTCCCATCCAGTCTTCTCTGATGGCTGTTAGAATTAGCTCTGAGTAGCTAGATGATCGTGCGGTTTGGATCGATGAACCCTCTGGCAATTTCTCAGTGTCATCTTCTTTCGCTAGGATCACTTCTTCTCTAGATCATCCTCCCTTCTAGTCTAAAGCTTGGTTCAAAAATTTGATATCTAAAATTAATCTCTTCTTCTGGATCCTTCTCCAAAACAAGGTGCTGACAATTGATAACCTATGTAAATGTGGATTTGAAATTCCAAATAGATTCTATCTTTGTAAGATGGAGGCCGAATCTGTTCATCATTTATTCCTTCATTGCTCATTTGTTGTGTCTCTATGGGAAAAATTCATCAGGTTATGGCACCTTCCTTGGGTTTTCCCTTCGTCCATTGAAGATTTCTTCTCTCAATGGAAAGCCCCGACAAGGAATCCTATGCTCAGACTTTTTTGGGATTTATCCTTCCCTCATGTTGCTTGGGGCCTCTGGAAAGAATGCAACAATATAATTTTTATGGGCAAAGAAGCCTCTATGGAGATTGTCTTTGATAAAATTGTCAGATCCTTGAAGGAAAATTTCAACGCCGTGGCCCAGAAGGATAGAATGCCCATGAAAGTGGAGCATTCACTCTATGAATTAATTGTTGCTAAGGATTGGAACATTAGTCTAGATTTGTCTAGTACTATAATGAAGGCCAAGAAGGACAGAGAGGGTGTTTGCTGGTCTTTTCCGCCAAACGGGTGGATCAAAGCTAACTTTGATGGTGCGGCTAAAGGCAATCCGGGGGCAGGGCGCCGTGGAGGAGATATAAGGGATTCCTATGGAAATTTAATTGGTATGATTGCCTCGCCTCTTGGCTCTCAAACTAATCATCTAGCGGAGGCTGCTAGCGCTTTTCACATCATAAATTTAGCCCAAAGTCTTAACATTAAAAATTTGTGGCTTGAAGGAGATTCCAAAAACATAATTGACTGCCTCGGTGGCAAGTCTCCCCCATCGTGGACCATCAAATCATGGATTGAGGATGCCATATTGAACTTGGCTAAATTCGAAAAAGTTAAAATATCACATGATTATAGAGAAGCCAATGTTGTTTCGGATTTTTTTGCTAACGAAGGAGTTAGGAGTAAAGATGTGCATACCTGGCTTAATACTAGCGATCTAAACTCTAATGTCTGTGCCCTATTAAATTATGATAAATCACATGGAAAAGTGACGTGTTCTCCCTTTAATGAGGATAGGTTGGATCTTTCACATCACAATCATTAGAGTGCATGGTACCGAGCCCATTGGCTTAATCAGCAAGAAAACTCCACATGCTTTGTGGGTTCATAGATTTGGCAGGGCCAATTTTAGTAAAGCTTGCATTTGGGTCTACCCCACTATGTTGGCCAAAATGGGAGGAGACAAAAAGCGAACTGAGCCGGATAGCTATGACATACACATGAAAAATTCCAAGGTTTGGAACAAGATTAAAAGTGGAGGGCTGCTTCCTTTACTAGAGAAGCTTCATGGCTCTAACCAGGAGGCTATGGATCTCTTTGTTAAAAATTGGAATAATGGTAACTTGACCCTGTTTGATAGGAATGTGGAACTCAGCGAAAATCTTATTGCTGAAGTTATGGGATTATCTACTGAAGGGAAGAAGTTCTTTAGGGACAGGGCTTTTTCCGATGAAGCTGTGATCAGATTTCCTAAAAAGGACAAAGAAAGGAAAAGTATGGTTAAAATTGCTAATAGCTACTTTGATGTTGACACCATAAAGGCTATTTGGAGAAAGGTTCAGTGGGTCATCATGGATTACATTACAGTGGACGGGTGCTTCATTAAAGTCTATGGCTACCACTTTGCTCTTATCAACCACTTCTGATACAAGGTAAGGGTCTCCATCCCCTATTATCTTTTATGTTCCTTGAAGAAAAGCTTGGAGGATAATAAGAAAAACCCTAAAAGATTCCCCATTCTACACACTGGATTAATAAGGTTGATTGTTGAATATCTCTATGTGCCTACTCCTGCTATTCTGGAAAGCATCCCTGATTCTGAGAGTGATGACACTGAGCCCAGTGGCTCAGAGTATCTACCTAACTCTAGTCCGGCTAGAAAAGTCCCTGGCTTGCACACTGTTCCTTCTGGGAATTTTGGTAAAACCCTCGTTGAGCTTGAGCCCGACAGCCCTTACCTTAAGAACAACTCTTTTGATAAGAAACCCCAGGCCAAAAGCCTTGTTTCCTATTTTGAAGAGTCCTCTGAGTCAGAGGAGTCTGATGCCAACAAAACTGAGCTTTGCGCTGATCCTCTGCCGGATAAACACATTAATGATTACCCCCTTGTTATTCCTAACCTTGAGCATTCTTTCCCTAATACTGGGAATGCGCCCTCTCTAGATATTCTGAACCTAGCCAAAACCAATTCTGAGACCCACTTCAAACTCTTGGAATGGACTTTCACTGAAATTAATGAGTTGAAAATAAAAAATTGGGCTCTACAAAAGAAGATTGATGAGCTAGGTGCAAAGATGGCAGAGATTGAAAAGAAAGATGTGGATCATAGTAACAGAAATATAGACTCCAAGGTTGAGAACATATGGAACACCATCAAAACCGTTGCTGAGAAAAACAACCGTATGGCAAGACACAGTGCCATTATCATTAATGCAATGACTGAGAAGCTAGATAAAGCCCAACAGGGTTCTCTGGCGGTGGATCTGGAGGAAACAGAGGATAAAAGCTAGGATATGGAAGCAGGAATTTCTAGAAGAACCAGAGCCAATCTAAAGCGCAAAGCCCCCCTTACTTCGAAGATGATTCAAACTTTTAAAAAGCATGTCAATGATATGCAGAATCTAGAGGCGGAGATGGAGTCTGTCCTCAAGACTCTAAATTAACAGTTGGGGTTTTCTTGGTGCTTACTTTGTTGTTCCTTTCGACTTGACCTTTCTGGTCTTTTTCATTTGGTTGCTACTGGTCTTTTCTTGGGCAGCTGGTTTTCTTGGTTTGACTTTGGTGTCCTCTTTTTTGTTTTGTAAACATTGTGGTTTCAGGTCCCTGTAAAACCCGTTTTACCCTTTTATCAAAAACAATATTCAGATAAAATAATTAATTATTTTTATAAAAGAATTGACATTAAAATTAAATAAATTAAATGTCAAGCTTATTTTAAATTTAATGTTACAAATATGTTATTTGAGATGTAGATGTTAGATTATTTGAACTGTTGGAGGTTTCAAATCTGATTCTACAATTGTTTTCAATGAAATGAGAACATTCAATTTTTTCCCAAATAAGTTTTGAAATTATAATTTATGACAACTTGAAGTGGTGGGATAGAATTGTCCACTACAAGATGAACTCCAAAATATCTACAACTCTTTGTCAAATTCCTAAGAGGTTATCACTTGCACCTTAACGATTGTCAGTAATTGAACTTTAGTAATGTGATTGAAAGAAAGAAAACTTATTTTAAATGGTTACTCTTATTGAAAAAGTTACCTATCAATCTGAAGCATATCCAACCTATTAATAACTTGTACTCTATAATAACCTGTACTCTATTGTGAAATTCTTGAAACTGTGAACCATATTTTCTTTGACTATTCTTTGCTAAAGAAATTTAGCTTTTACATTTTGTTGATTTGGATGGTGGGATATAGCAAGAGTAACTTTTTATGGCAAGAATTTTTATTTGGTTATGTTAAAGGTGTGAGTAAATATTTAATATTTTTTTTTTTGATTTTAACTACTAATATTCTTTGTTTTTTTTTAAAAGAAAAAAAATGAGGGTTGTTTGCAAGAAGGAAGAGACACTTCACCATGTCTTACAAAATTCTCTTCTTTTTCTATTTCCCTACAAGTTACTCAAACATTGGAGGTGACTAGAGAGAAGTTATGGGAGCTTTTGGACATAGGCCAAGTCAATGTATTGAGATTTGAGGTAAAGACAACCAAATATTGGCCCTATGTTGGGGATGGAAATGATCTTTTTGCGAAGAACTACTTGGAATTTTAGGAAAGGTATAACAACTATAAATATAATATTCTCCTTCAAGACATGGATCTCAAAGAAAATCAGAGAATTACTAAGGGTGATTGCAAGCTAGAGGTGATTAGAAAAAATGACATCTTAAATATCAACCCACCCATTGGGTTTTATGACATGGATGTATAGTGAAAGTTATAATATCTAGGTTGTTATGGATTTGAGCGCTAAAAATTGTTCATATACATAAAAAAAAATTTCATATATGTGTTGGTTTGTGGTCTCCCAGACTCCTTATTCTCTTTTTGAGTGCAATATGTACTATGTAACCTACTTTTTCTTGGGTATTATATAATCAATTCAAAAAAAAAGTGCAAAACTTATTATTTTTTTATAAATTTTTTTTTTATAATTATGATTTGAAATCATAATTAAAAATAATAAATTTTATAAAATATAATAAGTTGTGCACAAATTTGAGAAAGGTAAACATATTTATATGTGACATAAAGGAATCAAATCTTGCATGTTGTAATACGTGAAATCATACTTATATATATAACAAATTTTATAAAAATAATAAGCTAGATGCAAAAAATTGAGAAAGTTAAACAAACTAATATGTATGAAAAAAAATCCAATAGAGAAAAGACAATCATACTGAAATAAACCAGAATGAGCAAGACCAACTTGTGGAAGCTATACCAAGAATTATCAATCAGGAGAACAACTCTTTTATGACTGCTATCCCCACCAATGAGGAAATCAAGAGGGTTGTCTTTTCGTTTGATGGGAATAAAGCCCCGAGGCCCGATGGTTTTCCTTTGTTCTTCTTCCAATGGTTTTGGGAGATTGTTGAAGAAGATGTGGTTAATGCTGTTAAGGAATTTTTTGGAGCCAAATACTTTTTAAAAGAACTAAATGCTACTTTCTTGGTCCCCATCCCAAAGAAACCTAGAGCTGACAACTTTGAGGCTTTTAGACCTATCAATCTTTGTAATTCTTTATACAAGATCATCTCTAAGGTCTTAACCTCTAGATTCTTACTTTTTTTTCCTTCCTTGATTTCTCCTCAACAGAATGGATTCGTTCCTGGTAGAAAAATTCTTGACTCTATTATTTCGGTTCATGAGAACATTCACTCCCTTGTTGAATCGAAGACTGAAGGTTTCCTTTAAGAGCTTGACATTTCAAAAGCCTATGACAGAGTTGACTGGGTTTTCTTATTTAAAATCCCGAAGGCCTTCGGTTTTAATAATAGGGTGGTCCAAATGGTGGAACAACTTGTGTCCATAGCTTCCATATTGGTTACGGTCAATGGTTCCTCGACTTCCTTTTTTCAGAGCACCAGAGGTCTCAAGCAGGGTGATCCTATTTCTCCTATTTTATTCACTATTATGGCCGAAAGCTTAGGCAGCAACCTGAAAAAACTGATTGACTTTAAAGTTATCGCCAGGCTTAGACCGTCCTCAGGCAACCTGGTGTGTTCTCATCAACAATTCGTTGATGATACTATGCTCATGGGTCAAGCTTCTGTGTCTGAAGCTAAATCTATTAAACAGCTGCTTGACAAATATGGGAGAGCTTCAGGACAGTTGATTACCAATAAAAAAAGCTCGCTGTTCTTTTTCAATACTTCGGCTCATCGACAGACCAAAATTGCCAGAATCCTGGACTATAAGGTGGAATCCCTTCCTGCCACCTACTTGGGTCTTCCTTTAAGTTTGAAAACTCCTTATGCTTTATGGATTTCTTTGGTGGATAGATTTAGTAAAAAGCTTGCAGGTTGCAAAGGTGCTCTACTTAGCCAAGCTGGTAAGCTTCAGCTCCTCAAAGCCTCCCTTCAGAATTTCCCTATCTATGCCCTGAGCCTCTTTAAGATCCTTGCTAAATATGAGGAAAAAATTCAAAAAGATTTCTATGGTCGGGTGTTGAGGAAAATAAAAGAATTCCCTTAATTGACTGGAATCTGGTCTATAGACCTAAAAAGAACGGTGGACTTGGGTTAAGAAGAATCAAATCTATTAATAAAATCCTCTTGGCCAAGAAAATTTGGAGAATTTTCTCCTCCTCTGGGGAGTGGATTGATATTATGGCTAGTAAATATCTTGATAAAAATTGCTCTTCCATCATTAATAAGGACCCCCACCTTCTTCCTAAAGGATCCATATGCTGGAACAATTTAATTATTGGAAAAAAGATTGTGGAGGAAGGCATTGGTTGGCAAGTGGGAAATGGGAATAGTACCAGATTCTGGGAAGACAGATGGCTTTTTAAGGAACCTCTGATAAATATCAATCCCTTCAGAGATTGGGCTGAGAATTACAAGGTTAGGTTTGGTACTTATGTGAAAGATTACAGAGTGAATGGTAATTGGGTGGACTTAAGCAGAGTTAGTTAGGTTTTGGCCCCCATCCAGATTCCGTTGTTGGCTGTTAGACCTAGCTCGGAGTAGCTGGAGGACTGTGCGGTCTGGATTGATGATCCCTCTGGTAATTTTTCCGTATCTTCTGCTTTTGCTAAGCTCACTTCCTCTCTGGATCATCCTCCCTTTTGGTCTAAAGCTTGGAGCAATAATCTGATTCCTAAAATTAACATCTTCTTTTGGATCTTGCTTCAAAATAAGTTGCTAACGATTGACAATTTGTGTAAATGGGGATTTCAAATCCCTAATAGATGTTGTCTTTATAAGATGGATGTTGAATCTGTTAATCATTTATTCCTTCACTGCTCTTTTCCTGCTTCTCTCTAAGAAAATTTTAACAAATTATGGAACCTCTCTTGGGTCTTCTCAATGCTCATTGAAGAACTCTTTTCTCAATGGAAAGCCGCAACAAGGAATCCTTTACTCAAATTTTTTTGGGAGCTATCTTTCCCTCATATTGCTTGGGGCATTTGGAAAGAACGCAACAATAGAATTTTTAGGGGCAAAGAAGCCTCTGTGGATTATGTCTATGATAAAATTGCTAGATCTCTAAAGGCAAACTTCAGTGTTGTGGCCCAGAAGGATAGGAAGACCTTGAATGCAGAGTTTTCGAACTATGATCTTTGTGTTGCTAAGGAATGGAACATAATCCCCATTTTGTCTATCTTTACTATTAAGGCTAAAAAAGACAGAGAGGGAGTCTACTGGACTTTTTCGCCTAATGGGTGGATCAAAGCTAACTTTGATGGTGTGGCTAAAGGCAATCCGGGGGCGGCGGGCTGTGGAGGAGTTATAAGGGATTCCTATGGCAACTTCATAGGTGTGACAGCCTCGCCTCTTGGCTCTCAAACTAATCACCTGGTGGAGGCGGCTGGTACTTACCATATTATAAATTTAGCCCAAAGTCTCAATATTAAAAGCTTATGGATTGAAGGAGACTACAAAAACATAATTGACTGCCTCTATGGAAAGTCTCCTCCCTCGTGGACCATCAAATCTTGGATTGATGAAGCTAAATTGAAATTGGATAAGTTTGAAAAAGTTAAAATAACACACGCCTATAGAGAAGCCAATGCTGTCGTGAACTTTTTTGCTAATGAAGGAGTCAAGAGTAAAGAAGTGTGTACCTGGCTTAATAATAGCGATCTTAATATTAAAGTTTGTGCCCTATTAAATTATGATAAATCACATGGTAAGGCGTCGTGTTATCCCTTTAATGAGGATAGGTTGGATCTCTCACATCACAATCATTAGATTGTATGGGACCGAACTCTGTGGAGTAATTTGCAAGTTTACTCCGCACGCTTTGTGGGTGCTTAGATTTGGTGGGGCCAATTTTAGAAAGAATTGTGTTTGGTTCTTCCTCACTGTGTCAGCCGATATGGGTGGGGATAGAAAGCGAACTGATCCAGACAGCTATGAAACCCATATGAAAAATGCTAAGGCTTGGAACAAGATAAAAAGTGGAGGTCTCTTCCCTTTTCTAGAGAAGCTTCATGGTTATGATCTGGAGGCTACGAATCTCTTTGCCAAAAATTGGCATGATGGCAACCTGACTCTGTTCGGCAGGAATGTGGAGCTCAACGAAGAGTTAATTGCCAAAGTTATGGGATTACCCACTGATAGGAAGAAGTTTTTCAGGGACAGGGCTTACTCTGATGAAGCTGTTATCGAATTCCCCAAAAATGACAAGGAAAAGCAAAACTTGGTCAAAATTGCGAATAGTTACTTTGATGTTGACTCCATAAAATCTATTTAGAGAAAGGTCCTTCAGGCCATCATGGAATATATCAGAGTGGACGGGTGTTTCACTAAAGTCTACAGGTATCACTTCGCCCTCCTCAACCATTTCTGCCACAAGGTAAGGGTTTCTATCCCTTATTATCTCTTATGCTCTTTGAAGAAAAGTTTGGAGGACAATAAAAAGAATCCCAAAAGATTTCCTATCCTCCATACTGGGTTAATTAGGTTTATTGTTGAATATCTGCATGTGCATTCCCCTGCTACCTCAGAAGCCAACCCTGATGTTGATAGTGATGATACTGAGCCCAGTGGCTCAGATTATTTTCCTAAACCTAGCCCTAGCCCAAAAGCCCCTAGTTTGCATGCTGGCCCTTCCAGGGATCCAGGTAAAATTCAGGTTGCACTTGAGCCCAACTATCCTCCTCCTAAGTTCAGCCCTGCTAGCAAGACTACCCAGGCTAAAAGCCTTGTCTCTTACACCGAAGAGGCCTCCGAGCTGGAGGAAGCTGATACCAACACTTCTGAGTGTTGTGTGCGCCCTGTTCCACACATTTAGAATGTCGATAATTCCCCTGTTAACATTGGTGAAGAGCCCTCCCTTGATTTTCTGTCCCTGGCTAAAACCAACTCCGAGTCCCATTCTAAACTTCTGGATTGGACCTTCTCTGAAATCAATGAACTTAAAATTAAAAATTTGGCCCTGCAATGCAAGATTGAGGAAATGGGTGTCAAGATTGCGGAGTTGGGCAAGAAAGATGTGCTACACAGTAACAGGATCATTGATAATGATGTTGACGGCCTAAGGATTAACATCAGAACCATTGCAGAACAGAACAACCGAATAGCAAGACACAATGCTATAATAATCAATGCAATGACTAAAAAGCTAGACAAAGCCCAGTAGGGATCCTTGGTGGTTGATGTAGAAGACACTGAAGATAAAAGCTAGGAAACGGATGGAGGCATTTCTAGAAGAACCCGTGCCAATTTGAAGCGAAAGGCCCCCTTAACCCCGAAAATGGTTCAAACCTTCAAGAAGGGGGTTACTGATATGCAGGTTTTGGAGGCAGAGACAGAGACTGTCCTTAGGTCTCTGAAGTAATTATGTGTTTTTTTTTTGCCGTCCTTTCCTTTCTGACCCTCCTGGTCTTTTTTGGGCAGCTATATTTTTTTGGTGGACCCTTGGTGGTGTTTTCTCTATTTTGTAAAGTTTGTGGTTTCGGGTCCCTGTAAAACCTGTTTTACCCTTTTATCAAAAACAAAAAATAAAAAGTTACAAAAAAAAACATGAACTAAAAATAATCTATTTATTCCAATATATTACACTTAATCTTTTATAATCATAAAAGTTTAAAATTCTTTTAAACTTGTAATTATAAATAAAAATATGGCACTCCCTCCATTAATAAGTCAAACCAATTCAAATATTTAAGTATTAAATCACTTTTTAACTATTTACACCTAACAATAACCAAGTTTGTGAAAATTTTATGAATTATTACCTTCAATCATTAAAAAATATTCATATATGATATAAAGGAATCATATCCTACGTACCTAAATTTTTGATATTATAATTATAAATAAAAATATTTGTGAAAAAATGATAAGTTCTTGTATAAACTTGAGAAAAGTTAAACGTACTAAGATTGAGACCAAAACATTGAATAGAAAAAAGTCAAGTATTGGACCAAACAAAAGAAAGTTACACAATAAAACAAAATTAAAAATAAATTTTATTACAATTTATATTTGTACACAATCTTTTCTAATAAAAAAGTATAAAATTCTTAAAATATAAATATCTCATTTCTTACATTAAATAAAAGCTCATTATTTAAATGTTTAAGAACTAAATCATCATTCAACCACTTACGCTTAACAAATACCAAGTTTGAAACTTTTATAATTTTTTTCTTTCAAACAATCAGAAATATTCGTATGTGACATAAAAGGAACTAGATCTTATGTGTAGAAATATTTGACATTATAATTTATTTTTATGAGAGAATATTCTCTTGCTACCCTTTTCATACACGACTCCTTTTTCTTTTTTTGTATTCCAACCAAATTTCTAATTGGAATCTAAAAAAAGTCCTTAAACTATTTACTTTCTAATTTTGTTTAGAGTGTCCAACATTTATGAAGAAAGAATAAACAATTGTAGTTAGGGAGTGATAAAAAATCATTTCATTGAAAATAATTGTAGAATCAAATTTGAAACCTCCAACACTTCAAATAATCTAACATCTACATCACAAATAACATATTTGTAACATTAAATTTAAAATAAGTTTAACATTTAATTTATTTAATCTTAATATCAATCCTTTTATAAAAAAATTAATTATTTTATTTAAATAAAATATAATAAACAATAAAATTTCATAAATAATTAAATATAATAATATTATTAAATATATATATTTTATAATAATTAAAACATTAATATATTAAAATATTAAAGAAAACTTTCATTCATTAAAAATCATTAAAATTATAAATAAGTTATAAATCTTTTAGGAAAAATATTATTACTTAATATAAGAAAAAACTTTTTTATTTTCTAATAGATAAAAGTAGTACGCACTCTTCTTAATATAAAAGCTACACTCACTCCTATGCAGAAATGAAATGAACGTGGGATTAAATCGCCAAACAAACCACCATGAGAACAGCTACGGAACGAGAACGCAACTGTAAACTGTAACGGTCGAGTGCTATGGAAACGGAGATTTGAAAAAGTGCAGTTAAGAAAATTCTACGCAAACAAGAAAGATTGGGTTAAGAGGGCCCCACATGGCCCGACACCTAAGGGAATGTACCCTTACAGTGTGCCGGTTAAGCTCGGCCTGACATTATTGATCAATGCTCTCCCGTCCTCCTCCATCCGTTTACCTCTGCTTGCAGTACGTCGTTAGTTTCTCCCGTCTGCCATCAGTTTCATCCGTTTCTCATTTTGGTGGGCCCCTCCAACGATGGCATGCTGCATGTATGTTTTTATGCGTTTTTGTATGTACAGAGTTAGTCGGCTCCTCACTAAGGTATCTTTCATAAAAAGACTAAAAATAAATGATGGAATAACTAGTGTAGAAAAGCATATCTCAAATTAGCACATCCCAAAACGCGTGAAACTCCTATAAGTATCAATGGGATATGTTACCGGGTAAAACACAAACTCCTATTAGTAGTGTAGATTTCATTGTGTGCACTGTGCAAGGTAGTCAGTCTAGTGGCTTCTTGTTGTTTTTCGGGTGTGAGTGATTGATTTTAAATGGATTGTTGGCTTCACGATCAGTGTGCTAAGAGAGAGGTTGTGTTGAATGCGCAAGTCCTCGGCAGCTTCGCCTCGGGTCGTGAAAGTTGCGCAGATTTCGAGCAGCGATTTTGGCCATGCGACTAGCTGCTTCTAGAACAGGAGGAGCGTTATGGTGCTGGTAAGAACAGTACACCGGCTTCGTGCTGGGGACCGGATGGAGCATTTAACTTTGGCGCTAGCAATGCTAATGAAGAGATGTAGCAATGCGGGTTCGAGTTCGAGAGCCTGCTGATTCAAATGCAAGGATGTGGTAACTTTCAGCTCATTCCCATGCCTGTTTCTCAAGATGAAGATTATGGCTATGTAGAGCTCAACCTCCCTGCATGGCAGACTCAGCCGAATCTCTCAGAAGTATGCTATAGAGAAGCGTCCGCTGAGCGGCCAAGGAATACCTCCTTTTATACGCTGGAGGATGTAATGAAGAAGTTCCCCCGCGTTGCTCCTCCGCTTATTCCTAGTCCATCGACGATCCTCGGCATTCCTCCTTCTCCACAGTTTTCTTTTGATATGAGCTTGTCTTCATGCTCTTCATTTTCTAGTAGGGTTTCATGCCTTCTGGCATCGTCTCAGCCGAGGGAGCTGGATGTTGAGAAATATGTCTCAACCTTGCAAGCCTTTTCCAAGAAAATTACAGAATTTGTTTGTGGCAGTTTTCCACATGTTTATGCATTGGAAAAAGGTGTACGAGTTGTTAAAAGGTGCCTTGTCCTTAGTAGAATATAGGAGGGCCATTTTTAGAGCATAGTTAATTTGTTTTATGTCTTTTATGGGGATCTAAACTAGAGGACAAAATTATGGACGGGATTACTATTTTAACCTGGTTGTTTTTTCATCTTGGAAATGTAAATGTCAAAAATGGGAAACATGTGGCATGGTGGTTAAGCCCAAGGTTTTGTAAAACCACAAATTGTTTCCAGGTTGTAAATCACTATATAAGGAGGGCTTGGGGAGAAGTTTACATAATGGAGTTTTGTTTGCAAGGCTGGGTGCTAGAAGGATGCTAGTGATATCTCTCCAAGTTTGAGTTGAGGTGATGTTCTCGTAAGAACTTGCATTGCAAGTGTATTGTAATCTTCTTTGATTTGATAATACATTATGCAGGTTTTAGAGGGTGGGGTTTTTCTCCCGTAAGGGTTTTCCCCACGATAATCATTGTGTTATGTGTTCATTGTTTTATTCATGTTCTTGTATGTTTCTTGAGATTCCTGTAATCAGTTAAGTTGAAATTTGCATAATCGTTCTCTCAAGATTACCGTAGGAAGCGATTCCGCACACCTTTGCTTCCTTACACTGGAGACCGAGTATTTAAATCAGGCGCCACAGTTACAGATCTACCATAAGCTGTCGTATGCTTCCGTGGAGCCACAGAGTGTTGTGGCTCATCACAAGAGAAGCAAGATCCGTGAAAGGATTCTGTCCCTGAAGAAATTGATACCCCAGGGTTCAAAACTCGACACGGCCAGAATGCTAGATTAGGCTATGAAGTACGTCAAATTCTTGCAAGCGCAAGTTCAAGTTTTGGAAACCATGCCTCACGCTGATTCAAAGCCACATTTTCATAGCGACGGCACATGGAAGCTTGCTCTCACAAATGCTTTGGCGCTGCACAGATCAGGTTCATCAACGAAGCTATCTACTAATGAAATGCTTCACACTTTACTGAGCTCGTCTAGAATTTAGAAGAAGCTCTTTAGCACGGGAAAAATCATCGTTACAATGCAGCAGAAGGAAACTTTTGCATCTACATGGTCTCATCTATCCGATGATTTCTCCAATTTCTACTTCGACTAATATTTAAGCTTCTTATTTTTGTCCTCTGAAATTGTTCAAGAGCTTCATATTGTCATGTCCGAGATATGAAGTTTCCTACCGTCGCCAATTGTGACCGAGCTAGGAATCTGAATTGGGAACCTAGTTTGGAGCCCGAGTTGGGAATCATAGTTGGTAACCCGAGCTGGGAACCCGAGCTGGGAATCCGAGTTGTGAACCCGAGTTGGGAATTCGATTTGGGAATTTGAGTTGGCAATCCGAGCTAGGAACCGGAGTTGGGAATTCAAGTTGTGAACCGAGTTGGGAATCCGAGTTGGAACCCGAGTTTGGAACCGAGTTGGGAACCCGACTTGAGAACTCGAGTTGGGAATTGAGCTGGGAACCCGACTTGGGAACCGAGTTGGGAGTTCGAGTTGGGAACCCGACTTGGGAACTCAAGTTGGGAATCGAGTTGGGAACCCGCATTGTGAACTGGGCTAGGAATCCGAGTTGGGAATCCGAGCTGGGAACCAGGGTTGGGAACCTGAATTGGGAATTCGAGTTGGGAATCTGAGTTGGGATTTACAACCCTAATTCACATTACATGCAAATTACATATTTCAATTTCAATTTCAATTTCACTTTTTGAAAACCCACTTTCAATTTAAAATAAAATTGATAATAATAAATTAATTTCCAAAATTGCAACTAATTTCCCAAATAAACATTTAATTATAATTTCTAGTATTATAATTAAAATTAAATTATAAGACTTAGGGAATTAAATTAAATATGTTGATTTATTTAATTTAATGAGATGAAATTTTAGCGTGAAAGGGGGTGAATTAACTCAATTTAATAAATTATAGGGTTGAATTCTATTTCAGTTTGACTTAGATCACTCGAAGTGGATGTTTCTTTGTTTTGCTCCATTTTTTTCTTGTATTGAGATCGAGTTTGAACAATAAAATAAGGATCAATTTTCAAGAATGTAAGAGATCAACCTCTAACACCTTAAATTGAATTCTATTTCAGTTTAATTCTCCCCTTTTGGAATGAAATTAGTTTAATTGTTAATTAAACAAGGTTTAATCACACAATTAGGGGATTCAGAGGAATAAAGTGATTTTCATTAAATTAAATGATTTAATGAATGGGGGAGAGATGAAATGACATTTAATTAAATAACTTAGGGTTATTTAATTAAATTATAAGACTTAGGGAATTAAATTAAATATGTTGATTTATTTAATTTAATGAGATGAAATACAATATCATTTTGTGAGAGATATGGTTGAGGATGGCAAGGTGAAGTTGGAGAAGATAGAAACTTTGGTAAATGTTGCTGATGCATTAACTAAACCTGTGAGCACAGACAAGTTCAGATGGTGTTCAGAGTCTATGGGCCTTTTGGCCCCTAGCAATTAAGTCCATGATATTTTGGATCCCCTAACTCTTGCAAGGTGTTTGACAAGTGGGAGATTGTTGAGAAATATGTCTCAACCTTGCAAGCCTTTTCCAGGAAAATTACAGAATTTGTTTGTGGCAGTTTTCCACATGTTTATGCATTGGAAAAAGGTGTATGAGTTGTTAAAAGGTGCCTTGTCCTTAGTAGAATATAGGAGGGCCATTTTTAGAGCATAGTTAATTTGTTTTATGTCTTTTATGGGGATCTAAACTAGAGGACAAAATTATGGACGGGATTACTATTTTAACCTGGTTGTTTTTCCATCTTGGAAATGTAAATGTCAAAAATGGGCAACATGTGGCATGGTGGTTAAGCCCAAGGTTTTGTAAAACCACAAATTGTTTCCAGGTTGTAAATCACTATATAAGGAGGGCTTGGGGAGAAGTTTACATAATGGAGTTTTGTTTGCAAGGCTGGGTGCTAGAAGGATGCTAGTGATATCTCTCCAAGTTTGAGTTGAGGTGATGTTCTCGTAAGAACTTGCATTGCAAGTGTATTGTAATCTTCTTTGATTTGATAATACATTATGCAGGTTTTAGAGGGTGGGGTTTTTCTCCCGTAAGGGTTTTCCCCATGATAATCATTGTGTTATGTGTTCATTGTTTTATTCATGTTCTTGTATGTTTCTTGAGATTCCTGTAATCAGTTAAGTTGAAATTTGCATAATCATTTTCTCAAGATTAGCGTAGGAAGCGATTTCGCACACCTTTGCTTCCTTATACTGGAGACCGAGTATTTAAATCAGGCGCCACAGTTACAGATCTACCATAAGTTGTCGTATGCTTCCGTGGAGCCACAGAGTGTTGCGGCTCATCACAAGAGAAGCAAGATCCGTGAAAGGATTCTGTCCCTGAAGAAATTGATACCCCAAGGTTCAAAACTCGACATGGCTAGAATGCTAGATGAGGCTATGAAGTACGTCAAATTCATGCAAGCGCAAGTTCAGGTTTTGGAAACCATGCCTCATGCTGATTCGAAGCCACATTTTCATAGCGATGGCACACGGAAGCTTGCTCTCACAAATGCTTTGGTGCTGCACAGATTAGGTTCATCAACGAAGCTATCTACTAATGAAATGCTTCACACTTTACTGAGCTCGTCTAGAATTTAGAAGAAGCTCTTTAGCGCTGGAAAAATCATCGTTACAATGCAGCAGAAGGAAACGTTTGCATCTACACGGTCTCATCTATCCGATGATTTCTCCAATTTCTACTTCGACTAATATTTAAGCTTCTTATTTTTGTCCTCTGAAATTGTTCAAGAGCTTCATATTGTCATGTCGGAGATATGAAGTTTCCTACCGTCGCCAATTGTGAACATTTGGCAGAACAAATTTTTTGATATCGAAAAATGCAGTGAAAAAATTTGCAGGTTTAATTTTTTTGTAAATGCAATACGTGCAACCTTTCGGTGATGTTTCTTTCCTGTATATTATATTTTTGAAATCAATTTCTGGTTTGAGTTCAATTTGAAAGTATTGGAAATTGCTGTGAAAAGTTTTGCAGGCTTAAATTTTTTGTAAATGTAATACGTGCAATCTTTTGGTTTATATTTTGGAAATCAAGTTCTGTTTTTGACAATGTCTATCACGGCATCATCGTTTATTGGATATCCGAATCGTTCTTTCGGATTTCTGAAGGATTTGGATTAGGAATCTAAAGAAGTTCAGACCTTTCTCTTTTAGTAATTAAGAAGAATTGTCAGAGACTTTCTCCAAATGGTGAGAGGACCAGTCCTAGACCAAATATTACCTGTATAAATCAAAACCTGCAAATTAGTATGAATGTTGGTAGACCTGGTTGATGATCATGGGAAGATGTCAATCCTGCTTTAAATATGACATATTCATTATAGAATTTAAAAAACAAGTACTGTAGCTTTAATAAGAAAGTAGTTTCTTTCGTTAAGATTGTTGAGAATTTTAGACATTACATCTTATAAAAAAATGTTTAGGTATGATTCTTTTTTATGTGGTAAAATTCATGTTCATGCAAAATTAGTTTATTGAATGAAGAGATAAAATGAGAATATTACAAGAGTTTGAACAACTCAAATAAATTATGCGAGTGTAGATTTTAGTAAGGCCATTACTCAGTAGAGGGATAGAGTCTATGGTGTTCAATCTAAGCATGAACCTAAGCATTAGTCAAATCAAGATATTCTTGTGATCTCATATTCATGTTATAAAGGTGTAAATCATGATAAGACTTGATAGTTCTATTATTTATTTTCAAGAACATGTTAAAACCTAAAACTATGAAAAATAAATTTGTGGACCTAAGATTCTTATAAATGGTAACTAGCTAGAAGGGTTGGGCATGGGAGCTTAATTAATAAATAACATGATATATTTAAACCACAAAGATTTCAAACATGCATTATACTTCTAATCACTTATTAAATTACATTAAATTGTTTGGAAATCTACATCTACATATAACTGTAATGAATGGTCCTAGAGCATAGATTTTCTACTAGATCTTGTTTACTATCTAGTTGATACTTGATTTAAATTACACAAAGATATTATGCAATGAATTTAAAGTGTTGTAAATTGACACTCATATTAGGATTTATGTCTAGTTAAAAATATTGATAAATATCATGAGCCTAAGATTTAATATAACTGTAGTTGTCACCTAGCATAACTCTAGGGCTGTCAAAGATTAAGTCAATGAATATTTAGGAAACTAATAAAATTGTGGCTCTATAATTGAATAGATTTCTAAGAATGGACATGCACTCTTTCATTATCATATAAAATCTAAGTTTCTCCATGAACTTGGATGCTTATATTAAATCTAGTAGTTTAAAGATGCATCTTGGGCCAACATTTTTAAGCTACAAAAACAAGGATATGTTAAAAAGTGGTTATATTAAACTCTTAAAGACCCCAAAAATAATGAACAAACTTTGATGCTTGTTGAAGGAACTAGGAAATTGAGATATTTAACAAGCACACTTCATGCATAAATTGTATAATGTCAATCCGTATTAATAGATAGTCAAGAGTCTCCTTATAAAGAAGAAATATCCAAGTGTTGGGAAGAATATTAGGAAAGTATCAACAGGGCAAACTGTCAGGAAAATATCAACCTGCACAATAAATGCCTAAGTAGGTTTAGGTGAGCCTGTGTGTATGCAAGCCATTAATGAATACACTGACGCCCCCCCTTAAGCATAACTTTGGTAGACATGGATAAAATGGGTCCTGGTTACTAGCCTGGCAAGGTACCCATGTATAATGCAATCTCTCTAAAAAATAGAGTAAGATAGAAAACCCAGTGGGAAAAAAATATCCTCCAAAAAGAGAGAAGAAGAGGAGAAAACTAGAAAGCCCCCCCCCCCAAGGATGATGATGATGTTGATGTAGTTTGCATGCCAAGAAGAGCTCGTAGATGAATGAAATTTCTCTTAGTGAAGCATTTGGTGAAGATGTCAGCAACTTGCTCTGAAGATTGGCAGAAGACTAAGTTGATGACCTGACCATGAATCAACACTCGAATATAATGCATATGAATCTCTATGTGTTTGGCTCATTGATGCTAAATTGGATTGCTATATATTTGAATAGTACTTTGGTTGTCACAATCGATGACTATAGGTTGCCTGAAAGGAGTACCAAACTTAGAAAGAATGCCTTGAAGTCATATAGACTCAGTAGCTATGTTAATAGCCCCTGTAAATTTTGCCTCTGTGGATGATATAGCAATTGCATTTTTCTTCTAGCTAGACCAACTGATAGGACCTGAACCAAGTAAAAGGATGTAACCTGAAGTGGAATTATGATGCTCAGTGTCACCATCCCAATCTGAATTTGTATAGCCAACCAACTCAAGTGATGAACCAACTCTGTAGTGAATTCCAAACCCAAGAGTACTATTAACCCCAATTTTATACGTGCACAAATACAACAAACAAACACATTATTAGATCAATATGAAAGATAAAACAAGGATTCCCCATGAAATCCATTTACAAAGCTTAAATAGAAATAAAAATGAACAATGCAAGAAACTAAATAAAATATATCTAAGCAAAGCAAACTCTTGATACCATGGGGGAATTGGTGCCAACTAGTGTGTCAACATTGGCCCTTTGCCAACTCCTTTGTTGCAATGTTGATGATGTGTGGATGATTGAATATCCTTGATGAGATTTTGGCATAACCTAGCTATGAAATCATGAAAATGATGAATGCTTGAGGAGAAATGGACAAAATTATCTCTCAATGTGAAGAGAGTAACTTTGCATGAGATTGTAGATGAGGATGAAGTTGAGTATAGTAAGTTTACTCAAATTTTGGATGATAAAATGAGAGGAAGAGTCTCTCATTTATATATTTCTAAATTGGAAGATTAAAGGATTTGGGTGAATGTGGGACAAAAGACCAACCAATGAGAAAAGGCCACTTGTCCACACGTGATTGGAGGAGGAATGAGCACATTTTGGTCAATGTGCATGATAAATGCTATGAGATTCAAATTTGAAATTTGAATGTGACATGTTGGAGGGAGAAGGAAATGGAGTTAATGTCACTTGGCTCAAGGCCAGGGACATGTAAGAGGCCTTAAATGCCTTGTTGGAAGTACCCATCCCCTTTTGGAGGGATTTTTGAATTGGAGGAATATTCCACAAAATATGCCCTTTTGAATTGAAAATGATGATTTAATAAATCAAATCAATTGATTTATTGTGCAAGTTAAAAAATCTAGAGGATTGGAGTGATTAGGATTAGCATTAATCATACCTTGACCAATTTAAGTAGAGATTAGCTAATTTGACCATTTTGACTTAGATTTTAGGATTGATTTAAATCAAAATGAGAGGAAAATGATTAAAGACTTGATTAAACAAAGATTTGATTTATTTAATTAAAGAGGGATGATGTTGGATTTAAACCAAATAAAGATTTATTTAATTTAATTGAGATAAACTTTAGGGATTAATTAAATTAAATGATTTATTTAATTAAAAGGGGGATTACAAAATTAATTAAATAAAATTGATTTATTTAATTAACATGAGATGATGACTTCATTTGATAAAGTTGATTTATTCAATTAAAAGATGAAGAGTGATGAATTTAGTAAAATACAAATTATTTGATTAAATGACTAGTAAAGGAGATGATTCAAGATGAAATGGTGTTAGTAAATCAGGATCTAGTGTGTCAGATCGAATTGCATATTTTCCATGTCTAAAAGTACCTTGAAGATAATAAAGGATCCTCTTAGCTGCTTTCCAATGCAGCTCATGAGATTTCTGCATGAATCTCGAAACTATGCCTACTGCATAGGCAATGTCTAGCCTAGTCTGAGTCAAGTATATAAGACTACCAACAAGTTGTCAATGCAATGTGGCATCAACCAGTGGTGTAGTACATGAAGTCTCAAGCTTGACTCCAGAAAGAAAGGGAGTCAAAGATGGTTTGCAAGTAGTCATATGAAACCATGCAAGTAGATCAAGATTATACTTGGGTTGTGCAAGAGTAATCTTGGAAGGTGATTATGAAATCTCTATTCCAAGGAAGTGGTGCAATAAACCCAAGTTTGTCATACCAAAACTATCCTAAAGTGATGTCTTCACTGCTGTAATGGCAGATGAAGTACTCCCAGTAATCAAAAGATCATCAACATATAGAATCAGTATCAAAAGTGAATCATCTTACAGTAGTAGATAGACATTAGGATCATAATCACATCTAGTAAAACCTGAAGATAGTAGGTGGGAGTCCATCTTGGCATACCAAGCTCTAGGAGCTTGTTTAAGGCCATAGAGATATTTCTTAAGTCTACAAACTAAGGATGAATCCTGAACAAAACCTGGTGGTTGTTCCATGTAGATTTCCTCCTTGAGGTCTCTATGAAGAAAATAATTCACATGCATCTTATGTACATTCCATCCATGTGATGCGGCTATAGAAAGTGTGAGTGATGGAAGTCATATTAGCAAATGGTGCAAAGGTTTCTGTATAGTCAATACCTGCAACTTGTGAAAAACCTTTGGCTACCAATCATTCTTTGTACTTATCAATTGACCCATCTACTACAAATTTAGTTCAATATATCCACCTACATCGAACTATCTTCCTTCTCTTAAGAAGTGAAGTCAAATCCCAAGTGTGATTTCTACTCAAGGAATCATATTCCTCATCCATAGAAATATCCCTCTTTGGTATGCCTGATGGCTCTTTGAATGTCTATGGATTGAAAACTAAAGCAAAGAAGGCATGTGGCCCCCCTGAAAATCTACTTGAATCAGTCTATCATCTGCTAAATCCTGTACCCCTCTATCTATCCTATGTATAGTGTAAGATGTGGGTGAGTTAGGTGTAGATATATCAACTTCTAATGCAATCCCTGAACTGGATGAAGATGAACCTGTCAAAATCTAAAATTGACATCATGCATTCCTCATATTTAATTAAATCATATTTTCCCATCAATTAAATAAATCAAGCTTATTTGATTAATCTCCTAAGGTTATATCCTTAATTAAATAAATAAAATTATTTAATTAGTCTCCTAAAGTTCTTCCATTTAATTAAATAGATGCAAATGTTTAATTAAATCTCTAAATGTTATTTATCTTCTCATTCAATTTAAATAAATCCAAATATTTAAGTTGAATGTCACAATCACCTAACATCAGCTTAATTAATCAAATCCATGATTAAAACTGAATCTAATCCATGTCACATGCTCTAGATAATCCCACTTGCACAACAAATCATTTATTTTGATTTACTAAATCTCTATTTTCCTCACAAAGCATATTCCCAAGGAAAATTCCCTCATTAACTCCATTTGTTTGACTTTTTTGTCCAAACAAATTTCCCCCCAAATCTCTCAACCATATGCATTTAATGCTATTTTTCAAATTTGAAATCTCCCCCTCTTTGGCACATTGATCAAAATATGCACAACCTTCATCCTCTCACATCTTGACAAGTGGCATCTTGTCATTGGCTCATGTTTTGTCCCACATCCCCCATGTTTTGCATTCTTCCATCTTTCTTGGTTATAAATAGATGCCTCCTTTATTGTATTAATCCTACACAACTTGATCCACAATCTCATGCATTTGCATTATCATAATCTTGGCATTTTTTCTTATCAGGGGGTGGGAAAGCGCATCCTTTCCACATCATGAGGAGCACCACTCCCACTATGAGATAGGGTTTCATCATGTTTTTATGTGCTTTCACTTTAATACCTTTGTTTACTTTTTTTTTTTGCCTATTTTAACATGATTAAGTATTTCATAGGGATGTTCTATTTGATTTTCTTAATTTAACTAGCAATGTTAATAGTTGTTTGTTTTGAGAATTTGAAAATTTTAACATCCACATAATGATGCTAAAGGGATGGGTGTAAATGTCTAGTTTCTGTTGATATACTTTCAATTCATGCAGGACTATAAAATCTTATTTCTTTTGATTTAGTATGGATTAATGCTTTAGATGGGGCTGTAAAGCCTTTTCTTCTGAAAAATGTTTGTTTCTTTGGATATACCCATTACAGTTACCAATTTAGAAGTGACTAGAGGTGCTGCCTCATAGCCCCATATTTCTTTCAATGGCTTTTCATGTTTCTTAACACGTCTTTAACTGATAAGGCATATGGTGCAATCCCAACAACATTACCTTGATTTGAATAATGACCTTTAATATCCTTCTTTCTTATTCAACCACGAGCCATCCATGATAGATATTTCCTGTACACAATACCAGTGACATTTAATACCTAAGCCCCACAACCTATTCACTTTATTGTAGAAAAAGTAAACCCGGTTTAGCGGTAATTAAATTTACAATTAAGAGCTCAGTAGAATGTCAAATCTTATGCAGATGTAGAAGTTTATTAGAGCTAATTTTATATCGATTAATGCATTCAATAGTTGCATATTTCCAAGCCAATTATTTAATAGCTTTGTTGGGGGTTGGGGAAAACATAATCCATAGTCAATGAATTTTTTCGTCAACAATTTGATTTGAAAGAAACATGTAAATCAATCCACATTTTTTTTAACTTCTATCTACAGGTTTATTCCAAGAGAAGGCATGGGTTTACTCAAGAAAAGGTAACATTTGAAATCCAACATTGAATGTAAAGTCTTGCACATCTGACTGAACCATCAATGATCAATAAGATGCCAAATTTTTGGCAAGAAGGGTCGACATCACATTTAGTCTCTATTTAGAGTGCAAAAAGATTGTATAGGCTAGATATGGATCTTGTTTCTTTGGGCTCATGCTTTCTTGCAAAGAGCAATTGGTGTGATTAGAAAAGAGGACATTTACTTGAGAAACAGTACATTTTATTTCTTGTGTGAATGCATTGGTCATCTTAAAGTGTTCAGATTTAATACTCTTTTTCTTTTTTCACTTGCCTCATTTATATATGTTGCCATCGATATCCACTACCATCGATATGGGTCGATATTATTTGGGCTCATTCTTTCTTGAAAAAAGTGGCTAGTGTGATTAGAAAGAAGGACATTTACTTGAGCAAGACCTATTTGAATGAGGGTCATGCCCGAGTCACTCACAACTTCTACATCACAACTGAAGCCAGTGTCAAAAGAACACCAAAGCAAATCATTTGTTTTCCATTGCCATTCAGAAACCACAATCGAAGAAGATGGAGAAGTGGAGGCAACGCTTGCATTTTCATTCGCATTTGTATTCATGTCTAGAAGAGAATAAATTTTAGTACAGTCATTACTCAGTAGAGGGATAGAGTCCTTGGTGTTCAATGTAACCATGAATCAAAGCATTAGTCAAATCAAGATAGTCTTGTAATTTCATATTTATGTTATAAAGGTGTAAATCATGATAAGACTTGATAGTTCTATTATTTATTTTTGAGAACATGTTAAAACCTAAAACTATGAAAAATAAATTTGTGGATCTAAGATTCTTATAAATAGTAACTAGCTAGAAGGGTTAGGTGTGGGAGCTTAATTAATAAATAACATGATATATTTAAACCACAAATATTTCAAACATGCACTATACTTCTAATCACTTACTAAATCTCATTAAATTGTTTGGATTACATCTATATATAACTATAATGAATGGTCCTAGAGCATATATTTTCTACTAGATCTTGTTTACTATCTAGTTGATACTTGATTTAAATTACACAAAGATATTATGAAATGAATTTAAAGTGTAGTAAATTGACACTCATATTGGGATTTATGTCTAGTTAAAAATTTCAATAAATATCATGAGCCTAAGATTTAATATAAATGTAGCTATCACCTAGCATAACTCTAGGGTTGTCAAAGATTAAGTCAACGAATAATTAGGGAACTAATAAACTTATGGCTCTATAATTGAACATATTTCTAAGAATGGACATGCACTTTTTCATTATCATATAAAATCTAAGTTTCTCCATGAACTTGGATGCTTATATTAAATCTAGTAGTTTAAAGATGCATCTTTGGCCAACATTTTAAGCTACACAAACAAGGATATGCTATAAAGTGGTTATATTAAACTCTTAAAGACCCCAAAAATAATGAACAAACTTTGATGCTTATTGAAGGAACCAAGAAACATAGATATTTAACAAGCACACTTCAGGCATAAAATGCATAATGTCAATCTATATTAATAGATAGTGAAGGGTCTCCTTATAAAGGATAAATATCCAAGTGATTGGAAAAATATTAGGAAAATATCAACCTACCTAATAAATGCCTAAGTAGGCTTAGGTCAGCCTGTGTGTAGCAAGCCATTATTGAGTACACTAACACCCCCCCTTAAGCATAACTAAGGTAGGCATGGATAAAATGGGTTTCGGATACTAGCCTGGTGAGGTACCCATGTACAATACAATCTCTCTAAAAAATAGAGTAAGATAGAAAACCTAGTGCAAAAAAACTATCCTCCAAAAATAGAGAAGAAGAGGAGAAAAATAGAAAGCCCCCACCAAGGATGATGATGATGTTGATATAGACCACACACCAAGAAGAGCTCGTAGATGAATGAACTTTCTCTCAGTGAAGGGTTTGCTGAAGATGTCAAAAACTTGCTCTAAAGACTAAGTCGATGACTTGACCATGAATCAACTCTCAAATATAATGCATATGAATCTCTATGTTTGGTTTGTTGATGCTGAACCGGATTCAATCATATCTGAATAGTACTCTGGTTGTCACAATAGATGACTATAGGCTGCCTGAAAGGAGTACCCAACTCAGAAAGAATTCCTTGAAGCCATATAGCCTCAGTAGTTGCGTTAACAACCCCCTTGAATTCAACCTTTGTGGATGATATAGCAATTTCATTTTGCTTCTTGCTAGACCAACTGATAGGACCTGAGCCAAGTAAAAATTTGTAACTTGAAGTGGACTTATGATGCTCAGTGTCACCAGCCCAATCTGAATCTATATAACCAACCAAGCCAATTGATGAACAAACTTTGTAGTGAATTCCAAACCCAAGAGTACCATCAAGATAATGAAGGGTCCTCTTAGCTACTTTACAATTTAGCTCATGAGGTTTCTTTATGAATCTCGAAGCCATGCCTTCTACATAGGCAATGTCTGGCCTGGTATGAGTTAAGTATATAAGACTACCAACAAGTTGTCGATATAATGTGGCATCAACCAATGGTGTAGTACATGAAGTCTCAAGCTTGAATCCAAAAAGAAACGGAGTCAAAGATGGTTTGCAAGTAGATCAAGAGTATACTTGGGCTATGCAAGAGTAATCTACAAAGTTGACTATGAAATCTCTATTCCAAGAAAGTAGTGCAATAAACCCAAGTCTGTCATATCAAATATATCCTGAAGTCATGTCTTCATTGCTATAATGACAGATGAAGTACTCCTAGTAATCAAAAGATCATCAACATATAGAACCAATATCAAAATTGAATCATCTTGTCATAGTAGATACACATTAGGATCAAAATGACATCTAGTAAAACCTAAAGATAGGAGTCC
The DNA here is from genome assembly GCA_007115665.2 of Sequoiadendron giganteum. Taxonomy (NCBI): domain Eukaryota; kingdom Viridiplantae; phylum Streptophyta; class Pinopsida; order Cupressales; family Cupressaceae; genus Sequoiadendron; species Sequoiadendron giganteum. The sequence goes on from CM021109.1 coordinate 89,975,823, forward strand.
ATCTTGGCATACCAAGCTCTAGGAGCTTGTTTAAGGCCATAGAGAGATTTCTTAAGTCTACAAACTAAGGATGAATCCTGAACAAAACCTGGTGGTTTATCCATGTAGATTTTCTCCTTGAGGTCTCTGTGAAGAAAAGAACTCTTCATATCCATCTGATGTACATTCCATCCATGTGATGGGACTATAGAAAGTGTGATTCTAATGGAAGTCATCTAGCAACTGGTGCAAAGGTTTCTGTATATTCAATTCCTACAACTTGTGAAAAACCTTTGGCTACCAATCGTGCTTTGTACTTATCAATTGACCCATTTGCTGCAAATTTAGTTTGATATATCCACTTACATTGAACTTTCTTCCTTCCCTTAGGAAGTGAAGTCAAATCCCAAGTTTGATTTCTAATCAAGGAATCATATTCCTCATCCATAGCAATATACCACTCTAGTATGCCTAATGCCTCTTTGAATGTCTATGGATCGGAAATTGAAGCAAAGAAGGAATGTTCCCCCCCCTAAAAATCTACTTAAATTAGTCTATCATCTGCTAAATCTTGTACCCCTGTATTTTTCCTATGTATAGTGTAAGATGTCGGTGAGTCAAGTGCAGATATATCAACTTCTAATGCAATCCCTGAATTAGATGAAGATGAACCCTCATCACTGTGAGAACTAAAAGAAGAATATACTACACTAGGAATCTGCTGAGAATGATCTGAATCATCAGTACTGTAATCAGGATCTGAAGAGTCCACAATATGTTGAGAAGTGTCAAGTATAGTTTCAAGAGATATTTCTTGAAGCTTAACACTTCTCTCAATAATCAACTCATGTGTGGTAGGGTGGGGTAGGGGATAGCCTTTTACACCATCTCTATATCCCACAAAGATGCAAGGTTTAGATTGAGGATCCATAGCCTTGCATTTCTCTTTTGGAATGTGTGCCATGGCATGTGAGCCAAAATCTCTGAAATGATCAACTGTAAGTTTCCATCCTTTCCAAGCTTCAAAGGGAGTGATATCATTTAAGGCTTTATGTGGAACTCTATTTTGTATGTAACATGCAAAGTTGATTGCTTCTGCCCAATATGATGGTGTGAGGCCCTTAGAGTGAATCATGCAATTAGCCATCTCTTTTAAAGATCTATTTTTACGTTCTGCAACACCATTTTGTTGTGAGGTATAAGGAACTGTGTGTTGCAGATCTATCCCCTTTGATATACAAAAATGCTCTAAAATATTGTTGGCATATTCGCTCCCATTATCCATTCGAAGAACCTTGATGAATTTCCCTGATTGTTTTTCGACAAGAGCTTTGAAATATTGAAAAGACTCAAATACTTCTCGGTAAAAGCACAAAGTTGTGTCACACTTTCAGCCAACATATCAGCACAACTGAATTTAAGTATTTCTAACTAAAAATCAATTTTGGTAAAACATATGACCTAGTAAGATTCATTCTAGCTAAGTTAGATACTTCCACAATTTATTCAACTAAAATTGTTGGCTAAAAATATATGGAGCACCACTTTGAGTCCAATTTACCAAAAAAAAATAAAAATTGAAAAACTTGAAGTTTTAATAACTCCTCCTCATGTAAATAACATTTTTTTTTAATTTTAAAAATACCCTTTTGTAGATCCATAAGTGTAGTTTTCAAATATATATTTATTTTAATATTTTAATTATTTTTTATTTTTATTTTTATTTATACTAAAAGTAGGTTATCAGCAAAAAATATAAGGTTGATTACCATGCCAAGGAAATATACTAAAACTTATTAAAAAAAATAGAAAAAAATATGATGCACTAGATTAAAGAGTCTATTTCAAGATGGTATAAGTTTTTTTCCATTTTAGATAAATATTTAATATGAATATTGACGTTTGATGGAAACAGTTGTTTTTTATTCACGCACATTTCAATACTTATATACAAATATATATTTATCAAAATTGGAAAAAAATATATCCATGCACTAAAGTTTCAAGTTATAAATACACACAAAAAAATTGAAAGAAAAAAAAAAAAGTTTGACGTCTCGTACAACTTCATTTTTCAACATTTTATCAGCAACTAAATTATAGTGTTAATTTATGAAAACTAGTTTAAAATAATTTTTTAATTTCTTATAAAAAATACAAACATAAAATATACTAAAAAATACATATTTTAATAGTTTACATCATTTAAAAATTCAAAACATATATGCTACTTTTTAGTGATTCAAGTTTAAAAGTTGGATCAACATTGGCCGTTTCCTTTATAAAGTGTGACATAGCTTTGTGCTTTTACCCTTCTGATTTTTGTCTAAGAAAGTAGACCCATGTAAAACGTGAGAAATCATCAATGAAGGTGAGGACATATCTAGCCTTTGTAAAAGATGGATGGGGAAAAGGCCTTGAAACATCACTATGAACAAGTTCTAAAACTTTTGTTGCCCTTCTTGATTTACCTTTGTCAAATTTTTCTTCTAGATGCTTGCCAAGTGCACAACCTTCACAAAGACCTTTAGAAATTTTAGCCTTAGGTAATCCCTTAACCATATTCTGTTGACATAGTTGTTCAAGATAGCGATAGTTAAGATAGCTAAACTGCTCATGCCATAGTTTTCTAACTTCATCTAAATGAGTTAGTAGTGCTATTGGTGAAATATCTGTAGAAAAATTGGAGAAGGCATATAATCTGGATTGGTGATTTGCCTCTCCTATTGCTACCAAATTGTTTCTTTTTAATTCTCTTATCTCAATTGGATTTGGAGAGAACTGTACTCACATGCCCTTCCCTAAATGAGTTATTTGATACATTGAAAGGAGATTAGTCAAGAGTAATGGTACACTTAGAACATTGGAAAATGTTCCTCCTTCAACTTCAATAGACCCTCTCCCTTTTACCAATGCTGGAGTATCATCACCTAAGGTGATTGTGGACATACTTGATGTTTCTAAGGATGAAAAGACAACCTGAGAAGAACCCATAAGGTGTGAAGAACCAGAGTCAAGAATCCATGATGGAGATAAATATTCTTTAGCAACTAAGGCTTTGCCCTTTTTTTTCTCTTTGTCCTTAGTATTATCTTGATTTGATGAAGATGCCTTGATAGAATTAGGTAGCCCTATATTATTATTTTTGAGAATTTTTTGTAGAACTTCAATATATTTCTTCATGCAGTGATGTTCATCATGTCCAAGATTTTTACAAAAAGGTGCATGCAACTCTCATTTTACCTTGAGAGTCCTTTTCAGAGTTGTCAATTTTTCTTTCTTTCTTAACTTCCTTGTCATTTTTAGTGTTCTTCTTCTCCCCTTTTGAAGTTTGATTTGTTTCAATCCTGACAAGTAGGGCTTGAGGTTTAGTAGACTTCAAAGTACCCATTTGAATCAGATTTTCTTGCTCCCTTGTGAGATTGGCACTAAAGTTATCAAGTGTGGGCATTGACCATGAGGCTTCAAGAGCTCTTTTAGTAGAGTAGAAAGTTGATACAAACACAAAAAAATTGGACCTAGTTTGGAAAGTACAAAATGGATTAATTCATCCTCTTTCTTGTAAATTCCACAATCTTTTAAGTGCAACTTCAAGGATTTAAACTTAGTAAAAAAGTCTTGTAAAGTCAAAAAATTACTAGGACTAAGACCTAAGAGTTGGTTTTCCAGCTCATGGCTTCTAAGTTCATCTATTTTCCCAAAAAAATTGTCAAGTCCTTCCCAAACTTGGTTGGTTGTTTTCAAGTTCTCAACATGGAACAATAAATAAGGAGATAAATTTAGGCATAGAAAGCCAATTGTTTGATCACACTTATTAAAAAACTTTTCTTTGTCTTTAGTTGCATTAAGTTCTTTATTTGCTCTCATAGTTACCCTATATAAACCTTTATTCTTAAGCACAAGAATTACTTTCACCTTCCAATCATGATAATTGAAAGGTGTTAAGGGCACTATAATAAAATTAGATTCCATACTACTTTGACTAAGATAGTTGTTTTGTAGAAATGCAGAAAAGAAAAGATAGAAAATCATGTAGAAGTGAAATTAAAACACAATACACAACCACCTCTCGAGGAATTGTGAAAATGAGCCACACACAATACCCCGCTTGATTATTTGTTTCTTCCCCCAATTTGGTACTTTATAGAAGGAGTGCTTGTAACTGACCCAAAAAAAGACATAAACAGGCAATTTTTAAGATGAGTGCAATTTTGTGCTCCATGGATTCGTGGTGAAGAAAAGATAAAATTTTGCAAAAAAAAATCAAATCTTGAGGTATGGTGCAAAAGTTAGTACAATTTGAAATTTTCACCCTTTACAAAAACTTTGATCCTCCTAACAAAAAGACAATTTGAGATTTTTTAAAAAATGCAATGCATCAAAAAGCTAGAATGAGGGAAACAAAGAAAAAAAATGTGCCTGCAGTGAGAGATCACTCCTTCTAATTCAACACTAAATTCGAAACAGGTCACACCTGTTGAGCACAGGTTTCACAACTTTGAGCAGAGAAAACAACAGCATAGAATATACAACAGTTCGGCACAAGAGTGGAGTGGGTGGCCACCAAGATGCCAATAGAGAGTTGCATCTCCCTTGTGTTCTAATATCATGACCAAAAAAATTTGTAGCTGATAATGTGATGTTGCTTTAATCTTGAAGCCTCTTCTCAGAAATCTTAAGATTGTCCGGGGCTAATGAAAGAGGTAGTGAGAATAGAGGCCACGCGTGATCAAACCAATGGGCCCAACAAGGAAATACATTGTCAAACCGATGCAAATAGTTCTACGGCTCAAACAAATATATTTTAGTCTCTGACACACCCTCTCCAAAGAAACATAGTTGGATGGAAGAAAACACGATAGGAATAGGGGTCCACTTTTATAATAAATCACACCCACAAGCAAACATAGTTCCTGCAGAAATATAGTGCCTCCTTCAAATAGAAACACACCTTAAGAGTGGCTGGTTTGATTGCTTATGGCCTAGAGATATCTTAGATGGCTCTGATACCATGATGGAATGAGGAAGCATAGATATTTAAAAACCACACTTCATGCATAAACTATAGAATGTCAATCTTTATTAATAGATATTCAAGGGTCTCCTTATAAAGGATAAATATCCAAGCGCTCGGAAAAAAATCAAGAAAATATCAACCTGCACAATAATGAAACAAAGATATTTAACTACACTTCATGCATAAACTGCATAATGTCAATCTGTATTAATAGACAGTCGAGGGTCTCCTTATAAAGGAGAAATATCCAAGTGTTGCGCAAAAATATTAGGAAAATATCAACCTGCACAATATAGACCCTTGACTGTTTCCAAGGCTTAGGTCAGGCTTATCTCTGTTTCCTTATAAAAAAATTGATGTTTATGAGTCAATAAATTATGAAGATGTTGATTTGTGAATGTGCTAGTCCATGAATGTGTTGATTCATGAATGCATTAATTTATGTATTCAGTGAAACATAGTATAGACACATTGAAATAGAAACATACATTAATATTTCATTTGTAAGAGAAGTAGGGAAAAAATATAATGTTAAAAATGGTGGAAATGTCATTTGGGAAGCACATTAGTAGATGAATAGAAAGTAAAAACCAAAAAATATGAAACTGGAAAATGATAAAAGAATATAAAATAAATTTCTTAGGTATGACAACACTAAATGTTAAGGTAGAAGAACTTATACATGTATGTGTTGATTTGTAGAAGTGTTGATTCACAAACTCACGGATGTATCCATAGAAGCACAAAAACATAAAGAAAAGGTGCTAAACTATGTTGGAAAAATAATGTGACCAAAAACATGTTATCCTAAAAATAAGATATTATAAAATGATAGAAATGATGAAATGACACAGGGATGTTATATAATGGAGTAAAAAACGTCAAAAAATTAACAATTTATTTATTTTTTAAATGAAATGAATTCCAAAAAAAACTAAGAACATGTAATTACTAATTTATGCACAAAAGCATTGAATTATCCATGAAAGTTCTAAAACACAAAGGAAAAGTGCTAAGTTGCAAAAATACATAAATTTTTTTATAGAAAATTAAGAGAAATGATGCTGTTAGAAGATTGGGTGTGTCATAGTGAAGGAGGTAGGGACACTTGTTAGATGATGGCGAGTTTAGATTTTAATATGTGTGAATAGATTAATAAAAATTTAAATTTGATGGATTGGGAATATTGTGAGATTAAATATTGGAGGAAATGTCAATGAAGTTCTTTTTACCTTGAGAGTCCTTTTTGGAGTTGTGAATTTTGCTTTCTTTCTTAACTTCCTTGTCCTTTTTAGTGTTCTTCTTCTCCCCTTTTTAATTTTGATGTGTTTCATTCCCGAAAAGTAGGGCTTCAGGTTTAGTAGACTTCAAAGTACCCATTTGAATCAACTTTTCTTGCTCTCTTGTGAGATCAGCAATAAAGTTATCAAGTGTGGGCATTGACCATGAGGCTCCAAGAGCTCTTTTAGTAGAGTAGAAAGTTGATACACAAACAAAAAATTCTAGACCTAGTTTGGAATGTACAAAAAGGATTAATTGATCCTCTTTCTTGTCAATTCCACAATATTTTAACTGCAACTTCAAGGATTTAAACTTAGTAAAAGAGTCTTGTAAAGTTGAAAAATCCCTAGGACTAAGACCTACGAGTTGATTTTCCAACTCATTGCTTCTAAGTTCATATATTTTCCCAAAAAAAAATTCAAGACCTTCGCAAACTTGGTTGGGTGTTTTCAAGTTCTCAACATGGAACAATAAATCAAAAGATAAATTTAGGCATAGAAAGCCAAATGCTTGATCACACTTATTTAAAAAAAATTCTTTGTCTTTAGCTACATTAGGTTCTTTCTTTGTTCCCATAGTTACCCTATGTAAGCCTTTGTTCTTAAGTACAAGAATTAATTTCACCTTCTAATCATGATAATTGAAAGGTGTTAAGGGTACTATAATAATATTAGATTTCATACTGCTTTGACTAAGATAGTTGTTTTGTAGAAATGTGGAAAAGAAAAGATAAAAAAGTGTGTAGAAGTGAAATTAAAACACAATACACAACCACCTCTAGAGGAAGTGTGAAAATGACCCACACACAATACCCAAATTATTTGTTTCTCCCCCCAATTTGGCACTTTATAGAAGGAGTGCTTTTAACTGACCCAAAAAAAGACACAAACATACACTTTATAAGATGAGTGCAATTTTGTGCTCCATGAATTCATGGTGAAAAAAGATAAACTTTTGCAAAAAAAACTCAAATCTTGAGGTATGGTTCAAAAGTTAGTACAATTTGAAATTTTCACCCTTTACAAAAACTTTGACCCTCCTTACAAAAATACAATTTCAGATTTAAAAAAAAAAACGTAGTGCATCAAAAAGTTAGAATGAGGGAAACAAAGAAAAAAAAAGCGCTTGAAGTGAAAGATCACTCCTTCTAATTCAACACTAAATTTGAAATAGATCGCACCTCTTGAGCACAGGTTTCACAGCTTTGAGCAGAGAAAATAACATAGAAAATGTAGGAGCTAGGCACAAGAGTGGAGTGGGGGGCCACTAAGCTGGACACCAAGACACCAGTAGAGAATTGTGCCTCCCTTGTGTTGTAATATCATGCCCAAACATATTTGTAGCTGCTAATGTGACGTTACTTTAATCTCGAAGGCTATTATTAGAAATATTGAGATTGTCTGGGGTTAATAAAAGAGGCAGTGAGAATAGAGGCCAGATGTGGTCATGCAAACAGTGCTACGACTCAAACAAAGATATTTTAGTCTCTGACACACCCTCTCAAAAGAAACATAGTTGGATGGAAGAAAACATGATAGGAACAGGGGTCCACTTTTTGAATAAATTACACCCACAAGCAAACATCTTTCCTATAGAAAAATAGTGCCTTGTTTCTTGCCTCCACCTCACACCTCCTTCAAATAGAAACACACATTAAGAGCGGCTAGTTTGATTGCTTATGGCCTGGAGATATCTCAGATGGCTTTCATACCATGAAGGAACCAGTAAACAAAGATATTTAACAAGCACACTTCATGCATAAACTGCATAATGTCAATCTGTATTAATAAATAGTCAAGGGTATCCTTATAAAGGATAAATATCCAAGTGCTGGGCAAAATATCGGGAAAATATCAACCTGCACAATAATGAAACAAGGATATTTAACAAGCACACTTCGTGCATAAACTACATAATTTCGATTTGTATTAATAGACAGTCAAAGGTCTCCTTATTTAGGAGAAATATCCAAGTGTTGGGAAAAATCTCAGGAAAATATCTACCTGCACAATATAAACCCTTGACTATTTCCAAGGCTTAGGTCAGGCTTATGTTTGTTTCCTTATACAAAATTTGATGCTTATGAGTCAATAAACTATGAAGATGTTGATTTGTGAATGTGCTAGTCCATGAATGTGCTGATTCATGAATGCATTAGTTTATGTATTCATTGAAACATAGGATAAACACATTCAAATAGAAACCTCGATGAAATAGAAAACATACATTAATATTTCATTTGTAAGAGAAGTAGGGAAAAAAATATAATGTTAGAAATGGTGGAAATTTCACTTGGCAAGCACATTAGTAGATGAATAGAAAGTGAAAACCAAAAAAGATGAAAGTGGAAAATGATAAAATAATATAAAATAAATTTCTTAGGTATGAAAGCACTAAATATTAAGGTGGAAGAACTTATGCATGCATGTGCTGATTTGTAGAAGTGTTGATTCACAAAATCATGGATGTATCCATAGAAGCACTAAAATATAAAGAAAAGGTGCTAAACTATATTGGAAAAATAATGTGACCAAAAACATGTTATCCTAAAAATAAGATATTATAAAATGATAGAAATGATGAAATCACACAAGGATGTTATATAATGGAGCAAAAAAATAATAATAAACAATTTTTTTTTATAATGAAATGAATTCCAAAAAAGACTAAGAACATGTAAGTACTAATTTATGCACAAAAGAATTGAATTATCCATGAAAGTTCTAAAACACAAAGGAAAAGTGCTAAGTTTCAAAAATACACAAAAAAACTTATAGAAAATTAAGAGAAATGATGCGGTTAGAAGATTGGGCGTCATAGTAAAGGAGGTAGGGACACTTGTTAGATGATGACAAGTTTAGATTTTAATATGTGTGAATAGATTAATCAAAAGGATTCAAATTTGATGGATTGGGGATATTGTGAGATTAAATATTGGAGGAAATGTCAATGAAGATTAATTAGCCTAAATAAATTAATTAAGTAGGAGTTAGTTAATTGATTTAGTTTGAGAATTTTGGACATAAGATTAATCTTAACTAAATAAATGTAATGAGTGATAGAGGTAAACAATGAATGAATCAATTAAATAAATAATAATGAATATTTAATTATTTAATGACCAGGATCTAGGATAAAGTCAAATGTGGTCAGGTATGGATAAATTTACTTGTTTAAAAATACCATTGAATGGAGAATCTCTTGCAACATGTGTGCATGGGTTCATTGGGTATCATACCAATAAAAAAATATACAAAAAGTAAATTTTTAAATATGTCTTCTCTTTCACTTGCTTGTAGGAAAATTTAAAATCTAAGTTTATCCATGAACTTGGATGCTTACGTTAAATCTGATACACCAAAAGCTTTTTAGTTTTTTTTAACAATAAAATCCCTTAAAGTCTAGAGAACACATGTTGTCACTAGAAATAGTTTCCATGTAGTTACTATTCTCTTTATCAATTACTTGTTTTTTTTTTCATAAAATTTAAATTGTATTTACATTAAATACTATAATCTAAAAAAATTGAATGCCATTTAACAAATGGGTGACCTGAGATTAAGAGAAGTTAATGATATTTTCCAGAAAAGAGTGTGACGTGGGAGTATAATAGAGTGTTTAGCATAAGTGAGTTTGAGCAATGTATAGAAGTAAGCACTAAACCTTTGGAACATGTGGTATTTCCCTAAGATAAGTATTGCATTCAACTTGTCCTACCTACAAAGAATTTTGGTGGAACATGCGTAGGAGTAGATGCTTGAGCTTTGAAGAGGGTCTTAGAATTGCTTCCTCTTAAATTGGCTTATGTGGGATGTTTTTTCTTGTGGATCAAGCCTTTTCACCAGAAGAATAAGTTCAAGACATTATTCAATAATATCAACAATCTATCTTTTAGCAGATTCCAGAACATACTTACCATTGATTATTCTAGTGACTTCTTTAAGCTATTGTACAACCTCTTCCATCCAACTTTCATTTACTATTTCTATTTTGAGGCATCTTAATTGGGCCCCTTTTTGGTGTTTGTGCCCCAAGTTTCATGACTTGCGACTAAGACACCCCTAGGGTGTCTTAGTCCTCCTTGAGTCATCTTTTGGGATTTAAATTCAAATTTTGTCAATATTTAGCCTCCTTTATTTAATGAATTCATATGTCGGCTTGGTATGATAAAATTTTAGGATATTAAGATAAAATAAGTATAAATACAAGTTTCATTCATTTTTCATCCTATCAACTTGAGTATTCATTCCTAAGGAAAATTTATGAGATCAAGTGCATTCAAGAGTAATTCATCAAGAATTTGGAGCTATCATCAAGATTCAAGCATCATATCAAAGAGCTTCTTGCATCATGTGTGTTATTGTGCTAACATATGTGATTTTTTGATTCAAGCAAGAAATTCAAGTCTATATCTATCAAGCATTTCAAGATCCATATCGATTGCAGCCATTACACACAAGTTTGTAGAATTTACAAGGGTTTGGTGAGTTGTAGCATTGCATGTTGTTCATTCATCATTTCCCTTCATTACTTCATTTCATTTCAAGGTTTAATTACCAATAAGGGGTTTGACCAAGGAAAACCCACGTTCATTAACAATCAACAAGTTTTCCCCTTCTTGCATATTTTTGTTTGCAGATCTACATTGAAGTCTTGAAGATCATTTAGAGTGAAAAGTTTTAAAAGTTGCAAAGTTGCATTGAAAATTTATCATCTTCACAGAAACTCACTTACAAGTTAGATCTAGAATTTTCAGAGCCTGAGATCTGAGAAGAAGGAAGTGTAGACCTGGAAGCTCAGGACCACATTCAAAATTTTTAGAAATTCAGATCGAGACTAGTATGCCACCTTGGTAATATTAGTCCTCCCAAGCATATCTTTCAGAGATTCTTTCAGATCTGGTTCTGACATCTGAAGATTATGTATTTGCGCTAAAAATTAGCAACGAGACTAATACGCAATCTTGGGCATCTTAGTCCTCCACAACATATTTTCAAAACTTCTTTACATTTCTAGAATCCTCATGACATCTCCAAACTTCCTAGGTATATATATTATCTTGTTGTTGCATATTTTCATTACTTGCATCTCTCATTTAGCTTACATAACTAGGTTTTTTAGGTCGAATGTTCATTTGTCTTTTCCAAGCATATTTTTGGTGTTGAACCCCTTAAAGTATAAAAGAACCCCTTTCCTAGGTTTCCTCATTGTGAATTGACTCACCTTGTGAGGTTGTCAGTCAATCCAATTAGGATTCCTAGGAAAATATTGAATGGCCTAAATAGAATAGGTAATTTCCCCAAGAAACACTTATTTTATTTTCAGTTCATTTTGGGGAACCTAACTTCTTTGAACATTCTTTTTCTAATTTAGAGTCCATAAAAGTCCTATATCTAGATTGCATTCATTGCATCTTGCATTAGTGAAAGTGCATCTAGGGTTTCTTGCATCTTGCATTATTGAAATTACATCTAGGGTTTCCTATTTTTTTATTAATGAAAGTGCATATAGGTTTCATTTTTACTTTCTTGCATCATTTCATTTCATTCAAAAATTGAAAATTTCATTTTTCATCCTCTTAATTGCATTTAGAAACATTCTTATTGCATTGAAAATTGAAAAATTGAAATCTAATCTTGCCTTCAATTGCTTGTTAGTAGTTGTTTTTCTTTACATCCATTCACACATTATTTTGTTTCCAAACATCAGGTCCATGGGTAGGCAACTTGAGAAAGTTGTTATCAAACCAAAATTTGCTATTTTTTTGGGAAAAACCTTTTCTAGGACTAAAATGCCCTTCCTAACATATTAGTAGCTCTCAGGGTTTTTTCTTTAGAATCCTCCCTCTATTGTTTGTTGTCTGTTTCACTCCCTGGAACATCAGAATCTCACTAGGAGGACCAAGATGCCCTTATTGAAGTCTTAGTCCCTATTGACTTTGACACTCCAATTTTCACGGTCTGAAATTGCTTTTCCATGTTTTTGTGGGTTGCCTTCAATTTTCTATTTCAATTTGTAGAATAGTTGTTATCTAAATTTATTTTATTTCCTAGCATGCATTTGTTCAATTTTGTATCATGGATATATGCTTTGGAAAGTTGTGGATGTGCCTAAAATATTTGGTAATGATCCTAATGAAATTGAACACACTCGTGCTCAATCAACTTCTAATGCATGTCCTCCTCATGATGTCGACATCATTAGAGAAGATGATGTTAGCATAACTATGTTCCTCAATGATTGCCTTAACAACCTTGAAGGTAATGGACAATTTTATCCATCCATCAAAACAACCAAATCCCCCTACAATACCACATCTTGATATGTTTGGTTACTTACTGTAGACATGCAAAACTAACATCATGCATCCAAGTCTCCTATTAATCAGTTAAAGAAATTTATTAATTAAATCCCTAGCTCCATCATGCTTAATTAAATAAATCAAATTATTTCATGAAGTCCTTAAGTTCTTCTCATTTGATTCAATAAATCAAAATGATTTAAATCAAATATCAAACTCCTAAAATCCTCCAAGTTAATTAATCTAGATTAATTAACCTCTAAACATAATAACTCATTCTCTAGATTTTGACTCAACTAGAGTCAAATCTAAACTCTCAACTAACCCACCCATTTGCACCAATAAATCAATTCTTCTAATTACTTTCAAAAGGGCATCAAGATGGAATATTTTCTCAATTTGAATCTTCCCTCCAAAGGACTTGTGCCTTCCAACAAAGCATTAAATGCTCTTACACATGTCTCTTGCACAAGTCAAACATGGCATTTAATGCACCTTTCATCACCCCCAAACATGTCATTTCATGCAAATTCAAATTTGAAATTGGCACATTGGCCAAAACTTGCACATTCCTCATCCTCTCAAATCTTGACAAGTGGCATCTTGTCATTGGCTCATGAATGATCCCACATTCATCCAAAATCACTCAATATTTCAACCTTGAATCTATAAAGCCAAGGCATAACAACACAATTTGACAACAACACAGATTTCATGCAAGGTTATTCTCTTCATTTGAGAATTAATCTTGCCCATAACATCATTTGCTTATCAGGGAATGTGAAAGGGCTCTCTTCTCACATCAAGGGGCACCAATCCCCCTATGGGATGGTAGTTGGTTAACTTAGATTAGATTTTCATATTTTAACTTGCACATGCTTTACTTAATGTTTTTCTCTTCTATGTTTGATCAATAATTTCATACGGAGGGGCTGATTTAAGTTTGCTGACAATAGTTAATCCAACTACTGTTAGGAAATGGCAGGTTTGCCTGTCACATTTTGGTGCTAGAAGGAGGGTAGAAAAGAAAATAAAAATGTTTACTTCAATTCATCTTTGTTTATTTAAAGATTTAGATGGGAGACATAAAGTTTTTGGTTTAGTTAGCTTCGTTATTTTATGGTCATTTAACTTTCAGCATTATAATTCTAGTCTAAGTTGACACTCACCTCCATCAAATTCTTTATGAAGCCGTGCTATTTAAAAGCAACATGGATTATCATGGCTAGTATCTCTTTTGGGCATTCTGTCAGACAATCCATTTACCTATGCTATGCTTCCACTTTTGCATATATGTCTACCAATGCAGCCTATTTTAATGGTGCACAAGCTTTCAACAATGCAACGTATCTTTTTTTAGCACATCTACTGCAATCATAAGCAAGTATTCTTTTATGCACAATTTAGTGAAATATTGAATGTTTTATCTATACTTCATGCATACAAAGTAGGTGATTTGATGGAAAGGATTAATGAAAAAAGGTAGCACAATAGATCATAAACGCCTCATAACTGCCTTTATTTTTATGTATTGACTTTCCTGACTGCTGCACTTGATTGTTTTTTTTTTATCCCTGATATGATCGCATAGAACACATTAAAGATAACCATTCTTTGCAGGTTGTGTAGGGCATCTGGTGGCGGCTGTGATTTTAATCGAACATAGGATTTACTGTGTAAAGGATGAAGTTCCAAATCCTATTTGTAATCATCGGTTGTGGCATCTTTCTTTCCTTCTCTGTTAAGAACTCACCTTGCCTAGATCTATAGTATTGAATGGAGAGTAGACAACACTGCACCCACTCACGTTTAAATATACTTGTCTTATTCTAAGCAACCACCGAATAATTTTTCGAATTAGATGAGCTTCTATTATCATCGAGTGGAAATATTCATAAATAAAAATTTGGTAGAGTTCAAGGAATTTGCGCAACACTTACCTTTGCAGGGAGTTTCTAAATGCCTTATCAAAAAATCATTTTAAACTTTGTGCTAGAAATAACATCCAACCGCCTGCTTGAGATTTTCTAAAATCGTTGAAACAAATCTATTTTTTGTATTTCCTGCGATCATGGCAGTCTAAAAGACAACATTTCTTTGAAGCATTCATAAAACAGTTCACACGCCTTCTCAAATGCTTCATCATTTCATAGCTAGTATGTGTGAAGTAGATTTCTTTAATTTGAAGACCATCCATTGCTTATGCTTGCCTTTGTTGAGATACAATTTATTTCTTTTTGAATGCGTTAGTGTTTCCTTTCTGGGGGGCCGGTATGTTTGAAGTAGATTCCTTTGAATTTGAAGACCATGCTCCCTGCCTGCATTTTCCTTTCTTGGGATACAGTTTATCTTTCTCTAAATGTTTTTGTGGTTCTTCTATTAGCTTTTCCTTTTGGGACAGTGTAATCTAAAGAGATAAAAATCATAATCTAAATAGGCCTAGCTAAAGCTTTATTTTCCGTGCTATTTCTTACAGTTCTGGGGACTACTATGTTTGAAGTAGATTCCTTTGAATTTGAAGACCATGCACTGTCTATGTTTTCCTTTGCTGACATAAATTTTATTTCATTGAATGCATTTGTGGTTCCTCTATCGGCTTTTCATTTTGAAATAAATTCATCTTACATTCAAAGCATAGGCAACGCCTTACTATCACACCAAGCTAGGTTTTTGGAGCAGGTTCTTTCACAGTCTCTTGTCGATTAGGATGATAAGAAAAATTATTTGACTATCACATCTTAGGTGTCATATCCCTTCAAGTAGATTTCTCACTGTAGATTTTCAAAAATCTATCTCGGTTGAAGGGTGCATAAGAAGTGGAGCATTCAAGAATCAAATACTCAACACACTTTAAGTAGCTTGGCCTCTTGGAAGGATAATTAATACATGCATTCAATTTTCTCCGTATCTACATGACAAGTGGCTAGTAATAGCGATTGTGACGTCCATTGTTGCAACTCAATGTTGTTTGGAAACCATTCTAGGAGGACGAAAAAGAATGATGACGTCTAATATATGGACAAAGTGTGCATAGAGTCCACTTTCTTTTGGTGTTTGAAAGGATGATATTTATTATTTTTCATTTGTGGGAAGAGGGCCACGTGAAAGGTTGTGGCGTCTGTCCCAAAGCTGATATCCAAAATCAAGTCTTTATGTTCAAAATAAATGAATAGGTGTCATTTACCAATTCCTTGTTTATTGTTCAAATAAGGTCATAAATGAATGTTTCCCATAAATTATTTGCTTACAGTTCAAATAAACTTCAAACTTGGCACACCAAAGAGAATCAAGCATTTAAGACACAAAAGCATGCTACAATATCAAACACCTTTATGTATGTGGATCTGAAAGTAATTTACTACATGGCTAATGTGTTCACCATCTACTATTGGTACTATTGTTTATAATACATTTACATTTTAAGGGAAAAACGTAAAAGATACCACAATCAAATGTTTGGTACATGAAATTTTTTGGAGTATAGTGGCAAATCATAAAGCCGGATTAAATCTAACTTAGAACCATTGAAGGTTACACAGTTGTTGCTCTTGTGAAATTGTTGTCTAGGGTACATGTAAGAAGAAATCAAGGTTTGTTGCGTTGCATTGAATGTTGACTGTCATGTTCTCCAAAGATTTAATTATGCATTTATTATAGTTGTCTAAGGGACATTCTGCATGATTTTAAGTTTGTATTGTGCAATGCATTGATTAAGGAGTGATTCCGTTCACTCAAAGAAGTGGTAACATTGAGAAATAACGATCTTTGAGGACTCTTGAAAGTTATTGAGCACTAAATTTGGAGATTCACAAAGCATTTTTAAATGCTTGGGGCTTCCAATTTATGCTTTAGTTTTCTATTTTGAACTAACTCACTTTTCAATTTGGGCTTAAAATCGATCACTGATTTGATATTTTGAAAGTTGGCTAAAAAGAACCTTAGACATTTACTAGATTTTGATTTGGACTTAAAATTGAACAAGACAAACTTCACATCTCATTTGGTGCTTTTAAAATGAACTCATCACTACTCTATAAACTTAAAATGAATAAGTGTTTGTCATGTTTTGCAATATTTTTCACAAATTAACATCATTTAAAATGCGTATATGCTTCTCTCACACTTCAAAGCGATCTTGAGAATCAAAAGCATTTTGGCGATATTAAGTTGTCAAAAAGATTGCCTTCACATTTCAATTTGGGAACTTAAAATTGAACAAACTTGTTTAGTGTGGGAAAAAGGCATTGTGAGTGTTCTCTCTTTGTTCACACAAACAAGGATGATCGAACTACGAATGCACTTACTCGAAAATAATGTTCTTAATAACCTTGGTCTTGTAAACAAATCCTCTTAGGTCCATCTAGGATCAAGTCAAACATTTCACCCATCTCGATCATCAATCAAATTTCCATCTCACCAACAACTTTTGGAACTTTGAAACATCGCTTATGCTAGACTTTTGGAAAATCAACATCACCTTATTTGACTTAACACACTTAGTTGAATTATTAATCCTCTTGAACAAATTTGCCTCTAGGATAACGCAACTTCCTGAGGTCTACTAGTTCACAATCACCTTGTTTGACTTTATACACTTAGTCAAACTATCATCTTATTTACAAGTTCACCATCATCTTGTTTGGATTAACACACCTAGTCAAACTATCCTCAAAATTGAACCAAACCAAGTCCTAAAGTCTAGCTTTGATCCAAAGTTTCTAAGAGTTCAAACACCCATATCACTCACACTTTCATCCTCCATCTCATCATTGGTCCTAAACCCTTGAGAGGTTATCAAGGTCAAAACACAAGAGGAACATGGAATATAAAGTTGATTCATCTATCATGAGTAAACCAAGTCAACCAAACTATCCATGTCTTGCAACACCAATTGATTATCTAAACTCACATTTGTACAATCCGTACATGGGATCATCATCTCCACCAAACCTCAATGTGAGTATGCCCAATCTAAAATTTTGAACACCTTTCCCAATGGTAGAGTTAAATCCAAGTCCAAATCTACAAATCTATCAACCAAGCAATCAAGGCACGAGCCTTCTCCCTTGGCGAACCATCAACCAACCGAATTAGAGCAACACCCCCTTCATAAGTCAAAGAATCATATCAAATCCTCCCATTTTGCCAACAATATCGCAACAACAAATGGCAACCATCCAAGCAACCCCAATGGTTAACACATCTATCATTCCTCAAGTGTCTCAAGGACCAAGAATCTCAATCGCACCATTCACCACTCAAATCTTGGCAATAAATGAGACCATTCCACTCACCCCAACAATCAACACCATTCCCAATCAACCACCACCACAAAAACACAACATGACAAATTCATTCTCCATCATGTTGCAAGTCGCTCAACAATCTACCCGCCAAAAGGCACTCCAAGCCCAACAAGCCACACAAGTTGCACAAGCAGCTCAAGTAGCCCAACAAGCACAGGTTCAAGCTCAAGCCCAACACCAAGCTCGGTAGGCACAAGCACAATTTTGGGCACTATTGCAAGCAATCCATTAACAAGTGCATCAAAATGTAGCACAACAACAAGGCCAACAAAAAGCATTGTTGGCACAACAACAACATGACCAACAACAAGTGTTGTTGGCTCAACAAAAAATGCAGGCCTTACTCCCACAACAGTGCTTGCAACAGATTCCCACCACAATCGTTGAAAATGATGATCAAGACCCTTCGACCAATGATCATGTTCAAAATGTCTCTACATTAGCTAATGAGTTAGAGGACATATCTCAAGAATGTATTCCAAAGAATGATCAAAATCTTCCATCAAGGTCTAGCAATGGTCCCTCCCAAGGCATATTGATATCCCTCAACCTCATGATTATAGATAGTGAAGGAATCCTCAAAGATCAAGAGGATATTGAGCCACTTCCCATGCCTTATGATGATGTCCAAGAATCCCTTGTAGACAATCCATCCTTTGAAATTGAACCATGTCAAGAACTTGATCCAAAGCATATTGAAAGGAGTTCTAAAATCACTCAGGATTGAGAATTTTTATCTCCAAGATACTACAATGATCTAATGGGCACTCTTCTATCTATATAAGATGTCACAAATGATGATCATATTCATATAACACATATTCCTTCGCCTACCCAGAAGATTTCTTTGGATGGACACGTAGATGATCTTCACTCAAAACAAGAGTCTCCTACTCTTAACATTTGTACACCTAATAAATATATAGAAAAATCTAGAGACATATTAGAAAGGGGTCATGAAGATGGGTTCTACAAATGTTGTGAATTAAAAAAATCATATGCAAGCATATCAAGAATGAATTAGGAGGAAGAATTTCACAGTGAATCTTTAACATCACTTGAAGAAGTAACTAAAGCTAAGGATATCAATTAGGAAGTCATCCCACTTATACAAGATCCTATCACTTATAAACTTGGATCACTCACCTATTTAAGGGCAAGCTACCTCATCAATAAAGAAGTTGTCACTTTTGAATATCCACCACAAAGTAGAGAAGGATTAGCACCTTGTTTCCAAGGTAAATCATATCCTATTGCAGATAATTTTTTTGAGAAGATGAATTATCAAGGCAAAGGATTAGATCTGCATGAACAAGGTATCCAAGAACCAATGGAAATTATTGGTAATTCTAAGCATCAAGGCCTTGGTTATTCGACAATCAAGGGATCTCAACATATCAGTGATACTTCCACAAAACGAGGGGCAACTTAGTCTCAAGTAAACGTCAACATAGGGAGCACAAAGAATCCTTATGATGAAACCAATGCTAATACTACAACCAACCACGTCATGAATCTTCATCCACCCATCACCCCATCCATGAATTGGGACCAACAACAAAAGAAAGATTTGAATCAAAGCACGAAGAACGCCATCAAAGGAAAAGAAGTAGCGAAGCACGAAGGACAAATCAAATACACCTAGATATCAAAGAATACAAAGAAATATTATCCTTATCAAACTCCATTAGTCAAAGAAACTATGGGGAAAAATAATAAAGGGAAAAGTATCCATCAAATATGTCTACAAAGAAAAAAGAAGGATTCTCAAGTGACGTACAAAGTGTATCAAGCAGTTGGTCCTAATTCCATGCACACTTCCATATCCACCCATCATTGGTCATCTTCCCAAGTTTGGAGAGTCAAAGGTTCCAAACTATCAACCAATCCATCTTTTATTCCTAAACACACTCTGCCATCCACTCCTCCATGCATGATATCCAATTCTCACATTGACCATGTATTGGCAACTACCCTTCATCATAACGATTTAGAAGGCACTCTATCGTGATGTGCGCACAAAGACAAAGTTAACTCTGGTATCAACAAAGCAGAACAGATTTCTCAAAATTTTCTTTCAAGTGCACGTGTCTTGGCAAAGAAGATTCTTCAAGAAGGATATCGATGGCACATTATGATAGAAGTATCAATGTCAGCAGTACCAATTGATTCAACATCAGCTTAAAATCTCTCAAAAATACAAAAAATAAAATTAAAAAAAAGGATTGAAAATAGTAAAGAAAAAAATCGTCCAAGTACCATGATGAAAACCTAGCAAATAAGTGTCATGTGTAGAATCGAGCATCTATGTGCATCATTTCAGAAAAAAAAGCATCTTATCGCATCCATAAGAAATCGAACATAATTTCGTTCAAACTCCTAAAATCCTCCAAGTTAATTAATCTAGATTAATTAACCTCTAAACATAATCACTCATTCTCTAGCTTTTGACTCAACTAGATTCAAATCTAAACTCTCAACTAACCCACCCATTTGCACCAATAAATCAATTCTTTGATTTATAAATTCTTCTAATTACTTTCAAAAGGGCATCAAGATGGAATATTATGTCAATTTGAATCTTCCCTCCAAAGGACTTGTCCCTTCCAACAAAGCATTAAATTCTCTTACACATGCTCTTGCACAAGTCAAACTTGGCATTTAATGCACCTTTCACCCCCCCTAAACATGTCATTTCATGCAAATTCAAATTTGAAATTGGCAAAATTGGCCAAAACTTGCACATTCCTCATCCTCTCAAATCCTGACAAGTGGCATCTTGTCATTGGCTCATAAATGATACCACATTCATGCAAAATCACTCAATCTTTCAACCTTGAATCTATAAAACCAAGGCATAACAACACAATTTGACAACAACACAGATTTCATGCAGGGTTATTCTCTTCATTTGAGAATTAATCTTGCCCATAACATCATTTGCCTATCAGGGATTTGGAAAGGGCTCTCTTCTCACATCAAGGGGCACCAATCCCCCTATGGGATGGTAGTTGGTTAACTTAGATTAGATTTTCATATTTTAAGTTGCACATGCTTTACTTAATGTTTTTCTCTTCTATGTTTGATCAATAATTTCAAAGGGAGGGGCTGATTTCAGTTTGTTGACAATAGTTAATCCATCTATTGTTAGGAATTGGCAGATTTGCCTCTCACATTTTGGCACTAGAAGGAGGGCAGAAAAGAAATAAAAAATGTTTACTTTGATTCATCTCTATTTATTTGAAGCTTTAGATGGGAGACATAAAGTTTTTGGTTTGGTTAGCTTTGTTATTTTATGGTCATTTAACTTTCAGCATTATAATTCTAGCCTAAGTTGACACTCACCTCCATCAAATTCTTTATGAAGCCGTGCTATTTAAAAGCAACATGGATTATCATGGCTAGTATCTCTTTTGGGCATTCTATAAGACAATCCAGTTACTTGTGCTATGCTTCCACTTTTGCATATATGTCTACCAACATAGCCTATTTTAATGTTGCACAAGCTTTCAACAATGCAACGTATCTTTTTTTAGCACATCTACTGCAATCATAAGCAAGTATTCTTTTATGAACACTTTAGTGAAATACTGAAAGTTTTATCTATACTTCATGTGTACAAAGCAGGTGATTTGATGGAAAGGATTAATGAAAAAAGAAAGCACAATAGATCATAAATGCCTCATATCTGCCTTTATTTTTATGTATTGACTTTCCTGACTGCTACACTTGATTCTTTTTTTTTATCCCTGATATGGTCGTGTATAACACATTAAAGATAACCATTCTTTGGAAGCTGTGAAGGGAATTTGGGGCGGCTGTGATTTTAATTGAACATACGATTGACTGTATAAAGGACAAAGTTCCAAATCCCATTTGTAATCATCTATTGTGGCATATTTCTTTCTTTCTCTGTTAAGAACTCACCTTGCCTAGATCTATAGTATTGAATGGAGAGTAGACAACATTGCACCCACTCACGTTTAAATATACTTGTCTTATTCTAAGCAACCACCGAATAATTTTTTGAATTAGATGAGCTTCTATTATCATCGAGTGGAAATATTCATAAATAAAAATTTGGCAGAGTTCACACAATTTATGCAACATTTACCTTTGCAGGGAGTTTCTAAATGCCTTATCAAAAAATCATTTTAAACTCTGCGCTAGAAATAACATTCAACCGCCTGCTTGAGATTTTCTAAAATCGTTGAAACAAATCTATTTTTGGCATTTCCTGTGATCATGGCAGTCTAAAAGAGAACATTTATTTGAAGCATTTGTCAAATAGTTCACACGCCTTCTCAAACGCTTCATCATTTCATAGGTTAGTATGTGTGAAGTAGATTTCTTTGAATTTGAAGACCATCTGTTGCTTATGCTTGCCTTTGTTGGGATAGAATTTATTTCTTTTTGAATGCGTTAGTGTTTCCTTTCTAGGGGGCCGGTATGTTTAAAGTAGATTCCTTTGAATTTGAAGACCATGCTCCCTGCCTGCTTTTGCCTTTGTTGGGATATAGTTTATCTTTCTCTAAATGCGTTCATGGTTCTTCTATTAGCTTTTCCTTTTGGGACAGTGTAATCTAAAGAGATCAAATCATAATCTGAACAGGCCTGGCTATAGCTTTATTTTCCGTGATATTTCTTACAGTTCTAGGGACCGGTATGTTTGAAGTAGATTCCTTTCAATTTGAATACCATGCACTGTCTATGTTTGCCTTTGCTGAGATAAAGTTTATTTCATTGAATACGTTTTTGGTTCCTCTATCGGCTTTTCCTTTTGAAAGAAATTCTTCTTACATTCAAATCATAGGCAACGCCTTACTGTCACACCGAGCTAGGTTCTTCAAGAAGGTTTTGTAACAGTCTCTTGTCGATTAGGATGATAAGAACATTTATTTTACCGTCAAATTTTAGGTGTCGTATCCCTTCAAGTAGATTGCTCACTGCATATTTTCAAAAATATGTCTTTGTTGAAGGGCACGTAGGAAGTGGAGCTTTCAAGAATCAAATACTCAGCACACTTTAAGTAACTCGGCCTCTTGGAAGGATAATTAATACATGCATTCAATTTGCTATGTATCTACATGACAGGCGGCTAGTAATAGTGATTGTGACGTCCATTGTTGCAACTAAATGTTGTTTGGAAACAATTCTAGGAGGAGGAAAACGAACAATGATGTCTAATATATGGACAAAGTGTGCATAGAGTCCACTTGATTTTGGTGTTTGACAGGCTAATATTTATTATTTTGCATTTGTGGGAAGAAGGCCACGTGAAAGGTTGTGGCGCCTATCCCAAAGCTGATATCCAAAATCAAGTCTTTATGTTCAAAATAAATGAATAGGTGTCATTTACCAATTCCTTGTTTATTGTTCAAATAAGGTCATAAATGAATGTGTCCCATAAAGTCTTTGCTTATAGTTCAAATAAACCTCAAACTTGGTGCACCAAAGAGAATCAAACATTTAAGACACAAAAGCATGCTACAATATGAAACACCTTTATGTATGTGGATCTGAAAGTAATTTGCTACATGGATAATGCACTCACCATCTACTATTGTTACTATTGTTTATAATACATTTACATTTTAATGGAAAAACATAAAAGATACCACAATCAAATGTTTGGTACATGACAAATTTTGCAGTATAGTGGAAAATCATAGAGCAAGATTAAATCTAACTTAGAACCATTGAAGGTTACAAAGTTGTTGCTCATTAATCTATGTTTCTCTATATTTAATATTTTTTCTCTTGTAAAATGGTTGTGCAGGGTACATGTAAGAAGAAATTAAGGTTTGTTGTGTTGCATTGAGTGTTGACTGTTGTGCTCTCTGAAGCTTTCCTTGTGCATTTATTATAGCTATCTAAGGGACATTCTGCATGATTTCAAGTTTTTATTTTGCAATGCATTGATGGAGGAGTGATTTAGTTCACTCAAATAATTGGCAACATTAAGGAATAACGATCTTCTTTTCGCTGGGGTATCTGAATTTTTTTAATTTCGATGTCAGCAGCATCATTCTTTGAACCAATGCAACGAGTACATTGCTTCAAAGAGGGAAAAAATGTAGACATGCAAAATATACGCAGGCATCTAATCATACTTCATTCAACATTATTTCATCTATTAATTAAATAAACCAATTTAATTAATTCACTAAGCTTATCTCTCAAAATTAAATAAATCCAATTATTTAATTGTCTCCTATAGTTCCTGATTTAATTAAATCAAATATATCTAATTAAATCACTCATATGCATTTTCCTCTTATTTGATTTAAAATAAATACAAAAATTGAAATCAAATGTCATATCACCTAAACTCCTGTTAGATTAATAAAATCCTGTTTAGTTTAATCCTAATCACCTAAACCCTTTAGATTCATCCACTTGCACAATAAATCATTTAAATTGATTTATTAAAAGATCTATTTCCCTCACAAGGGCATATTCCCAAGGAATATGCCCTCATTAACTCTCTTGTTTGACTTTTTTGGCCAAACACAATTCCCCTCAAAAAACCCTCAACCATATTCATTTATTGCCATTTTCAAATTTGAAATGGGCACATTAGCCAAAACTTGCACAAGCATGGGCCAATCCCATTGTGACAAGTGGCTCTCTCATTCAATGGGATTTAGTCCCACATTGCTCAATCTTGGCTTCTCCTCTCTCAATCTTTCCTATAAGTTCAATGCATTTTCTCTCATTTTTCATCTAAATTTTTAGAGCATCCTCATTATAGGCAACTAGAGTTCATTAGCATCTCATTGTCTATCATCTTACTAGCTTTGAAAGGATTGGGAAAGGGCTCTTTCACACATTCAAGGAGCACCAATCCATCATAGAATAGGTATATTTCATGTCTTCCTTACATGCTTGATTTAGTTAGTTTTTTATTTGTTTTGAAGAATGTTGTATTATTCTATGAGGATGTTAAAGTTGTGCTAACCATTTGCAAATTTTGATGTCCACACTTACATCTAGAAATTAAAGAAAAATTTGACCCTAAGTTCCCTACAATAGGTGAACCTAGTTCTTCTAAACAAACAAACACTCAACCATTTTATCTTAATAAAGTAATGAACACTTCAATCAATCTTGAAGAAACATATAGCAAAGGATTCACAATATTGAGTAAACATGGGTGTGATACAACAAGCGAACATGAAATTCATCAGCTCTTAGAGCAAGTTCCAACTACTAAAACCACAAATGGCTTAGGATATCAAGATCCCCCTCAAAATGGAAAAATACCTAGAGAATATGGTATAGTGATCTCTTATTCACCCCCTGATATGAATGTCCTTCCTATAGAATAACCAATGAATCATAACAATGGTATGGATGATAGGATCTATTTAGGTCCTTCTCCTCCTCATTCAACTATAGAAATTGGTGAATCTAACAAAAAAAAATCACCTTACATGTTCTCACACACCCAAACATAAATTGAACAATTGAAACATCTCATAGACACAGGCTAGCTTAAACTCCTACCTCGCACTCAAAGAAGATTCCCTAAAGATAATGCAAAGTATTGTACATATAATACTATTCTTGGGCACCTTACTGATGAGTGTCGAACTATAATAAGAATCCTTCAAAAACTTGATATAATAGAAATACTCCCTTAAATGGGACCCCTTATCATGTAATAGTTATAGAATCTTGACATTCTCACTATTACCCGACCCTTCTCATAACCTACCTCAGCCCATTCTTGTCTTGAACTCAATGGGGGCAAGAAGTAGATGGCCTTGCCGTAGTAAGTCATTTTTCATTGTCCCTTTAGTTCATTATCTACCTTCTTCTTATACAAACTGAGATGGGGAGGCTGATGACTTGCTTTAGGTTGGCTCACCTATGCCCTACTAATATTTTCGCTTTCTTTTTTGTGTGATTTCCTGTGTGTATTGTGATCCCCTGTGATACTCTATTTGATTTTCTCTCTCTCTTTGTGCATTCATCGATTTGTGTACCTTCATTCTTCTATACGTCGTAAGTTCTTCGCCTTTTGTTTTTCTTTTCATTTTTGTCTTGTGTTTTCCTTTTGGGGATGATACAAGGCATCGGAACACCTTATGTCTCTTCCATGTTAACCCAAAACAATTTTCCTTTTCTTTTTCTCTCTTTGTGTGATTCTTCCAGTTCTGTGTGTATCTGGGGAATGATCATAGTTCTGAGCTATCTAATATCACTGCAATAAAGAAAAATGCTAATCCCAAATCCATAGATCCATTATGTGTTTTCGGGGGCAACCCTCTTTTTCCTTTTCATCTTTTGGCTGCTTTAAAGTAATTGCTCACATCATGGCGTTAGAAATTACTTTAGGCATCCATCGCAATAGCATTCATTTGTCCATATTTTTCACATTTTAGGATTTTAGGCATTCGTCGCAATGACATCTATTTAGGTGTCTGTCGCAATGGCATTCGTTTGTCCATATTTTTCACATTTTAGGATTTTAGGCATCCGTCGCAATGACATCTATCTTCCCATCTAGTTAGGCATCTGTCGTAGGGGCATTCATTTGTCCATCTTTTTCACATTTAGGTTAGTCCTTAGTCATCCGTCGCAATGGCAATCCATTTTCCCATTTATCTCATTAGCAGTCAAGTCAATTGTCATCTAAACTACGTCATCTCTAAGCTTAAATGTAGGGAAGACCATCCTTGAACGGCCCCCAAGACACAATATCCAAAAAAAATCATAAAATCTCATAAAAAAACCCAAAAACATTGAAACATTTTCAAAATCCAAAAACAACCTCAAAATATTTGAAAAACCCAAAATGGTGCACCCGTCTCATCTCGCTTATGTGTTTTTGGGGGCAACCCTCTTTTTCATTTTCATCTTTTGGCTACTTTAAAGTAATTGCTCAGATTATGGTGTTAGAAATTACTTTAAAGTGGGGGCATGTACATTAGCATTATTTTGGCATGATTTCATTTGCATTTATTTTTTTCATGTTCCTTGATGTGATTTTCTTACTTCATACAATGTGTTATTCTCTTTGTGGTGACATTGGGAGTAATTTCCTTCAAGAGTGTGATCCATCTTAGCATATTACATTACTCTTAGTGGTGATACGACACACTACATTCCCTAGGTTGTGAATCTTTTCGATTGGTCCTCTCTTGGAGACATTAAGAATTATGTCCCCTAAGATTAAGACCTCAGATGAACTAAGAAAAATCCCTTTGAACATCTCTCTTTCTTGTTGCATTTTCCCTTTGTCCTTATTAAATTCATGGAGGTGTGGCTTTGATATGGACTTCTTGGGGCTCACCTAATGAACAAGTAGATTCACTAGCCCTTGTGAGCATGCATTTTTGTACCTTATTAAAGTCATGGAGGTATGGCTTTGATATGGTCCCCCCTAGGGCTCACCTAGTGAAGAACTAGCTTCACTAGCCCTTGTGAGCACACAGTTTTGTACCTTATTAAATTCATGGAGGTATGGATTTTATATGGTCCCCTATGACTCACCTAGTGGAAACCTAGCTCCCACTAGCCTTTGTGAGTGTGCGCTTTTGTTTGCATAGTGGACAATGCATTCCACTTGTAAAATCCTTCAAGCCTAGACCTGGTCTATCATGTTGGACAACCAGTCAAAGCTTGATATGTTGCAATATTTCCTTCTCCTTTTTTGTATTTCCTTTCTTTGATGGTGTATGTTTGCAATCTGATTTTGGCTTCATATATCATCCGCAAGTGTGTCCCTTTGTTCCTATGTTGGTCTTCCATAAGATATTTATCCTAGGAGATTGATCATCCCTCTTGATCATTTCCATTCTATCTTACTAACATTCATACATTTGAACCCCTCTTGATTACATGGTTAGCTACTTAAGTGTGATTTTGAAGCAAGTTCATCCTCTCACTAAAGTGGGGGCTAAATGTAGTGTAGTAAAATAAATCCCCTTGCATTTTCACATTTGTTTGGGCCTGTCATGCTTTATTTATCCTTCTTTATGGCTTAATTGGTCCTATTTTGTGTCCACAAGCCCTATGAATGGCATTTTTTCTGGATAATCTCGACATTCTCCAATGCATAAATGATAATCCAATGATTTTGATCTATGCGTCCCTGATTTCTAGTCGATACTAAAATTACACCCAGGGTATCTTTTTCCCCTCAAGGTCCTTGGATCTTTATTTTAAGGCATCTTAATTGAGCCTCTTTTTGGTCTTTGTGTCCCAAGTTTCATGACTTGGGACTAAGACACCACCTAGGGCATCTTAATCCTCCTTTCGTTTTCAAGATTTAAATTCACATTCTGGTAGGATTTAGCCTCCTTTATTTAATGAATTCCTATATCGGCTTTGTGTGATACAATTTCTTACTTAGATTAAAATGCTAAATATTTTCTTTATTAGAAAACAAACTACTAAAACAATGTGAAAAGGGAAAAGTATTCTTGATTTGAATTCTTGGAGAATATGTAGAAGGCTAGATGAAGGATGCAAAGACCAATATAAAAATTTGCAAAAGCCTATGATTAGATTTCAACACATAAACATAGAGTTCTAATATTTTCCTAGTATAAAAAATTATAAATGATATAAATATAAAGAAATGCAAAGTGAATAAGTTCTAGAACACATGCAATGGTGTCAATAATTTGGATGTATCCTTTGATTGTATAATTATAAAAAATTTAGACATATTATGAAATGGTCTATAGATACTCACAATAATTGTAGAATATTTCTCATATTATTTTACAGGGATAAGATGAACACAATCATGTATCTAGGTGTAGACATGTAAAATAATCAACATCATGCATCCCACTCTAATTAACATCCAATTATGCTATTAATCAATTAAAACAATTTATTGATTAATTCCATAGCTTCATCATATTTAATTAAATAAATCAAATTATTTAAATAAGTCCTTAAGTTCTTCTCATTTGATTCAATAAATCAAAATGATTTAAATCAAATATCAAACTCTTAAAATCCTCCAAGTTAATTAATTTGGATTAATTAACCCCTAATCATAATCACTCATTCTCTAGCTTTTGACTCAACTGGAGTCAAATCTAAACTCTTAACTAACCCACCCACTTGCACCAATAAATCATTTCTTTGATTTGTTAATTCTTCTAATTACTTTCAAAAAGGCATCAAGATGGAATATTCTTCAAATTTGAATCTTCCCTCCAAATGACTTGTCCCTTCCAACAAAGCATTAAATTCTCTTACACAAGTCAAGCTTGGCATTTAATTCACCTTTCATCCCCCCTAAACATGTCATTTCATGCAAATTCAAATTTCAAATTGGAACATTGGCCAAAACTTGCACAACCCTCATCCTCTCACATCTTGACAAGTAGCATCTTGTCATTGGCTCATGAATGATCCCACATTCATCCAAAATCACTCAATCTCCTAACCTTGGATCTATAAAAGCAAGGCATTTCAACAACAACAATCTACAACACAATTTGAGAACAACACATTTTATGCAAAGTCACTCTCTACATGTGAGAACTAATTTTTCTCTTCATCACAATATTTTATCATCTTGGCAATCTTGCTTATCAGGGATTGGGAAAGGGTTGCTTCCTACATAACAAAGTCGCACCCATCCACTATGAGATAAGAGTTTGATTCATGTTTTTGCATTGTTTTCATTAGTTGTATTGTTTAACATGATGCTATATTTCATAGGGATGTTGAGTTTGTTGATTTAAAGTAACTTATGCTAACAACATGAACTGGTTTGAGTCTCTCATGCAGATTTCACCATCCACACTAGGATAGAAAAGATTATTGGAACTAGTTATGTGCTTGCTTATATAAGACCCTTCTTTGGTTTATTTGAACCATACTATTATGAATGAAAATTTAGTAATGTACTATATGCTAGGTAAGTGAATATAATTATAGAAAATAATAAAACCTATGGTTTTTTTACAATGTGTGTAATTCTTGCGTTTAGAAGATACCTAGGAAATAGAAAGACCTAGTTTTCCAAAGGGAATAGGAAGTACTAGAAATATCAAGGGTGTGAAGATGAGATAATAAATACTATAAGATTTGCAATCCAAAAGATATCTGTAACTATGGGTAAATTTCCAGGTTAGTCTTAAATAAAAACAAGAAATAAAACCCTAGTATAACTATGAAGCACAAAGGAGGAAAAAAAGAAAAATAAAGAACATAGTTACCCAAGCTCTTCAAAACCTCCATGAATCACCTCCCTATCCCTTCTCCATTTGCTGCAAATGTGTTGTTTGCCCTCAAATTTTTGTGAGCAGATATGCCTAATAGCCTATGACTATGACCTAGCAAATATTAAAGGATTCCTATGATAATGCAAGTGAAACCAAATTCTACATGCAATGGAAAAACCTAAAAAATGACAATGTTAGCAAAATGACAAGAAGTGTGAGAGTATGCGAAGAGATTAAGAGATTGAATGTCTCAAATGAGGTGAAAATTTCTTTTTTATAGAAAAGTCAATTTTGGATGAATGGCCAAAATTGAAAAATGAAGGATGCCCTAAGATCAAAGGTTGTAAATGCATGTGAAAACTAGCAATTAGGGTTAGGGAAAAAATGAAAAATGAATGGCCAAGATTTGATTTTCAAAAAATCAAATCAAGGATTAGAATTGCATGTGACAAGAGGAGATTGGGCACAAATTATGAGGTTGTTGGAGGGAATTAAAAATTTGATTTATGAGAGGGAAAATTGACTTTTGAATTAAAAAATAATTTTAATTTAGAAGTGGTGGGACCATGTGACAATAAATGAATTAAATTGTTTAGTTGGAAAGAGGGAAATTCCCGAGTGGAAATTTAAATAAATTATTTTATTTAAATTTAGAGGAAATGTCATTAGGACAATTAAATAATTAATTCTAATTATTTAATTAAGGGGAATTTATTTAATTAGGAGAAGATATTATAATTAGAGACATATTTAAATAAATAAATAAAGTTTATTCATTTAAATAATCAGGAAGACATAATGAATTACTTAAATAAATTTAATAATTTATTTAATTAAAGAGGACATTAGAAATTAGTGGCGTATTTAAATAAAATAAATGTAATTTATTTATTTAAATAGTCAAGAGGAATAAAAGATGTGAAATAATTAAACAATTAAGAATTATTTAATTAATAGATGAATTTTGTCAAAGGGACATAATTAAATATTTTAATTATGTTTAGAAGAATTATGGAGAAAATTGAGTTCGCAGGCCTAGGTCAATTTTATATGTCTACATTTTGCCCCTCTTTGTCATAATGTAGTTTATTGCATTGCGACAAAGAAAAAACATTAAAAACATGCCCCAGAAAAGGTACAAAGTGTATATGCCCCCTTGAGAAAATTTGCAAATTTTGGCCTAGGGTCGAAAAAAATTGGAAAGTGTCCTAATAAGTCAATTTGAGGACCAGAAAATCAATGGTGCAATCAATTTCAAAATCCAATGAGGTTAAGGCAGTCAAAAGGTCGATCAAACTTTTTCAAATGAGCCTCCAGTAATAACCTTGAGGGAAAACCCTAATTTTCAACCTATAAATAGGTTTGAAAAGGTAAAAAGACATATCATTTTCACTTTTGAATTTTGAAATTTTAGAGCTCAGAGTGAGGAGAGGCTACAAAACGATCATGATTCAGGTGAAAAAGAATCATGACTACCAGGTGCGGAAATTCCGATGGCTTGAGGGCACAAAGGCACTAGTATGTACCCTTGTCCTGCTTTGTAATTTTCTCAGTTTTTGTGCATTTTTAGGGGTTTTAGTTAGGTAATTGAATACGTTGTGATGCATATACGTTCGTGTTAGCCGTATTCATTTTTGCATTGCACACATTTGATGCGTTGCATCACAAATGCAAGGGATGGGTAGGACAGGATTGTAAAATAACACAAATGAGAGGGTGCGAGATGCAAATGCCAAACCACAATGCAAACACAAAGTCATACAACACACTCGCCGAATTAGAATGCATATCCAAGACCTTACAATGCAAATGATTTAAAATTGCACAATTGACTTGTGAAATGACACAAGTATTATGGAGTGACACATTTGTCAGATAAAATGATGCAATTGTTGGAATGCAAAGCATGTGCAAAGTAAAACAATGCATGTGACCTGGCACGATGCAAGGGATGTCAATGCGACACATTTGAATTTGACTAGGGTTGACTTAGTTTAGGCTCAATTTGATTATGTGATTTTGACTACATAGATGGTAATGATGATGTTCAATATGTGCTAACTCCAATTTCTGTATGTGCAAAAATCATTGGTATTGATCTATACGTGTGAGTTCAGGCCATTGACCTATGCTTTTAGAGATAAGATGTAGGATAGTGAACAAAGAAAATTGATGTAGCTAGGGTTATACTATGTCACCTATATGTCCATTATGTAGGAAAATAGGGCTCTGCTGATAGTACTTTGTGAGAGATGGCATTCAAAGACTTGCTCCTTTCATATGACAATTGGAGAGGCCACTGTCACTTTGGAGGACATGTACAGGATTTTGCGCATTCCCATCAGAGGAGAGCGAGTGGTGTATGACCCACATCAAGGGCACCATGCCATGACTAAGTACTATGAGCTGGTGAATGATACAGGGCTCAATATTGAGGGATATGAGATTAGGTGGTAGTTTTGGGTAGAGCACTACACTTGATGGGATTCCATGTTATGTACCTTGATTGTCAGTGTTCTGATTCCTTATCATTGGGGACACGGGTTTCCTATTAGATGGGGTGATGTGCTAGTCTGGATGAGATAAGATAGGACCATATTCACGTGGGGGTCATGTTTGCTTCGGATGTTATATCATCAATTCCACAAGGTGGCTTATTGGGAGGGGCAAAGTATCAGCTATGGGACCACATTGTTGATGATCTAGGCCTAGGAGCATATTCCCATCTCTCAACCGCCAGTTCAGATTCAATAGTTGGGTGAGGGGATTCCATATGTCTACTTGTATGCTGGCTCAGTGACATAGATCTGGGTGGGGGATAATGGACATTGGTGCCACTCGATTGACACTTTGATGGGGTTTGTCTAGAGACCTTATAGAGATTGTGCACAGTGGCTGAGAGAGGATGAACATCTATATTTTTTCATATAGTTTAGATACTTGATTGGGTGAGTTGTCTAGAGTAATAAAATTATTGATATGTAACTACCTCAGTGGGTGCTTTGATAGTTCAGAGAGCAGCAAGGTGTTCTAGCGAGAACCATAGAGTAGGCTTAGTCTTCCTGAGAGACCATGTGGGGGCCACCGTTATTAGCTCTACTAGCAGAGCAACAGGTTGATGGGTTAGTAGCATAGCAGTGGGCATGGAGTGGGGGTTCGATGGATGTAGGGACCATGACAAAGTTTGATGTCTAGTGGTAGGTCAATAGGCCAGTACCACTTATAGATCAAGATGGGCCAGTGTCGATTGATCGTTGATACATAATACCGCATGTGTGGTGGGGAGAGCGGGAGGGAGAGATGGCAGCAGGGGTAGAGACATAGGTTGAGGAGATGGGGGAGGGGTGGAGGAGATGAGGGAGGTTATGAGGCTGGATATGATGGTGGGGATGGTAGGGGTGGCAGGAGGAAGAGAGGAGGAGGTGGTGGTGGGAGACAACTGAGGAGGGTATGATAGTGAGTAGGGGAAAACCCACAAAAATGGTTTACAATTCAAATGAGGAAGGAAAACTTGAAAAAAATGACCCTATAGAAAAATTTTACATTTTGGGGGTTCAAACAAACTAGATGGTTCAAACGAACCCAAAAAGGGTTCGCTCAAACCAGGGCTCGAACGAACCCATTAATTGCATGTACAAAAAAAAATTGAATGAAAACCCCTTTTGGGAAGGGGGTTTGGTTGAACCCCTAGGGGTTCACTCCAACCCCCCATTTCCTTGATGTTTGACAAAATTGACCAAAAAAACCTAAATTTTTCCACTTTAGAGCTTCGTTTGAACATGAAAATGGTGGAGACTTCACAAAACCAACTAGAATCAGGTAGTCTTCAAAAACAAGCTATCCAAATAATATAATTTTAATATGTTATGGTTTTATTATGCATTTGTTTTTTTAGTTTTATCAAACATAGATTTTTCACTGAAAATGAAGCTCTATGTTCTACACATGTGGAAAAATAGCAGATTATAAAAAAAAATTGAAAAATATGAGTGCACCAGATATTGAAATCCTTGATCCAACAATTTTTTTTTAAATTTTCATATATACAAAAAATGCTATGCATTATATGGTCGCGCTACATTTGAATTGTAATTGGTTTGACTTTGAAACTTGATTAAAGAAAAAATATTTAATAAAATCTATCTAACCAACTAGAAGCACTAGATATCAGAGTTAAAAATCTAAATTCAAAAGCATTAGAATTTTATCCTTCATGGAAAAAAATTTATGCGTTATATGGTGAGCCTCACTTTTTAAAAATATTGTTTTCTGAAGAAAAAAACTAGTTTTTGAGGAAGATGGAAAAAAAGTGGAATCGGATTCCAAATTTTTTGAAAAAAATAAAATTAGAATCTACAGACAAAATTTCACGAAATTCTAGTTTGCATCATCTTCAAATTCCTCACGGTTTAGCCACTATAGTTGCCCGAAAGTGAAGATTTAATTAAAAATTATTATTTCAGTGTCTAGTTTGGCCAAAAATTGTAAACCACTTTTGTGGAATCACCTGTAGGTGAAGCATAATTTTTTCCCATCTGAGAGGAGGTGAGGAGGCATAGAGAGAAGGTGAGGGGAGATAGCAGGCAGAGCAGTTGAAGGGGAAGGTGGGGTAGGAGGAGGCGAGGGCTGAGGTAGAGCAGCCAGAGGTAGAGGTCAGGGCCGAGGGAGAGATGTTGAGGGAGGAGGATGTGTTTATAGAGCATTAGGCACTAGGGATTGGTAGAGAGGAGGAGGCAGTCGGTGGTGGAGAGGAGGAGAGGGATGATGATGACAATATTGATATCTGTAAGGAGCATGAGATGGATGAGACCGAGAGATGGTTGAGAGAGTAGATGATAGATGGGGAGGAGGAGATGGACAAGCCACCACCCTTACCACAAGATGCCATGGTGGAATGGAGGTTAGTAGACCTACAAAGCCGATTAGATGTTTCCTTGTCTTAGAACAAGGTGCTAGTAGTAGAGCTAGAGGTGGTGTGGGTGGAGAGAGACCAGTCTATGGTTAGATAGGAGGAGGCCGAGGGGTGGTGTACAATTTTTTCTCAATTATGCTCAAGGCCGAGAAGAGACATGGCTAGAGAGTTAGCTAGGGTTAGTGCTAGGTAGGCATGGTACATATTATAATTAGAGAAATTAGTGCCACGAGAGAGACATAATCCCACATTGACTAAGTCTTGTACTAGGACAGGTAGTGGCATAAGGAGACAAAGCGGAAACATGACACACAGTCACAGTTGTAGTCATAGCAGTGTAGGTGGGTTGACCTCATCTAGGCAGTCATCAAGGCACAGGTCACGCCACAACCACAAACATTCTTTAGGTCACATATCCTGTCACAGTCACAGGTCAATGTCATCAAGACATAGGTCACAACACAACAAACCCCTAGTTATTGATCCATCAATCTCACAGAGCCACCCTACAGTGTCCTTAGTTCATGTTTCAACCAAGCTCATGAGTGAGTGTTAGTCATCTCACTCCTCACCCCAAGGGGATGAAGAGGGCACAACCTAGGACATATGTATCTCATTTTTATGTTAAGACATTTTGTATATTGACTATTGAACCTACGAGCTCTATTTTTGGGATTCCACAAGACTCTACTCCGTGACATGATTTTTTGAGATATATATGATGCGATTTTGATGCGGCCTACATGCTTTGTCTTATGTTATGCATTATGATGTTATTATTCTTATGTGATATGATGTGATGTATGTGATGATATGATGATGCATTTATGATGTGTTATTTTATGATTATATGATCCTGTGTTTATATGATGATGATAGTGATATTCTATATGATTGCATAATGTTTGTGATGATGGATGCATTAATGTATAAAATGTATGACTTGACTAATGGATGACATGCTTATCAGTATGAATGCATTTACAAATGTTTATGTATGTATGGATTATGCAATGTATGATGTTTTTATGTTATGATTTTATATGTATGCATTTGTGTGCATTGAAAATTCCCTAGTATAGAATGCAAGACAAAGGAAACACAAAAACACCTCAATGATTAGGCCTAGTTGAAACTAAACAAACAATAACAAAAACAACAATAACTATTATACCTTTTTCTTGCTTAGCTTGTTGATCTGGTTGGCCCTTGAAGATGCTTTTCATGTATAATTTTATCCTTGATGGCATTATGGTTGCAATAATGGAGGTGGTTGAGTGATGGAAGATGGTAGGTGGAATAATAAATGGCTAATATGGCTTGAATAAAAGAATGCAAGAATGAAAAATGGCTTGAGTGACTTGAATTCTGTAATAATGGCTTCAAAATCCTTAACCCCTAACTTGAGGCCAAGGCTCTTTGTTTAAAGAAAAATGGACGGTTGAGATTGATCCACAATGGACAAGATGAAGGGTTGTGGTGAGTTGAGAAATCACAAGCCCTCACATATTTCCATGTGGAGGGTGAGATGGATAAAGGATAAGGTGACATGGAAAAGGCAATGTGGTCCCAAGGTACTTGCAAGTACCTTGGGATTGGAGAAGATTTCCTCAAAAATGAATTCCTTGTCCCCAAGTGGGGCTGAAAGTGACAAGTGAGGACTTTAATAAAGTCCACTCTTGTCACCATGGGGGTTGGAGAGGGTGTTGGAGAAATAAACATGCTTAGAAGAACCCAATGGATAAAAAGAGGTCCTCCTAAAGGAGGTCCTTGTCCCATGTACTTGATGTGACCTATGAGAGGTCATGGGGAAGAGAAATGCATGGGGGCATAAGTGTGAATTTTTAATTCACATGGCTCGGAAGAGGTCAAATCTTGTAAGGTAAGTACCATGAAACGTTGACTTATGGACATGCCAAAAAACGTAAGTGATTAAGATTAAGGTTGTGCAAATAGGTGATTAGGAAAATTAATGAAGATTAGAGGCAAGTGGCTAAATATGGAGGATGTGACACTAATCCTGATTAAGAATATGCACATCTTAATCAAAGATTAATTATATTAATCCAGATTAATGTAAATGTTATGGTGGATGGGACAAGGAGAGAGAAAAAATGAATTTAAAATTGAAGAGGATAATTGACTAAATTAAATAAATTTATTTATTTATTTAATTTAGAGAGAAAATGGTAAAGGATAAAGTATTTAATTAAATACTTTTAGAAACCTTAGGGAACGAGATAATATTAATTAAATACGTCATTTAATTAATATAGACGAATGAGATGATTAAATGATAGGATTTTGACCATATGGGAGTGGCCATATTTGGATGTCTACAACATTTATATGTTATGTTAATTAAAATGAATTGATACAAATAATGCTTTGATGCAATATGGATGAATGTTAGCGATGGACTTATATGTCATATGAATGCAATATGAATGGATTTATGCAAAGGTGTAATGTGCTAATGCAATGTCAATATGAGTATGCAATTATGTTTTTGTATGTCACAAGATATCATAATGGGATGAGAGAAGAGAGAGGACAAAATGAAGGTGGATGTCAGTGTGGAGAAAGAGATGCATGTTAGTATGGAAAAAGAGTCCTTCAATATTTTCCAAAGTACTAATAGGTGTTACTCTAATCATCATTGGGTGGATTATTGTAATGGCCAACAAACACTATGATATGTCATAGATCAATAATTTTCAAGGTCAAACCATTACATAGGACAAGCAATCACAGAAAAGGATGATCATGACTCATACA
Source organism: Sequoiadendron giganteum (assembly GCA_007115665.2). Taxonomy (NCBI): domain Eukaryota; kingdom Viridiplantae; phylum Streptophyta; class Pinopsida; order Cupressales; family Cupressaceae; genus Sequoiadendron; species Sequoiadendron giganteum. The sequence continues at coordinate 90,013,597 of CM021109.1, forward strand.
AGGATCTCAATTGCCCCTAGTAATTTTGTCATAACCAACCGCAAATAAACAAGGCTACTCATGAAACGTCGTTGCTCCTCTAAATCCTAATGTCAAGAAATCCTCGAGGAACTAGCCCCATGACAACCATAAAAGATAAATATGATCATCGTACTACATCACTACTCCTCTAAATTCTAATATCAGGACATCCTCGAGGAACTAGCAACATGATTATCAGAAAAGACAAGGACAATCATCGTGATATGTCATGGCTCCACTATATCAAGGAACTAGTATCATGATGAAAATGATAGATAATGTTTACTAAGTGTTTGCCAAGTGTTTTTAGATGTTTTTCCAATGTTTAAAGGTCAAGTGTTTTGATGTCAAGATGCCAAGTTTGATGAAGTCTAGGTTGTTGAATGTCGAGTGATGTTTGATTCGGGAAGGACACGTCCTAAATGATGTCAATGTCAAGAGGATCGATTCTCGAATGCTAGGAGAAACCCATATGACAATGATTATTTTTAGGAATGACACATCCTATATCATAGAAGGATTGATAGAGTTTTCTCTTCAGAAGGACACATCTGAAGGAAAACCCAAAGATGATAAGTTAACTTGTGATAATAGTTTGAATGGTGTTAAATAGATGACTGATTTGACCACATACCAATGTTGATATGTTGATTTAGATGACATGTCGATTGAGTGTTGTTGGACCTTGAAAATGAAGGTTACAAATCGTAAGAGGATGCCAAGCTCTATAATCAAACTTCCAACATTCTTGAACCAATGAATGGAGATAACCTATTTGGTTGATGACTCCCTACACTTTAGGCTCTGCTAGACCTAGGCGGGTGGACCTTTATAGATGAAGCAGATTTAGAGTGGTGTGACTTAGTCGAATTTATGGATCAATCCACAATGGCATAAAGTGTGAGATAAATGAAAGCTTACTAACTAATCGTATTGAAATTTAAAATGTGAATGTTTGGAGAATATTTTATGAAATTCTAAAAATGAATTGGTATGACTAGTTCCTACTCCTATTGGGCTAATATAGTCAAAAGTTATGTGATATGTGACCTACTTACTAGCTACAATTCTAATTGTTTGACACTTTTATAAGTTTATGACTGACATAAATGTGCAAGGATGGAATTATCAAGTTCTTTTTATTGATCCAAATGACCTTTTCCAGATTATTGTGATTAATTAAAAGAATTTAATCCTTCCTTGAAAGAGCCAGTTAATTGAAACACACAAGAACAAAAAATGTGCCTTGATGAATTGAATATATCCTTGATACATCAATTTAAATAATAACGAAATGTCAAACTTCGAGACAACCAAATAGTATTTTCAATTAATTAACCAAACAATTGACACCATAATTGGATCATCAAATTAAGTCTTCTTGTCCATTATATTATTCCAAAATATTTTTCAATACATAACATAACATTTTATTTTAGCAACTAATCAACCTATCCAACTACTGGTAATTCCCTAACCTACTACCTCCTTTGATGATTTTATTTCATCTTACATATATACATTGTATTTTCAGGGCTACAACTCTTCACAAAATTTGTCTAGTGCAACTCTCCGTTTAATTATTTTCGGAAAAATAAAATATTTAATTAATTGCCTTAGGAAAATTAAATATTTTAACTTTAATCTCCATTTTGTATCTTTGTGAAAAATCAATTTCAATAATTATCCTTTGTTGGCAACTTTTATTCTTCCACCAATAAATTCTTTAAGTAAAAGTAATTACCCGCTTTGCTTATTTGATTACTTTAGTGAAATCCTCACTTCCCAATGAAATATTTTGTAATAATATTTGGCCCTCGTTGTGGTTATTTCTCTAAATTTCCACTTCTTATATTTCACATTCATATACAGTCCTATTTGAAAATAAAATATCCCTTTATAGTTGAAAATAATCTTTTGGGTAAAAACAATCACCCACTATTTAACCTCTCTAATGGAAATGTAAGTACCCATTTTTCCATTTATTTTCTCTTCAATTTCCCGTGAAAATATTTAACCCTCGGGTGAAAATTTAATTCGATTTTACACTATTGAGTGTAAAGCTTTATCATTCCTGTTTTATCATTATCTCAATAAATCCCATTTTATTTTATTTCTCCCATTCCGTATTCCATTTTATCAAATGAAAAACTCCAATAATGTGTTCTTCCTGTGCATTAGAGTATCAGAGTGACTTGAATAATCGAGGAGACATTATTTTTCTACCGAATTCATATTTCTCACTGTTGAAGTTTCCATCGGCATGACAAACACACTCGGTATGATTTAAAAAATTCACCTCGATCACCCCTCTCTCGTCAATGCATTTAGGGTTTTTTCTCTAGTGTGTTGGAAATGCCTGATATGCTTTCTTATTGTATTTCCCTCCATTTTACACAATCCGCCGATAAATCCAAATCTTCTGATCTACAACTTTCAATAGAGAGACTTGGTATCTATATTTTTGAGAGGACCAATAGCATTTTAAATTTTACAATGACACATAACTAAAAACCTCGTGGCCTGCAGAGTTCAATCTTGTTTTAAACCACTTCCAAAACCATGACCAAATCCCAAATAATGGTGATCATATCAATCCTTCTCTAGGTCATAAACATCATCCACACCCAATATTGTATTTAAGGCATCCAATACCTTGGAATATCCGAGTGTGTACACCGTAGGCATCTCCAAACTTGTTAATGAGGTGGATCATGTAGCAGGCCAACGCTTTACCGTAATGCAAGAATCCATAGTGCAACCTATCTTTTATTAGTATTGAACTTGCTTCTTTTAGCCAACGTCGAGTACATGTTTATAGTAGTCAATATGCAGATATGTTTCCTTCTCATCAAAGTTATGTGTATGATATCTTGGCTACAGTCGGCAGTTGGCTTAACATACTGAGTGTATCTATTAATTTCGGCACTGCTTGGAGAACCCCATCATCAAAAGGAATCGGCATAATAATACAAATATGTGAGGCTTTAAAGATTCAACTAGGGCACTGAACTTTGCTAGTGCGCTAACAACACTTGCCCTTTGTGTTTTCGAGAATAACCCTGTTATATATATAACAAATATACTTGCTAGGATATGCAGTCTTTGGTCATTCATGATCAAGAAGATAAAGAATATGCGTCGGAAGATATGTGAATTCATAATCTTCAATAAACTCAAAGAGATGAGATAGGTCGCTCTCCTATATCATCATTATCAATTGTCATTTTTTCCTCGGTTGCCTGTGCATGAGAAGAATCAGTTGGAGTTATTTCAGATGGACTCTTCCCTTGTCGTGATGTCATATATTTTTCACATTCTCCCTTTACTCGAATATCTGGGAAACTTCACTCAAGGATGAAAATCATTATGTATGCCCCTTTGTCTTGGGATGGATGATTTCTCTATAGAACATAATTAGGGAGTCCACTCGGCAGAGGCTTGTAAGTTGGCTCATTCTGAAATGTTTATTCCTTTGGAGAACCCGAACTAAAAGAAAATGAAAATATTTTGCTTAAATATCATGTGCCATGCATGATGTTACAAAGGGAAATGGAATATCTTCTTTATTCGAACATATTGGGCATAGATGCTTTAAGCAAATTTGAATTTGTTTTAATAGGGGTGATATATCCCCTCAATCTTCTTTCACCATTTATATCCTTAATATTTTCCATGTTTTCTAAGTTTATTTATCATTGTTCAATATGGTTCATCCTCCTATACTTGTAAGGAATATTCCTGAAAATGCAATGTCTATGAAGATTTTATGTTGTTTGTCATCAAAATTTCACTTCAAGCCTTTCATGTATGACAGTATGTAGGATAATTTTTTACTTCCATCATAAGGGAATCATTTGCATTGCATATGAACCCTCCAAATTGAATGGGAATTCATTAGAATTTGTTTTTGACATCTTGCACTGCAATCAAAAAGAGCCAAGTGGCCTCGAGAATCGTTGTCGAGAACTACTCAAAACTTGTCGTCAAGCCATGAAATTGTACCTATATGTTGAGCTATGATAGAGGAGTATGATTGCATAATGGTTTGGCATGAAGTTGTAGGAATTGCAAACTGTAAATGTCCAAAGTTGTTTACTCAGTATTTCTTGAAAAATTACCACTGTCAAGCTCAATTGAACCCTCCAACTTGCTATATTGTAAAGATATCAAATGTGACTTTGAGAAGCTATAAATTTCGAGATTAGCTCACTTAGGTGAAATTAATAGGTGTACGTAATGGTTTTCCATCATTCTATTTTATTCACCAAATATCAAGTACCAAAATTGACCCCTTTTGTAGCTATTCTGGAAATGCAGTCTCAAAACAAGGTAAAATCCTTTTGGTTTTGACTTTGAAAAAATACCAAATCATGTACTGAAGCTCTAAAAATTAACATGTACATACATTGAAATGTGAGGAATCAAAATCACCAATTGATTTATCTTGATAGTCTTCCAGTTTCTTAATAATTTTCTTCAAAGTTGGCCACTTTAACAGATGTTACTATGTAGACAACAAACCTTTGTAGAACCTTTCAACTTGGTCTTTTGAAATCTTGTCAAAATTGATCATATGAAGCTAAAATTTTGCATGCACACTCTTATATGTCAGATAAACATGTTTACTAAGTGGTTTTGCATGGAACTGCTTTGGCTTCAAATTGTGACTTTTTAAAGTACGCCTTTTGAGTGGATTTTTAAACTATACTTTTGAGTGTTGAAATCTAATTTCTCATATGGAAACCTAAAATTTGCATGAAATTTTAGGCTCCAACAAGTGTTTTTCTACCATTTCATGCAAAGTTGTCTAATTTTAGATTTCAAGAATTTGCTTGATTTAAATATGTTTGATGTGTGCGATAGTGCAAGCGACAAACCCTAATGGACTGACCTAGTGCGGCCTCAAGTGCTCATCAATTGGTGACTTTGCCTACATCATACACTCAGAGACCTCATAGTTTGACACAACTGATGACCTTGTCGCAATGACAGAAGATTGAGTCATGATTTTATTTTCCCAACCTAAAGGGACGGACCTAATGTCTCAAGGGCCCATTTAAGATGTGTCTTGCCTACGTAGAAAATGCACAGAGAGAACATAGTTCAACTATGACAAAGACTGATAGGACATGACTAACTTTGACTCTTTTTTTGGGATTTTTGATGTTTTATGAATGTTTTTGTGTTTTCTTCAAGACATTTTATGATTTTTGGGTCTTCCCTTAAGACATTTTCTATTTTTAGGATTTTTTCACGACATTTTTTGATTTTTAGGAAAAAAAATTCAAGACATTTTCTAATTTTGAAGAATTTTTCAAGACTTTTTCCAATTTTTAGTATTCTTTTCAAGAATTTTTTTTATTTTTAGGATTTTTTGAGGACTTTTTCTTATTTTTAGGATTTTTTGAGGACTTTTTCTAATTTTTAGGATTTTTTCAAGACTTCTCTTATTTTTAGGACTTTGTGTGATTGTCAGGACCATGTGTGATACCCATGACAATCAGGTGATCAAGTTCTTGCCCCCAGCCAGGTTGAGGACTTATCCAAGCAAAATGAAATGGAAAGGGACCTATGCAGGACAAAAGGCAAGGAATATGCAAGGCTTGATTTCAACCATTGTTAGCCATGGATGAAAATGATAGGACTTATGACGAATGTCATGGGGGTCTCAGTAGATTGGTTAGTTATTATGGATGAAGGTAGATGGAATGATAGTAGATGGTGAAGCAAAGATCGACTACGCATGGTACCTATTTGCCAAGTTTTCACCATGGTACTTATCCAAAGCGCCTATTTACTAGGTTTTCAGTATTGGATGAATTATTTCTCTTTACTATTTTTGTCATATTTTGATTTTTTTGGTGTCACCAAGATGCCTATTTTCTAGGTTTTCATCAAGGTGGCGATTTTTTGTATTTTTAAGGTTTTTAGCCAAGCTCTCTGATGCTTTGTATAGAACTTGCGTAGATGTAAACTATTGATAGGTTCTATCAATTGTCCCCTGTCTAGCGTAGCTAACTGATAATCACCTTAACCAAATGCAACAATAATGATGTAAGGACCCAACCAATTGGGCTCAAACTTACCAAGTTTCTCTTGATCAACTTAATTTCTTGGATTCTACATTAAGACCAAATTGCCAAACTCAAACTTTCAAACCATTAGTCTTTTACTATAGATTCTGCAACAACGATTTTGATATACCTGTAAGTGGTTTAGGGCATTTTATCTTTTTCTTGCAACATTTATAGCTCATGTAGTCAAGAATTTTTATACTCTTCATCATCAATTAATCCCTTCAAGGAGACTCAAAGAGAAGGAATTTTGACCTCGATGGGAAATATAGCTTTAGATCCATAGACCAAGGAAAATGAGGTGGCTCCAATGGGTGTGCAAATGTTGGTGCAGTAGGCCCATAGAGCAGGGTTGAGTTGGAGATGCTAGTCACAACCAGCATCATTGTCAGTCTTCTTAAGAATTTAGAGGATTTTTTTATTGGATCCCTTGGTCTGACTATTTCCTTGTAGATAATAGGGTGTGGAAAAATGGTGTTGAATGTTGAAGCATTCACAAAGTTCACGGATATCTTTATTTTTGAAAGGACGACCATTTTCTATGATGATGGATTATGGAACACCATACTGGTAGATGATGTAATTAAGAATGAATTTAGAAATTTTCTTAGCGGTAATGTATGTGAGGGGGACAACTTTGATCCACTTAGTGAAATACTCAATAGCAATGATAATGAATTTATGGTCATTGGATGAGGTGGGATGGATTTTTCCCACGAGGTCGAGTCCCCATTGTGCGAAGGGCCAAGGAGAAGTGATTGGTCTAAGCTCTTACACAGGTGCATAGATTAGATCATTGTGCACTTGACATTTCAAGCATGTTCTTACAAATTGAAGAGCATCATTTTCCATTATTAGCCAGTAATACCCAAGTCTCATAACTTTCCTAGCTAAGGTCAGGCCACTCGAATGAGATCCACATATACCCTCATGTACCTCGCATAAGGTTTTTTGGGCTTCATTAGTGTTGAGACAATGAAGAAGGGTGTTGTCAAAGTTGCGGTGGTATAAGGTGTCACTAGCGATGGTATAACAATCGGCTTTGCAGATGAAGGATTTTTGTTGGTTGTTGGATAGGTTTGGTGGGAGGTTTTGGAACTTGAGGTAACCATCGATGTCTTGATACCAAGGTGAAATAGGACCAACAATCTCACAAACCATTTTTTATTTTGGCATATTGTATGCCGGAACCAATAGTTGCTCCACTAAGAACTCGAATTGGTGCACATTTTTGGGAATGTCTAAGAGAGAACCTATTGTTTCCATCATGTCGGTTGCATTTTTTTGTGCCCTAATAATTTGTTTAAAAGCAATTCAATGGAAGTATGACTAAAATCTATCAACCATATATTTTTAAGGCATTAACTTTTTGTCCTTTATGCCATATTCATCAGTGACCTGGTTGTTGACCAACTGGGAATCGCCAAAGACCAATAGTGTTTTGATTTTCCATTTTATAGCATTCAAATTCTTGTGACAAGTGCCTCATATTCTGCAATGTTATTGGTACAAGGGAAGGAAATTTTAAATTCCTTAGGAATGGAGTCCCCTTGTGGTGTGATGAACAAGATACCTGCTCCTTAGCCATGACTAGTATGAGACCCATCAAAATAGAGCTTCCAAGGTGATGTAGGTTCTGAGTGAAAGATGGACTCCTCGAAGAAGCCAGCTATCGATGGATGATTACCTTGGATAGGGGTAAGTGCAAAAATATGGTTCCCGAAAAGGGGACTTAAGTGGACACTTTTTTTTTGAAATCAGGAAATACTGACCTTGCACGTGAAATTGAGGATAGTTACACTAAAAATTTTGAGATGGAAAAAAAAAAGGATCAAAGTGCTTTCAGTCTACTTTCTAAACTACTAATTTATTTTGACAATGGTTGAGATTAAGGGGTTCAAACAACGGACCGACACAAATTGGTGTCTTTTTGTAAGAAAAACATAACATAGCAACTCTTGTACGACCCTAGCATGGTGTAATTTTTTCAAGTCTTTTTAAAAATGCTACGATAATAAGTTAGCTAATAGTATTTCATTGATGCACAATTTTTCTGATAAATTTTTAATGAATATTTGATTTTTTACTAATTTTCGAAGTGGACACTTCCTAAAAGTAGAATTTTGGCCATGTTAGCCCTACAAATTTGGGAAACTAATTGAATTTTTATATAAAAAATTATAGAATGGAGTCTAGTTTCTAAAAATGTAATTTATTTGAAATTTTGATAAGCGGTTAATTTATAATGAAAAAAACACCAAATACTACTTTTTACCAAAAAAGAGACATACAAACAAAAGAAATTATGGATGAAACGCTTAACATTGTCAGAAAGTGAAAAACATTACATTGTTGGATAGCTAAGAGAGAACATAGCATTACCCAGATGTTCGATTTGTTTGATATTGAACCATGTGCAATCCTGACGGTGAGCACGAACTTGATTATGTGAAATATTGCAAAATTTGCAAAAACGCATCTCTGGTCATTGGGAATGCCCTCCAAGCCTTTAGCTTGGTATTCCAAGGTAAATACCAATCCCAAGGATTGGGGTTTCCCAAAGCAAGATATAATGAGCATGTGTTATAATGCACTCATGTTATATCTCAATTTTGACATGTTTTGTGAATGGATTTTTTGCCTTTTTTGAATGCATTGACAAAACACGAGCACATTATAACACACTCAAATTTTGATCTACATCAAATTTATTTTTCTTCTCTTTTCTTTCTTTCTTCTCATTATCTTTGAGGGAAACTATATACATGAAATAAATGTATATAGACATTTACATATGGACATTTACTTTCTTATACTTTAAGTTATATTTCATGTATATAGGTAGGATGTTTGAGAGTGGTTTCAGATCTCTAGGAGTTATATTGAAAATTCTAGTTTTTGGAATATCTTAAAAAAATTAGACTTAATCAAATTCTAGTAATCAACATGTCAAATTTTAGTAATCAGGAGATCAAATTTTAGTAGTCAGCAAATTCTAGCATCTTTCTCTGTCACTCTCTCCTTCTCTCTACTCTTTATCTCTCCAGTCCCTAATTCTCCCTTCCTCCCTCTCTCCCCTCTCTCTTCTTATTTTTGGAAGATCTCAAAAATTTCAAACTTAGTTAGATTTTAATAATCAAGAGGTCAAATTTATTAATCAACAAATTGTATTATTTCTCTCTCTATCTCACTCATTTTTATCCCTTACACTCTAGACCTCTCTCTCACTATCTCCATCCCTTTTTCTGGCTCTCTCTCCCTTGATCTCAAGAGATTTGTCTCTCTCTCTCTCTATGTCTCTCTCTCCTTTTCCCTCTAATTCTCTCTACCTTATTTCTCTCCCTCCCTCCGTCCTTTCCTCTCTACTTATCTCTCTCTCGCTCTCTCTCACTCTCTCTCTCTCTCTCTCTACCTATCTCTCCCTCCATCACTCCCTACCACTCTCTCTATTTCTCTCTACCTAACATCTCTCTCCCTCCATACTTCTCTCTCCCTCTCTTCTTCTCTATATACTCTTTATCTCCCAATCCCTCTCTCTACCTACCTTTGGATCCATCAAACCTTACCACTCTCTCTCTACTCCTCTCTATCTCACCTTTCTCTCCCTCCCTCCCTCATTCTCTCTTGACTTCTCTCTATCTCAACTCTCTCTCTAAGTCTCCTTCCATCTCTAATAATCTTTATTTCCTCTCTTTGGGCTCTCTCTACCTACCTCTCCTTCCACCACTCTCTATTTCTCTCTATCTCACAGGTATGTGTAGGATCATCATGGAAAAAACATGTCCTTAAGTGGTGATGAAAATTCAAAAAATCAAAGTTAGGCAACTTGATGTAAAAATTTGAATAAGTAATCTATATTATTTCAAAAATATGTAAGAAAAGAATCAGTAGCAAATTGAATTTAGTTTTAAAACTACTAGGGTTTTTTTTTTTTCAAATCTATTTGGTGAAAATTTTAAATTTCAATGTAGTAGAACTTAAATTCCAGGGAAAAATAAGCAGTAGGTGTATGTCTGACCACCCTAACCACAACAAAATGATAATATTTTTTTATACTATTTTAGATATAAGTAGAGGAATCGTGTACTGATGTTATGCAATTTTTTTGTAATTGTTTTCCAAGTAAATAATTAATTATTATTTTTTTATTACAACTTTTAAAAAATATAAAAACTTGTATGTCTAACCACCGTAACTTTGTCAAAACTTCATGAAATTCATTTTTTGAATTTTAATCCTGTAGTATGCAAAGCATAGAATGTGACACATGTTTTGGATTCAAAAATGTGATATCGTTTGAAAGCTATATATTTTTTTCAATCAACCTATCAATTAGGAATTTAGTCGTAATTCAAATAGAAAATGAATAATAATTATTTATTAAATTCAAAGTAAAGAATAATTTATATTGGTAGAAAGATGAGAATCTCCTTTAAAAACCCTATTTGTTTTATCAATTTTAGGTAAAAAAGTCATCATCCACATGGGCCATTATATCACTTACATATCGCCACTTTTTGGCCCATCATGATCTTGCACATACCCTCACTTATCTCTCCCTCACTACATCTCCCTCCCTTTTTCCCTCCCTCTCTACTTATCTATATCTCCCCTCTCCCACTCTACCTAGCTCTCCATCCATCAAAACCTACCACTCTCTCTCTATTAATCTCTATCTCACCTCCAACTCTCTCCATCCATACCTCTCCCTCTCCTTCCCTCTCTACCTATTTCTCCATCCATCACTCCCTAACACTCTACACCTCTCTATCTTGCTTCTCTCCCTCCCTCCCTCATTCTCTCTCTATTTTTCTCTCTATACCTCTCCTTCCCTCTCTAATTATCTTTATCACCCCTATCCCTCTCTCTCACTCACTAGATCTCTCATCTCCCTCCCTCTCCCTCTCTCTCTCCCTCTCTCTCTCACTCCTCCCTCACCCTCTTTCTCTCTCACTCTCTCCTCTCTATCTCACCATTCTCTCTTTCCCTCTTTGTAACTCTCTACTTCTCTATATGTCAGCATTCTCTCTCTACATATCTTTATCTCACCTATCCTTCTTTACTTCTCCCTTCCTCCCCTCTCTCACCCACCCTCCCTCCTTCCCTCTATCTCTATCTCTCTCTACTTCTCTCTCTCTCACCTATCCCTCTTTACTCACATATCCCTCCATCACTCCCTACCACACTCTCTCTATTAATCTATATCTCTTCTCCCTCTCTCATCCCTCTCTATCCATCCATACCTCTCCCTCTCCTTCCCTCTCTACTCTATATCTCCCTAATCCCTCTCTACCTACCTCTCCATCCATCACTCCCTACCACTCTCTCTACACCTCTTTATCTCACTTCTCTCCCTTTCTTATTCTCTCTCTACTTATCTCTACCTCTCCTTCTTTCTCTAATTTTCTATATCTCCCCTAGCCCTCTCTCTCTTTCACTAGATGTCTCCCCCCTTCATTTACCCCTATCTACTCTCTATCTCACTCTTGCTCTCTCTCATTCCTCCCTCACCCTCTTTCTCTCTCACTCTCTCATCTCTATCTCACCATTCTCTCTTTCCCTCTCTGTAACTCTATCCTTCTCTATGTGTCATCATTCTCTCTCTACTTATCTTTATCTCACATATCCATCTTTACCTCTCCCTCCCTCCCCTCTCTCGCCTACCCTCCATCCTTCCCTCTATCTATATCTCTCTCTACTTCTCTCTATCTCACCTATCCCTCTCTACCCACATATCTCCTCTATCACTCCCTATCACACCTCTCTCTCACATCCCACTCCCTCCATCCATACCTCTCCCTCCATGTGTCCTTCTTTATCTACTGTTTATGATTGTGTCTCTCTACCTCTCCTTCCCTCTCTAATTATCGTTATCTCCTCTTTCCCTCCCAACCTCTCTCTCTCCCTCCCCAATCCCTCCCTCTCCCTCGTTCTCTCTCCCCCTATGAGGGTTGAGAGTGTAAGGTTTAGTTTTTAAGGTATAGGTTTGAGGTTATAGGGTAAAGTGTATATGGAATAGGGATTAGGGTTGAGGATATTAGGTATAAAGTTGAGGGTACAGGGTGTAGCGATGAGGGATGAGGGTTTTGGGTTTTGGGTTTAAGGTATAGGGTTGAGGGTTGAGGGATAGTGTTTAAGGTTGAGGGTATAAAGTTAAGTGTATAGGGTATAATGATTATGGTGTAGGATATTGGGTATATAGTTGAGGGTATTGGGTTGAGGATATTAAATTTATGGTTGATGGTTTAGGGTTTAGGGTTTATGTATAAATTTGAGGGTTGAGGGTTGAGGTATAATGTTCAGGGTTGAGGATACGAGGTTAAGTGTATAGGTTAAAGGGATTAGGGTTTAGGGTGTTGGGTTCAGGGTATAAGGTATAGGTTAAACGCTTTGGGATGATGTTTATGGTTTAGGGTATAAGCATGAGGGTGTAGGGTTTAGGGTTTAAGGTATAGGGTTGAGGGTTGGGGGATAGTGTTCAAGGTTGAGGGTATAGTGCTAAGTGTATAGGGTATAGGGTTGAGGGTATTGGGTTTAGTATTGAGGTTTAGGGTTTAAGTTTTAGTGTACAAGGTTGAATGTAGGGTTTAGGGTTTAAGTATAGGGTTGAGGGATGATGTTCAAGGCTTAGATTATAAGGTTGAGGGTATAGGGTATAGGGATGAGGGTTGAAGGTGTAGGGTTTAGGGTTTAAGGTATAGATTTGAGGGTTGAGGTATAGTGCTCAATGTTGGGGTTGTAGGGTTAAGTGTATAGGGTATAGGGATTAGGGTTTATGATATTGGGTATGGGTTGATGGTATTGGGTTTAGGGTATAGGGTATAAGGTTCAATGTTTAGGGTACAAGGTTTAATGTAGGATTTAACATTTACTTATAGGGTTAAGGGTTCAGGGATAATGTTTAGGGTATAGGTTATAGGGTATAGTGATGAGGCTTGAGGGTGTAGGGTTTATGGTTTAAGGTATAGGGTTGAAGGTATAAGGTTAAGTTTATAGGGTATATGGATTAGGGTTTAGGATATTAGGCATAGGGTTGAAGGTATTTTTTTAAAGGTTTAAGGTTAAGTTTATATGATATAGGGATTAGGGTCTAGGAGAGATAGAGAGAGAGACCTAAGAGAGGGTGAGGGGGTGTGAGGGAAAGACATGAGAGAGTATTATCTAGTTAGCGTGGGAGGGAAAGAATTGAGAGATGATGAGGGGGTGGGAGGGAGAGACCTAAGAGAGAGACAGAGAAAGAGAGAGAGAGAGAGAGAGATGACCCCCATTTCTTGGACCCATTTTTTCAAACAAGCGACTAGATTGCCAATTTCATTGAATTAGCAAGCCAATGGGCCTACTAGCTTCCCAATTCAATCCTATGCACTCTACCCTATACATTGGACCCTCAACCCTAATCCCTCAACCCTATACCCTCAATCCTCTACCCTCGACATTAAACCCTCAACCCTCAACTCTTAAACACTCTACACTCTAACCTATACATTAAACCCTCAAACACATATAATGGAACCTCAACCCTTATTCATCAACCCTAATCCCCCAACCCTATACCCTCAACCCTTATCCATAAACCCTAATCCCTTAACCCTATACCCTATACCCTCAACCCTCTACCCTCAACCTTAAACCCTTAACCCTCAACCCTTAAACCATAAACCCTTAAACCCTCTACCCTATACATTAAACCCTCAAACCCCAATTCTCAACCCTCATCCCTTAATCCCTCAACCCTCATCCCTTAATCCCTCAACCCTCAACCCTTAAACCCCTATACCCTCTACCCTATACATTGGACCCTCAACCATAATCCCTCAAACATATACCATCAAACCTATACCCTAAATCCTAAACCCTCTGCCCTCAACCCTCAACCCTAAACCCTTAATTCCTCAACCTTTAATCCCTCAACCCTTAAACCCTCTACTGTCTACCCCGCACTCTCAACCCTTAAACGCTAATCCTCAACTCCTATACCCTCTACTCTATACATTGGACCCTCAATCCTCTACCCTCAACCCTTAAACCCTCTACCACACTTTACATTAAACCCTCAACCCTCAATTCTCAAAACTCAACCCTTAACCCTCAGCCTCTATACCATCTACCCAATACATTGGATTCTCAATGATGAGTCTAGATTTTGGCCTAGTTAGGGCGATATATTCTCTTGTTATTTGCTAAAAATTACCACAGACTTTGATATAACTTCTCTCAGTCATAAGACATTTGAACTAATTTCATTTATGTTGGTTTTAATGACATTTACCTATTGTGTGGACCATCTATATTTATTTTTAATTTTATTGATGAATGTTCTTTAAGGTGGTTATGATTATGCAATTATTATGTGTACTGACATTACTCTGTAGACATGATTCAAACGTTAAGTTGAGAAATGAATCTGCTAGCCAGTTAGGTTGATGGGTCATGCAAAGGTCAACTAAAAATGATAGTAGAAGATTATCATGCCATTCACATGTAACCACCTTGCATCGATCTTTTATGACATTGAGCATTGTGGGCATTACTGTAGTGGTTGAATCCACATTTGGGCATACATGTCTGAATGGATTCCCCTGCATGTGTAACCACTCTTTCCACTTTCTTCTCATTTTCCCCAAATGGAATCCTCTCAGTTACTGGGAGTTGATGGACCTATTTAGTTGACAAATAAGGCTCGAATCCTCTATCCTCGAGCTAGCGAGTTAGTGAGTCGACTGCCAAGTTCTTGTACAAGCTGATAATCAACAATACTTTTGTAATTGCATTTTCTGATGAATGAAATAAGATTCTGAGTTGAGTATCTGAGTTTGCATTAGTTTAGGGGATACTCATCCAAGGGGTCCCACTTGGTGAGTAATTTGTTCCTTTATTTTAGTTAGATTAGTTTTTGTTTTTGTTCAGTACTTAGTTAAGATTTTTGCATTGACTATTCCTATAGCCACTAGAATTCCATTTTGTGACTATTCCTATAGCCAAAGCGGACAGAGTAATTTCCTGCTAGATGCTTAGATTTGATTGAGTGATGTTCAACATTTTCTATATTTCCTTTCATGCAGTTTACTTTCAGCCTAAAGTCTTTCTTAGTTATAGGATGAAGATGACTACTTTGAAAATCCTAGTGCACATACTATGCTGACCCATTTCAAGTTCATGTCCCTAGATTGACAATTTAAATGTACCTTCATGGTGATTAAGATAGCTATTCAGGTCAGATTTCCAATCTTTGAATGATGGATGTAAGGGCTTGGTTATTAAAATCATTGTAGGAGGCTGACATTTTTGGTGACATTGTCGGGGATGGTGTCAAACTAGGAAATCCTTTGGAGTCATTGATAGTTTTTCTGTTGTAGTATTTATATAATTTTCTCTTAGTGATAGAAGTTATAATCCAATATTTTTTCCCACCCATTCTTTGTGTTATTTGGTTGATATTGAGTTGATATTGCATGCATAGAATAAGAAGAGATGTTTATGGGAGATTCCTTCCTAATAATCTTGAGCCATTTCAACTAGTAGAGATTCCAAATCTTCCCAAAGACAAAGAAGAAGAGCCACAATACTTTGCTGATATACTCCCCGACTTGACTAATTCTAAAGTTTCCCTTGAAGATCAAAATCTTGTTGAAGAAACCTTCATTCTAGAATTTCATCAAGCAGGCATGGCTGATGCAAATGGAGATAGGCCTAATAGGTAGAACCAACAAGCTTTACCTTTTCCCATTGTTGAACAAAATGAAGTAGATAACCTCAAAAATATCCCTGGTTTAGTCCTTCCTAAATTCTATGGGCTTGTCACAGAAAATCCTGATACCTTCTCATTTGAGTTTAATATACATTGTAGAAGCTATGACAATACCAATGATGCCCACAGACTCAAGCTATTTCCTACTACTCTGAAAGAAGTTGCATTGAGATGGTTTATGAGCCTAGGCAGAAATATTGTGAGAACTTAGGAATATATGAAGATAAAATTTCGTGAGAAATAAAAGGAATATTGCAGGGGTAGTGACATGAGAGGAGGTGACATTTTTAGAATGAAGCAAAAGGAAGATGAGAGCTTGAAAGACTTCATTTCAATGTTTATGTTTTTCCTGCAAAAATATCCACATCATACACTTAATGAAGACTCAAAAAAGTTGATTTTCTTGAGAGGAATTAATGAAAGATACACTGATGCCTTAGACCTGATGGCATGAGGAGATATCACTCAAGTCCCTTGGGATCAAATCAAGAAGATATGTCAAAATTATTTTAGGAAAACTTCAAAGAAAGGAAGAGCCTACCAATCCTCTATGGGTAAGACATCCAATAGTGGAGTCTCAAGGATGGAGATTACTATTTTGTTGGTAGATTTCAAGTAGGATATAATAAAAAATCTAGCTACTCAACTGGATACACTTCAAGATAAGAGGAAACATGAGGAGGAAGAGACAATACTGACAAAATATTACCCTCATTGCAGACAGAAGAAGAGGAACTACAAATGTAAGGTGATAGCCAAAATTCACAGCAAATATATCCCACTTGAGTTCAAACCAATCCAAATTGAGGAAGACCAAGTCTAATTTGTTGCACAAAAAAGGCCATGGGCTTCAAGACAAGGTATGCCACTAGATCCACTATCTTTTGTTGGACCATATTTTAATTCTTATTCTAGTAACCAATGGCAACCACCCTGTCCATCCAACTATGGAGGATACCCACCCAATACTTTGTCCAATTATCAAAATTACTCACCTTAGTGGTAGCACTCTCAGGGGAATCGGCAACAGTTGTAGGGACCTTGGCAACAACCTCCAGGAAACTAGCAGCAAACATCTCAATGGAGAGGTGGTCAGCAATGGCCAAACAAAACCACCAGCTATATGCAACCATCTTCTCAAACCCAACAACCTACTATAATGCCCCCTCCTACTAATCCAAGTGCAAATTTACCTAAACCTACCCAATTACCAACCCAACCCAAATAATAAACCACAACAACAACCTGTATATTATGTTGATCCAAATCAATTTCCTGCATATATTGTGAGTTTAAGTGGCATACGTCTACATTCAGGAACAAATTTGTCGGCTCCTTCCACCCCCATTATCACTGAGCTCCCTTTGGAATAGAAAGAATAATCTTTGATTGATCCCATTCAACCTTGTACAACTAAAACTCCTGAACCAACTCCAATAAAGAAGATAACACAAGAACCATCATTCCCTCAAAGATTAGAAGTTTCCAAGCAAAGAGAAGAGAAGGAGGAAACTAGTTTTGATATCCTAGATCAGCTAAAGCATATATGTGTTCAGATACCACTATTTAAGGCCATAAAATATGTCCTTATCTATGGAAAATCCATCAAGGAAGCATGCCTCAAGAAACCGGGTAGGAAAAAGAAGGACCCCACTAGAGTCCATGTAGTAGGATAGCTTGTTGCATGCTTGGAAAAGTAATTATTCGAAAGTACAGTGATCGAGGTAGCCCTGTAGTTGAAGTTGTCATAAATTGGATGAACATAAAAAATGTTTTGATTGACTTGGATGCAACAATCAATGTAATGAACAAAGATATCTTACAACAACTAAATATTGAAAACATGAGATCCACTCCTACAATCCTGCGGTTTGCTCATTGTTCCACTGTTAAGCCTGATGGTATAGTAGAAGACCTTTTGGTGATCCTAGACTCTTTGCAGTATCCAACTGACTTCATGGTTCTTTCCCCTAAAACCACATTGGGAGGGTATCCACTTATCGTTGGTCGACCCTGGTTAGCAACAGTAGATGCTTATATTAGATTTCAGTCAGGTGACATGACCATTTCTGATGGCATGAACACTAAAAATCTTGTTTTGTATCCTCCTGCTCAGCCATCCCACAATGAAGAAAAATTAGTATGGCCACATATTGATGAGGAAGTCGAAGACGTCAACTCTGTGGCACAACTCATGATGCTCGAAATAAGTCCTTTCCTACAACTTCAAGATGAAGATGAGGTGTTATCTAGTATCATTCAAAACCAGTGTCAGATAGAGGAAGCATCATCCACTCACATGTCTAGTTCTGCAGATATTGAACAAAAACTTATGTCAGTTCTACATGATCTTCCTGCATCAACTCTTTTAGTAGACAGACTTCCTACAACCACTCTTGTTGCAGCCATTGTCTCTGTAGATAGACTCCCTGCAGCCACTCTTCTGGCAGACACAATTCCTATAGCAATAGGTATGTTTCACACAATATTTTTGCTTGAACTTAAGATACATTGTATTAATGAAGCAACTATTATAGAAATAGTCGCACAAGTACAAGTGTCTAAAGGATGATATTTAAACATCAATAGTAAATTGAATGAGGGACAACAGTTGACATTGACACAATTGTTGAAAGCCCATCAAAAAAAAAATTCCTGGGATTATCATGACATGAAGGGATTAGATCTAAGACTTTGCACTCATAGAATATATATCAAGTATGAGTGTATACCTGCCACATAGACACAATGAAGAATTAACCTTGCATTGAGAGAAATTGTCAAAACAAAATTGCAAAAGTTGTTAGACACAAGTTTTATCTACCCTATTTCAAACAACCAATGGGTGTCTCCATTGGTGATTGTGCCCAAAAAGGGATGGACATGGTGAGTTTGTGTTGACTATAGGGAACTCAATGTTGCCACTAAGAAAGATCATTTTCCCCTTCCTTTTGTAGACCAAGTCCTAGACTCTCTTGCAAGAAAACAATACTTGTCTTTTCTTGATGGATATAGTGGATACAATCAGATTCAAACTGCACTAGAATACTAAGAGAAGACTAAATTTACATCTCCTTGGGGGACATATGCCTATTTTGTACTTCCCTTTGGGTTATACAATGTACCTACCAGTTTTCAAAGAGTTGTCATTAGTATATTCTCAAATATCTCCCTTGACTGCATGGAGATATATATGGACAATTTTACTACCTATGGTGCCACCTTTGATGAAGCATTGGATAATTTGAAGAAGGTTCTACAGATATGTGAAGACCAAAACTTGTCATTAAATAGTGAAAAGTGCTTCATGATGATGCAGTAAGGTGTAGTTCTTGGCCACTACATTTCCCACCTTGGCATTCAAGTTGATCCTGCAAACATTGAGGTAGTAAAATATCTACCTATACTTGCAAAACAAAAGGATAGTAGGAGTTTCTTAGGTCATCCACGCTACTATATACGTTTCATCAAGGATTTTAGCAAAATAGCAGCCCCATTGTATAGTCTTATGACTAAATATGTTGATTTCCAATGGACAAAAATATGTGATAAAGACTTTTCTGATTTAAAAATAGCTCTAACTCATGCTCCTATACTTAAGGGACCATATTGGGAAATCCCTTTCCACATCCATATTGATGCCCCAGATTATGCAATAGAAGTAGTCCTAGGACAAAAAATAGAAGCTATTAAAAATGCCATTTATTTTATCAGTAAAAACTTACAGGGAGCTGAATTCAATTACACAATCATAGAGAAAGAAATGTTGGCAGTAATCTATGCCTTGAATAAATTTAGGCACTATATAACTGGCTATCAGATTTTTGTACACACTAATCATGCAGCCATTAGATACCTCATGAACAAACCCCTAATCTCAGGAAGATTAGCCAGATGGTTGTTATTAATGCAATAATTTGACATAACTATTGTAGACCAACCAAGGAAAGAAAGCGTGGTTGCAAATTTTCTTTCAAGCTGGTTGACCACATTAGAAGATGGTCAAGCCATCACTACTATATTTGACTCCAATTTCCGATTAAAATTTGTTGGAATATCAACAATATATTGTCGACATACTAATGAACCACTGAAACAATTTTCGTCACTAATTTTCCATTGCTTTACCAACTAGCTTTAAAATGTCAAAATCATGACATAGCTTTGTCGATTGCCACCACAAAAAAGGTCCTTGGTGTTCGTCAGAATATCAATGGACATTTTGTGGATCTAGCAATGAACTCTAGGTAGAACACAAGTATCATGCCTTTTCCAAAGCGTTGGATCAACAATAGAAGTTCATCGAACTTGCGACAAAATAGGCAAGTCATTATGACAAAAGTCTCGTCAAATGTTTTTGGGAGGTTCATCAAAATTTTTACGAAATTTAGATGAAAGTGCGACGAAATAGGAAATTCATTATGATGAAAGTTTCATCGCATGTATTGCAAATTCGTCAGACATTTTTGGAGGTTCATTGAAAGTTTGAGGAAACAGTGCAGTTTTGTTTTTCAAATCATCCACGTGTAAACATTCCCTTGATATTGTGATTGTTAACCATCTTGCAACTCTTGATCACATGATAGTGGGAAACCGTAGATCTTGATCTTCAACAAACTTTCTCATGTAGATGATTGACAACTTTGACTTTAAATGTTGAGTACCTTTTCTCTTTAGATTAAAACATCTCCACCAATTTTAAGCATGTGCATTTTAGATCCGCTTTAGTAGCTCACTAGTTAATATATTAAGGTGGGTGAACCCACAAAAGTGGTTTACAATTCGAATGAGGAAGGAAAACTTCCAAAAAATGCCCCCACTCAAAAAAAATAAAATTTGAGGGGTTTGTACGAACTCAAGGTTTGAGCAAACCCAAAAGGGGTTCGTTCGATCCACGGTTTGATCGAACCCCTTCGAATGCGGAAACATGAATTTTACATTGTGGAAGGGGGGTTCGCTTGAGCCTTGGTTCAAGCGAACCCTTTAGGTTCGCTCGAAACCCTCTTTTCCCACCTTCCCACCCTCTCTCCTAAAAAACTTCCAAATTTTTTCCCTTCGAAGCACGAGTTGAGGATTAAAATGGAGGATACTTCATAGAGAAAATTGGAATATGGTAGTCCTTGGAATGAGCTATCGAATGAATATAATTTTAATATGTTTTAGTTTTATTAAACATAGGTTTTTCACCAAAAATCAAGCTCTTTGTTTTGCACATGTGGAAAAATAGAAAATTATCAAAATAATTTTTTTAAAATATGTTTGTACTGGGTATTGATTTCCTTCATCTATTAAAAAAATAAAATTGAATTTCGATACATACATAAAATGTTATGTTGTATACAGTTCGCCTATGTCTGAATTGTAATTGGTTTGACTTCGAAACTCTATTAAGGAAAAAATATTCAATAAAAAACTATGAGACCAAATGAAAGTGCTAGATATCATAGTTACAAATCTAAATTTGAAAAAATTATAATTTATCCTTCATACAAAAAAAATTATGTTGTATACGGTGAGCATCACTTTTTAAAAATGTTGTTTTCTCAAAAAAACTAGTTTTCATGGGAGATGGAAAAAGAAGTCCAATCTTATTCCAAAAATTTTGAAAAAAATATTTTTAGAATCCATAGAAAAAATGTGATGAGACTCTTGTTTGCATCATCTTCAAATTCCTCATGGTTTAGCCGCTATAGGTGCCCAAATGAGAAGATTTAGTTAAAAATAATAATTTTAGTGTCCAATTTGGCCAAAAATTGTAAACCACCATTGTGGGATCACCCAGGTTGGCTTAATATATTAAAACATTCATAATGTTCCTTCAACCTCTCTAAATGTGACAGATGGCGCCTTCATGTGATATCGTGATCGTTCAACCACAGAGTATTGATCGATCACGGTATCATGGGAAGGTGTCATCTGTCACATTCAAAGAGGCTGAAGGAACATTATGAATGTTTTAATATATTAAGCCAAAATTAATATATTAATTGGTGAGCTACTAAATCGGAACTAAAATTCACATGCTTAAAATTAGTGGAGACATTTTAACCTAAACAAAAAAGGTGCTTGACTTTTAAAGTCAAAGTTGTCAACCTTCCACACGACCAAGTTTACTGAAGATCAAGATCTACAGTTGCCCACTATCATGTGATCAAGATTTGCAAGATGGTTAATGATTGTGATATCAAGGGAATGTTGACATGTGGATTTATTTGACAACGTAGGAGATGGTGGGGCCAGAAACATGAGTTGTAAGGGTTCCTGAGCTGGAATGTTTTGATTGGAGGAATTGTGGGCCATTTCCTATGATGGAATTCAATGTTAGATTGACTGAAGCACAATTGTTCGATGACCCATCCTAGATGAATATCAATGGTTAAGATTCAAACCTGCATCAAATGTGATTGGAGTCATTGGTGAGGTGTGCGAGTGAGCAGTAATGGTAGACAAGACGTATTCCTACCTTTTTTGGTGGAATAAGAGGATTATTTCCCTATTTTATTGTCACAAAAATCATTCAAGGAACTTCACAGAGAAATTTTAAAACCAAAGAAGAAATCACGAGTCGTTACAGTGAATAATTAGGGTTTCTACAAGTCAAAAATCCGTAAGTTAAATTTTGCATTTCCTGGTGAAATTTTTAGCCTCAATTTAGGAGAATTTATAGTCTAATTGTTGGGAAATTGTTAGAAATTGTATTAGGGTTGTAAGTGAAGTTGAATTTTTTTTTTAAATTGCAAATTACGTGTTTGTAGTTTTGCATCCTTGAAAAGCCCTAGTTTTTTCTAAATTTTATAATTCAAGTAGACCCTAGTTTGTCCAAAATGGCACCATCAAAACACCACTCCAGTCAAATTGATTCTTTGAAAAGGAACCTGTATGTCGACTTCTTGGACCAACTATCATTGTTGACAACTAATAGAAGAAAAGGGTAGGCCCTAATGCAAGGAAAAACCCTTGGGGAGGGGTTAATCTATAATTACTTCAATATAATTGATGCTAAAGATCTGATGAAAGGTTTGGAGATATTTAGACTATGGTTTAGATAAAGGAATTTTCCCCACCCATTCTCAAATGGTTGGGTTTACGACATGGAAAAATTGGTGGTACCCAATGTGTTTCTAGATGTGCATTTTCTCAAGGCAGTGGCTACAAGGTATGATCCTATCACACAGGTGGTCAGGGATAATGATGGAAGGGTTTTACTAAGTATTAACAGAGAATAATTCCAAAAAGTTTTCGATTTGCATGAACCCAATGCCTTCATAATTCCTATTGAGCTTGAAAAGATGAACTAGGAATATGAGAAAAGTAAGCCTCTCTTTAGAGTTAAGATGCTCCTATCTCATTTGGCCAAGGCAGGAGGTTCAATAATTCATATTAACCCTAATGATAAGGAGCCTTTCAAACTAGATATTTTTTCCAAACACTTCCTAGCTACCTTTTACTCACTATGTCAAATATTGGGATTTAGCCCTAGCATTGTGATGCCAATAGCATTCATGTTCATGGGGGTGCAAATACAACATCCAAATTTCTCTGTAGTTTATGATTTCCCTCCTTCCCTAGCCTAGAAAATACATGAAGGGTTGGTGAAGCTACAACAAAATCATACAAGCACACCTTTCTACTGGTATTATTTGCTCATGTATATGTTATTGTTCAAGAATGCAAATATTTCTCTGAGAAGATGAAACTGAATAGATTTGGCTATGGAGAAAGGATGACAATACAAATTTGGATAGTTGACCTTTCATATAATAGAAATTTTTTTAATTATGTATAGTTTGATAATTGTTTTGCATCAAGATTAAGAGAAAGGCTGATAGTAAATCCACCCAGGGTTCATATGGATTTGCATGATTTTCTTAGGCCCAAGGAGAGGAGACTTGATTTGAAGGTCTGCCACAACTGGGGAGATATCATCCCATATCCAATCAGTATTGTTTTGAGTTTGTATGGATTTCAGGGGACTCCACACATCCTTCCATACAATGTGCCACCAAGGATTGGATTTACTAAGGTCATGTGGCAGATTGGATGCATTCATGAGGAAAATCTCACTAGAAAAGGCAAAGGGACTTTCTATCCAGATTACATAGTAATTTTTGGTTTTGTTATTACAAAGGGAGGATGGGTACACTTTTGGAATTCTTTCATTCATAAAATTTAAGGTTAAGTTTTAGGAGGTAGTGTGACCTTAAAGGATTGTTCGCTTTGTTTAGAAAGAGAATAAAAGGAGCAAGATTTTTTCATGAGCAAGATTTTTTTGAAGACCTAATTAGGAATGAATTTGATTTAAATAGGAAAGAACTAAATAAGGAAAAATGGGTTTCCTATGATAAATTATTGGTTATTGTACACAAAATGGATCCAAAATATGATCCATTCATGGAATTCACCCCTTTCCACAAGAAGATTGATTTCTTGATGAAAAACTTCAAGGAAATAATGGATAGTTTAATGATAAAGAAAATCAATCTTGAGTTGAATTTTGGTAAACATTAACAAGATAGAAGGCCATTGGAAGAAATTCCAACTTACCAACTTCCAGAAGATAGGTCCATCTATAGGAGAGTAAGGGATGACAATGATGAAGAAGACAAGAAGGGTAGAAAAGGAAAAAATATAATGGAGCAAGAAAATCCACCAAGATCACATCTCTAGCCACCAGGAACCATAAAGATAATTGATCTTGAGTTATCGCCAAGAAGGAGTCCCTCACCACCACCATCACCACCAGCTCCCAAAAGACAAAGAATTGAGTACTCCCAAGAGGATCTAGGGGATGAAATTATTGTTATAAACCAAGACTTACAGATATGCATGCCATCCCCTCCACAACTAGTTGAATTGGTCTTGTTAGACCTGGACATGAAGGGAAAGTGTGTACAAGATACAAGAATGGAGGCTTGTAAGGAATTTTTAAATGATGATACTTTTACAAAAACACCATACTTCTTGCAACTGGTATGGAGGATAAATCTGGGAGAGTACCAAGAAAAGTGCAAGGAAAGAAGAGGTCATAGGCCAGATAGGTCAAATGAGGAGAATGATGAGTGAATTTAAGAAATAACTCCAGAAGAAGGGACAAAACTAATTGATTAATTTGGTGTCTTCATCTTACTTGAATGGGACATTGTTGATGTAGTGGCCTTTGATGTTATTTTGAAATACAAGCATCCCCTCCACAATTGAGAAGAAGTCAGGTCAGCACTGCAAGTCTTTGCCTTCAGTGAGGAGTATGAGACCTTGGCAATATGGGCTTTGGCCCCGAGAGGAAGAAAGCCAAGCATAATATATATTAACCCTAATTTAAGGGGAGGGTTAATAATAAAAAGAGTTTCAAAAAATTCAGCAGTGGAGGCTACAATTTTGATTATGGATGTGGCCAAGTTGGCACAAAAAATACCAGAAAGAGAGGAAGCTGAAAAAAGGAATTGTATGGAGAAATACAATTTTATGATTGGGAGATATAATAAGGTGTAGCAAAGGAATATTGATCTACAAACAGATGTGGAAAGGCTGAGGCACAAGTAGATAGAGGCAGAACCAAGTGCTCCTATGGTTCAATCATTACCATCCACAGCAAGGTCATCACTTCCTACTACCCCCATTGTCTCCACACCAAAGTCTCCCACTAGGACACTTGCCCTTAGTCTCACATTAGAACCAATTGAGGAGGAGCTAACATTCTATGTTGATCCAAAAAAGAAGCAATTAATGCAAAAAATCATAGAGCTAGAATATTCTTTGAAGAATAATGAGGAGAGGGAAGCTCTAAAGAAAAAGGAAATTGTCACCACAATAAGCAATGGGTGGATACGTATTTAATTGAAGAACAGTCATAGTAGGAGTAAACTGCTAACAGTTAATTAACTAACTATTGTAGTCATAATAATTTTAAGTTTTCTTTTATAGTGTTAGTCTAAATACGTGGGCTTTTGAAGATTCATGTCTATATTAAATCATCCTCAATGAGCAAATGGAAAAGAACAAGAAGATTATCCAAATGGAATATCAATTTTAACTAAATTTTGAGATGTCACGAAGCGGTCGAATTGGCTGGTGACATGTGTACTTTCTGGCCTGATGCTTTTTTTCTCCTTCATTTTCTATAAGAAGGATTTCAAGGCCAGAAGTATGGGTTAGCAAGCTAAAAATATTTGGTCGAGTCTAGGCGATGTTACAGAGCAATCATAAAGTCTGATAGTTATAGAGGAAATTAAAATTAGGTTCTGAGTCATTTTTGTTATAGGTTTTGAATTCATGAAGATATAATGTTGTATAATAGTACTAGCATTCGAATTAGATTGATAAATTCAATCTCATGTCTCTCCTGTGTACAAGCGTATTTGAATCTTGAATAAAGTGATCAAGGGTTATTTTGTTCATCTCATTGTTGTGGTGTGTGCAATTATTATTTTAGCTTTGATTCAAGGAATTAATTAAAATTCTTAAATCAAATTGTAGGTTGATATGTTTTGTACAAGGATTTGATAAGTAGTATTGATTTAGGGTTACATATTGGTGATATTGTAAGGCAATATTATCAAAGATCTTATATGCTACAAGTTGAATGTGTTAGAAAGCCTTAGGAATTTGTGAATTTGACTCCTCCAATGGAAATAAGGCATTTATCTAAGTTGCATCTATTCTTTGTGGTTCAGTATTTGTTTGTGTTCACCCAGAGCTTGCTACAAATTGAAACTTAATTAATATATTTTACTTTGAATTATTGTTGTGATTATCTCACGCTCCAAATGGCTGATAATTATTGATGAACAACCAATTCTACTCAGTTTTATCCAGTTATGTTGAGCTATTGAGTTATCAGCCTAATAATGCTTCATCAGTGGAACACCCATCACAATCCTGTCGATGGCCTAATGAAAATAGCTCACAACCTAGTATCAGTGTAACAATACTCTATCGGGATAACTCCTAATGTGCTCTCCTGATATACCGATAGATTCAAGTTGTCAACAAAAGTAACCATGAATTATAACCATGGACATGAACTATCAAATTCATAAAGTATATTGGGGCAACTATGGTGCATCAAGGAAACATTATCTGGCATCCCACCGATAGAACAAAGGATAGGTGTCCATTAGTGGAGAGGGTGGCTATCGGTGAATGAAACATCTTAGGTCTACAAGTTGCAAATTATTAACTATTGATCTTTCTAAATTTAACGATTATAAGGGGATTCTAGAGGTTTAAGTTCGTAATCCCATCAATTAACTTTTAAATCGGATGACTGTGAGTTGATTATGTGACCTAATACGCATGTGCCTTTTCAAAGGCTTATTGAGGCCTGAAATTTTTTTTGGGCCACATGATTAGGGTTGGGCACTATATAAACAACTACTATCAAAACTATTGAAACATGCTCAAGTACTAGGTCCTCTCCCATAGATCAAATTAAGTAAAACATTATTGTAAACATAATATGTATAGAAGAATATGAATGTAAAGGGAAATGGATATTAGAAAAACATAAATGTAAATAAAAGTAGTGTGAGAAAAAAATGAATCTAAATTGGTCTTGAACAAATAAAATCATACCTAATTAACATTAAGTTATATTGACCTTGCACTCATTACCATTATCAGTCTTAAAGGTTACTTTGATGCCTTCTACAGAAACTCTCTGGCCATGAGGCAAGAGAAGGTGGGAAAACCCTGTGTATATTGATGACTTCTTAACAATCGAAAAGAAACAAGCAACCACTCAACCCTATTAAAACATAATAATCTTATGAATTGATTTTATTTGTTTTACTGGCTAATGGATAGTGGACCTAGTTCTCTTGAATTGAGATACTACTAAGATGTGTTGACTGGTGATTTTAGACTACCAATATTCTGCTTTAATCTCTATAAGTTACTTTTGTCTTAAATATATTCAAGATAACTTTGCAAAAAAAATCCTTGATCTCTTAGAAATTATGCAGACTATTTTGTTAATACTTCTCCATTTTGATATTTTCTTTCAAAAACTTCATAGAAATATATGTAATGCCATACTTGAAACTTAGGTATTTTAATTTTACTAGTTTTGTAATTATTGGATATGATTCCAACAATTGTGAAACACATTGGAAATATGCTAGATGAATGAAGTAAACTATGCAATTGGTAGTGTAAATCCAAATTCCTTAACCCTTTCCAGCATCCTTCTTGCATGTTCTAAAACGTGTGCTTTGGAACAGGGCATGAAAATCCATCTAAGTATAATGAAAAGGAGATTTTTGTCAAATATTATATTACAGTAAGTTGAATGAATTTAAGTAGAGAAATATTTACATACCTATAGATGGTACAAAATTTCATGGTTAAGTGGAAGCCTCCCATCAACAACAAGATTCAAATATCTGTGTATCTATCTCAATCGAGCCTCTAAAGCCTTCAGAGCTGTCAAAAGTTTCACTAACCTGTTATGCACAAAATTCAAATTTTAGAGTTATGTCACCACTAAAATAAAAATAAACAAAGATTTGAAACAAAATACACACACAACACAATGTTCATAGTGAAAATTTAGCACTTTCTTTCATTTTTGCATATTGGTTTGATGCTTCAGATGATACATTTCTTATATTGAAAAGTGCATTACCTTATTGAGCTTCTCTTTGTTTCGAGAATAGTTTAATATTCTCTACTTAACAGGGCCAACCACGTGAAGGTGGAATCTCATTTGGCCCCTCCGCCTCCTAAAATCACTCTCAATTCCCTATACTTGATCATATAACATTAATCATTCATTCATCCATTAATAACATATAACATTCATTCTTTCAATTTTTACATATTATCAAAAATATGGTTGTCATAATATGATTACAATCACTTTTTTCTGTTTTCTTTTTGCAGCTAAAAAAAGATGAAGTGCAGTATCATTTTCTAAATCATTTGTCCCCGCTTCAGTTGTTTTGAGCTCTGCTCATGATCTTAATATATTCCTAGTCATGTACTCACAATGTGGATGCCACTGCAAGGGGGCGTCTGTTGCAATAGCAAAGAAATGTTAAATTGATATGTTTTATTATTATTGTTACAAGTATTTCATTAATTAAAAGAAAATTAGAGTGGTGCTCTTTACTTGATGGGGCCACATCATGTTCCTGATCTTGTCTGATAGCCTCATGCTCAACATGTTGAACACCCTCTAAATATTGATCTGGAGTTGAAACATGAAAAGTTACATTAATTAATACACCAATTGCAATTAAATATGTTTAAAAGAACATTAGAGTGGTCCTCTTTACCTGATGGGGCCACATCATGTTCTTGATCATGTCTAGCTTGATCATGCTCAACATGTTGATCACACTCTATATGCTCTAAATTTGAAACACAAAAGGTTACATTAATTAATACACCAAATGCAATTAAAGATGTTCAATTGTATTAATCCATATTGTGTTTTTTATAGCACATGAATACATCCAGTACTGGGATGCACACCATGACCTTCATCTACAGAGTGTGTTCCACCCTGGTGCAGGAGCACCCATAGGCTGTCTAGGAACACTAGGAACACATTGTCTTGTGGAACACTAGGCAATCTAGTTTTGCATTTTTGGTGTGTTTCACTGAAGTTCATGTTGACCATTGAGTAGGTGAGAGGGAGTTAGAGGCTTAGGAACATGTCTTGATCATTAGGATAATGTTTGGAAAAGCTTGATGAGTTTTGGAACTCATTTGCATAGTTTTCTAGAAATTGGCAAGAAGTTACAAAATGTTCCATTTTGCAACTTTTCCATAATATGGTTGGAGCTACACATGATGAAGGGGAATGAGTAACTATTTTGGTGACCTATTTACGGTGTGCCTCGACCTGTCAGCAAGGTTGGAAGCATTCGAGTTTGTGTTGTGGTTTTGAATTCAAGAAAACAATGGTGTTTTACTGTGCATTTTTCTGCTTTTTGCTTTGAAGTGGTGTGTTAATGGATTGATCATGGCACTGTTATGTGTGTAGGATGTAGTGGAAGTTTTATTCAAGCATTGTGTGGTAGTAGCTAGCTTCTTAGTTTAGTTTCAAGCATTTTTTTTAGTTGAGTTTACTTTCTTTATAGTTGTTGGCCTGAACCGGGAAGTGTTAGAAGAATGGAGGGTTAGTCCACTTTCCCAACATAAAAATTGTACGGCCCTTTGGGAACAGTGACTAAAGTCCATGGTTGTACATAATGTAGGTTTAGGAGTCCTAGATAGCGTCGGAATCACTGTGGGAGTCTTCTTCTAGGCAAGCCAGGAAGTGTTCGACTAGGGAAGACAAAAAGTGTAGAGCACTTGATTTGCAGGGGTGTTCATTTCCTGACAAGTCATGGTGTGGAGAGGGTAGATAAGTGCCTTTCCAAGACATAGCATGGAGGAGGAAGCCCCATCAATCCATCTGGTGTGAGGATTACCTAACAGTTTGCAGTGAAGTCAGGGAAGGGTTTAAAAAGGCCTAATTTTTCCAAATTGTGGATTAAGCCTTTGTACGGATAGTTGAGGGCCAATATCCCAAAAATCCTTTAGAGGTGGGAATATGGACCAGGAACCCCAAGGAAAGGTTGAGTGTTCTTTTCAAAACCTTGGAGAACTAACTTGATTTCTCGGAGGAGGCCTAATTGGGGCTCCTAGGACTAGTAGCCTTTTAGACCTAAATGAGGGTTTGGTGGAAGCGATTAGGAAATGGAGTCAGGTGGACCCTCAAGAACCATATTAGGATGGATTGAAGTCTTTATAGACACCTCCACACCCCTGCAAAGATAAGTTCAAGATTTTGGAGTATAATAGCCTTTAGGGTGGATTAAGGGCTAAGGTGAGTTATACAAAATTGCACCAAGGTTGACTTGGTAGGTAAAACTATGATGGTAGTTGGGTTGGCAAGGAGAAACAGGGGAACCTAAGCAAGAAAAGGTCCCATAGGTTTGGAGAGGTGGAGTGAGACACCTTAGAGGTCTTCCAAACAAGACCTAGAGCATGAATTAGTGATTGATTCACCCAACCTCCCTATCACACCCTCACCAGGCTACATTCCAATGTCATGTGTAGTATTATCATTAATTTTATGTTTAAAAAAAATAGGCACATAATTACTTTATGGTGGAAATTAATATTGAATAGATTGCACAAGTATTCAATTTTAAATAAACTTTATTGAGTTTATTTACCTACATGTTGGATGTAGTGGAATATTGTGTTTGCCAAGTTGAGACTCTTAGGTGTTCAACTAGGGATCCATAGCCTTGCTGGAAGGGAATGTTCAGGTCCTCTTCTATGGGCACTCTGTTGAATTTAAAGCCCTACATTTTTTAATAAGATCATGAATTTTTCTTCTATGGTGTGATAAAACCAAAATTATTTGCAATTTATTTTGTGGATGCAATATTTCATTTATTGATACTTACAATTCATGTGGATAATTTCATATAACCACCAGAGCCAAGTTTGTGATGCCCGTGTTTTTCTAGCCTTTCCTTTTCTTCCTTCGATGTTTCAGGCAACCTATGGAAAATTTGAAATACGTTAGATTATGTAAAAAGAAAGAGTAATCAATATATAATTACATTTTTGATAGTATCACATACCTTTCTTGGCCCGGTGGAGTCTTTCATTTTTTCTTTTCAGCCTTCTCCTTTCCATTTGACACCAAGTCCTTCCAATCCCTCTCTAGAATCATGGGGGGATGTTCATAATTTTTGTTCTTCTCTAAATGTGACCTATATTGGTTCCTCACATACTTTAGATAGGTACTATCTTTCTTAAGGACCTTGGTTCAGTTGAATGTTTTATCACCGAATATCACAACTAAATGGTTAATGAGCTCATCTTTTAAATCTTGATTTTGGGAATTCCACCATGTACATATGGTGGGCCCGAAGAGCTCCAATGTAATATCACTTAGATGTTTATAAAAAACATCATTTCCTACAAAATGATCATGCGATCATTAGTCTAAAAAGAGTGAACAATAAGTAAATTTCAATTGGATTATATATAATAATAATTAAAACATTTTAAAGTACCTGGGACCTTCTTTATCTTTATGGGAATGAAATCCTCGGTCACTACAAATGTGACCGACAATGTTCCCATAATAGTAATACGGGAACATCCAAGAAATGTTGCTAAAACATCACCAATACTAGTGGCCTCTGCATCCCTAGGGACATGTCCTGACGCATGTTTTGGCATGTGTTCAATACCAGAGGGTGCACTATGGGATGGTTGCATGGTATGTGTTGTCAAAATTTCAGTCGACAATATAGGCACAGATGATGGGTTCAGATTATTTGATGTATGCACAGGAAGATCAGGATTGACACTTGTACCAACCCCTACTCCCCAGGAAACACTTGCAGAACTCTGATCATGGCCAGCAACATCATGAGGACGCAAATAATCCTAAAAAAACAACACATATTTTAGTTCATGACATAAAAGAGTACAAAATATAAAACCATGAATGAACTTATGTTATAATTAAAGATCTCATTACAACTTACTTGCAAGTTCTATGCTCTCTCAATCAATATTTTAATGCTTTCTCTTATCTCATATGTTTGAGGCACTATGAATACCAACTTAAGGATTTATTCATTGCATATTTTTGGGCCTTCCTCATCATATCCATAGGGTTTGTGGAAAATGTGATGTCATCATTGCATAATAGTGACTGCACCTCCATATGGCTGATCTCCTCTACTATTGGTGACTTTCCCCGATCAGCCAACTACAACAAGAATATTAAAAACATTATCGAAATTAACCCAATAAACTCATGAAAAAAACATAATAATAAAACATTTTTCTTGTATCTAATTTGTACAATTACAATGAGGTAAACCTGTTGGGTAGAAGCGCCTAAAGATGCATCGTGATCTATGCTCTAGGTTAGAGCCTTCCCCATATGATCAATGTCTCGCTATGACAAAAATTAAATATAGAAAAACATTACCGAAATGAAACCAATAGACTTACGGAAAAAAACATAATAATAAAATGGTATATTGGAGTCATTAATTGGAGGTTGGGTAAAATGGTATATAGTACATACTACCCCCATAGTAACTATGTTTGTATCTAAGTGATTCAAATTGTAATCGATTAGCAACTCTTCCCTTACATTTATTGATTTTACTGCGCATACGAATACACGGTTTTCTTCGTACGCCTCAAATATGTAATTGGATTGCTTATTTTTTAACCTAGGTCATGTACTATTTATAAACATTGTAATATTACCTGATGCTTTTGGCCTTTCGTCAATGTACCTAGCCACTCCTTTATTTTGATCCTTATCTTTTAGTTGTATATAATTTGCTGAGAGTGCATACCTACGCATACTTCATGTATATCGGACCAGTTGCATCCAATCTTTGTAACTATAATAGGGTCCAACATACTCCATCAATTCAGTAACTTTTTCATAACAGACCTTTATGTCATCCATGCAAAATAGGCCCAAACCATGCAATGACGATGGTGTTATGTGATATATCCTCTCGTTGACACAAATATTAGTGTTTATTGGAGGAAGTTCCTTGAGTACCCATTGTTTTCATGGATTTTTGTACCTCAAGGGCACCTTGATGTCGCCTATGCTATCATCATCATAAGAAAATGATCCCCCTTCAGCAAGAAAAAATTCCATGTGTTTACAAAATTTTCTTCTAATCTTTTGACCTCTAGTTGATCTCCCTCTTTTAGACCTACTACATGTATCGCTTTCCTCTTCTCTTCCTAAATTTCCCTCACTCGAGGAAGAAAGATCTAACAAATACCTATTTGGTGGTACCTTCAATCATAAGGATGTTGGATGAAGTTCTTTCATGGTGATGTGATCCCAAGGTGACATTATGATTAATCTATCATTTCATCACTAGAATTTGACAGGTTATAAGATAATCAAGTCTTGATAGATTGCAATTTATTGTTACTACCGCCCAAATATGTCAATCACAAATCAAATCTACTTAATTTTTTAACTCCCAAAATTTGTAACAAGTGTTAAATGTGACTATGGTCCACCAGTTACACAACCAAGGACTAAAATGTATTCTCTAATTGTAATCAAAGGAATTTTTCTCTTAATTCAAGTAAATAAACTTGAAGGGAAACACCACCAAGTGGTTTATTGGACACCTACATGACTAAAAATAGAAAAAAATTACATTTAATGTCAATATGTCTAAGTGGTTAATAGGGAGGGAGTGTGTACTAGGCCTGGTTAAGTCATCATAAGTTTATTCTTTGGCAATAAAAATTGTTTAAGTCATCCTAAATCTTCATATGTCTAATTGCTAGGATACTTTTGGTATGTTTTAAGGTAGGATGAGTGGTTGCATCAATTTTCTAGTTCTTTATAACAAGGTTTCAACATCGTCAAATAGTGAAATTTAGTGCTCATAGTCATTTGAAACAACAACATTCTAATTATGTATGATGGTAGGATTTCATAACTTAAGAGAATTGGCTACCCAACAAACTTAAAGTTAAGAGAAACTTTTTCAGTTTAAGGGGTTAGCACTTTAATTCATCTTTGCATATTGGTTTGATGCTTCAAACGATGTATTTATTATCCTACTTCTATCATATTTTATTCCCATCCCATTGCAATTGTTGAAATTGTTGGAGGAGTTGATACCAAAATTTCATATCATATACCACATTTTTGAAGCAATTTTCTGTGTTTTTACTATTTTTTTGAAGTTCTTTTGTGTTGTATGGATCCGTACAAGCTTGAAATGCTCTTAGATAATTGTTTAAGATAAATATATGTGTTCCCTTTCATTTGCATTTGTTTTGAAGTGCTAAATCACTATTTTGTGGGAGAAAACAATCAAATACAAGGACTGGCCTATTTTGCATGTGTAAGGGTTTGAGGGCTAAATAGAAATGGCATCCACCAATCATCCCATTGTCTTGGAACTATAACTCAGTGGATTGGTGTGAAACATGGTATGATAGAGGTTTATTGCATTTAGGGGTCTATTAAAGCAAGAAACTTGGCATTGAATTGATCCCCTAGGACTGATAGGGGCAATTTTCTTGTGAATTTGTGGTTGTTAAGTCAGGGTTTATCAATTTGATGGATATCTTGGTAGAATCATGGTCACACTATTTTTGTTGGTGTAATTAATTATTTAATTACAGTTTAGCATAAGTTTACTTAAGCATATTTTATTTCCTAGGTTAATTATAATCTTTATCTTATTGAGCTATCTTGTTGCTCAAGATAAGATTAGGGTTTTGCATGATTGCCTTTTGAAGGCTTTTGTTGTATTTGTAAAACATATCATTCCATAATATTATTCTGGTTTTATGCTTGCACATTCTTTCTCTAGGGTTTACAAAATATCCTCTTGTTTGTTCTGGATATCTGTGCATGTGACAGGTGATTGCATGCATGTGATTCTTGGGGATTGTAGAAGTTGATAAATCTCAACCTCTTCTGGTGATTTTGGGGGGGATCTATGGTTTCTTTCTTCCTCTCTTCTGGGGGGGTTCTTTTATGTATCTTTGTGATGGATGGTGTCCTTGGGGGGTCTTATGGAGTCCTCCATCTTTCATCACTTAGTTGCTCTTTGCATTCTATTTTGGGGAGGAGTTTTGTTCCCACTGGGTTTTCTCCTTTACCCTATTTGATTTAGTTTGCATTGCATTTGTAAATGGGTACCTGATCAGGCCTTGTTTCCGGGACTCATCTTTGCATAATAATTTGTTTCTCCCTAAGTTGCACTTATGGGGGGGTGTTGGTGTAATTAATTATTTAATTACACTTTAGCATAAGTTTACTTAGGCATATTTTATTTCCTAGGTTAATTATAATCTTTATCTTATTGAGCTATCTTGTTGCTCAAGATAAGATTAGGGTTTTGCATGATTGTCTTTTGAAGGCTTTTGTTGTATTTGTAAAACATATCATTCCATAATATTATTCTAGTTTTATGCTTGCACATTCTTGCTCTAGGGTTTACAGAACATCCTCTTGTTTGTTCTGGATATCTATGCATGTGACAGGTGATTCTTGGGGACTGTGAGGTTGAGATTTATCAACTTCTATAATTTTATGGTCCAATCTCTACTTTGAAACAAAAATATCTCTAACAAATCTAAGAGCTATAATGGGATGGCATTAAAGGAACCTTCATATGAAGGATCTTCTAATGAAGGACCTTTGAATTAAGGTCTTCATTTGAAGGTCCTTCATGCAAAGGTTCCTTTTATAAAGAATTTTGGACATGAAATATTTAAAATAAAAAAAACCTACATTTGAAAGTCTTGACATGGTATCATTTTTTAATGAAGGTTATTTATTCAAAGTTCATGACAACATCACCTTCAAATGAAGGTTCTTCATTCAACTGGTATTTTGTAATTTTGAAATTTTGGGATTATATTTTTTTGCCTCATCCCACAAGTGGGACACACTATTTTGCAATCAATCATTAACAAAGAGATGAATTTATGATAATAATTTAGGGTTAAAAATAAATCCACTTGAGCCTTTTATAAATGAAAGGACATTTGATTCAATCATATGCCTTGTAAAACTTTTAACTTAATAGTAAGGGCATCATGAGTAGTTTGTTGGGCCCATTCAACAATATTTGATGCAAGGATTGAATTGTCTAGAATGTATCTACTATCAAGAAATCCAATATTTTTACCTGTATGACTATATCTCAAGCAATAGGTTTAATTGTGATGGCAATGATATTGACAAATATTTTGTAATCTAGGTGTTGAGAAGCATAATTGGCCACCATCTGAGGTAATATTCTTCATTCTCACTTTTAGGTGTTAAAATTTAACAATACCTTGATTGATGAAAGAGGCCAAAGAGCCTTTCTCCATGGTATCCAAGTAAACATAGTAGTGGTCTTCTCTTATATGGTTGGACATGATTTAAAGAGCTTAGCTAGGAATTATTCATTTAACCTAAGGCTTTCCCATAATGCCATCATTGGAAAAGTATGATCAAATTCTTCTATTATGAAGAATTTGATTTATTCAAAGATTATATTCCTCTATTCATAATTTTTAAGGGTTGTGTGTGGAGGAGGTTATCACTACCAAGAAGGGAGAAGACCTTTCCTTGCATATGTTTGTGGTGGAGGTATTAAAGAAGAATCGGATGCCTCTATTTTCATTCATTAGATCTATCTTAGCCTAGCATATACTTGGGCTCCTTTGCCCCTATAAACTTCCATTTGTTTGATTTTATGTTATTTAAGCATAATTCCATGCTATGTTGAAATATAAGAGGTGGAGGAGGCCAAAAGGAAATAACCCCTTTTTAGTTGTACCTTTGAATTTTTTCTTATTGTTTTATATTTTTAGCAACTTTGTGGACATAATATTTGAGGTAGGTCGTACAACAAAGAATAACATGTTCCCACCAAAAACCAAGATGTGGGTAGATTATGGGAGTTTTTCCAAGACCTTTGGCTAGTCGATAAAAATGTGAAAGACTAAGCTATTTTATACCATTTTACAAGAATGAGTGTACCAATGTACAAGAAGATCTTTGGAAAATAGGCATGAAATTTTTAGGTTAAAGAGAATGTGGGTGCCAAACTTATAGTGCTTAGTGTCCCTTGGTCACCAATTTTCCCTGAGTGCCCTCAACTTCATCCTCGACACTGGTATTGACCTTTTTTTCACTCCTCCATACTCTTCCTCGACACTGGTATTAACCTTGTTTTCACTCCAAACTCTTCCTCGGCAGTAGTATTGACCTTTCACTTCTCCAACTTGATGAGCTACAACGTAGTTTCATTAATTTTTAGAGTATTTTAATTAAATTTATAATTATGGCACTATTTAGCTAGGTTTTAATATTCTACAATATAGTTAAGTATATTATCTATATTCCACAATTCCTCCAATCAAAACATTCTAGCTCAGGTACCTTTACAACTCATGTTTCTAGCCCCACCATCTCCTGCATCGTCAAAGAAATCCATGTGTCAATATTCAATTGATATCGTGATCGTTAACCATCTTGCAACTCTTTATCATGTGATAGCGAGAAACCATAGATCTTGATCTTCAACGAACTTGCTCATTCAGATGGTTGACAAATTTGACCTTAAAAGTCGAGCACCTTTTCTGTTGAGATTATAACATCTCCGTTGATTTTAAATATGTGCATTTTAGATTTTCTTTAGTAGCTCGCTAGTTAATATATTAAAACATTCATAATTTTCTTTCAGCCTCTCCGAATGTGACAAATGGTGCCTTCCCATGATATTGCGATCAATAAAATATTTCAGAAAAGGGCTTCACAGCATCGCAGGGACCTATGAAAACCTGAAATGTAACACATCATTGGGATAGCAAAGAAGACCCGCCTAGGATGAAAATGATACCCATAAGTTGTTCATAAAGACATGACCACGGGGATATTAGATCTAGGAAAAACTTAGGGAAAAGATAAAAGGCCAACCTGACATGAAAATAAAAGCTAAGGATATAACACGCCCCCCCTTTAACGATATAACAACCCTCAACCCATTTTCACTAAGGCCCAAAAATTAACGATGAAACAAAACCGACGTAATTATTAGCACAAAATAATTGCAAATGGAAAATCCCTAAAACCCCAAGCCATTGAAACATGACAGAGAGTAAGATTAACTGGATACAAACAAAATTATTTCACTAAGGCAAATAATTTTGTCAAGGCTCACTTTGAAGTGCTATCACATTCTTTGTAGTTTTTACATTGGAATACAAATCATATTTAATTTCATGCCAATATAATTCTTTCATAAATATATTTGTTTGATTTTTCCTTGCTATTTTCATCTTAAAATTTAAAAAAATGTATTCTATAATATAGAATTATTTTCAAATTGGAAAAAAAAGGATTCTAAGAGATATATTTAATCATAAATTTTACCATCAACAACCTTTACAATGACCACTTTATGCCGTTACACCTCAACCACCTCTACAACTAACTTTTTAATCTTTTATGATCACATGAAACAAAAAACACACTAATTTCAAGGTTGTTAACATCACTATTGGAATGTTTTAATTTTTTGACCTTTAAAATGTATTGAAACTCCTAGGACACCTCTAATACCACACTAGTGGCTTGATAATAGCCTTATTATTGACATGTCACTAACCTTGCACCCTTTTACATATAAATTCTGCAATTTTCCTTTAAAAGGCTACAAAACTCTTTAGTCCAAGACTCAAACCCATAACTCAAAACTTCACCTAGAACATGACTAATGGTCTTGAGTTACCTTATTCACAATAAAAAATTATTAAAATCCCTAAACCAGCCTATTGACCTCCCTAATTATCATCACATGATTAAGCATAGAAGATGAGGTGTAGGTGCTCCTGCAC
Organism: Sequoiadendron giganteum; assembly: GCA_007115665.2. NCBI lineage: Eukaryota > Viridiplantae > Streptophyta > Pinopsida > Cupressales > Cupressaceae > Sequoiadendron > Sequoiadendron giganteum. The sequence goes on from CM021109.1 coordinate 90,052,813, forward strand.
CACTACCCCATCCAAAATTTGCTCACATTACACAAAGCCACAATGTTTGTCCAAGATAAGCCAATCAAATCCTACCTTATGTGTGTCCTAGTAATCAAATTGGAGATGATCGTAAAAATGACATTACGAAGGGTGATTGGTTTAAAATTTCTAAACGACTTTGCAATTATTTCACTACTATGATCAATGTGTCATCTTTCATGAAATTTCCCAAAACACTATTCATTATGATCATATGGAAATTTCTAGGAAAGCTAGAATAGTTGTAACATCATGAATTAATTATGTAATGACATAAAAATTAAAAACATCATGAATTAATTATGTAACCACATAATTCAAATACAATTCTATCAAGAAATTAATATCAAATAGATAATACAATTGCATAACTCATACATTTCAATGTCATTGATCTTCTTCTTCATCCAACTCTTTTTTTGTATCATCCTATAGAGACTCGACATTGTAAGGATTGGTCATATCATCATCATCATCATCATCATCATCATCATCATTGATATCAGTTTCGATAATATCATCATCCACACAGATATCATCTTCATGAACATTAACTCCTACATCATCATGATCTAGTTGCTCCTCTTCGACATCTTCTTCAGGCACATCATCAACTAACTGTTGATCTTGATCATCATCTACATCATCTTCTAGTTCTTTGGTATCTTCTTCTTCCACCACATTATACTTTACCATCTTTTATCTTGGATCATGTCTAACAACAAATAACCAACCCAGTTTACCTGGAACCTCTAAGTAAAATACCTTATCACATTGGCTTGGAAGAACATAGGGCTCGTCTCTAGCTCACTCGATCGACCTTCTATTAACCATGGTAAATCCATTATCATGTTCAATAACACTTCTCTCGAGATCATTTTCATTCAATGGTAGCCTATACCATAGGATGACACATAACTAATTTGATGGACTTAAAGTCACACTCAACTGGGTATGTGCAGGATCATGATGGGCCAAAAAGTGGCAATATGATGGGTATGTGGCTGATGACTCTTTTTTTACCCAAAATTGATGAAACGAAAAGGTTTTTTAAAGGAGATTCTCAACTTTCCACCAATATAAATGATTATTTACCTTGAATTTAATAAATAATTATTATTCATTTTCTATTGAATTACGACTAAAGTCATGACTTTTAGGTTGATTGAGAAACATCTATAGCTTTCAAATGGTATCATATTTTTTGAATCCAAAACATGCGTCACATTATCTGCTTCACATACTATAATATTAAAAAATAAAAAAATGAATTTCATGAAGTTTTGACCAAGTTAAGGTGGTCAGACATACAAGTCTTTATATTTTAAAAAAATTGTCATAAATAAATCATAATTAATTATTTACTTGGAAAAAAATTACAAAAAAATATTCATCACATTGGAACATGAGTCCTCTACTTATATCTAAAATCTTATTAAAAAAATTTATCATTTTAATGTGGTTAGGGTGGTAAGAAAGACACCTAATTTTCTTATTTTTTCCCTGAAATTTAAGTACTACTATATTGAAATTTCAAATTTTCACCAAATAGATTTTATTTTTTTGTAAATAAACCTAGTAATTTAGAAATTACATTCAATTTTCTACAAATTCTATTCTTACATATTTTTTAAATAATATAGATAACTTATTCAAATTTTTATTTCAAGTTTCCTAACTCTGATTTTTCTGAATTTTTTGCCACTTAAGGACCTATTTTTTCCATGATGATACTACACATACCCAAGTATATCATCCAAAATCCCATAGTATCAATTTTTTCAGACTTCTGGATGTATGTCGCTTCTAGATGAAAGATTAGTCACCTAAAAGACTGTAGTTATCCAAGAATCACAAGTTTTCTTCGTGTCGTCCAACTTTTTGATTCGAAATTTATGACCATTGCACCACATAGCGTTGTGGTGTTTCACCTACAGTATGTCAAACATGTAAAAATTATTACAATATCATCAATTAATAAACATATTTATTCTTGGCCGAATGTATGCAAAGAGAAAAATTTCAACATATATATACATGAATATAATTGAAAATAATTAAATAATATGGGTGATTAATATATTTATACGTACCTATTTATCTCTTAAACCGTATGCTAAATCAATTTCCCTTGGTGTAACATTGGATTCTCCATTGTACGATGAGCTTCTTTAACCAATGAAGCCACACCTTCCCATGTTAATGCACGACCAGATTGTTGACATCGTTCAATCCATACCGTCATCTAATCAAGATTGTTTGCGATGTACAAATGTAGTGCATCCCACTCTCGACCAACTGTATCAAAAAAAATAAAATTGACAAATGACGTATAATTATTTAATTACCACGATATATGACCTTAATTTATAATTGATGTATATTGAAGATTAATAATTAAATAAGTACAATATACATAAAAACCAAATTTAAAATGTATTCTAATTAATCTCCATGATCAACTTATAATTACCTCTCACTTTCATGAATCTACCTTTCCCCATCAGGTACACCCCTTCAAATTTTGTAATGGATTTGGGATCCTAAATGTGATCTACATGGATATTTGTTGCAAACTTAGGAAGATATTCAGTAATGTACACCATGGTCTAGTATACCATATATCCCTCCACCATAGAACTCTCAGGATGTGTTCTTTGTCTAACCAAAGCCTTCAAAAATTTCAAGTGCCTCTCAACCATCCACATTGACCTTGTGTGTACAGGTCCACACAATTCAATCTCCTCAACTTGGTGTTTGAGGTAGTGTTCTTATGCATTGAAAAATGTCAAAGGTAGACACTTCTACATTTCACACATTAGACAAGGAATATTTCTCTTCCAATAATTTATATCTTCTTTATGGATTCCTTTAGATGATAGCCATCTACAAGTGATTCAAGGCACAAATATATTAATGAGATTTAACAAAAATATACAATATATTACATAACAAGTAAAACAAAAGGAAATTATAAGATCTATACAATGGATTGAACAAATATCGCTACTTACTTCATGTATTTTCCAAGAACATATATAACTTTTCTTGTAATTGTTGTCGAAGTTGTCTGGGAGAGATAGAGGCGGAATGTACTGCAACAATTATAAAATGATCTTTTCATTATGTTTCCAAAATTAGTAAACATAATACATTGAAAAGTACATGCAGTATACAAATATATATAATATACAAGAATAATTACCTTAATGAAGGTATGACAATCATGTGTTTTCATCCCTGACCCAACTTCACCTTTCTTTGTTATGATATTGTTTATGTTCACATCAAATCCTATGGGAAAATGAATTTTTCGTATGACTTCTTTTATAGCATTGCTTTGTTGCTCTATTAATAACCAAGGAAGGGAACTTATATTAATTTGGTCTCCATCACTATTTAATTGAATGCCATTTTTCATTGCATGATTGGCTACCTGAATGCCACTATAAATTTTGATAATTTTTTATTTGTCATGCCTTCCATCCAATATTTTTCATAACATTGTTATATTCTTTCTAATATGCATGGTATCAAACAAATGCACAATTTGTAGCTACTCATAGTAGGTCAACCTACTAAATTATCTAGGATAACTTTTCAGCCCCTGTGGAAGCTATCCATTAATGCCTTGATGACCTTCATGAAGCATATAAGTTAAAAAAATTAACAATGACAATCATTATCAATTACAACATGAGTAAACACAACACAATATAAAAATATAAATTCCAAACATATCATTTATGATAGATAAAAAATTTGATCTGATGTCTAACCTTGACAATTAATTCTACTATATTCCAACTTCCACAGGCGAGGTGTCATTCTTCGTGGTTTTGATGTAGTTCTTCTTTCCCATTGAAAATATCTTTTTTCAATAGTTCGATACTTATGATTTCTATGCAGGAAGTGCCTATACTCATCAAACACCTACTTTCCTAAACTTGTTGAATGATGATATTTCATCTTTGGACCACAAGTTAGACATGCAAATTTTCCCTTTATTTGATGACTTGCAATATATAATTGGATTAAATATGTCAATTTTTATAATTATATATAATGAATAGATTATTTGAAAAAATGCATGATATCTACTTCATAAAATTAAATATCATTAAAGTCATGCAGCCGAACGTTATAACATAACACAAAAATGTGTTAGCCCTTGGGCATCATGAATTGTCCATACAAGCATGGCATGGAATTAAAATTGTCTTTGTCCTATTGGTCTAGATACGTCATACATAGTGACGCCATTCCATAACTTTAGTAACTCATCGGTAACAGACTCAATATATGCATTCATATCTTTAACTTGGTACTTACCTAGTTGAATGAACATAAACATTACATAATTACTATAACCATTTTACTGCAATATATATAAATTAATATACATGACTATTAAATGAAAAAAATATAAGTCATTATGCAACAAACAAGACAAATGAGATGCTACTACGTTAAATAAAATTGATGTAAACAAATACCTAGAACAATAATTGCAAACATAATGTGACCCCTCTTTATTGACATCCATGGAGGAATGTTATTATTGATAACAGAAATAGGCCACACCAAGTAAATAGATCTCAGCTCTCTAAATGGATTGATACCATCCACCGCCAATGAAATCCTGAGATTATGAGGTTCTTCTTTAAACTGTGGCCATTTTTCCTCCATGTCCCTAAATGCAAAACCATCTGTGGGAATTCAAAGAATGTCATCTCTACTTCTATTTCGTGCATGGTAATCCATAAATTATGCTAAGATTTTGCACCTAAATAATCGTTGCATACGTGGAATAATGGGAATTTAACGAAGAATCTTGTGAGGCACCTTTTTTGTTAGTTGATCTATTTGATATCTATTGATATGACATTTTTGTCGTTCTATTGCAAATCCATGGTGTTTATGATATATAATATGATCAATGGGGAATGCATCTATTTTTTGATACTCCATTCCAATATCTTTCATAATGCCAAATAAATCTTGGTATGAGTGAGGTAAAATATTTGATAATGATAACAAAAATTCACCAATCAATCTACAACAAAAAATAACTTGTTAATATAAAGAATATTAATGGTACATATTTCATCATTTATTTACTAGTGATGAACTAACAACTAAAATAGATGAAAAAAGATGACATATATGACATACCTTAACATCTGTGAGATTTCTATGTTGGATAAACCATTCATAACCTTCAAGTTCATCATGAATAATATAATAGAGTGAAGAGTTGTTTGGGATCCTTCATAAAGGTTCATGTATGCCTTCTCAAGTAAAGGTAAATCATGAACATCATTAAAGTCATCTCGATGATCATGATCAGTTGTGCCACAAAATGTGTCATGGATCAATATATTTATACCATCATCTTCAACTTTGTTTTCTCATGCATGATCATCTTCTTCCATAGTTTCATTAACTTCATCTTTGATATTCACAACTCCATGTTCCCCCGCTTGCAAAACCACATTCTTTGGGCTGTCATAATCCATATCATGTGCCCTAGGGTGCCCCACGTTTATAATAATGATAGACACAAATAAACCATGATCATGATCAATTGATTTTATATATATATATATATAAAATGTTAAAAAAATATAAACATTTACAAATCCAATCAATATAAACACATATAATGAACAACTTATCAATGGACGATAATCATGGCCCCCTTCAACATGACCATGCTACCTACAATTTTTCTCAGTTTTTGTGATTAAAAGTCTTCTCGTCTTTAATCCCTTGCAATTATTGCAAGGACAATAACATTTCCCATCACCCTTTCTTTTTAATCTAGCCCACAATCTAGCAATTGTCTCTTCATTTTATTTTGGACTAATATTATTTGACATTATTTTTCTTTACCAAGCTTGAATATTTAGATCTTCAAAAAATATCAAACTCACACTCCAATAATTCTAATATTTTACACCAAAAAAATTCGGCATGCAACCACCCCTGCAAAAGAGATGATATTTTGAAGTTAATGACCCCAAAAAACACTTTAAAATGCTCATTCCATAACTTATTAAATTCTGATTTTACTATGATTTCCAACCGTTAGAATCCTAAAATCAAAATATTGAACTTGCACAACAAAATCTAGAAATGAAATATGATGATATGTTTCTTTAAAATATGATTTTCAAACTTGGAAGTACAAATATAAATGCTATGACCATGTCCTCAATGATGCCCTCAGGTTCCACTGTTGACCTATCTACCACCTATAGAAAAGTTGGTGTAGGTCTAAGGTTTATTAACAACAATATCAGATTTTTTTCCTTAGTCATCACATTAATGGTTATACCCAAGTAAATCAATGTATTTTTTGATGAGAGTATCATTCACAAATGAATTCTAGAAAAGACAATGACTACCCTCAAGTTGGCGATAATAGAAAAATTATATAAGAATAACTCTCATCCACTATGTGGTTAAGCAACCTCTAATCCCACCAGTAAGATCAATTTGCCTACTATTCACAACAGCCTGCCCTATGGGTCTTTTTTTAATTTGTGACCCTCCTTCATTGATATCTTTGGATGCACCCTCCATGAACCTACGATGAGTTATTTTCTCAACTTTGGAATTTGCAGATGCTTCAGGTACATTTGGCTTAAGTTTAGGTGTGTCATATTGGGTTTTAGGTTTCTTAACTCTCTTTTGTTTAGGTTTTCTTTCTGGTTTGGCATTAGAATCACTAGGTTCACCTATTTTGACAATGTGACAAAGCTAGGGTTTCAAATTTTCAATTGATGGAAAAGAACCTACTGGTTTAAATTCTTAAGAAACAAACCACGTAATAAAAACCATCCTAGACTTCATACAATTCTCACCAGCCCAATTGAAAATGCATAACTTACAAACCCTAGTAAACCCTGGGATATTAGAGATTTTAGAATTTTCACTAACTCTCCATACCAGCTTAATTCAATGCAATTGACACAAAGAAGTGTGATTAGTTTCTTAACTATATGGAAATTCGATTTTAATGCCTTCTACCACTATTCATCGGAGCTCTTCATGTCGTTTCCTCAAGCTTGATCACTTTCTCTGCTCTTGAACGGTTGCAATTATGGGGAAAAATGAGTCAACAACCTTCTTTATGGCTAGGGAATGGAGCATATAACCATTAATTTCTTATAGAAATCTCACACAAGCAAGATGACACTTAGTTTATTGAGTTCATATTATGGTCGTTGATCATGCTGTTTTAAAACTGTATAAGGTTAGTCGAAATTTCAATGAAAATTTAGGTTCGTCAAAATTTCGATGAACATTGGGGATAAAATTTTTAAAAATTGAAAATTACACATCAAATATCACAAGTACCTGACGATCATCTCATTTTACATCTTTCGTTGGAATTTTTTGTTGGATTTTGCAATCAAATGAGTTAGTGCATAGATGAATCCTTTCCTAATGAGCATATATTCTCCATTAGTGTGCAGACACCCTGGTATGCTGATATAGCCAATTACCTTGTAACAGGGAGAGTTCCTCCTCACTTCTCCCCAAAAGAGAGAAGAGTGTTGATTGAAAAATCATTCCCTTTTTCATGGATAGTGGGATGCCTATTTTATACAGGACCAGATCATGTTATGAGACAGTGTGTGAGGGAAGATGAGACCTATGATATTCTGTGTGCATGTCATGATGAACCCTGTGGAGGCCACTTTGCAGCTAAAAGGATAGCAATGAAAATCTTGAATACAGGATACTATTGGCCTATGTTATACAAAGATGCAAGAAGGTATACAAGGAGATGTGATAAATGCCAAAGAATGGACAGGCCAAAAAAGTTATATGAGATGTCACTTTGTACACAAGTGGGGTCTATACTTTGCAGGACCCATTGATCCTCCATCCAATGGTAAGTCCTATATTTTAGTGTGCACTGATTATGTAACAAATTGGGTAGAAGTCAAAGTCATGAAGCATGCAAGAGACAATAAGGTTGCAAAATTTCTTTATGAAGAAATTTTCACAAGATATGGGGTACCAAGAGAAATAGTAACTTATCAAGGCACTTAGTTTACATCAGCCCTTGTTACAACATTGGTTAATGAATATAACATCATGCACAGGAAATCCAATCCTTATCACCCTCAATAAAATGGAAAAGTTGAGGTGAAAAATAGAGAGATTGATGCCATCCTCACCAAATAGTGCATATTCACAAAAAGGACTGGGCAAATAGATTATCAGAAGTAGTTTGGGCTTACAGGACCACCTGGAAGACAAGTGCAGGCTTCACCCCATTTGAGTTGCTATATGGGAAAAAAACCATGATGGCTATAGAATTTGAGTAGAAGACTCTCAAAAATGCCATGGAGATGGGGACAAACATTTCAAAGGAACTAAAAGAACAGATTATGCAGCTGAATGAATTGGATGAGATGAGGAAATATGCATTACACCATACTAAACTTGTGCAAAATTAAAGAGTCAAATGGCATGATAGATTTATCAAAGAGAATAAATTTCAGCCAGGTGACTGGGAATTACTTTATAATTCACATTACAAGGATAATGTGGGTAAATTGCAGACAAGATGGCTAGGGCCATATGAAGCTGTCGAGGTCTTTCCCAATGGAGTTGTACATCTCATGACCATTGACCCTATGAAATTCAAATTACTGGTGAATGGGCACCATCTCAGACTATATCACATGCCAACTTCCAAGGAAGAGTTCCTATAGTAGTTTATCCAACACACAGTGCCCCAACATAGTTCCTACAACCAAGGAGTTCTAACTAAATGAGTTATGTACTTGTCATAATAAAGATTCCTAATTTTGTAGAAATCCATTTCTTCACCCATCTGCCCATCTGTACCACCTTTCTCTCTCTTCCATAATTTCTTTTCACCTCGCACCATTCCACCTCATCGTCAATAATTTCTCAATTATTGATCAACATCCCAAGTGGTATTTTCTCCCCAATTGTTGCAATGAATTCCTAATTATCCTTTCAAGTGTTTCATTTAATCATTGTACGATAATATGGGCATTCACATAATTTCCTTCAATCCCTTGTCAAATCAATATTACCATCCTGCATGTGTGGACACATGTCCAAATTTAGGTTGGGGGAGGGGTAAGAAAGATGCAGAAATATTGCCACATGTCGATACATGATTGTCTATGTCATCAAATCTTGCTGAGCTGATTCAAAATTTTAAATGAAATACGGCTCGCATGTGTGGTGTGACACTAAACTGCTACTACCATTTCCTCTCATTATTATTCCCTTTTATTAGCATTTCTTGCTATTATTAACTCTATCATAATTTTGAAATGCAAGTGGTAATTGCTAAAAATAGAGTGAAGGAAATTCAATCGACGATTCACCCAGCAAGCAAACAAGAAATAATTTGAGAATTATAGAGGTAATTTTGCAGAGTGACAAGTTGAGTTTAGACAATGGGTGGCGGACTCGTTCGGAATGAGCCCTCAGCTCATGATTCCTTGTTACAAGATGCAATGTGCTTAGCCGAATTTCAGAATTGTGGTTGGTTAGATTATTTTTTGAAGTTGGATGGTTTCGACAAGGGTATTGTATTTAATTTTTCTCAGACATTTTCAGACAGAAAGGCCATAGAGATGGAAGAATGAATTGCAGAAGTTTTAGGGTTACCAATTGATGACGAACCTTACCTTGTTTCTAAGGATGCAAGGATAGCCAGGACTATAGTCACAATACATGGTGACTTCCACTCACAATTTACAAGCAAGGTGCTAAGAGACTCTCTCTATTAGAGCCATGGAAGCAGGCAGCCATACACATCATCAGATATATCACCTGTGAAGGGTGACTGTCAAATATTCATTCAATGCACTTCAAATTGCTAATCCATCCAAGGCACAAGAGAAAGATGAACTTGCATAATGTTATGTACAAACTTCTCTCCATTATGGCAATGAAAACTCAAAAAGGTAGGGAAAACTCTATATCCCACCATTGTCTCATTAAATTGTTGGTTATAAGATCTATGCTTGATACAACACCTAGAATGGCCTAGGATGATTTGGTGAACACTAAGTAATATAGACCCAAACCATCTTAGCCTAGGGTTTCACCTCATCCATGAAGGTCTAGCAGAAAATTGAGCACAGTCAAAGGCACTCTTGGTGTTTTGACCTTTGGTGTTGGTGTGGATTCCCCCATTGAAGAAAAGACTATAAATGTTAGTTCCTCTGATAATGAGAATGAAAAAGAAAATTCTTCATCACACTTTGTTGATGATGATGTTCCCCAGAAAACTATAATAAAATAAAGAGCACAAAAGAGAGAGGAAAAAGAAAGGAAAAGAAAAACACAACTTGCACAACAAGAGTGCCAAACCCTAAGAAAAGGAAGGATAGCATTATTCATCCTGCATCCAAACGAAAATGAAAAATATCTCTCAAGAAATAGAAGCCAGTCGAACATAAGCTTGGTGGGACATCATGTGAAAGCACAGATGCTCCAATGGAGCAGAAGAATGTACAAGAAGAATATGTGTTCAAAAAGGCAGCAAAAATGACCTTGATTGATCTTTCTACCATTTCAAACGAATTTGAGACTCAATAACATGAAAAAATTCAGGTGTTCCTACTGCAAGACAAATAGTGGGAGTTCTTGCAGAAAAGTTAGGAAATAGATCAGAAGTTCCCGCAGCCACAATCGGAAGAAGAACAAGAGGCCCTATAGTAGAACGAGGAAAGATGAATCATACCTCAACAGCCTGAATCGGTGGGAAATCTTGAATCTATGAAGATTGTTCTCTATGGGAAGCAACCATCTCCAAAAATCTTGGTAGGAATCCATAACCCTCCTAATTTTTCAATACAGAAAACTATTTAAAATTTATGGAAAGAAATATAGAGAAGAGAGGAGGAATGGAAGGAGGAGAAGAAACGGTTGCAAAAGGAATCCAAGTGAGAGATGAGATGATCAAAGAAAAGAATGAGGAAATTGTCTTTCTAAAGGAAAGGGTAAGTGGCATTGCAACTCTGGTGCCACAAATTTTGGAATGCAAAACCCCTCCAAGGGTTTATTCTTTGCACTTGAAGGAGAAATACCTTTCCTTTAGAATGTCAAGAATCATCTAAGGTTTGAACCCCTCCATTGAAAATCCTACTGAATTTTTTAGTACCTAAAGGATTGCTTCCTCTTCAATGAAAAATTTGTTATGTGAATTTTATTTACACAACATTTTTGTCCTGAAAGACTAAGATTGGAATCCATTGCCTTATGTTGGAGATATACAATTAAGAGAATTTATTTCTTGGGTATAGAATGAAATCAGTTGGGGTGAACAATACAATGCTTACAAGAACAAGGAATCCAATACTCCCCTAGCCATCAGGGTTGAATCGAAGAACCCCAAAGACATTTATACAGATTGGAATAGATTTGTCTTTAGGCTGAGCTATGGTAATAGAATTATGTGTTGGATTGAAGTTGTTTACAATGAGTATGGAGTGAAAACTATAGAAAAATAAGATACTATGAGGGGATATATATCCCAAAGATGGAACCTATTGACTGATGAGATAAAGTAGGTTGAGCCACATTCTATCCACAACTACGTTGTTGCACTAAAAATAATAGAAAGATACATCCAGCTTGGGAGAAGCAAGAGGCAAGAATGTCTTCCCCTAACTTTTAAGCCGCCTACCCTCCTATGGCATGTACCTAATTTCATATTCTATAGGTGGGTGGGTGCATGGAAATGGGTAGCAATTTCATGGACACCCTAAAAAAAAAACTTTGAAAACCATAATGCGAGCACATTATAACGCGCTCACGTTATGGTTTTCGTTAAACCTAGGCAAGTTCCCTTCAGCCACAAATACAAAGACATAACATGAGCGCATTATAACGTGCTTGTGTTATCTTCTGTTAAAAGCATAAAAACAAATGCAAATATCTCATTTGCATTTCAACTGGTTTTTTTGCTCCACCCACGGCCAAAAACCCCAAATATTGTGCTCGCGTTCTAGGAGAAGAATTCTTCACCAAGAATCTGAATTTCTTCACAATGATGGCGCCACGATGACAAGGAGCTGTAAGAGGTAAGGATTCTATGCTTTTTGTTTTGAATTTGATATCTATTTGTTTTAATTTTTAGGAGATGCAAATCAACCTGCAAACCCTCAAAATCCTCAACAGGAGGACCAACCAAATCCTCAAGATCAAAATCAACCACAACATCAACGTCCTCCACCAATCACTCAACCCCCTCCTGGCACTCAACAAAATTTAATGAGTGAAATTGAGAACAACAAAAAACAAATTTAGGATTTGATCAATAGGTTGAGTGATCCAAATGGTTCAACCACAGAAAGAATGACCCTAGCAAATTCATTGAATGATATGTTAAAAAACGTAGATTCAATTAGTAAACAAATAACTGGATGGGAAGATAGGAGGCAGGCAGCCAGGGAGTATTATGCAAACAAACTATCATACAAGGATGTGAAAGATTTAAAAATAACAAAAGGTGATTTGTGTTCATTATTCAACGACCCACACACAAATCAAAATCTTACCCTCAATGCGAAGAGGTTTCCTATCCATTGGTGCCACCACCAACAAATGAAGCAGCGGTTTTATGATAGGTGGTACATGGTCTTCGATTACCCACCGTGCAAAAATTGTGAGGTCCCACAATATTTCCTTAGGAAACTATATAGTGAGTTCATATTGAGCAAAATCCCAAATTATTTTGATATGAGGGATTTCCAGGGGAGAGGTGGGGGGTCAGCTCAGGATAGACCTGGTGCACAACTAGATCCTATGCAGCAAGGTAGACGAGCTCTCTCTAGGCCACCTCATGAGCACATTGTTATGCCTTCCATCGTGAAGGAAAGTGTTGATGTAGAGACATTGTAGGCAATCAACACTTTGACCTAGAGTGTCATCCATCATACTAGCCCTATTCTACAGTGCCATCCAGGGGAGTCTTCTAGTGGTGGTCTTCGAACACATGTGTGTCAATCCTGCGGGGCTACTTGTTCACATGACCCCACCGACCCTCAGGAGACTGGTATGTAGGATTCGTCTGCAGCTATGGAGATGGAGAGGGCAACTGACATTTTGCATGAGGCATATGGCATTGATAGTTAGGTAACATTTAGTGCATGTGTTCATTGAATTTAATTTATTAAATTTTGATTTTGAAATGCAAGATTAACTAATTTTTTTTTATGATTTTAATAAAATTGCAAGGTCACAGTGTTGAGACTGGATACACCGCCCCCCCACCAACCTATTTTTGCAATACACCTATCGCTAGGGTATGTAACTAGTAAAAAATTATAATTTTATTGCATATTAATGGCATTGTTTTACGAATGGTAATTTAATATGCAATTTTGGATGTTGAACAGACTAATATTGGAGGTTTTGATGGAACACTTCACAGTGGCAGTGGATTTACTCAAACCTTCACGTAGGTAATAGAATAAAGAGTTTAACTAATGAATCAAGTACTTAATAGATTTGTGTAGTTTATGCATGCACATCGTTGATTACGTTGAATAATTTGTTGTTTTATTTTCAGTTGTTGCGAGATGATACACCTCCGAATTTGATGAGGGCAATGGATATTGGTGTGACATCTACTATACAATCCTCGATGGCTCTGACAGAAGAGGTATGAGGAAAATTAGTAAATTTTAATTTACATTTGTTGTTATAGATGTTAGTTAGTGAGAAATCAAACAATCATTGATTCACGTAGTTTTTGTCTATTTGCATGGTTTATACAGGGCTTGAGCACACCCGAGCATGGGCATGAGGATATTTTCCTAGTGGATAGAAATCGTGAGATGGCTGTAAGTGATTATTTTGTCAAATATATCATTATTTATAATGTAATTTATATATATTCATGTCTTTACTTCTTATTGTAACAGTTAAAACTTCACCATGAACTAAACCCTAGGAGGAGTAGCAGGAGCACTCCACGAGCGTAGCAAAAATGAGTGACAGACCTATTGCCATCCAAGTGAAAAGGAAAGGGAAAGATTTTATTTCCTAGGCATGGAGAGCAATGACTTTTGATTCCAGAGTCCTTTATTGTATGCCTGCATGGCAGTTTTGTACATATTTTTTATTGGACATATTTGACTTTGTATGCCTAGATGACATTCTCATAAGCCTACATGGCTATTTGGTTAATAAAAATATCTCTTTTCGATGCCTTTCCATATTTTCATTCTAAATTGATGGTTCAATAGATATGAGTTACGTATATTCAAGTGTATACTTTACAACTTACGTGTATACTTTGTGACTTACATGCATTCGAGTGTATACTTTGTGGCTTACATGTTTGCATGCATATACCTTGTATTCGTGCATATACTTTGTTTTAATTTGTGTATACTATGTAAATTCGTGTGTATACTTTTTGAGGCTTACGTGTTTATGATTATTTGTAGTTCCCTTATTGACATGTACATGTTTGACTTATTCACGTGTATAATTATTAATTAGTTAGCCCTAGCATTGATCTATGCCATCCTAATGCATGATCCTTGAGATGGAGTAAGTACACCCTCAAGGTCAAAAGGAGTTTCACATGCATTCTTCGTAGGCTCATTTTGGTAGTGAAACCAAAAACCTCTTGCATCATTGAAACGAAAAAAAAAATTCCTTTATAGCAGGTCTGAAGCCATTATCATTCTCCATCAGTTCTTCATGTATCCACTCCCCATTAATGGTTGTCTCATGACCTTCCTGAAACCAAGCACTTATCTCATTTGTGATAGAATAAATGTATGAAGATTTATCTTCCTCCTTATGAACCATTCATTATCATGAGAGATGGGTTCTTGTGAACCACTACTGATGAATCATGGGTCAATGAGTTTGACTTGTAAAACTACACGATTGAATCCTGATAGCAATATCACAATATTTATATATCTAAATGTGTTATTTCCTTCAGCTAAAATTTGTGCTTATACTTATGTGATTGATGTATGTTTGTGTATGGGATCATAGTAATTTCTATTTGATGATGCTATTGTGTCTTTAAGGTTTATTTATTAAAGGGTGCATGAAACAAGTTTTAAATCCTTACAAATCTTTGAATTTCTTAGGCTTTTTTATTTGTCGAGTCTGGGCTCCGAGCATGAGTCCAAGTTAAAAAATGGCTTGTCAAGTCCAAGGCAAGTCCTAGTCTTGTAACACTAGTGTGAACACATCGAGGAATAATGTATATGTCGATGAAGAGAGAACCCATTCTTGTTTCCAAACAAACCATTTATCCCTCAAGAGCACTCTTGCTCTTCCCAAGATCTATTATCTGGTCTTCCTAGGGTATTCCTCTCTACCCTACTAAGGGATCACTCCTAAACCCCTCTCACCATGTAAGAGTCTCCACCAATTTCAAATTCTTCTCCATCACTCCCAATCCACCGCTAAGCTTCCTTAGGCTCCACACTGACCCAAAGTGTCCTAACCACTCCAGGGGCTAGGAAAGGGTATTCTCACTATCCCCTTGTTGATTTGACTCCTCACTGATCCATCTCATAGGATTCTTTCACTTTTTACCCATCGCTTTCTTGAAAAACTCAATTTTAGGCCTTGTAGCCTTCTACCCCAATTTGGCCTCCTAGAACCTGTTTTCTTGACTTTTCTCACAAATAGTCTTAACAACCCCCAAATGTTTTTGTAGATTATTTATTTTGAACATCAAAGCTCCAAGATTTACTAGGCCTTAGGTCCTACAAGTGTCCGTACATATGATTGTCCTCAAACCCCCTATTTTCAAGGGTTCCTAGGGTTTTTGGCTTTTTTTCCTTCTTTGACGGCTTCAACGACCTCATCAACTCTCCTCCTGGCACAAAAATGACTAAGATACATGTGCCTACAGTCCCATACTCTTGATTAGCATAGACCAATCCATTTAGCAAGTCTCCTTGCTGCTGTCCTCTCCAAGCTACTAGCCAGAATGCACTTGCACTCGCTTAGTGCTTGATGATTTCATCACCTTCCCTGCAAAACAAGACCCCAAAACCTATATGTATAATATTTACACAGTCCCCAACTTGATTCCAAGTGGCCATGAGAGGAAAGCCATGGGAAGTCAAGTTGGATTCATTATTCAAAAACTTGGCCTGAACCGGCAATGAGACCAAGAACACCAAAAACTTGCAAAAAGATAACCAGTCGGTCTAGATGAATAATCTAATGCTACGCAAGGTAATTAAGTGACACAAATGGAAGACTCAAAGCATAAGATAAGTCCTTTCAATCCATTCTTGACTGGATGAAGGCACAAAAACAAAAATTCAATGAAATTTGCACTCTTCCAATCACAAAAATGTACTCTCCAAGTCTCAATTCGTGAAAACAATCCTCCAACCCAGGTATTAGGGTTTTTCTGATCTTATATACCTTTCTCCCATGTGCTAGGACCCTTGGGTTGGGCTTAGAGAATCATTAATGCCATTTTCCAACTTTTAGGACAAATAGCCAAGGCAACATTCCTCAAAATGCCCACAGTGTCCAAGACTTACCCAAACCGCAAGCCCCTAACAAACCTATTGGTGCAGGAGCACCTAGAAGAACACCTAGGAAACACTAAGAATAGGAAAGCTTTGTTAAGTTTTGTTTTAAATGTGATAAGGTCATGTTGACCATTGAAATTGTGGAAGAGACTTAAAAATGTCTTGGTCAGGAGCTATCAGGAGTGGAAGAGTTGTTAGTTTAGACACTCATGTTTGGTAGTTTCTAGTAATTGGAAATAAAGCCCAAAATGTTGCATATGTGCAATTTTGGCTTAATGTGGTAGTTATGTCTGACCAAGGGGAAGGGCAACCACTTTTTGAACCTTTTTAAGGATTGCCTCGACCTGTCTGAAAGGTTGGAAGGTATTTGAAGTTTTGTAATTTTGAATTTTTTATGAAGGAGAAAGAAGAACAGTAGGAGTAATTGGTTAATTTTCTGTGTTTGAGATCTTGGCAGTGTGTTAATGGCATAACTAGGCATTGGCATACATGTGGAATTCAGTTTAGTTGATCTCAAAGTGTTGGTTGGTCAATAACTGGTTGTTTCATCGTTCAAGTTTCTGATTTCAGTTCTCTAGGTTCTTGTTTTTGGGTTATTCTGTCTGGCAAGCTGCAATAAATGGAGTTCTAGTCCACCTTTCCCCTGCACTTGGTGTATGGGCTCTTGGAAACAGTGGCTAGGCTCCATTCCTATACTTTTAGTAGTGTTAGGATTCATTAGGGGTCAAGTGTTCATGAAAGAAGACCTTTCCTAGGTGAGCTAAACAGTGCCTGACTAGGAAAGTCAAGGGGTGTGAAGCACCTCACTTGCAGGGAAGACCTCTCCATGATAAACCCCATGGTAGAAAGGTGGAAGGAGGCCCTACAGAGGTTTGGTAATAGTTAAGAGGCTACACCAATCCATTTGATGGAAGAACTCCATGACAGTTCACTCGGGTGGCCAAGAGTTGACAAAAAGATCCTATATTTGCTAAATTGATGAATGAGCCTGTGTACAGCAAGCCAAGGACTAAGACCTTGAAAATCTTAAAGAACTTGGTATCAGGACCAAGAAACCACAGGGAAGTTTTGGGTTACTTTAGGAAATTTTTGAGAAACATCCACTTTTCTTGGGTTAGGGGTCTAGGCTTGTAGCCTTTTTAACCCTAGGTGAGGGTTTGGAGGGAGCGATGGAGAAATGGAACCTAGTGGTTGTTCAACAACCCTAATAGGATGATAAGAAGCATGATTTCGCATCTCTACACCCCTGCAAGGATATAACTAAGTGTTGAGAGTGTTTGACCTTTAGGGAAGATTAAGGGTCAAGGGTGAGATAGTGGCAAAGCACCAAGTTTGGTTTGGTAGTTGTGAACTTGGATGGAAGTGGGGATGGCTAGTAGAACCAGGGGTACCTATACCTGAGATAGGACCTATAGGTGAAGGTGGTGGAGAGTGCCACCATAGGGGATTGCCAAGGTGAGACCCAGAGCATGGAACAGTGAGTGTTCCATCCAACCCCATATTACATCATCTATTTCGAATTCACTCATCAAAAACACTCTTAGGACTTTACATCATAGTCCTTATTCCCTTGGTGGTTGGCTAGAACCACCTACAAGCCAAAATTGCAAAGATCTCTCCAAAAGACCTTAAGGTGCTCTTGCACCATTCTCCCCCCTGCAACAAAGAAGTTAAGGAACTTGTGGTGTCAAGAGCTCCTCACTAATTCCATGCTTCTTAAAGTCACTTTCTGCTATCCAAGTAGCCTCTGACTTTGGTTGATGTCTCCACTTCACTAGGTGCTCCATGTATGTCTTGTGCCTAGTCTTCTTCTTCACCCTTCAGTCTAGAATCTTGTCCACTTGTGGTCTAATCTGATCAAGTACCTTGAGTTCATCCACATCCTTACTCACCTTAGCACTATACTGTTCCCCATCCATTTATGTTCCTTTATACTTCACCAAGTCCTTCACATTGAAGATAGGCGAAATGGACATCTGCTTGGGTAACTCCACCTTGTATGCATTGGATCCATACTTAGCCAACACTTTGCATGGCCCTATCCTTTTCATCTACATCATTACTAACCACTCATATAACCCCTCTGTGGTTTTAAAATCTGACTTCCATTCATCTCCCTCTTTCATCCTAATCTGATAGTAGCCACTTTTCAAATCAATCTTGGAGTAGTAATTAGCACCCCCTAAATAGTCCATTAAGTCTTCTATCCTAGGAATAGGAAACCTTTATCTAATGGTTATCCTATTTATGGCCCTAGAATCAATACACATTCTCCACTTATCTCCCTTCTTAGGTGCCAACACCACTGGAACAACACATGGGCTTATGGTTTTCCTGATCAACCCTTGGTCCAAAAGTTCTTGATCTTGCCTTGCTATCTCCTTGTTCTGCTCTGGTGTTATTTTGTATGTAGCCTTGTTAGGCAATGTTGATCCTGGTACAAAGTCAATTTGATGACTAATTGCCCTCTTACGTGGTAGTGCAGTTGGTGTGCCTTCACAAATGATATCCCTGAACTGATCCAATAGTTGCTTCACCTCTACTATCATAGGTAGCCGACTAGGTGACTCCTCCTCCTTTGGCTTGAACATGATTCCATAGACAACTCCTTCTTCCTCCTTCATGTCTTTTAGGAATTCCTTTCCACTCATCAAAAGTACAGTGGATTCTGCCTTTTCCACTGTGCCTTCTTGAGGAAAAAACTTCGTGGTTAAGCGCTTGAGCTGGAGTATACTGGATTGGGTGACCTACTGGGAAGGCCTAGTGCCTTACCTCTGTGAGCATCACTTAGATGCAATGAGTGCTAAGTGGGCCATTCAATATCATTTCAAATTTGTTGCATTAAGCAACTTACAAATTTGCAACTTAAGACTCCTCCAACCTAAGGGATCGATCTGGTGGAACATAGCTCAAAGTGATTCCACATGTTTCAGTGTAAAAGACTACCATGCCTAGCATAACCATACCTATTTGGACGTGTCGGAACAGTCCGTTTGATCACACAAGTTGCAGAATGAAAGTTGCACCACTCTGCAACTTTCCACTGCTTGCATTTGATGCTTTTTCCATCAAGTGAAAATCCACCACCACTAGAAAACCACTCCGAGATAGCCAAAACTGAGAGAGGTTTTTGTAGATAGGCTCAATGCGATCCTATAGGATTGGACAAGAAGTTTCTAAGCATCATGACATCTGAGTAATAGCATGCTGAATTTTGCAGCCATTTTGCACTTTGGACCCTTAAGGGATCGATCCAGTGGAACATAGCTCAGAGTGATTCCATGTGTTTCGGTGTGAAAGAGGACCGTTTCTAGTGTAAAAATACCTATTTGGATGTGTTTGAATAGTCCACTTGGTCACACGAGTTGCAGAGCAAACGTTGCACCACTTTGCAACTTTGCATTGCTTGAATTTGACACCTTTTCCATCAAGTGAAAATCCGCCGCCATGAGAAAACCACTACAAGATAGCCAAAACCGAGAGAGGTTTTTCTAGAGGGGCCCAATGCCTTTCTTTAGGATCAGACGAGAATTTTCTAAGTGTCACGGTATCCGAGTACTAGCATGCTGAAGTTTGCAGCCATTTTGCACTTTGGACCTAAGGGATCGATTCGGTGGAACATAGCTCAGAGCAATTCCACGTGTTTCGGTATGAAAGAGGACCGTGCCTAGCATAAAAATACCTATTCAGACATGTTGGAATAGTCCGCTTGGTTACACGAGTTGCAGAGCGAAAGTTGCACCACTTTGCAACTTTGCATTTCTTGAATTTGACACCTTTTCCACCAAGTGAAAATCTGCCGCCATGAGAAAATCACTCCAAGATAGCCAAAACCAAGATAGGTTTTTCTAGAGAGGCCCAATGCCTTTTTGTAGGATTAGACAAGAAGTTTCTAAGTATCACGGTATCCGAGTACTAGCATGCTGAAGTTTGCAGCCATTTTGCACTTTGGACCCTTAAGGGATCGATCCGGTGGAACATAGCTTAGAGCGATTCCACGTGTTTCGGTGTGAAAGAGGACCGTGCCTAGCATAAAAATACCTATTCGGACATGTTGGAACAGTTTGCTTGGTCACACGAGTTGCAAAATGAAAGTTGCACCACTTTGCAACTTTGCACTGCTTGAATTTGACACCTTTTCCATCAAGTGAAAATCTGCCGCCATGAGAAAACCACTCTAAGATAGCCAAAACCGAGAGAGGTTTTTCTAGAGGGGCCCAATGCCTTTCTGTAGAATTAGACGAGAAGTTTCTAACTATCATGGTATCCGAGTACTAGCATGCTGAAGTTTGCAGCCATTTTGCACTTTGGACCCTTAAGGGATCGATCCGGTGGAACATAGCTCGGAGCGATTCCACATGTTTCGGTGCGAAAAGAGACCATGCCTAGCATAAACATACCTATTCTGACGTGTTGAAAGAATCTGCTTGGTCACATGAGTTGTAAAAAAATGTGTACAAATTGTTTACATGACCTTTATATGACCTTTTTCACATTGTTTACATTTCAAAATTCAAAGTTTGCAAATTTTCCTACTCAAGGCATTTACAGAACAAGGTGCTACTACACCAAACATGAACTTCAACTTTAAAATATTTGAGTATATCTCATTATGTAATTAAATCTTATTACAATGCCTCTGGCACTTCGTTCTCTCAGATCTTTTACAATGTCACTCATACATTCAAGATTCTCTTTAAATGTCTACATCATAGGTGCTCATCACGAGGTTAACTTCAAATGAGTAACTTGCCATTCCCTTGCTAAGCTTCACATGCTCTCTTACAATGGCTTGAAATCGAAATTGAGATTTGGCAAAATCATCAAAATAAGTATGTTCCATTGCTTTTTTGGCTGAGATTTTCTTTTCAATGGCTCTTAAATCAGCATTTTCTGCAACAAAAGATCAATCAACCCTTAGTAGTTTACTTACAAATACGTAAAGTAAAAGAGAAAAATAAGGAGCATCCAAAATGGAAATGAAATAAAAATAGATGGAAGGCACTTACAGATGTTGCATGCAGGAATCAAAATAAGGATGTTGCATTGCTTTTCTGGTTGACATTCTCTTGGATGACTCATATATATGCATTTTTTGCAAGGGGACACCAATCACTGTAAAAGAAGATGATAGCATTGGCATCAAACAAATTAATGTGCATACATGTATAAATTAATAAGAAACAATGTGCATATACTTACAAATTAATCCAACGAACCATCTTGGTCTGCTCTACTCTTTATTGTGTCAAGTATTGCCTCATGGTCAGACTCACAGACCTTCCATAATGTCTTGTTCAAAGGTCTACCCCCATATTTGGTTAAATGAACATTGGATGCCACGACAAGGTTTAAGTAATGAAGAATCTTACAATGCCTGTTAAAGTCCTGAAATAGCCAATGTTTAACACTTGAATGTGGGTACCTTCTAAGCCATGTTCCAGTAACCACAATTGACCTTGTAGGGTATTCAATTTTTTCTCCATCTATAACTGGGGCCTCCAAGTTCTTTTTTGTCTCAACACAACGACACAAGTAATATTTTGTTCCCTCTTCATTGTCTTCATCTGCAATAACTGCATAAACATGCCCTGCATTGATATGTGCAAAAAATCTCTTGAAATTTGTCAACATTATGAATACAGTACAAAGTAAGATCTAATGATATGAAATTTCAACAACTAAGAAAGTAGATATATCACCTCGTTGAACTAGATCTAATATGTGGTCAAAGTACGCCGATGATTCTATCTATG
The DNA here is from genome assembly GCA_007115665.2 of Sequoiadendron giganteum. Lineage (NCBI taxonomy): Eukaryota > Viridiplantae > Streptophyta > Pinopsida > Cupressales > Cupressaceae > Sequoiadendron > Sequoiadendron giganteum. The sequence goes on from CM021109.1 coordinate 90,075,134, forward strand.
TCAGTTCCAATGCCGTCGGAGGGTGATACGTGTGAGGTGGGCTAAGATAACTTGTGAACCATTTGTCAACCCACTCCCCTGACTCACAATCATTCCATTCTTGCATTGTACATGAAGAAAAAAAGCATGCCATCTTTCTTGTATCGATACTCCATGAACTTGTATTTGAGCTAAGGAAAGAGTGTACCTCACTCGATCTTATTAGTGTACAATAGTCTTCATATGGTGCAATGTTAGTATCATCCATCAACCAAAAAAATCTACGAACTGAAGACATACCTTCATTACCTGGACCCATCAAAGCATTACACCACTCGACGATTGATTTTGCATCTGTCAACTTTGCACTATCTTTATACTTTAACTCTTCACGTGCTAATGCTCTTTTCATGCATGCTCCTGCACCATCATGCTCCCCCTTTCCATGTCCAGCCTCATAGTAGTTCCACATATGTTGAACACATATAATGACATGCATCCTACACAACCAGTAGAACATGCGCGAGTTCTTGAACTGTGCTACACAGTTATCAAACCATACTATATGTTGATCATATTCTATGCCCCTTTGAGCCAAACCACTATAGAACATCTAGAAGCAACCTTGCACGAACTCTAGAGAATGTGTGCGATCATCACTAATGTAAAAGTGGTACTCCCTCAATACCTTCCTTTGCTCATTTGTACTATCAGATGCATGAATGAATGCTATGTGCACAAATATCGAAACTTGTGTGCAGTTGTAATACTGTGAATGCACCTCATGTTGTGGCTGTAGAGTGTAGTTCTCTGCAAAGTCAACCATGGATACTATGCTTCCAACTGGAAAGGTGTCCTTGCATAGCTTGAACTGTGTGTCCAACCATCGAGCTCTATGGGTATGCATTGCATACTGAGACAGTATACTATCATGAAATGTGGTCATAAATTTGTACACTGGAATCTTCTCAATAACCAAATCACACATTTTTGCTTGAGACCCATCTTTTGTAGCATATGCCACTGTTTTATGCTTCCCAAACTCTACTAGTTTTTGGCCCACCTCATATGTGCTTTCCATATGTTGACATACTGGCATACATTGGAAGCTGCCGCAATGCTCGCATGAACCATCCAAGCATGTTGTCCTATAGAATATCTGGCCATCCTCTATTTCACATAATTTTTTTGATAAAAACTCTCTTGAAGATTTTGGTGGGGCTTCTATGCCACAATCCTGCAAAACATCATAATGGTTAGAAAATTCAATATGTAGTCTACAATAACAAGTAGTGAGTGTGTGATTTATCTTGACATAAAAAGGTTTAAGCAATTCAAAAAATCTTTGAGAAATACTAATTTGAGGATAACTATTTTCAAATTTCTAAAAAAATTGGGTTTGAGTCATATCCAAAAAATGCTTTGGATGTGGCTCACGATTCCGACTACCGATTCTCCTTCTTAGCACATCCCTTTGATTCAGAGATGGCCTTGTGTTATTCTTCCAATACTCTTCAATTAGTGTTCTCAAGGCTTCGAAAACTTCTTTATATTTTCGTGATAGTCTCCCCGAGAATGCCCATAATTCATTTGTATCATTGCCCTCAATTCTTTGCCACCTTGGAATGGCTCTTGATAAAGTCTTTCTACTAATTCTCATTTTTTCACTAGTCTTTTTAATTAGGCGAGCTCTCTTTGTTTGACAACTTACCAAAGTTGATGTAATGACACGTCGGGTGACATTACTATCCTTTGAGCGTGAGGTCTTACCCACACTCTCATAAGCATCCATTAGTTTCTTCACAATAGTGTCTTCACTCGATGCATTCGATGTTCTCAACCCAAGAGTCTTCATGATGTTCCTATACTTTACACCCCGCATCATTTCAACAAATAGTTGACATCTTGCAGTCTCATTTAGACTTTCAAACAATCGTTCCCAAATCCCTTCAGCATATCTTCTACAAGTGCGTGTTGAAATCTTACCTTCCATGTGCTGCAAAATATCATCATCAATATTAATCAAATACTTTGGATTTCTATGCAAAATTCTTGGTGGTGTTCTCCTAGGTACATACATCTCAACATTAGGAATTTCATCAATATTTAATTGAGGTGGGCTAGATTGGATACCTTCAATCGAGGCTGGAGAAGAAGACATACATTGAGGTTCACATAGGAATGATGGCATATCTCTTCTTCATCAATTTCGAGTGATGATGTACTCTCAACTTGAAATGTGTTGGATGGTGTCCAACAATATTCACTTGCAGTAAATGGTGTCCCTCCATATTCACTTGCAGTAGATGGTGTCCATCCATATTCACTTGTGCTATATGGTGTCCCTCCATATTCACTTGTGCTTAATGGTGTCCCTTCATATTCACTTGTCATAGAGGGTGTGTCTCCAACTACGGTATCTAAATCTGTCTTACGACGATGCTTCCGCATTCATGCCTTTTGTGCTACCAATTCCTGTTCTCTTTTCGATGGTTGAGGTTCCTCTACAATCGGGTTGTTTTCATCAATCGTTTCCAATTTCTTCTTTTCATGATATGCCGCCACCTGAACTCTCTCCTTTTCTTTCAAGGTTTCGTTCTCTTCGTCTGTTAGTTTCCTCTTTGTCTTTTTCTTCGGCATGGAGGATAATTTTATCTGTACCATGGTAATGAGACGAATATTAGTTCCTAAAAAATGTATCCATTCAAGATAATTGAAAAATATATGTCATTGAAGGCTTCATTTATGTGTGAGTTAAGGCAAACTTAGGGTAGTCTAGAGCCTTGAAGTTTGGATAAGCCTGAATGATGAAATTAGGCAAATTAGTCCATGTAGACTTGGCAATTTGTCCTAAAAGTGGGAAAAGGGAATTAATGATACTCTAAGCCTGACCAAAGGGTCCTAGCATGTGGGAGAAAGGTATATAAGGTCAGAAAAACCCTAATTGAGCATGTGGGAAATCTATTGTACGATTTGGAGTTTTGGAAGGGGAATTTGTGAGTTGGAAGAGTGCAAATTTCATTGAATTTATGTTTTTGTGCCTTCATCCAGTCAAGAATGGATTGAAAGGACATGTCTATTGCTTTTATTATTTCAATTGTGTCACTTAATTAATATGTGAAGCATTATCTTAACCATTTAGTTCAATTGCTTTCTGTTTTGCAAGTTTTTAGAGTTTTTGGTCTCATAGCCGGTTAAGGCCAGTTTTTGGAAATAATGATCCCCACTTGAATTCCCATGGAAATTCTACCATGGCCACTTGGAATCAAGTAGGGGACTGTTTTTATAGTGTACATATGGTGTGTGGTGTCTTGGTTTGCAGGGGAGATGGTGAATTCATCAAGAACTAGGCGAGTGCGAGTGCATTCTGGCTAGTGGCTTGGAGAGGACAACAGTAAAGAAAGTTGCTAAATGGACTGGTTTGTTCCAATCAAGAGAAAGAGAGTGTGGGAACATGTATTCCAGACATTTTTGTGCAGGGAGGAGAGTTGAGGAGGTCATTGAAGCCCTCAAAGTTGGAAAAAGGAGCCAGAACCCTAGAAACCCTTGAAAATAGGGGGTATGGGGATAGTCCTATGAACGGATTCCAAAGGGACTAAAAATATGGTAAATATTGAAGCATAGGGTACCACTAGAAAGAATCTATAAAAATATTTGGGGATTGTTAAGACCGTTTTTGAGAAAATCCAAGAAAACGGGTTCTAGGAGGCTTGATTGGGCAAAAGGCTACAAGGCCTAAAATTGGGTTTTTCAAGAAAGCGATGTGTACAAGGTGAAAGAATCCTATGAGATGGATTAGTGATGAGTCAAATCAACAAGGGGATAGTGAGAATACCCTTTCCTAGCACCTGGAGTGGTTAGGACAATTTGGGTCAGTGTGGAGCCCACGGAAGCTTAAAGGTGAATTGAGAGCAATGGTGAAGAATTTGAAATTGGTGGAGAGTCTTATGAGGTGAGAGGGGTTTAGGAGGGATCCCTGAGTAGGGTAGGGAGCAATACCCTAGGAAGACTAGAGAATAGGTCTTGGGAAGAGCAAGATTTCTCTTGAAAGATAAGACTCCCCATCAATTGTTGAAGGAGTGGTCTATGTAATGAACTTTTGACCTTGTGCAAGGTATTTTGAAGATCTTTGATGCTTTGGAATGGTCTAGGAAGGCCCAGTTATAGGAGTTTCTATAAGCCCTCCCTCTTTGCTTTGAAAAATGGGGGTTTTTGTATTGGAAGCCTAGTTGAGCGGGTAAGGTCCTAAGACCTAGAAATTATCTTGTTTTGAGACCTAGAACTAAACAACTTCTGAATGACATAATCATTGGTTGATGTTTTGAGGAACCTAGTTGATTGTAATCAGTTATTTTCAAGATTTTTGAAGGTGTTTTGAAGGTCCTTAAGGAATTGGGAACTCTTGATGCTAATTTGAGTATACGAATCAATTTTTTTGTGAAGGGAAATATAGTTGAATGCGTGTGTCAAGAAAGGTGTTGATTTCTTCCTTTGTATTGCATCAGTTTGTGTAGAGGTATTGGAAGGTGTTTGGACCCTTCAGATGAATGGGAGAGGCTTGGAGTTGTCTTAAAGGATGAATTTTGGTGAATTGTTCTGAATTTCTATAATTGGCAAGTGTAAGATGGTAATTGGCAAGTGTAACTAATTGTGTATATAATTTGGTAATTTAAAATGTGCATTGACAACCTAAGGTTATAATGACAAACAAAAAATGAAAGCAAGCCATAATAGAATGAAAGAAAATTTGTAAAGACTTCACATACCTTAAAAACCAGACTTTCAAATGGAGGAGTTCAACCCAATTATGTAGCCTTAACTTCTTCTTTCATCAAACTCCACAACAATTTGACTTGTTCAAAAGCTTGTTCCCTTCCACACTTCAATTGTATATCAGTTTTCAATGGAATTCAAACTTCAATTTATATTATATGTCTTTCAACATGGGAACTATGCTATTTCATGCAAAGGTGGTAAAAAGATCATGAAAAAGGTGATGGAATGTGAAAAATATGCTTGCACACTTCACAACATCATCAAAAAGATATTTTTTGTCGGAGCACGCGCAAAACTAGGGGAATATGCAAACTGTGGGACTTCAAATCACGGGTATATAGATTTTTTTACCATTTTAGTGGAGTAAAAAATGCGCTCGCGTTATGTGAAATTTCATTTTATTAGTGTATTTTTTAGAGTATAGGAGTTTTTGAGAGAGTGGGAGTGAGATAGGGGGGGAGTGGAAGATAGAAAGGGAGGGAGAAGGAGAGAGTGGAAGAAAGAGAGAGGGAGAGAGTGGGAGATAGAGTGGAGGGAGAGAGGGGGAGAGTGGGAGAAAGAGAGATGGGGAGAGTGGGAGAAAGAGAGATGGAGAGAGTGGGAGATAGAGTGGGAGGGAGAGAGGGGAGAGTGGGAGATAGAGAGAGAGGGATAGAGGGGGAGAGTGGGAGAAAGAGAGATGGAGAGAGTGGGAGGGAAGTCTGGAGGAGAGGAGAGTAGGAGAAATAGGAATGGAGGAGGTGGGGAGATGAAGGTGGGAGGGAGAGAGAGGGAGAGTGGGAGGAATAGGAGTGTGGAGAGAGGAGAGGGAGGTGGGAGAAAGAGAGAGATGGGAGGGAGTGGAAAGAAGATGGAAGAGAGTAGAATGGGAGTGGGAGGGAGAGAGAGAGAGGAGAATTAGGAGAATAGAGAGAGAGAGAGGAATGGGGGAGAGTGGGAGAAAGAGAGAGAGAGAGAGGAGGGAACAGGAGATATAGAGTGGGAGAGAGAGGGAAGTGGGAGAAAAGAGAGAGAGATGGGGAGAGTGGGAGAGAATGGAGAGGTGAAATGAGAGTGGGAGGAGAGGAGAGTGGGAATGAGAGAGAGAGAGGGATAAGAGAGTGGGAGAAAGAGAAAGAGGGAGGGAAGTGGGAGAAAGAGAGAGAGAGGGAGGGAGTGGGAGATAGAAATTGGAGGGAGAGGAGAGTGGGAGAAAAGAGATAAAAGAGGTGGTCAGGAATAGAGTGGTGGGAGGGAGAGAGGGGAGAGTGGGAGAGTGGAAGATAGAAAGGGAGGGAGAAGGAGAGAGTGGAAGAAAGAGAGAGGGAGAGAGTGGGAGATAGAGTGGAGGGAGAGAGGGGGAGAGTTGGAGAAAGAGAGAGGGAGA